>CM053509.1:137408053-137723367 GCA_028627145.1 Eidolon dupreanum | reverse complement strand
TATAAGAAGATTCTATGATTTCTACAACATTAATGGTGTTTTAATATTTAAATCTTTAATTCATCTGAAATTTGTTTTTGTGCAAGGTGTGAGTTTTTCCCTCCAAATGGATAGTCAATTGTCCCAATACCATTTATTGAACTTTCATATTTTATTTGATTTTACAGAAATGAAAGAAAAACCCAACGCACAAGAACCAGAGATATCAGCAACTCCAAACATTCCTCAAGAGATTCACCCAGAAAATGATGTCTATAGTTATGTTTTGTTTTAACAATGCTCAACCATCAGAGTTGTTCAACAAAATACACATCATAATGTATTATATGTGTGATTTTCTCAAAATAGTGTAGGAATCTCTACAATATTCATTAATATTTTAATAGCATTTTTTCCATGTATAGATCATATCTGAAAGAGAGAACTAATGTGTTTTTTCAGGCTCTACTATGTAGAAAATATCCTGCTAGTGTGTGTGTGCATGTGTGTATGTGTATGTATATGTATACTGGGGTGAATATTGTGGTGGGAAGAGACAAAAATGGGAAAAGGAAGACTGAATAATTTTTCCCACTAAGAACAAACATTTCTTTGATTAATTATTAAGGGCAGAAAATAAGTTTGAACACTTAAAATTTGGGGGAATATATAGTTTTCTTGTAACCTCTGTTCAATTATTAATGTAACAATAGCATCAACATTTTATTAAGGCTTTAATTAGCCTTTTAAGTTAATTTTAACAGTCCTTATTGTTCTAGGACTCCTTCAAAGAGATTTTGGAGTGCCAAATGAAGTTTACTTGTGTATTTGAGTTTTGATTTTCTATTTTTACTTTTTAAATATTGTATTTGTGCAGAATGTACATTAAAACATTGTTACATGCTTAACTGTGTGGACCACATCATGGTAAGCATTTTGAGGGTTAGAAGACCTATAAAATATTGTCCTTGCCCACCAAAGGTTTGATCTAGTCTGATGGGGGAATAAAACAGAAAACAAATAATTACAAAAGAAAATAGTAAATTCTAGTGCTATTTGAATACTAGATAAAATAGAGAGAATGTTCACATTTCTGCTGGATTGACCTGAAAAAATTACTTAAGTGGAGCCTTGAAAGATAGAGAGGATAATAGTATTATTGTGCATGACATAGAGAGGAGTGAATTCGAGATGTTTAAGACATTCAGTTAATGCAGGGTCTATGTGGAATACGCTAGTGGGCCAAAAATCTTGTATTATTAGTGTACAGAATTTCACATACTTAACTAAGAAGTATATCACTTGTTAGGTAATGGAGAACTAAGTAAGACTTTTGAACAATAGAGTGACAGTTTTAGTAATTTAGGAATATTTATCCTGGTGATAATAGTCAGGATTAACTGAAAATGAGAAGAAAACAGAGCCAGGAGTAGGGTGGGAAGGTGTCTGAAAATCTCTCGTTTTTTGTTTTTGTCTTTTGTTTTGTGTGTGTGTGTGTGTGTGTGTGTGTGTGTGTGTGTGTGTGTGTTTTGTTGTTGTTGTTTTTTTTGTTTTTTTTTTTTTAGTGGAGAGGGGAGCGTTGTTTTCAGTTTTCCTTCTGTTGTTTCAGAGGACTCAAAGTAAAGGAGATTTCTACAAATAAAGGTTTGGTTCAGCAAGGGCATAACTGCGTAAGCTCTCCATGTAGGCTACAGCGAAGAACAAGACAGAATCCCAGTCTCTCAAGCATTCATGGTGTAGAACAGAGATTCTCAACCCTGATGGTATATTAAAACCACTGGGGAGGATTTCAGAATTACAAATGACCAGACATCACCTCAGGGATTCTATTCACCTAGGGTGACATCCAGACATAGGAATATTTATTTTTTTAATTACTTTTGCTCTAAATAATTTTTGAGGAATAATTTTAGAATTATAGAAAACTCAAAGATTGTACAAACATTCTATATACTTCTCACCCAGTTTACCCTAAAATATTAACATTTTACATAACCATGATTCATTTATCAAAACTTAAGAAATTAAGAATGTTACATTACCGTTAAGGAAACTACAGATATTTGAATTTCATTAGTTTTTCTACTAATGTCTTTTTTTCTGCTTCAGGATCCAATCTAGGATACAACATTGGATTGAGGGGATTTTAAAAGCTCTCCAGATGATTCTAATGTGCAGCTAGGGTTGAGGACCACCAGTATAGTGGGAGGTTACAATGCTATTTCCCTTCTATTTGCCACACTCTCCTCCATAAACTTTAAAAATTTTCCCCCTCAGGATATGTTAACTGTTAAATGATTACTCATACCCTATTATATTACTTAAGAATATTGAGGGCAGCATATCATGTGATAGTCTCTTACATCTGGATGGCACTTCAGAATTTTATAATTTCATTTATACTTTTTAATCTGTACAGGAGTCTTTGAAATAGGCTGGGTAGTGACTATCATTTCCATTTTACAGATGAGGGAATAACCTCGGAGAAGCTGGGCGCTCACCCAAAGTCACATCTAACTTCCCCGGTGTTTTTTTGTGATGGTGCTCAATTTTTGGAAATCTTGTCTCAATTTCGCCTGCTAGGATGGGTCAAAATTAGAGGAAAAAAAGAGAAAACTGAAATCTCAAGTTCTCACAGCATTGCATTAAGATGAACCTTAAGAGATTTGCATATGTACAATGTACAGGGGAACAAGGTGAAAGAGATGGGGAAGGAGATGGAATAAGGATATAGTACATTAGAGAAAGAGGGATCTTTGCTTTCTATCTTTTAGGACCCTTTCTGCCTGCCCTCTTACTCCCTATATACATACAACCACTGCTTTCTTACTATTCTTATTCAAACACCAGTGCACTTCTAAATATTTTCCAGTTTTCTTCTTAGCTAGAACCTGGAGGTCAGAATTAAAGTTTTGTAAGAATCCATCTGGCCCTCCTTGTGCTGCCTTCCTCTCATGGTAAGTACAATGCTGGTTCTTAAACAAAAATGAGCCCTAAGATATTAAATCTAAAATGATGTGTGAGAAAATCCAAAGCTTTAGTTGATTTTTAATGGGATCCTCCACCCAAATGATAGATTGAGTCATTATACTGAGAAGTGTTTTCTCAAAAGTGTAGGCTGATGACCACCTGTATTAGAATCCTTTAGGTTAAGGCAGATTGCTGGGTCCCACCTCCAGAAAAAGAATTGTTTTGCAAACTACCAATACTCGTATATAACTCTAGATAGGATGTTAAAACTTCAAATCATAGAATAAAAGTGCTACATATTTAAGTTCCTGTTTTCCATAAAGAAAAATTTTACCTTTAAAAGAGGTAGCAACCTATTTCACCAGTGTCTCCAAGTGTGATTCGCATTTCAGCACTTGTCACACTTGGTAATTAATGTATTTTGTATGGATGCGTGTTATCATTAGATATGATATCTGAGGCCAGAAGGGACCTCTCATTTTCTAGTCTGTCCACAAATTAAGCAAGACTATCACTTTCAGCAGCACCACCATCTAGTGGCAAATACAACTATTACAGCCCCAGTTTTACAACATGTATATAACAGTGATTCTCAAACTTGTTTCTTCAGCTTCACAAAACTGTTTCCTCCTGGAAACAGAATAATATCATTCTTTTCCAAATTGTCATGTAGAAAAGACCTATTAGAGAATATGTGCATGAATGTGATCAAATTTTAAAGGGACTTATTTTTTTCTTTTAAACCACAATCTCTACATCTTTGGCTCTTTCTCCTGGTTACTTTCTACTAGTAGACTTATTAGTCCATGATAAATGAACAAGTTTAGAAACATCTTTTTCATGGTTGTGAAGCTTTTAAATCTGTGGACTTATATGCTTTTGAATAATTTATATTGCATGCAATATGTCTTTCCTCCGCCTCTCTACCTGAACCAACATGATAAAATACCCAGAAACAGAATTGATGCCAGTTTTTCAGAGCTGCCCAGAAACAGCCATAATCCCTCTAACATAAATGGCACGTCGACTCTCAATTTCATTCTAACTTCAGTTCCCTTAAGGTAGGGAGCACAAGAAACAGTCCCCACTTTTTAACCTCTAATCCAGTATGAGGGTCCCCATCCATTAATTTGAAATAAGGTTTACTTGGGGGTACCTTTCTGACAAACCGCCATTCTTATTGTGGAAAAATAAGAACATACATATAAGTAAAAATGATTATCTGTGTATTTCCAGCACCCAAGGAGAATTTTAAACATTTCCTAATATCCAATCATTTTGCTACGTGGTGAATGCACATATACATCCTTTTTCTTCAAAAGTTAGCGTCATGGCTGAGTATATAGGTTGCTGATTATTTCGAGACATCTTTTAAATCTTCATTGGTATGTCCCTGCCTTGGAAAGCGTGAGAACTCGGAGTCGCTGACTGTCCCAGAAAGACTGGCGACCACAGTGAGTCCGCGCGAGACAGCTGCGCGAGACAACTGAGACAACTGTCCTGGCGGAGAACAGAGATCGACATAAAGCTTCTATGCCCTAATCGTAACCTCCAGAATGCCCGCGCTCTTAGCGCGCACGCCCCAATCCCCGCCCTTGCGCGGGGTCCTTAGCACTACACCGCCGTGCGGCTACTGCGCAGGCGTCAGGCTAGGAAACAGGAAGCGGAAGGCACGAGTGCGTCGGATGGGCACTTCTGTGACCAGTAGCCATGCGCGACTTGGAGGAGCCCGGGCTTCGCCCTACAGCGACCCCTTGCGGGTGCGTGAAGCCGGCTCTGGAGACAGGTAACTTCTGAGAGGTTGGCAGTTTCGCACTCGGAAGAGGCCTAGGTGCAGGTAGCCTACTTCATAGCAGAGAGGGACGTGAACTGCAAGACTTTGAACTGACGTGCGTCATCATACGTATTGCAAAGGCACGGGTCACGTGTTCTGTCGACCACGTGATGTGTCTAAGGCGAGTGGGATGACGTTATCTCTATGTTCTTGGTAGCTACGGCCTGCTTGGTCTTGATACCGTGGCTGAAACTGCCACGTACAGTGTACAACCTTTCTCTTAGAGAGTTTTCGTTCATACAGGAGAGAGCGAATATATGCATCTGGTGTAATGCCTGTTGGGAATTAACTAATGCCACAAGCGAGAAGCATCCTATGTTGTCAGGAATGAGGACGGAGGAGGGGGGAAAAGTCAGGGGGAGCAAATAGTTTTAAACTGAGTCTGGAAAGATGGACGTGAGGTTGCTTCTCTTTATTTTCACCTCTTTATATAAAGCAGAATATATTAACTTTAGAAACTGGAGGAAGCAAATGGAAGTACTCGGACATCACCCAGAGGAAACCACTGCTAAATATCTTGATGTTTATCTTCCATACTTGTTTCAGTACAAACAAACTAGAAAATGAGTTGATATGCGCCCCCACTGTTATATAACTTTCTAAAAAACTAGGTTAATAAAAATCTTTCCATGGCAATTAATAATTTTAAGCGGTTATACACTGTTTTATAGATGTGCTCTAACTTATTTAGGTTATTGCCAGTTTTCATTGTTTTAAATGAAAGTTCTTGAAACAAATCTTTGTACATGTTCCATTACCTCATCAAAGGTTGTGCTCATTTAAAAAAAATTGTTGCAGACTGCCAGATTACAAGTCTAATACTTTGACAGGCAAGAAAGAGCAGGGCTCAGAGGTCGACAGAGCATGGGATTGAGAAACTGTAAAATCCTGAAGTATTGGATGTAACAGGGAAGTTTGGAAACTTGATTCGATTCAGATTGTAGGCTAAGAAATGTGCCATGTGCTAACAGTAGGGAACTTGGGAAGTTAAAGCTAAAGAGACCATGACATAAGGAACTCAGTCTGGAGGATTAGTGTTGTGTGGTTTGAGGAGGGAGTGAATACCAGAGGGGAGACGAATTATAACAAGAGTAAATTAATAAACCAGGCAAGACGTAGAAAGGGCCTGAACTTTTCTGTCTGCACAAGACTTCTTGTAAGTAAGCCTTTTGTACAAAATCTCTGCACTAATAACTTACTGATTTTTTTCTTATTGCACAGTTAATATAGTTATAATATTAGAAGGAAGGAAAAGCCTGAGTAAGGGCTTTAAAAACTGCTCCTTGCTGAGCACCTTCTGTTGTACTAGGTGCTTTACATATTTTAGTAATCTTAAAACTTTCCAAGATAGGTGAACACTAGGATTCAGGGAGATAATCAGTTTTGCCCAAGGTCACACAGCTAGTATAGTACCCCTGTGTTGTTTTGTCCTTTTTCTCTTCCTAACCCTTCTATGTTTCTTTAGGGAACCATTTCACCCTATTTCCATGTGATTTTCATGCCAGTACTACCCTGGGATACCTGTGCTTATTCCTATCCTGCATAGAAGGCAGTTTGATCAGTTTGATTTAATTTTGATTGTCTATCTCTGTCAATTTACTAGACACCCTTGAGGATGAGAACTGCTTCATATTTTTGTCTGTATCCAGGCACTTGGCACAGCACTTATACCATGTGGTAGGTGCTTAATGTTTTGTTTGTTTGTTTTTTGAAATATGAAGAAGAAGAAGATAGGATTCCTCTAGGTGTACGTTCTCAGGTCTCCACTTCAAGTAGAGCATTCAGGTAACATCTATATTTAGAAGGTATTGAGCATTTGTATTTCACAGCATTTATAATTCTAAGAACAGGAATGCAGAGAATATATAAGTAGGTTCCAGAGAGTTAAGACATATCAGAATATGGTAAGTTCCCACTAGGTTAGTAAATGGACATTCGATAAACTGAAAGTGGTCCCAAACATTTAAGAGTGATGTGGTATGCTTCCAGTTCATTGCTAATCCAGTGTTATCTTGCTTATGTTTTTATAGAGATGCACAAAAAGGATTGGAATACATCTAATTGGTTACAACTTATATTTATCATAGCATATCTGTAACCTTTGAAAAACAGGTATAGACTGATTCAATAAAGTGGTAGCCCAGTTAATTATACACTTGTAGGGCTCAAGTCAGATAATCAAGGACAGAAGTCTTTGATCCTTATTGCAAGTATGACATTTCCCATGATGTTGAAACATATTGTGAGATTCTCCCCTACCCTTGACTCCACTGTGATAAGAGTTCTTTTTCCCAAACTTAGCACAATGTCTGACAATTGAAACACTTGGAAAATGCTTGTTAAACAAATGAAAACAGGACACAGGGATCCCAGCTGATTAGGTTAGGATCCTTTTTGGCCATTTTTCTTCATGACATTTTAATGCACACCATAGAGAATTGTCTGACCTCACTTTCTTCATCTTTAAGATGTTTACTGCATATATAAGAATAAAAAAAAATGCTTGTAAACATACTTGGAAAAAAATTTAGTCACCAAAAACACACAATATGCATGGATCTTAGAATCATAATATTGAGAGGGAGAAAGCACTCCTGAGAAGGTAACATAGAGTTTTGAACCAGTTTTTATAGTGCTCAAAAACAGGATAAATGAAATATTGTTTAGGCATGCATATGCATTTGCTAAAATCATATTTAAAAAGGAAGTGAATGATAAAGACCACATTCAGGCTCCTGTTTATCTTAGGGGGAAAGGAGGAGTGGGGGGAGAAAAGCAACATTAAAAGATGCAAGTTACTGGTTAAGCTGTAGTTCTTGGGCTGGGTGGTGGGTACACAGGATTTCATTATAATTTTATGCTTTATTATGTGTGTGTTATATCTAATGCTTTATATGTATTAATTTAATTTTTAAATTGAAAAGTAATGAAAGGTGCTGTGAGGAACAGTTCCAGGCCTGCAGTCTTACCACCTGTGCTGGTAGAACAGATTTAATGGAAGCTGGAAATAAAATCAGAGTCTAGAGAGTCTTTATATCACCTCTTTATAAAAGTTAATAAAGCCTTCATGAAATGTGAAAAAAAGTTATAAATTCAAAATGGTAGTTGTGGATACCTTGGACTTTAAACCTATATTGATGCTGCCTGCCCAATTTTTTCTTCTTTTAAAAGGAATTGCTGCTTTAAAACTTTTTTAATGATTTGTGATTATTGCAAAAATTTCAAATATTATAGGAATTACTAAGTTAAATATACAAATAATCCAAATATCTTTCCACCCATTTTAACCACTGTTAACATTTTGATGAATATCCTTCCAGATAGCTTTCTAGGCATATATATGAATATATTTAGAAAGATAAAAATGTAAACAAATTTTACAAATAGAATTATGTTATACACATTTCTATTTCATTTTGTCATTTTCCATTTTAATCAGTTAAGACTTACGTAATTCTTTTTCCATGACACATGAATTTTTTTAGTACTTTCCCTCACACAGGCAAGTACTACTAGACAATGATTACACAGCAGTGAACAAAACAATCTCCTGCTCACATGTGGAGCTTACATTCTAGAGGGGCAGAGCAACTAGATCAAACCTAACCTGAAATTTACCCTGCCTGTAGATATTTTAGTAGTATGATCCCATGCACTCATTTTATTGCTTAATTAAACTAGTTTGTTTCATATGTTGTTTTCAGTTGAAAGCATCTTTACTTAAATACAACCACTGTCTCCTTTCATTATTCTTTGCTTTGCATTTCACACTACAGCAAATAAAAATAGGTGTTTTCTGCATATGCTATAACATTTCTCATTTAACTTTGTGCACGTTATTCCCTTTATTTGAAATACCCTCTTTGCCCTGACAAAGGTCACATAAATTAGTAATGATAGTATAGATTTTTTTCCCCACAAATAAACCAACTTTAATAGAGAATATTTTGTATTTATATAGTGTCCTTTTCGAGAACTTTAGATAATTTACAGATATTATAGCTAATTACTCCCCACAACAACCTGTGTGATCGGTATCACTCCCATTTCACAAGATAGGGAGACTGAAGCACAGAGAGGTTAAATGACCTAACCAAGGTCATACAGTTAAATTCACTGAGGAGCCAGGACCTGAGCTTCTTAGCTTCCCACATCCCAGATAAGTACCTCATGAGAGAATCTTTACTGAAAAGTATCTTTAAAGAAAGTATCAAGAGAGTAGTTTGTTATGAAAATGAGATCTTTCTGCTGCCATGAATAAAAAAAAAAAACCTGATAGTGATGTATAGAGGCAAACATAGAATTTGAATTATGGTCCTAGTAGGTCTTCTACCAACATCCTCTTCTTTTCCCTCTTTCTTTCTTAGACCTCTCTTCTCTTTCCAGTATGTCATCTAAAGGGATATAACAATATGAATGTAATGATGATATTTATATGTATTCACGAATACCGTAAGAATCATGTTCTATAGTTGCATAACACCTATTTTAAAACTGTGAAATCAGTGCATTTAAAAAAACATGTTTTTTTTACATCTTTGATGACAATTTGTCTAATGATTTCTTCTCTGATTTTCTTCTGTAGGGAATCTTTTAACTGAGCCAATTGGCTACTTGGAATCCTGTTTCTCAGCCAAGAATGGTACTCCAAGGCAGCCATCCATTTGTAGCTATTCAAGGGCTTGTTTGAGAATTAGAAAGAGCATCTTTAACAATCCTGAACATTCCTTGATGGGCTTAGAACAGTTTTCTCATGTTTGGTAAGTTGTTTTATAGTGGTACTTTGGGCCAGAGTTTGCCCCTGAATAAAGTACTCCAGTTCATATGTAACCACTGAAGGAGGCAACCTTGGAGCCTATCATCCAGACCACCCTTGTCTATTGTATGAAATTCCTGTACTGTATTTGCGCATGTGAATTGTCTGCATAACTTGAACACTGCAAGCTTGGGATCCGCTAAGGGGGCATGGTCCATTTGTAGTTGATTCTCATTGTGATGAATGCCTTTCTGTTGAGCTGAAATCTGTATACCTTGTCGATGGGTCATTATTCTGTCCTCAAGACCAGGGTTCAGTAAGCTATGGCCAGTGGACTAAATCCATCCTACTTTGTTTTTGTATGTAAGTTTATGGGAACGCAGTCACATGCATTCATTTTTGTGATGTCTGTGGCTGCTCTTGTGCCACAGTGGCAGATTTAAATAGTTACAGCAGAGACTGGTTGGCCTGCAAGCCCTAAAATATTAATTATCTGACCCTTTACAGCAAAAGTTTGTGGACACTGCTCTAGGCCCATGAAGAATTAAGTCTATTCTACCTAAAATACAAAAGACACCTTAGAAATCTGGAAACTTTAAATAAAGTGTTACCTGTATTAGGGCCTATGCTATACTAGTGTTACTTGCTGTCACTTGGAATTCTACCTCTGTCCATTCTTCCTCACTCCAACATCAGCAGTCTGAATTGGTCTAATTTTACTGGTGAAGACCTAAAATTAAGTGTTCCAAAATAGTTTCTTTTTCATGTTAATTCAGGACATGGGTAGAGTAGAAAGAACATGAGTGTTCTGACCTACTTCACATGATCTTGATTGAAATATTTAAGTTATAACATTGCTGATTTAAAAAAAATGGACTCAGAAGTGTATAGATTTTTCCTTATTCCTCCTATTTTTCTCCTCCTTCATCCCTATCCTCTGACACGCTTCAGAGATTATCATTGTTAACAGCTGGGTGTATATCCTTCCAGACCTTTTCTTTCTTTTTCTTTTTTGATACATAAATAGACACATATAGAGTGGGTATTTGTTTTAAAAAATGCAGTTTGTTTTCTTCACTTATAAATTTTTTACATTTTTGGCCTGACAAGAAAAACAGTATTTTGTTTTTCAGTTTAATTTCTTAATTATTAGTGAGGTTCAAAATCTTTTCATATGGTTGTTAGCTATTTCTGTTTCTTTTGTGGATTACCTATTCATGTTCTTTGTTTAGTTTCCTTTATTGAATTTTCCTTTACTTTGTGATTTACTTTGTGTAGGAACAGCTTATATACCACAGGTATTAACCCCATTGTCTATTATACACATCGTAAACGTTTTCTCCTGGGGTGACATTTTGTAGTACATAAATTTAATGATTTAATGACTTCAAGTCTGTTATTGTATTTCTTCATGGATTCTTGGTTTTGATCTATGTAGGAAGGCCTAGTCAAGTTACTTAACATTTCTGAGCCTTGATTTCCTCATCCTTCAAATGGGGGATAAATTATACTTAGGGTTGTTAAGTAGATTAAATGAAATGAGTATAAAAATGTCTAGCATACTTCCTGTCATATAGCAGACACTTACCTAGTAAATATTGTGTATTCAGGCATTTGACAAACGTCTGTTAGGTTCCTGCAGAGTACTAGTCATTGTATTAGGAGCAAAGAATACAGAGATAAGACTGTCTTCCTTCAAGAAACTGGAATAGTATTATTTTCCCCTCACGGATTACATTTTAATACCATTAAAAACATTCTTTCTGTTTTAATTTGTGGGGATTAAAGTCTTTTTCCCCCTCAAATCATTATGATAAATTAATGTAGCTTTTTTTTTTTTTACTCAGTGATTTGGTTTATTTTCCATAGGATTTTGTTCGTTTTTCACAAAAATGGCCATTTGAGCTGTAAGGCAAAAGTGCAGCCTCCTAGGCTGAATGGTGCAAAGACTGGAGTTTTCTCCACAAGGAGTCCCCATCGTCCCAATGCAATAGGACTGACCCTGGCCAAACTGGAAAAGGTAGAAGGTAACACACTTCGTTTCTACTTTACCTTTTTCTCCTTAACCAAAAGAAGTCTTAGTAAAATCAACATAGTATTCAGCACTGGCTGTTATTCAGACAAGTACCAGAGGTGTTAACTCCTGAGAACCATTAGACATTGAAGAAAAGGAAATGATTAAAATAATTGAAACACTTAGCATTAGTGTTTAGCATTGATACACTTTATTAGCATTGAGACATTATGAAATAAGCTCTCATAGGATGCTCAGAGTTTGTTTAGATCATTGCATTTATCAAAAGTTTAAATTATTTAAAAATAACTTTTAATATTTCATAATCATTAAATTAGTAACTAAGTTTTCTCTGACTTGGAATGCAACAAATACAAAATGATTAAAAAATAATTGGACATTTTCAAAATATAATACACAGTGACTTAACTGGTTTTACATGCATATATGGTAAGTACATAGAACAATGTAGTATCATTTCTTCCTGGCAGCCTCGAGCTGCAGTGCAGCCGTCAACTGATGTGTGACAGAGGGTCTGAGATGTATCACACTATAGTATCAGACATTGGTCAGAATGTGGCAGTGCCTGCATAGAGTACCAGATTAATTTTAACTCTGTATTCATATGTAACCTAGTTACTGAGCCAGACATTTTTGGAAAGCATCCCTTTCTTGAATCACTAGTCAGCACATTTGTTAGAGAGGCAGATGAAACAGCAGGTAAACTGGGAGTCAGGAGACTATTCCATGTCAGCTTGCTTATTTGTAAAGTGGGCGAAGGAGAAGGATCTGCCCTCTCTGGGACTCCACAGGATATTTTTGAGAATCTTATGAGACAAAAGCTCTAAGAGTACTTTTCAACTGTTAGGTGCTAAAAAGATGAGATCAGTTACTTTGCTTGTACTTTATCAGAATTTGAACTCTGGTAGAATGTATTCACCGGGCCTTGGGCAGGTTTTCTGGAAAAAGTCTATGGCTGATCCAACTTGAGTTTTATCAATTTGTGATGGCTGACAAACTTGGGTAACAGTACTGGAACATTTTATGATAATTTGTACAACCCACACCTATTTTCTGAGCACTGACTATGTGCCAGACATTGTCCTAGGTGCTTGGGTAACCAAATCAGATAAAAATCCCTGCCCTACAGAAAAATTTAACATTCTAATGAGGGAGAATGAATCAGAAAAAAGAGAGACAAGAATAATAGTACTATAGATAGCCTTACTAAATAAGCACTATAGTGACTGCTGGTGTTTGTCTGATGTTTACAGTTTGTAAAGAGTGTTCATATATGTTATCTCATAGTGGCTCTGTGGGTTTAATAAGGTAGCAGTCTCCATTTTATGGATGAGGTCACTGGACTTCTTTGATGTTAGATCATATTTACCTAATAGCGTCCAGCCAGAGGGTTGTCTGACTCCAAATCCCGTGAACTTTTACCTATGCTACAGTGCCTTTCTTCCTCAGACATTGTGAGGCATAATCATTTAGGAAGTCCAAAATCACCTTTCCAAAGTTCCAGGCTTATTCACAGCAAGCATATTTTAGAAATCAAAGTCCTTTGTTAATCATGTTTTTCTTAAATGGAGACAGAAGTGAATGTAATCACATACAGTTCTTTAATTTTCATTTTGCCAGTTTTCCAAATTAGTAGACTTTGGACTAGTAGCAGGAAATGGACAGTATCAGTGGAACAAGCAGCTGTAGTTATGGGACTGAGGGCCCCAGCCTCTTGCTGGTTTTTGGCTGATGGCTGCCCTCAGCTCCTGGAAGCTGTCCAGAGTACTTAGAGACTGCCTGTAGTTCCTTGCCATATGAACTTTCCCAGTGTGGCTGCTTATTTGTCAAGCTCACAGAAAGGGTCTCTCGAGTGAGTCTGCAGCAAGCACAGGAATCTTAGATAGCATAATATAGTCACTGGAGTGTTTATACAAAGCCTCAAACACTAGGAGGTGGGCATAATGGGGCCACCTTAGGGTCTGTTGCCATAGTAGAAACCCTCATCAGTTCCACAGAGGTATATTGAGGACACCGATGTGCCTGGAACAGAGTTAGAAGCCCCAATGATGCAAAGATGAGTTGTCCCCACCCCTTGCCGAAGGGCTCAAGTGCTTACTGTCTAGGGAGAGAGACTAAGCGGGTCATTGCCAGACCATGTGGAAAGGGCTCTAGGAGAGGTATGTATGCAGGTTCTTCTGGAACCCAGAGGAAAGAACACTGTTTGAAAGAGGCAGAAATACTTTGTAAGAGAGGTGTTATGTGAGAGCCTTGAAGAGCAAGCAGTAGTTTGACAGGTAAAGAAGAGGGTGGGTCTCCAGTGAATATCGTCACCATGTGTAAGAGAGCCCGGTGTGTGAGAGCTGTTAGTAAGCTTTGAGGGGGCATAATAGACACTGTGGGTTCTCCGATTGTTTGTACTGTTCTTCATTGTTACTATTTCTAAGAGGTGTTTTTCACATTGTAGGTGGAGCTATATACCTTTCTGGAATTGATATGATCCATGGCACACCTGTACTGGACATAAAGCCCTACATAGCTGATTATGACTCGCCACAAAATTTGATCGAGCCTTTAGGGGAGTTTAATTTACATAATAACCAACATAAACCAAAAACCATGTCTGGGTCTGATGGCAAGACTGAAAATTATGCCCAGCAACGGCCCTCTGTGTATGATGAACCACAACCCTGCAGTCCCACTATAGAGAAGCCTAAATGTCTCAAAGACAGAACTTCAGGAGAAAACGGCACACAACACAACACAGCCAAAATTCAGCGAAGCTCGCCTAAGCACAGGGAGATAGCAGCGGACTTGGGGTTAGGACCTAGAAATGCTCAAAGTCCGAGTGTGGCAGAGGAGCAAATGGACCCATGTCATCTGGAGAAGAGCTTTTCAGAGAATACAAATCAGGGGCTGAGAAAAGAGAAAAAAGCAGTGGTCCCACAAGAGAACAGTGCAGAGGTGCAGCCTGTGCCTCTTGGCCGCCCTTCCAGGCTGGCCAATGCGGCGCACCACAGTGTGGTTCCTACCTGGGTTCAAGAGGCTCCTGTGGCCACCTTGAAAGTCCGGTTTACGCCTCATGCAGAGATGGACCTGGAGCACCTCAGTTCAGAAGGGGAATCAGGTACTTCTGTTTCTTATTTTTGAATGTGAAATGAGCTTTTACCAGAAGTTCAGTCACGTATGGTATTTCTGAGGAGGACAGTTAAATACAGCAGGGGTCCACAACCCCTAGGCTTGGACGCACAGCAGGAGGTGAGAGATGGGGAGCTTGCAAAGCTTCATTTGTATTTGCAGTTGCTCCCCAGTGCTAACATCACCGCCTCAGCTACACCTCGGATCGTCAGGCATTAGATTCTCATAGGAGCACCGGTCCCTGATGTCAAAAAGGTTGGGGACTGCTGAAATAAAGTATTTATCAGTATGACTGGTTGTAAAGAAATCCAAGAGTATAAAGTAATGTTTGGGGAGAAATCCAAGAGTATAAAGTGATGTTTGGGGAGCACTATCATCTTATGACCTTGTTTAACAACTGTTTATGCAGCACTGTATCCCAGGCATTTAGTAAAGTGTTTGCTGAGAATGGCTCCTGCCTCACGAGGTGGCCCATGATTTAGAGCCTTGTGTCTCCTTGTTACAGTGGTCCTTGGAGTTTTCAAACAGCATTCAGAAGCTAAATTGTGTGTGTTTTATACTTATTCAGATTGTTTTTTCTCTGTTTTATTAGCTGACTAGAGAAATGTCCCAGCTTATTCTGTCAGGTGGCTGATAGCTCAACCTCTGGAGTAAGAGGGGAAAAGAGTCTTTTAGCACAGAAATTGTCCCCATAAAGTCCCAGCACTAGAAACACACACTTAGCAGAAGAGAGTCCACAGGGCTTTTACTTTAACACACGGTTCTTAACAAACGTCGTTACCTGGTTTCTCCAGCCTAAAGTGGATCTCCAGCAGCGGTCTAGAATGAAGGAAGGAGATGTTAAGAGGTGGAAGGAGATGTTAAGAGGTGGTTGCAGTGGTTGTAGTAGGAAGTAGCCAGTTAGTTGAGGAGATGTCAGATTTCATCTGCCATTGGAGGTTTGGGCTTCTCATTCTTGCCTAAGGCTTTATGCTTAAACAAAGCATTTGACTTTTTAATTGATCTCTTTATTTAAAAAGGTTTGTTTATGAAGGTTGTTTCATCACTGTATACAGTTGATGGCAGGAGAAAGTTGAATTTTAAAAGGATTTTGTGGTAGAACAAAGCAGTGCTACCTAGAAGTTACTTTATATTATACTTACCCTTTGTCTTGTGGTTATCTTTGAATGCTTCCTACTTTGGAAAATTTTACCTTTGTCAAACTACAGTGTTGTATGCCTGAGAGGTTACAATATGCTTTATTGATTAAAAAACGGTTAAAAAGAGAAATTATGAAATACAACTATAAAACAGGGATTGATTTGTAACAGCAGAATTTAGAGCCAGTGCAGAAGTATGACTTCACAAAGTTTAGCCTAGAAAAGATGAAAGATGTTGAAATGGGAAAGAATTCGCTCTGGAATAGAGTGCTATGGACACATGAGAAAGAGAATTCTGACTTGGGGATCAGGAAGTCTGGGAAGGCTTCCTGGAGGTTAATAGGTATTTGAGCTGAGCTAGGAAGGATAAGTAGAAAGAGAAATGAAGGAAGGGCACCTACACTAAATAAACAAGTAAAGGCCTGAGCTCCTCTCAGACACATTGTTAGTGAAGAGTGTGATGTTTTTGGAACTCTTTTTCGAATGGCCTTAGAGTCATTATGTGAGCTATGTGATAAAGGAATCTTAGCACTGCATAATTGGTCCATGGTTTTTGACCAGAAATTGAATTTTATGGCTTTACTTACCAACATATTTATTAGACATAGCTCAGAGTGAATTTTGGCTATTTTCTAAAAATTGAATTTACTTTCAGAAAGATAAAGACCCACCACCATTGCAGATGCTATTTTGAACAGAGACAACATTGTTTAAAGTGCATGCCTTCCTGGAAGGGCTTGGCCTTCATTTTGATGTATGTTATGTTGTAGCTATTAAAAATTAGGTCACAGTTAGTTTTTTTAAGATCATATTTTTAAAAATTAAAATGTCCACAGTGATATAGGAGGTTTCGTCATTTGACAGAGTAAACATCTGTTTACCTGAAATGTGCTCCTGGGTGGGATGGCATTGAACTTTCTCAGTGTATCTGTTTCACTGTTTTCACAAGGACTCTCTCATGTCCTTGTTCTTGGAGACTGTGGCATTATTTAACTGTGAGGCTGTGACACTGGCTCTCTAAGGCACCCTTCCTTGCCTATAGCTAGTGCTCTGGGTGTGTGTGGGTTTAGTCCTTTCTTATGGCTGAGAATGCTGGACTTTCGTGCATTTCTCTGCTCATGCCTCCATTGTGAGAAGAAAATGACAGAGAATTAAAGTCCATGTTGACCATAGGAAAATGACATTTAGGTTGCCGGAAAATAAAAGCTCAGCTCTCTCATTTAGGAGACTAAAAAATATCACCATGAATTTTTTGTTCAGCAAATGAAAATTTGGGGAGTACATAAGTTTACTGTAATGACAGTAAATACCACTTGAAAGTGACATTCTCTGTAATGACTGAATAGATTTCCAAACCGTATTCATTTCAAGTGATATTCAAGGAACCAACCAAACTCCTCATTGAAGTTCACTGTAATAAAATTTAACCTGCATGATTTAAAAAAAATTTTCAATTGTAGTTGACATTTGTTATTATTTTATATTAGTTTCAAGTGTACTGCATAGTAGAAAGACATTTATATAATTTACAAAGCGATCACCTGATAAGTCTAGTACTCACCTGGCACAATACATAGTTATTACAATATTATTGACTATATTCCCTGTGCTGTACTTTACGTCCCCGTGACTATTTTGTAACTACCAATCTATACTTCTTAATCCCTTCACCTTTTTCACCTGGCCCTCCAACCCCCCTCCCATCTGGCAACCATCAATTTGTTCTCTGTATCTATGAGTATTTCCGGTTAGCTTATTCATTTATTTTGTTCTTTAGATTCCACACATAAGTGAAATCATGTGATATTTGTCTTTGTCTGACTTATTTCACTTAGCATAATACTCTGTAGATCCATCCATGTTACTGCAAATAGTAAGATTTCTTTATTTTTTACGGCCAAATAATATTTTATTATATGTATGAACCACATCTAATTCATCCAGTTGTCTATTGATGGGCATTTAGGTTGCTTCCATATCTTGGCTATTGTAAATAATGCTTCAGTGAACATAATGGTGCATATATCTTTGAAATAGTGTTTTGGATGTCTTTGGATAAATACCCATAAGTGGAATTGTGACCTGCATGATTTTGACTGTTAAATTTTGTTGTTCTCATTGCAGAGGTCAATCATGCTTCATTTAAATATTTTCAATCAGCAGAGGAAGCAAGGCGTGCCATTGAGGCTGTGTTGTCAGCTGACCCTCGGTCTGTGTATCGACGGAAGCTCTGCCAGGACCGCCTTTTCTTCTTTACTGTAGACGTAGCACATGTCACTTGCTGGTTCGGTGATGCCTTTGCAGAGGTTCTAAGGATCAAGCCAGCTTCTATGCCTGTTCAGATGACTGACCCTGCAGAGTCCTTGGTGTCTCTGGGATCGTAAGTAGCCTCCATCACGTCTATGAGACAGCCTAACTGACTTAAGATGTAGCTGGTGGATTTTCTGTAAAAGCTAATTATGTGCCTTCTTTGCAGAAAGAAGCAACACTTTGTAGTCTCACTGCTTTGATTGATTTGGGTTGTTCAAAATATTTATTTGAAAAACATGTATTTTAATAAACTGAGAGATCAAATTTAGAGAAACTGCCATATGTTTTTTGATTGGTTAATATTGAAGAAGTCAAAGGTGATACTGTCTCAGTGATTTCTGAAAGAAGCTGATTGTTTTTGGCACTTGATAAAATTGGGCAAAGGTCATTCAACAGGGCCTTTTAAGCTAAGAGGACCTGTTCAGCAATTCATATTGGTTTTCCTGTCTGGAAAAGCCTGATCTATTTTATTCTAAATCAAACCAAGTTATTACTATATCTTAGAAAACTAACAAATGAAAAACAGGTGTTTATAAAGATCTTTAGAGATTAAACCCCTGTGTTTCAGAGACTTTGGTCACATATACACACACACATGCGCACGCACACACACACATACATATGTATGTATATATATATTTAATCTTGATTCTAAAATAGAGACTCAGAGATATCTTTGTATCAGAAAAGAAAGCCACCCCCAAAAATTCAAGAAAATAACTTAATTACTGGCTTCTTTCTTATTTATTCTGTGATTATTTACTGAGACCTACTATGTGTTAGGTTTTGGTGATAGAATGAGATGAAAAAGATGCAGTTCTTGTTGCAAGTCATAGTGGAGGAAGAAGACATAAGGACATTATTGTTACAGTTACATAAATGTAGTAATTAAGTCTATACATTGTTCCCGTATAGTACCACATAGGAAGAAGTTGTAAGCATGTATTGACAATAGGTGATTTTAACAATGTGATCCCAGGTAACTGAAGATTTGTGACCAGTGTAACCAAATTAGACACCTGTCAATGTGACATAGGCTTTCCTAATCACAGTTGTAAATCTTAATAGCTGATTGATCATGGTTTTGAAATGAGCTCTGCTGCCTGTATGTACTTGCACAGAATCATTTGTAGCTGATGACACTGTACTCTTGAATCAAACTGGATTGTCTTTAAGGTTACTTAGACCCTCTTGGTAAAGTATCTTTAATTTGATTTTTAAAAGCTTTTTTGTTTTGAGATTGTAATACAGTCACAAGAAGTTGCAAAAATAGTGCAGAGGTTTCTCATACCCGTCACCTAGCTTCTTCCTGTGCTAACCTCTGACATAACTACAGTATAATGTTAAAACTAGGAAGTTGATATTGGTATAATCTATCCTTTATCTTGATTTTGATGTTTTTCTCTTAAAATTATTTTGAGACTGAATCAGAGCTTGATGCCCAAAATGTTGATACTTAATGTGGAAAAAATAATTCTGAAAATGATACAGCCAGCCTTTAAGCAAGAAGACTCTTCAGTTATTTTGAGATTTTAATATACATTCTCAGAATTTTAGAACTAAAATCCTAAATATAGTCCAGCTTATTTCTCTTCCCGCTCAGTATTCAGCTCAGTCTCTTCAGTATTTCCAGTGTGGCTTTCTAGCCCCTGCTTAACTCCCTCAGTGATGATCCTTCAACCCCTTTCCTATGTACATAGCTCATTAGGTATGGACAGTGCTCATTATTAGAATGTTCTTCCTTTATATGAGATAAAATGTGATAGCTTTACCCTCTAGTGGGGCCTCATAGCTTAAGGCTAACTGCATTCCATTGTTAGTTTGTCCGATACCGTCCCCATTTCCCACTCTTTGGTTTTCCCTCATACGAGCACCCCTGTTTTCTTCATCTGTTTTTCATGTAGCCTGTTCTGAAGCCTCTCCGCACCCCAATCCTTGAGCTCCCCGTGTGAGCTTTCATCACTAGCTACATATTTCCAGTGTCCTGTTGTGAGGAAATTGGGATCTTTAAGTCATTAACTTCTATACCTCAGAAACAAATAGTTTGAAGCAAGTCTTATATTTCTTTTCATGTTGGAAATTTTTTCAGAAGAAGAAGAAACAGATACAATTCTCTGTACTACCCATAAATGGTGTCTACCTTAAATTTGAGCCTTTCCTTTTTGGTGCCTGTAGGGGGAGCCCTTGATAGCTGATTATTTTCACTAGCTTGGAGATAAACTCCAGGACTTCAAGGTGTTCAGGTAATTTTGACTTTCAGCCCTCCTGCCCCAAGTTTCCAGAACAGTAACTTTCACAAGAAATGTTGATGCTTGTCAATTACATATAGGAAGAGATTAGAAGGATGAGTTCCATTCATTAAATTTTTAAATTGTAGCTTGGCCTAAGTGGTGGGATTGATTATTCCAGCATGTGAAGGTAGACTCATTAGCCAAACCCACACGCATATGTGTACAAGGCATTCATGCTGTTTATGTGTTTGTGACTTTCTTTGGAGAGAAGAAAATGAAGTTGAAAATATGAATCAACCTCTTGTTTGTAGTTTTCTTTTTTATGATATAGTCCCCTAGAAGGTAGACAAAGACTCAATAATAATGAACTCTGTATCAGTTATTAAACTTTTATCACATCCTTGGCAATGGGCTATATGCTTTTCACACACTGATCAGAGGTTAAGGTCACATGCTCAAGTTCACACAGTGCTGGTGAGCATGCATCAAGGATTTCAACCCAGCTAGTCTGGCCCCAGAGTTAGCTCCCTTCCCAGCTTGGCTGTAACTCCTTCTGCCAGTGCAGCTGTAGATGGTCAGCAAACCACACTGGTTTATTTGAGGGTCAGCTATTCCATGTGCTTACTAAGTATAGGACACTTTATTTTCAGTGGCGTTCTTGGGAAT
Organism: Eidolon dupreanum; assembly: GCA_028627145.1. Taxonomy (NCBI): domain Eukaryota; kingdom Metazoa; phylum Chordata; class Mammalia; order Chiroptera; family Pteropodidae; genus Eidolon; species Eidolon dupreanum. Next base: position 137,702,330 of record CM053509.1, on the reverse strand, counting down.
TAGACCACTAAATAAAGAACAGGGCGAGAAAAATGCCCATTCACACCAGATCTGCATGGAACCTCCTGGGAAGCAGGGTTTGAGTTTAGCTTCAGAAACTTTAAGTGCCATTTTTTTTTTTTTTTTTTTTTTGCTCCACCCTGTGCTAGCTGTGTGATCTTGGGCAAGCCACTGTACTCATCTTCAACTTTCTGACCTTACAGAACTGTTACAAGAATTATGCTTGGGAGGGTATTTTCTAAACTCTTGGTCTGTAAACTTAGGCAATATTTTATTGTGCCTGTCATCACTAACACCTATTTTTTTTTTTGCCACTCTGCTCTGGCTTACCTGGTTGGACAAGCAGACTCAGGGGGAATCAAGGGGTCCCTAAAATCCAATGTATGAATGCCTCTGTTTTCTTTTTATATTACAGAAATATTTTTAAAAATTAAAAGGACTCCTTTTAGCAAGTACTAGGATGTTCTAGAACTCTAGCATGTTTAGGATATCAAGGGAGATATCACAAAGTGCCACACCTTAAGGACTAAATCAACATTATGCCACATGCCCAGAGCAACATCTTCCTCCCACCTGGCTTCCCCCTCCTGGGGTTGCACGTGTAGCTGTCTTCACTGTCCATGCGTACAGTCACCATCTCTAGCCCTTTCTCACACGTTATCCTCTTTAGCACCCTTTCTCTTCTACCTTCTTTCCTGATTCAAATTCAGACATTTCAGGAAAATCTCTGCATTTATGAGAAAATAAAATTATAATCATGGTGTGAAATTATTAAGGTAACCTTCACCTCTGGGACAGAAAAGAGGTAAGTCATAAGGATTAAAGCTCAATGAACTATAATAGAGATTTTTTGGACATTGTTAAAAATAAGTTTCCTAATCTAAACACGCACCAAATGACTCTCCAGCATCCTCTTTTCCACTCTGCCCCGTCTATATAGGTTCCAGTAGTTGCAACTCACAGAGGATTCAAGGTTTCAGTCAGTGCATGTGACTGTGCACAACAAGCACAAGAAAAACCTCAGTGCCCACATGTGGGGGGAGGTAGCAAAAGCTCAGTGATACACTCTGTATTTTGATGGAAGGGGCCACTTGGCCTATGAACTCCCACCACACAAGCCAATTTTGAGTCAATGTGTGTTTATGTTGTGCTGATGAAAAAGTAAGGATTGGATGTAATACAATGTTATCTACCTCTTTTGCCTTTTAAATTACTTGAGCATTCTGTTCAGATTCTTCACTATTCTTCATGCAATTCAATAAAACCTTTTTATTCAGTATTAACAATTTTTCTTTTAAAAAATTACCCATGTACTAACTACCGAAGAACTATAATAGTAATTCTTCACATCGGTATAGATATGATTTACAAAGCAATTTTAAATACATTATCTAATTTGGTATCTTAGCAATATCATGGGTTAATTTTGCTCCTGGGGACCTAACCTGGGGGCCTAACTGCTATTTACAACAGGGGTCAGCAGACTATAGTCCGAAGGCCAAGTTGAGCCGAAGGCCTGTTTTTGTACAGCCTAAGAACTAAGATTGATCTTCATGTGTTAAAAAGATAGTAAACAACAACAACAAAAAATTCCGGAGAACACATGACAGAGACTGTTGCCTGCAAAGCTGAAAATATTACTTTCTGACTCTCTACAGAGAAAGTGTATTGACTCTGATTTAGAACACTATTTCTTTGAAAAGGTGTTTTGAGTTCCCTCCTGAAAGGTTATTTACAAATTAGGTTTTTGTGTTACACACACTTCTAAGTCAGGGACTATCTATATTTTGAAAAGATTTAGTCATGTATTTTTGTGAGAAAACTTAAAAATATGACAAATAGTGTGTATTATATCCTATTCATATATATAATATATGTGTGTGTGTATGTGTGTGTGTGTGTGTGTGTGTGTGTGTGTATATATATATATAACGATTATATAAAGCCATGTTTACACATATGTAGAAATTTTCTAGAAGAGTAAATAAAAATATGCTAACAGAGGTTGCTTCTGGAAGGTGGTTTTTGGGGGTTCCTTGGGGAAGGGAACTTTTTACATTATTCTTTTCAGTATGTTGTGGATTATTTTTTCTGATCAAGAACACACATTATTTTTGTATTTGGAACATAAGGAGAGTAAAGTGTCCTAACTTGAAAAATGAGTTAGATTTATACGTGTAAATATATAACTATATATCCTCTTTCCTTACCCCTCCCCCCAATTTTTTTTTTGATAAAAATAGAAATATTTTTACTTTTTTCTGGAGCATCACATGTGGATCAGAAAACCACAAACCTCCCAGGTCACACATTGGCTTTGGAGCTGTGCCATTTTGGGGCAGGTAAACTGGCTGAGGCTGGGCAGTTTGTTCCTGAGGGCACACTGACGTTTTCTGTTCTTCTAGAGACAGAGTTTTGGATAAAGCATTGTGCCTCCGGGCAGCAGGCAGACATCCTTGTGGATGGTGTTTCTAGCAAGAGGGCTGAGCCTCAGAGAGTGCTTTAGTGCAGCACTTGCCAAACCTGTGCAGTCCATCCAATGTGGACTATGGGATAGGTTTCTGCTTGCAGGATCCACTCACTCATCAGCTCCACCCACTGGTTCTCTGTCTACTTGCATTGTGTCTACCTGCATGGGGCCATGTGACTGGTGAGGCTTGCTCTCCTGTTTCTCCAGGGCTGGCTCTTATTCTCTATCAGAATGAGAACTCAGCTCAGTCAGCAGGAAAGGAGAGGCTTGGAATTGAGGGTCAGCTGTGCCCATTTGGTAAGGGGGCTGGCTGTGCTGAAGTGGAGGTGGGCAGACAAGGAAGGACATGCTGTAATGTCGGTAGGTGGCAGAGCAGAGCTTGTGGGGTGGGGGGGGGCGCGGAAGTGGGGAGATGGAGTAGGGCTGTCAAAAGATTTGAAGACTCACGCTCGGGGTCGGTGGGGGTAGGAGGGAGAGTTGAGGTCTGAGAGAATTAGCAGAGTCAAGGCAGGACTGGAGGGGTTAGACAGGTTATCCAGGGGACTTCAGAGACTTCAAAGCAGGGACCCCCACATATCAGAGCTGGAGATTTTTCTTAGTCTTGCTGAATATCTTATCTTTGCCAAGATAAAAGGTCACATTCAAAGTTAACTTTAATATAGGAGGACAGTGTGAATAAGGAATGCTTGCAGATGACGAGGCAAGGGGAAAACAATTGACATAAAATGGTTTGATTAGTAAAGTCATGCACAGAATGTGCACTGGGTCATAAGGTGGGACAAGCTTGTTAGTCCCGCTCTTCTTGGAAATCCTTCCACTGCCACATGAACAAGCCTGCTCAATGATTAGAGATACTTGACTGAGTCTCAGCTGACATTAAACCTGTCACCAGACAGTGAAGCCATCCTGTATCATTCAGCTCTATCAGAGTTGGCCTAGACTAGAAAAACTGCCTAACCAACATGCAGAATCATGAGGGAAAAAAGTGTTATTGTAAGCCACTACTTTTGAGATGGTTTGTTATAAAGCAAAAGCTAGCTTATACATTTAGCTCCCACACTGTTGAACAGTGGAAAGCTGGAGTTTTATCTAACAGGAGGGGTTGACATGAAAAAGTCCTTAAACCATGAGGGGGTCTTTAGGGCAGGATGGATTTTTGTAATGAATGTCATGGAAGTATAATAATAATAGCTAACATTTATCAAGCGGCATGGGTCAAGTATGGAACTAAGAGTTTTACATGGATTATTATTTATTATTATTTCCATTGTACATATGATCAGACTGAGGCTCAAGGACATTAAGTTATTTGACAAGATCATGTAGGTAGGAAGGGGGAAGACTTAGGATATAAATTCCAAGTCTGTCAAATTGCAGAACCAACATTCTTAAACATAACTTCAAGATTTCTAGCCCAGGAGAACCTACAAATGGCAGTTCCATAAATACGAATGGAAGAGCCAGAAAGCAGAACTAAAATGAAGTTTACCACCTCTCTTCCTCCATTCGCATCATTGATTTTTAGATAAACACAGAATGAACCCATGCATTTGTTTCTGCTGCCTGCTAAAACCCAATAAATGGCAGCAAAAAAGAGCACATTAAACCCAAAGTAAGCAGAGAGAAATAACAAAGATCAAAGCAGAAATCAATGAAATAGAAAATGAAAAATAGAGGAAGTCAATAAAACCAAAAGCTGGGTTTTCAGATTGATAAAATTGATAAACTGGCCAAACTGATTTGAAAAAGAGAAGACACCAATTAATTATCAGGAATGAGAGATGATAGCTCTTTAGGTTCTACAGATATTTAAAGGGAATATTATGAACAATTTTATAAAACAGATGAATAAAAATATGAAAGATACAAATTATCAAAATTTACTCAAGCAGAAATTACTTGGATAGCCCCTATATCTATTAAAAAATTGAAATTATATTTAAAAACCTCACACAGAAAACGAGGGGCAGATGGCTTTACTGGTGAATTCAATCAAACATTTAAGGAAGAAAAAAATTCTAAGCAAACTCTTTGAAAATATTGGAAACGAGGGAATACTTTCCAACTCATTCTATAAGCCTAACATTACCTTGATACCAAGCCAGACAAAATTACTACAAGAAAGAAAACAACAGACCAATATCTCTTACAAGTATAATTGTAAAAATTCCAAACAAATTTTAGGAAATTTAATCCAACAATATGTTAAGGGATAATACATCATGACCAAGTAGAATTTATCCCAGGAATGTGGGGTTGGTTTAACATTTTTAAAAAATCAACATAATTCTGTATATTTACAAACTAAAAAAAAAAATCATACAATCATCTCAATAGGTGCATAAAAAGCATTTGACCAAATCTCATATCCATTCCTGGTAAAAATTTCAGAAAACTAGGAATAGAAGGCAACTTCCTCAATCTGATAAAGGGCATCTACAAAAAACCTACAGCCAACAACATACTTTATGAAGAACAAATGAATGATTTCCACCCCTAATATCAAGACAAGGATATCCACACCACTTCTGTATTGTACTGGAGTTACTGGTTAACATAGTAAGGCAAGAAAAAAATAAAAGGCATTCCTGTTTGTAGAAAATCCTGAAGAATCAACAACAACAACAACAAAAACCACTAGAACTAGTGAGTTCAACAAAGTCATGGAATATAAGGTCAAAAAAATCAATTTTATCTCTATATACTCTGGGCGTCTAGTGCCTGTCTGATGCCTGGATCAAGGAAGGAAGCTTCCAAGAGGTATTGAAGGAGCGTTCCCAATTTATTGAAGGTGCCAAATTTCTAGTTTCCAAGTGACTATAGGACTTCTTAGGAGGGGGCAATGTATAGTTGACGAAAAGCCAAGAACTACATACATCTACAGAGCTGATGGAGACATCTACCCAACTACTTATCCAAGTAAATCTTTAGGGTGTTTTCTGGTTGCTTCTGGTCTAGGTTCTCCCTTGAATCCCTTGATAAGTCATTTCTTGAGTGACATACCAAGTCACTTTCTGTCTCCTCAGAGTCAGACCCTAGATGCCTCAGGTTAGTTTTCTAAACACCTAGATTCTTTTGGGGCCTTCCTCAGGCTATGCTACAGACTCTTTGCAGGTTGTTCCCTAGCTGGCATTTTATTGGGCCCCTTACATGTAAACTTCCTGGATGCTTCAGTGTCATCTGTCCTAGATTCTTTCTTGTGCTTTGACCCCTACTACAGAGGGCTATGAAGGTCCATGTTTGCCCTTTGATGGAGAAATCCCTGCTAGTTTGCCCCAAGGCTGTATCCGCGGATGAAGGTCTTTCAAGGGTGGTGCTTCAGGGGCTGCCAGATCATACGGCTAAGAGGAAACTCTCTGGCAAGGATGAAGCCTGGTACTTGGGGTGGAAAGGCAATGCTATACTGAGAAATGTTGGGAGCTAGAGGATTAAAGTTTTCCTGATATATGTGGACCAAAAGAGGGCAAACACCATAAATGTTCCAGCTGCTTTTGCAGTAAGTGTCAATCCAGGGGTTGGATTTCTCTTGAAACGAGAGATTGTGCTTCATCCCAGGGTCTACAGAAGGACACTCCATAGGCCCTAAATGAATGAGAGAATGGGAAAGAAATCGAAGATAGGTCTGAGGTAGGGGGTTGGGGTTGCAGCAGGGTTTCAGATAAGAGTGGGCTGGACATTGGGATGGAGCAGGGGCTGAGGCTGGGGCCACCATGGGAATTCTTTAGCCTGAATATGGACTGGGACCTTTAGGGAACCCACTGAATAAAAGTAAGGGAGACACTAGTGGGGATCAACTACCAGAGACCAGTAGCCCCAGGGACTTGCTGTACAGAGAGGGGAGACCCTGGAAGAGCTGGCTCCATTTGTGCTGCTTTAACCCTTGGTTCCCAGGCCATCTATCCTTTCTACTGAGGCCACACCACCATATAGGGGTCTTCGATTTAACAAATACACTGCATCCTAAGTTTCATTCACCTTTCCATCTTGCATACCTGTTTCTTCCACTGATCTCCCTAAGCCTTGGAGCCATTTCATGATCATATCTGTCTTCTTCTCCACACAGGGCCTCAAAGTGCAGGTAAATATTAAGAAGAAAAAATTTGAACAGAATGGCATTGTGCCCACCTTGCTTTCAGTGGACTTGCTCTCAGCTAGCAGCCACTCGTTCTTCCCACGTGTCCAGCCTGGTGGATCTGTGCTGTAGCATGCATTGATTCAGTCCTGAGAGACTGGCCACATTCCAGGGCTGTGCTCACTGCTTTATGAAGCCAGAGAGTACCTACAGCAGATGAGCACATTCCCATCCAGTGTGCAAATGAGAGTGAAATCACTGCAACTTCCTGTGGAGAGTCAAATGCCATGACCCCAACTCCAATAGGAAGATGCTGATGGATATGTTAATAGAAACAGATTTTCCAGAATGCAGAGTCTTTGCATCTTTATACTAACCAGGGTCATTACACTGGAGTAGCTTTATCTTTGACTTCCAACAACATGAGACTGCATTTGTAGGGAAAGGTTTTCTTATATCTTCACTGGCTCAATGGTGGAATGGGCTGCCGTGGGAAGTTATGAGTTCCCTGCCTGGGGTGCTGGATAACTAATTGGCAGAGATATGGAGGCGGGGAGGACTCTCAGTCCCAAGATGAGTAGTTGGTGCCCATCGTCCCTAGGACGCCGCCAGAGGTACGCAATCTGATGCGGATTTCTCAATGCAGCTTTGAGGTTAGTGATGCAAGTTCATTCAGGAGAAAACTGTAGCTGGTGAGATGAACCCCAGGCTGCTGCTGGGGCTCGAAGGGCCTGACTCACGCTTCACAGCCCCTGCCAGCGTTTCAGAAGGAAGCGATGTTGTCTCTCGTTCCTCTTCCTCCACTCATCCCCTAAAGGTAGGCGGCTGGTCTTCGGCCCTCCTTTTTTTCAGTCCCCACAACTCCCCTGGGAAATCTCAACCACACCCCTGGCTTCAGCCCCTACCTCTGTGATGATAAATTCTAACTCAGTGTCTCCAACCTTGACCTCATCCCTTAGCAGCAGACTCATAACCAAGAGTTTATTAGACATCTCCATGTCATCATCCTACATCTCAAAACACAATGTGTCCCAAATTAAGATATTTTCTCCTGTCTTCAAACCTGACACCTCTCACCCCACCAGCCACATACACGGAAAACTTCCTTTATCTCTCTCTTAAGTTCTACCTTGTGCCTACATCCTGCATATTCCACTCCCACAGTGCCTTTTTAAAAAATCAGACACTTTTTTATTCCAGTTCTATTGCCGCAGATTTCATTACCTAGACCTTACTGCCTGGCCTCTTGACTGATTCCTTTTTGCCAGCTCCTTTTTCTAACCCCCACACTCTATGCTGCTTCCCAAGTGACTATCCTTCAACCTAGGTGGGATCATGTCACCCCTCTCCAAACAAACAAGCATAAAACATAAAAAGACTGCCAATACCAAGTGTTGGCAAGGATATACAGTAACTAGAACTCCCATGCATTCCTGTGCAAATGGAGAAGAACTTTGGTAATCTATCAGTATCTATTCAAGTAGATATATACATATCCAATGCTCCAGCAATTCCACTTCTAAATTTGTACCCAACAGGTACATCCATAAAAGCACCGAAGGACGTGTTCAAGAAGATTTACAGCCCCTAACTGGAAGCTGCACAATGCTCATTAATAATTGTGATACATTCATACAATGGGATATTAGCAACAATAAAGAACAAACTACTTAATGTGTAGCAACATGGCTGAGTCTTGAAACATGTTGAGTGAAAGAAACCAAGTGCAAAACAATTGGGAAAAACAAATTTATGGTGTTAAAGAGAGGATAGTGGTTTCTCTTGTGATTGGGGAGTTCCTGAAAGGGGGCCAAAGGGGATTCCTGGAGCTTTAGTCATGATTTGTGTCTTTATCTGGCTGCTGTCTACGTAGATGTAGTCAGTTTATGAAAATGTTTGCACTTTCTGTTATACTTGAATAAAAAAAAAGTTTACTAAAACAAGCCCACCCACACATAAAAAGCAAAACAAAATTTCTTCCATGTTTCTCATACCCAGAGGAAACATTTCCAAACCCTAGCAGAACATCAGATATTCTTTATGGTATGACCCAGTCTACCAGGCCACCTCCTTCCCTCCCGTGGTATGTGTGCCATCCACACTATATCATTCCTCATTCTCTTCGCACATTTCTGTACCCATGCTTTAGCAGTTTCTGCTTCCTGGAATTCCTCTATCTGGCTCTCTGCTGAAAATGCCACCTCTTCTGTGAGCCACCCCCCACCCCTCACGCCAATTTCTCAGACCAAACAGATTTCTCCTGGTGTTGCATTCCCATAGCATGCTGCTTTCCCCTCTCTCGTGGCTCTTAGCTCTCTCTGCTTGCATATGCTTCCTTGACTGGAGATAAACCTCTGAAGTTGTAGGAACAGTGTCTCAGTCATCTATGTAAAACCTCCTGGGGCCAGTGCTGTGCCTGCTACTGCGTTTGAGCTAATGAATGTTTGACAAATGATTGAATGCATGCTCTGAGTTAAGCTGCAGTTCGTACTGCCAGAAAGCCAAAACACCAGCATGCCTGCAAAAACGCTTTTGCCAAGAGCCAAGTCTCTTTTGAAGTAAACACATCCAGCAGCCCTTTATTGGCTGCTGACAGCCAAATAGATGTAAATGTGTTGTGCAGCATTGTGGGCGTGTCCAATTTGCCTCAGTGAGACTGAGCAGCTCCACTAACATGAATAAGCCGTGCAAATATGTGGTTAATGACCATGTCGCTCCGTGTCAATTCTTAATCCCAGATAATTAGCAGATAGATAATTGATGGAAGAATGGGAGGTGCTGACGGATGTCCCTTCACTTGGGTGAAGTTAATGATCCTCCATGGATTAAGACCCACCCTCTGTAAGTGTTGATGGCTCCTATTTGAAATGCTCCTTTCGAAAGGGCCTGGATCCAAGCAGAGGTGTCAGGAACTCCAGAGCAGGGTGTTGGCATCAGCTCTAATTTTCTGGGCCGCTTCCATGCAAGGTGGGTGGATGGGCCCCACTGCTGCCAGCTTAGTGCAGGCAGCTCAGAGTCTGTACTGCCCTTGACTTGGTTGGGTAATCTGAGTAGGTCCTTTCTCCTCTCTTGGTTTTATAATCTGTCTAATGGCAAAGGGTGGGAGGAATAGGTGGGTATGCTGATTCGAGAACTCACTGTAGATAAGACTTTCCTTACTCTGCTCCTTGGCTACATCAGAAGTGTCGTTAGCTGGCTTGCGTGATAGGGTGCTGTGGAGAGGACATTCTGGGGGTGAAACCAGACATCTGAGATATGAGCTGACAGTGTCTTACATGACCTGAGGCAGGGTCAGCTAAGTGTCGACCACGATGGATGACCACGATGGATGAGTCATCACTGGGAAGTGGCTGGCCAGCTAGAGACTCTATTTCCCAAGACCCCTTTGCACTGAGGTGGAGCCTTGGGGGGTGGTTCTCACCAATGGAAGGTGAGCATAAGTGATGTGTGTCATTTCTGGGCCTCGCTGTGAAGAAAAGAGGTGCTTTCTCCATGCTCTCTTTCCCCTTTTGCTGTCTGTATTTATAGTAAGATGGAAATACAGATATTGGTGGAGCCTTCAGATAGCAAGAGCCTGAGGTCCCTGAATTGCCACCCAGAGCAGTAACCCAGTGGCCAGGGGCACCATAGATGGACGGACGATTCATGAATGGGAAAGAAAACCCATTGTGTCAAAATTTCAAAATTCTGGTAAGCTGATACTGAGAGCTGTAAAAGGAAATTCACTTATAGTCTACAAATATTTACCAAGCACCCTCTCTGTGTCAGGTACTGTAGGTGTCATGTTTTGTGGTTGATTTGAGATAAAATGAATCAATGTAAAAGAAAATATCAAGTTAATGCTGGTATTGGTTGCATGTAGATATGTTAGCTTGTAAATAAAGGGAGTTCATGTTATATCTGGCACATGGTAGTTGCTTAATAAGTTGAGTTTTCTACATTAGACAGTAGGAACACAAAGTGAAAAAAACACTGCCCTATCCTCAAAATCCTCATAGCCTACAGCTGTGGTTCTTTTCAAGTGATGATTTTAACCCTTAGTGGACATTTGGTAATGACTGGAGACATTTTTAGTTGTCACAACAGGGTGGGAGGAAGAAGGGGGGAAGTAGTGGCATCTAGTGAGTAGAGGCCAGAAATGTTGCCAAATGTTCTACAATGCATTGGACAGTCCCCTATAACACAGTATTATCTGGCCCCAAATCTCAATAGTGCTGAGGTTGAAAAACTCTAAGTGGATTCCTAAGAATGGAGGGATAAAGAGATGAATCCCTTAGAAGCTTCAAACCCAAGGTGGTGCTGTTATGGGGTAACAAAAGTCCATTTCTACCGGATGATTTTGTGAGGGCCTTGAGGGTGGTTAGATATCAGTGGGCTACAGATTGGACTGACCTGTGGGACATACAGAGAGAGATAGACACCTGGGGAACATCACTGAGCAACTTGCCAAAGCTGAAAGAAATCAGCCCCATCTCTAGCTGTGGAGTCTATCAGAGCAAGCATCAGCTGGGTGGGCCTGGGGTAAGGGTGCAAAAATGCTTTGTAAAGGGTAAAACTTGGGCCATGACAATAGTTATTGTAATAAGAGATAGATTAGACAGATTAAATGTTGGAGGATGATTTGGATTTAGAAGTTTTAACCTTTTAAACTCCTGTGTAACGATTTTGTTGCCATAGACAATCTGTTTAGTCCTGACCTCAGTGGCCAATTTCCTTTTTTTCAGAAGTTCTCCAGGTGAACTAGTAGCACCACTCACATTGCCGCCAGCCACACACCCTGGCAGTCCTGGATTTAACAACCGTCACCTATAACACTTGACAAACCATTCATGCACAAGAGAATGGAACCTGAAGGAAGCTCCACCATGGAATCAGAATAAGGGAATGAGCATTGGACCAGAAGTCAGGAGGCCAGTTTTGAGGCTGTTACCATAGGTGGTTAGGTCACAGCCTCTCTGAGCTTCAGTTAATAAGACATTTATAGTTCTATGTCTCTGAATCCAAGTCCAGTGTTCTTTTAAAAAGAGTTTTCAGCGAAATAGATAATCTATATAAAAGAGGGAATTGATACAATATACATTGTCATCATCATCATGATCAAACGAACATCCTCGAACCCACCACCCAGCTTAAGAGATCAGAACATTATTATAGACTTCTTTGGATTCCTTTCCCCTATTGCTTCCTAATTCCTCCCAGACCAAGATAATCACTAACGAGAATTTTGTGCTGCTCATTCACATGTCTTTCTGTATAGTTATACCATGATGGTGTGGAGGACTGATATACAGCATTTCCCATTGTTTACAGCTGTTGTCTGTTTTGGTTGGCTGGGTGTCCACTCTGATTGGCTGGTGCCTATGCTGAATAGTCAGCAAATATTTCTAATATCACTCCTATGTGTATAAATCTCTAAACAAGAAAGCTATTGTTTAGTTTCACTTCTTATGAATGGCGTCATGAAGCATGTATTCATCTGTGACTTTTCTTTTTTATGTTCAACATTTTGTTTTTAAGATTCATCCATGTTGATGTTTGTAGTTGTAGTTCATTCATTTTCACTTTCACAAGTAGTATTGCATTGCCTGAATATACCACAATTTATTTAAGCACTCTAATGTTGTTGAACATTTGTAGTTTTTTTTTTCAGTTATTTACTATTATAAACATAGTGCTATGAATATTCTTGTATATATCTTCTGGTGTACATATGCCAGATGTGCTGCATCTGTGTTTATGTCCTCTCCTCTTTTCCATAATTAATTGTATTTATTTGAGCCTTCTCACCCTCTCTCTCAATCTTTTCTTTTTTAATCTCATCAGAAGTTTGTCTACTTCATTAAGCTTTTAAAAAAATTATGAGAGTTTATATGAGACAAATTGATGACATATGCTGAGGAGGAAGATCTCAAATGCTCCATCATTAAGCTTTCTGAAAATATGGATTTTACCTTTGTTGACATCTCTATATTGTATGTTTATATTTTATAAACTCTTTCTCTTGTCTTTAACTTCTACTTTCTTTTGACTTATTGTTACAGTTACTAATTTTCATGTTAGAATGCTTAGCTAATTTATTTTCAATACTTTCTTTTTATGGTAAATATTAAGGCTATAATTTTCCTTCTAAATACTACTTTAGCTCTATTCTTCAGGTTTTGATATACACTATTTTAGTTTGGTTTGATCATAATTATCTTATAATTTTTATTAAGATTGTTTTAAATTTTCCAAACACATAATGTTCTTTAGTTACTTTTTTGTTAACAATTCCTAATTTAAATACATTGTGGTCAGAGTTTCTGGTCTGACACCACTTTTTTGAGGCTTATTATATGGGTTAGCACCTGGTCAATACTTATAAATATTCCATGTGCACTAACAAAAAATGTGTTTTCTCCTATTGTTGGGTGCCATATTCCACGAATGACCTTAGGCTTATTGATCGAATTGTTTAAATATTCTCTATCTTTATTGATATTTTTGTTTGCTTAATCTGTTATTGAGAAGGATATGTTCACTGTGACAGTGTATTTGTTATAAAATCTATTTTAGTTCTGCTAACTTGCTTTATATATTTTAAAGCTATGCTGTTTGGTGCATACAGGTTTAGAATTATTATCTTCCTGGTGATTGGAAAGTTATTATTATGAAATGACTCACCATATTTCTAGTGAGAGCTTTTTCTTTCCATGAAATATATTTGTCTGATATTATCACAGCTACACAAAGTTTATTTTATTAACTTGACATATTTTATATTAAAACTCAATACTTCTAGATTATTATAGATTCACATGCATTTGTAAGAAATAATACAGAGAGATCCTGTGTACCCTTTCCCCAATTTCCCCTGTAAGTAACATCTTGTAAAACAATAGTGTAATAACACATCCAAGATAACATTTATATAGTCAAAATACAGAACATTTAAATCACAAGGAGGATCCCTTATACTATACTTTTATATCTATACCTATTTCACTCCCAGACTGCACCTTTTCCTTAACCCTTGGCAACCACTAAGCTATACTCCATTGCTATAATTTTTTGAAGGACATTATATAAATGGAATCATACAGCATGAAACCTATTAAATTGGCTTTTTTCACTCAGCATAATTCTCTAGAGTAGGGGTCTCCAACCCCTGAGCCACAGACCAGTACCTGTTAGAAACCGGCCATACAACAGGTAAGTGGCAGGTAAGTGAGCCAAGCTTCATCTGTATTTACAGCCGCTCCCTGGCGCCAGCATCACCACCTGAGCTCCACCACAGATCATCAGGCATTAGATTCTCACAGGAGCACCAGTCACTGGTGCCAAAAAATTTGGAGAGTACTGCTCTAGAGGTTCATCCAAGTTATGTGTATTGATAATTTATTCCTTTTTATTGCTAAGTAGTATTTCATGACATGAATGTACTATAATTTGTTTAACTATTTACCCTTTGAAAGACATCTGGTTTTTTTTCCAGGTTTTTTTTTTTATTTTTATTTTTTGGCTATTACATTCATATATACATTTTAGTGTAAACAAGTCTTTATTTCTCTGTGATAAATGCCCAGGAGTGCAATTGCTGAGTTGTATGGTTGTTGCATGTTTAGTTTTGTAAGAAACTGCCAAATTGTTTTCCAGAGTGGCAGTACCATTTTGCATTCCCACCAGCAGTGTATGAGTGATTCAGTTCATCTGACTCATTGCCAGCATTTGGTGTTGTCACTACTTTTTTGTTTTAGTCATTGTGATAGGTATGCAGTGATATTTCATTGTGGTTTTAATTTGCATTTCCCTAATGGCTAATGATGTTGAACATCTTTTCATGTGCTTACTTGCCATCTATATATCCACTTTGGGGCAATATTTCTTTTACCCATTTTCAAATTGGATTGCTTGTTTTCTTATTGTTGAGTTTTGAGAATTGTCTATATATTCTAGGTATGAGTATTTTGTCAAATATGTGGTTTGAAAATATTTTCTCCTTGTTTGTAGCTTTTTAAAAGTTCTTTTTAATAGGGTCTTTTACAGACCAATATTTTTAAATTTAATTAAGTCCTATTTAACAATTTTTACTTTTATGGTTTGGTTTTGTGTGTGTGTGTGTGTCAGGTCTAAGAACTTTTTGCTTGTTTAGTCCTATATCCAAAGATTTTTCTCCCATGTTTTTGTCTAAGAATTTTATAATTTTACATTTTATGTTTAAGTCCATTATCCATTTTAAGTTAATTTTTGTATGAAGTAAGAGACTTGGGTCACGGGGTTTCTTATTATTGTTTTTTTTCCTGTGGATGTCCAATTGCTCCAGCACCATTTGTTGCAAGGGCTGTCTTTCCCCTATTGGATTGCTTCTGCACCTTTGTGAAAAATTAGTTGGTTATTATTCTTTTTCATTGATCTATGTGTCTCTCCCTCTACCAATACCACAGCCCTGATTACTATGGTATATAAGAAATTTTAAAATTACATAAATGATTCCCCTTACTCTGCAATGCGCTTAATTCTTTTTTGTCCCTCAAAATTCTTATGTTGAAACCCTAATCCCCAATGTGAGGGCGTTAGGAGATGAGTTCTTTGGGAAACAACTAGGTCATAAATGTGGAAGCCTCATGAATGAGATCAGTGCCCTTATAAATGACCCCAGAAAGCCCTTTCATCCTGTTTCCACCACGTGAGGATAAGAGATCCAGAAGAGGGCTGTCACCAGAACCCGGCCATGCTGGCACCCTGACCTCAGACTTCCAGTTTTCAAAACTGTGAGAAATAATTTTTTATTATTTATAAGCCATGCAGTCTATGATATTTTGTTATAGCAGCCCAAATTGACTAAGACATACTTTACCCTTTTTCAAAATTGCTTTAACTATTCTAACTGCATTGCTGTTACATACATATTTGAATAATCTTGTCTATATTTTAAAAAACTCTTGCTAGGATTTCAATAGAAATTACATTAAACCCCTATGTTAATTTGGGGAGAATCGACATTTTCATATGTTGAATTTTTCAACCATGAATGTGGTATGTCTTTCCATTTATTTAGATTTGCTTTGATTTTTATTGTTTTCAGAACACAAGTTCTGTACATGTGTTTTAGATTTACATCTGAGGTTTTTTAAAATTAATTGTAGATAGTATTGTATTTTTAATTTCGATGATCACATTTTCATTGTTATACATAAAAATATATTTTTTGTATGTTTGTCTTGGATCCTGTAACTTTGCTGGACTTATCTATTAGTTCTAGGAGGTTTTTTTTTGTTTTTTTTTGTTTTTTTTTTTAATGTCTTTGGGACTTTCAATATAGGTAATCAGGTCATCTGAAAATAGGGACAGTTTTATTTCTTCTTTTCAAGTCTGTATACCTCTTATTTCATTTTCTTGCCTTTTTGCACCAGCTAGGTCTTCTGTTACTATGCTGAATAAGAGTGATGAGTGTGGACATCTTTGCCTTGATCTTGATCTTTGGGAAAAATATTAAGGCTTTCACTGTTAAGTATAATGTTAGCTGTAGATTATCAAGTTGAGGAAGTTCCCCTTGTTCCTATTTTTCTGAGAGTTTTTATCATTAATGGGTGTTAATTTTGTCAAATGCTTTTTTTCTTCATTGATTGATATGATTATGGAATTTTTTCTTCTTTAGCCTGTCAATATGCTGGATTATGATGATTAATTTTTGAGTACCGAACTAACCAAGCATCTGTGAAATAAACTCTGGTCATGGTTGATAATTCTTTTCATATGTTGCTTAATTCTATTTGCTAATATTTTATTAAAGACTTTTCTGTCTATATTTATGAGGAATACTGGTCTATAGTTTTATGCTTTTATTTTTTTGTATGACCTTACTCTGATTTTAGTATCAGGGTAAAACCAGCTTTATAAACTGAATTGGAACATATTCCTTCCTCTATTTTGGGGGAAGAGATTGTGTAATTGGGGTTGAGCTTTTAAAACTTTGTTAGAATTCTCCAGTGAAATCATCTAGGCCCAGAAATTTCTCTTTTGGGAGTTTGGAGTTTAAAAATTTTTTTGAATTCAATTTTCTGCATAATTATAAGACTAGTCATAGTGGCCAAGTTGTGGAAGTTTTTGTTTTTTGAGGAATTGTCCATTTTATCTAAGTTGTCAAATTTATGTGTTTTGAGTTGTTTGTAGAATTTCCTTATTGTTCTTTTTATGTCTGTGGGACCTGTGGTAAAATCTTCCATTTCATCCCTGATATTGATATTAATAAGTTTTACTAGATGTTTGTCAATTTTATCTTTTCAAAGAACCAGTTCTTTGCTTCTTTGATTTTTTCTATTGTTATTTTTATTTTCAATTTCCATGATTTCTGCTCTTAGCTTTATTATTTCCTCCCTTTGTTTCATGTGAGTTTATTTTGTTCTTTTTCTACCTTCTTGAGGTGG
This sequence comes from Eidolon dupreanum, assembly GCA_028627145.1. Lineage (NCBI taxonomy): Eukaryota > Metazoa > Chordata > Mammalia > Chiroptera > Pteropodidae > Eidolon > Eidolon dupreanum. The sequence continues at coordinate 137,685,382 of CM053509.1, read as the reverse complement.
GAGCTTAGGTTATTGATTTGAGATTTTCCCACATTTCAATGTATTCATTTGGTGCTATAAATTTCCTTCTCAGTACTATGTTTGCTATGTCCCGCAACTTTTGATATGTTGTATTTTCATTTTTATTCACTTGTATGGTTTTTTAAAAGAATTTTTCTGAGACGTTCTCTTTTACCCATGAACCATTAGAAGTGTGCTGTGTATTTTCTAAGTGTTTAGAGAACTTTCTGTTATCTTTCTCAGAGAACTTTGGAGAGCTCACTCTGTATTATTTCATTTCTTTTAAATTTGTTGAGATTCGTTTTATGGCCCAGGATATGGTCTATTCTGGTATGTGTTTCATAGGCATTAGAAAAATGTGTATTCTGCTGTTGTTAGATGGAGTATTCTATAAAAGTAGATTAGCTTCTGTTTTTTGATGGTACTGTTGAGTCATTCTTTATCCTTGTTGATTTTCTGTCTAGTTGTTCTTTCAATTATGGAGAGAGGGGTGTTGAAGTCTCCAATTATAAGTGTGAATTTGTCTATTTCTCCTTTCAGTTCTATCAGTTTCGTTTCACATATTTTGTAGATATATTATGCTGTTTGGTATGTACACATTTAGGATTGTTAAGTGTTCTTGGTGGGTTAACCCTTTTGTCATTAAGTAATGTAGCTCTCTGTTCCTAGTAATTTTCTTTGCTCTGAAGTCTACTTTATCTGATATTAATATAGTCCTCCTGTTTCTTTTGATTAGTGTTTGCACAACACATATTTTAATCCTTTCACTTTCAACTTGCCTATATTGCTATACTAGAAGTGAGGTTCTTGTAGAAAGCTACATTAATAAACGAAATGATCACAAACTTGGTGGCAAACATCACACATTTATTCTCACACAGTTCTAGAGGTCAGAAGTCTGAAATCAGTTTCCCTAGGCTAAAATCAAGGTGTTGACAAGGCTAGTTCCTTCTGGAGGCTCCAGGAGAGAATCTGTCCTTTTTCTTTTCCAACTTCTAGAGGCTGCTTGTATCCCTTGGCTCATGGCCTCATTGCTCCAATCTCTTGCTTTTGTTGTCACATCTCCTATTAATGTGTTAAACTCCCTCTCCCTCCTTCTTATAAGGACATTGGTGATTACATTTAAGGCCTACCTGGACAATCTAGGAGAATCTCCTCATCACAGGGTCTTTTACCTGGGGTTCAGAAAATCATTACTCTCACTGCAATGGAAAAGATTGAAGGAATGGGGTTTTATTTTATTATTTTATTTTATCTATCTTTTCCATCTTCACTGAGATATAATTAACATATAACTCTAGGAACAGATTTTAGAATCCCCTAATCAAGTCTTACTGACTTATCCTGGCAAAAGCAAGACATGAATCCTGATATCCCAAGGTCTTAGAGCTGGAAGAGTCTTCAAAAGTTATTTGGACCCAACCCCCACCCAAGGAATGGATTCTGTGACAATATCCTCACTAAATGCTTTTTCAACTTTGTTTGGACATCACTCCAGAGTGGGGGGCTTAATACTGCCTTAGGAAGCCATTCCACTCTTGGCTACCTTTGACTATTTGAAACTTCTTCCTTTTATTGACTGAAATATGGTGCTACATAGCATTGATCTTATTTGTGTCTGCCCACCCCCCCGCCACCCCCCACGTCCAATGTCTGTCCTGGAAAATCCTCAGAGACTTGAAGAAAGAGAACTGTGTTGCAGTCTGACTTCAGGCCTTACAAGGCTATTTCTTCCAACTGCTCCTCCCAGGACACAGTTTGCAACCCCTCCCCTATTTTGATCATGTTCTCATGATATATTCCAGTTAATTAAAGTCCTCAAAATACGTGAAGCTCAGGGGCAATCCAGATACTCTGAACAGGCAAAGTCAGGCAGGGGCATCACCTCCTTACTCTGAGTACTCTACTTCTTTTAATGCAGCCTCAAATAAAATTATTATGGTAGCCTTATGACAGTCCTGACTCATAGTGAGCATAGCATTAGCTAAGTCATCTTTACACATGCCACTACTCATCCTAGCTTCGCTAGCTTGCCCATGTGCTCTTTGTTTTTTGAACTCACAGCTCTACTTAAAAATATGGTAGAGCCTGCATAATTTTTTTTATGGCACAGTAAGAAAGACCTTAACATGGGGTCAGGTAGTTTCTGGATTCTTTTTGGAGTATTTTCTCTCAATATGCAGAGAAACAGAATGTTAGAAAACTCTGCCCCTCTCTCAAACAGTGTCTAAACACAGCTTGAAGCAAGAGTCATGGGTGTAATTCTGAGAAAGCCTCAGCGCAGGTTGGGGTTGGCTGAGGTCTCCAAAGGTAAGCCTGTAGCTGAAGGTTGTAATGTATGCTACTCACTTCTTTTTGGGAGCAGTTAATTCTAATATTAATGTCAGACATAAAGTCCAAAAGAAAGTGGATTGAATCTGCATTTACTGACACTGCACATAGTCATTTTTGCAAAGGCTAAAAAATAGATTTGGATATTGTGATACTTGGATATTTTCTGCAGAAGGAGTAGAATGACACTCAGTGTCACTTAATTGGGGTCCTAAACACAGGCCTAAGCTCCCTGGAGATCAGCTTCCCTGGCCCTCCTTCTCTCTGTCATCTCAGAGGGGCTCCTCAGTCTTTTTACTCTCTCTGAGTGTCAGGAGTGCACAAGACTGGGGATCCTCAGGCTTCAGGGTCCCTTTGATAAGTCTCTGCTGACCTCTGCAGAAAGATCTAAATCTTCCACCCCAAGGGAAAGAGGCATCAGTGTGTGTGAGTGTGTGTGTGTTTGGGCTGAGCTAGAGCAGCCTGGCCAGAGAATGTGGTATAAGTGAAACTGCTTCCCATGTATCAGTTATCTACTGCTGCATAACAAATTACCCCCAAACATTACTGACTTAAAATAACATTTATTTTCTCACAGGTCCTCTGCTTCAGGGTCTGTCACAAGCCTGCAGTCGTCTCAAGGTGTGACCAGGAAGGATCTACTTTCTAGCTCACTCACATGGTTGCTGAAAGGATTTGTTCTTCACAGGCTGTTGGACGAAGGTCTCAGTTCCTTGTACATCCCTTGGTTTCTTAACATTGGAGCCTCTCCATACAGCATCTTACAACATGGCAGCCTGCTTCATTAGAGCAAATGAGAGAGAGTTCTAGCAAGATGGAAGTGAATTTCCTGCAGTCTAATCATGCACAAGGCATGCTATCACTTTGGTCATATCCTATTCATTAGAAGCAAGTCACTGGAGAGCCAACTCACACTCAGTGGGAAGGGATTACACAGGCCATGAATAACAGGAGGGGGAATCATTAGGAGCTATGTCAGAAGTGGCCACCACACTGTGTGACTATATGGAACAAGCATATGGGGTATGAGGCATGTCCGGTCTGGGACAAATACCAGTGCTCCATCTGGAAGGTGAACATAATAGGACAGAGGGCAGGGACTTATGGACCCAGGCTATCCCTGGGCATACTGAGTCTAAGCAGCCTATAAGATTGGGCCCAGATCTGGGTGAGTGACAGTCCTAAATCCCCCTGGACTACAATGAATAATCAAGGTGGGGGTTGACTCAAATGCCTCTTGCTGCCAAGCCACTTTCCTAGGTCTGCATGCTGTAAGCATCCACTGTAGGCAAGGCACAATGCCAGGCATAGCATTATACTTGGGTCAGGAATGTGCTATGGGTACTCATTCAGTTGCAAAAATTCATACAGTGTAACAGCAAGAGCACTTGGTCGGAGCCTGGAGTCATGAATCTAGTGTGGGCTCCTCCCTAACTGCTGATGACCCCTGTTTGGGATTCAGTTCTCCATGCTATAAACATGAGTGCAGGAAAACCTCCCCTGTCTCACTAACTTTGGGGGAAGGGCTTAATTCATTTCCTGTTTAGGGAAAAAACGTGCAGCTCACTGCCAGTGTTAAGTTTACATAAACATGCTCTTTGAGGCTGAAGCAAATCTGACTGGTTTTCAATGTGAAAATAAAATATAAAAACTGTTTTGGGAGTTATTTCTAAACAGAACTTGTCTCTAACCCTAATGTAAGAGAAATGTATACATACATTGGATTCATCAAATGAATCTCTGGCTAACAACTGTTGGAGAACGATGTCAACATCAAGCATGGGAATGCCACATTTTCTAGGATTTGACATTTTTAGCAATCAAAAATTACTATATTTTGTAAATGGAAATACCACTACTAAAAACAGAATGCTATAAATAAAATGATGTCATTTGTTTCCAAAGACTATCGATATACTAGAGCTATGTGAAAATAATAATAAAAGTGAGATATTTCATGGCCAACTTTGAGCTTGGGGTAAATGTGCAGCCATAAGCGTCACCAGTGAGTATTCTCAGGGCAAATGGGAAATGGGTTAAAAATAAACTATCAGGCTGCAATTTACAAAAACTTTCATATTGTGCTATTCCATCCTCATGTTCTTGTTCGGGGAGGGAGACACAGACTCGCCAAACTTTATGCTAAAGGGACATTGAAGGACATCTGAATGCCCCTAGCCACACACATCTATCCAGTATACAGATGGGACTACCAAAGGCAAGGGACACACCCAAGGTCACATGCAAAATTAGCAGCTGGGGAGGGTGAACCCCTGAGTCTTTTGACTTCTAGCCTAGTTCCTCTCTGAAAAACAAGAGCCTCATGAGGCAGCATTATCACTTAGAAGCCTGACTGCTGGCTTCAAACTCTACTCCCACCTTTTCTTAGTTTGTGGTCCTCTAGGGAAGTTTTGGGAGACTTAAAAGCACTTGATTTAGAAGTGCCTGTTACATAGCTCACTGAATCTTAGCCATTGTGACTGGTACTAGAGAGGGAAGGCAATGTTGTAGCCATTTTGTTGCTGGGAAAGTTGAGGCTGAGACTTGGCCAGGTATCAGAGCCAGTTCATGAACCAGTGCTTTTCTGATGAAGGCAGGCAGCCTCCCAAAAAACAGGAAAGTACCAAACGAAGGTAAGATTTGACCATTATCAATAATATATCATAGACTCCAGGTTTATTTCATGCATGTGTGCACAGTGGGGACAGCCCAGGTTTCCTGAGGATGAATTCAGGAGGAAATCTTCAAAATGAGACCTGAAAACCCCTTGCAAAGGGCACATAACTCACCGGGCCAGCCAACCTTGCAGTTGTGTTTTGGGGAAGCTGTTTATGTTAATTGCAGTTTGGGATTTGGGTGGAAAGACTCTTTCAGTTCTGGGGTTTTGCTCTCATATCAGGTGGCTGCAGGCCCAGACGGGCCCCTGTTGGAAGGAAGTCAGCCCTCCTCCCCACAAGGAGGAAGGGCCCTCCTGTCTGTGGTTGGAGGCATTGTACTTGCTGGATTCCAGGCTGTCAGTCTCACGGCAGATCTCCCGGACACTGAGCCTGCAGACTGTTTTGTTACGTTTCTCCTACAATTATTTTAGAAATTGCCTAGCTGCCCACAGCCTCTCCCAGGTATTCTGTAACCTGCAGGCCTGCTCCTGCAACTTTTGCCATGGTGGGGGTCCAGCTGAAGCTGGTAAGGTTGGGGTGGAGGTGACAGGAGGCACTGTCACATGATGGTAGAGCTCATCTTAAGCCACAGCCGGTCCCCTTCAGCTTTGGCACCAACCATCCCGCTTTTTGGATCCGAAGCAACCAGATTCAAACACTTCAGAACATTATCTTTAAGCCTCAGGGGTGTATGGAGGATCCACAGTACTCAGAGGCCCAAAAAGAAAGGATTTCCCTGGAGCTCCAGTCAAATTTCACAGGCAACGCTCGCATTCTCAGATCTAGGAAGGAAAAGTCCTCAGACATCAGATGCATTTTGCTGAGGACTTTGTTACACCTTTGCCTCCCATGCAAAAGGTCATGTGACCTTGAGCTTGCACTCTCTTCTTGGACCTTAGTTTCCGCATCTGAAAAAATGCAGATAAAACCTGCTTCCCAGGGCAGTTGTGAAGATCCAAAGGATAATGTATGCAGAAGTGCTTGGTACACCCTGAACACAGCGACTTTTCAATAATGTCAGGATTTCAATTAGTCAGTTGTGCCACTGCTGAGCCTCTTGAAGCTGAGGAAGAGCAATGGTATGGTGAGACAGCCCTGAAGGGGAGTCTAAGAGGTTAGCTCTCTGCACAACCATGGAAAGTTACTTTCCCTGACCCTTGGTTGTTCATTCTATAAAATGGGGGGTGGGACTAGATAACCTCTCAGCTGCACTTTTATTTATAAGAATGGCAAAGGAAATCTGAAAAGGAGTAAATCAAGAATCGCTTTTTTTCCTGTCCTGTAAGTGTTACCTATATTGGTTAGGATACATTTGACTGCAAGTAACAGAAAGTCCAAGGAAAGAAGGCTTAAACTTGGAGGATATTTGTTTTCTCTAAAAATAGGTACCCACAGTTGTTCCAGGGTTGATACTTTCAGCAGCTCAGTGATAGCATCAGGCACCCAGGTTCCTCCTACATTTTCGCTCTGCCATTCTCAGCAGATTGGTTTGTTCTAGGCTGGAACCCTCCGAGTCCAACATGGCTGCCACACTTTCTGGAGTCACACTCAAACAACATGCAGAAAAGGAGAGAAGGGCTGTTCCTCTTCTGCTGTCTTTTTTAAGGACCAAGAAATGCTTACCAGAAGCACCCAGCAGACTTTTCTGAACATCTCCTTGGCCTGAAAAGTATCCTGTGCCCATTTCTAAATACTCATTGAGTAGAATGATGGAATCATCACCACGTTTACCTTAGACAAGTCCAGATTGAGCCTAGGGGTACCCCAAGGGTAAGACTTCTCCCAAAATACATAGCCAACTGAAACCTGGACAAAATCAGGGCCTTACAAGCAAAGAAGAAGGGGGAAGATGGTGGAGTAGACAACTAGCAATGTCTGGCACATCTTCTTCTTGAATATGCTAGAAAGAGGTGTATCGTTTTATTTCTGTCCAGAGTTGTCCACTATATGGTTGTCCTCAACATGCTCCATTTGGTCACTCTCAGGTCTACCATCAAGACTCCTGTGCCCAGTTCCCATGATAGGACACCGTTCTTTCTTTTGAGCATTACTGCTGGGAAAATGTGAGCAGACCCCATGTCACACAAGTTCGAATAGTTGTATGAGGCTCTGATGAAAATTTAGGGTAAAAGGGAAGTGTGACTTGGTAAGGGGAACTTGGAAAAAGCTCATATGTGATATACTTTTCTCATTGTATAAGAAACCCTTCACAGGGCTGCCCAGAGACATGCCATGCTCCTAATCTAACTCCCTGGTCCTGAGATCTGGACTTCTGCGAGCGAGTGACAAGATCTGTTGATGTTTCAGCTGGACCACATGCTGGCTGCTGTGCAGGGAATGACTGACTGAGGGGAACAGTGCGGGGAGCAGGGAGCTCTGTTAGGAGGCTGGTGCTGAGATCCAGGCAAGATGATGGAGTCTCCTACTGGGTTGATGGCCTTGGAGGTACAAGATGGGGTGAGGTGGTTCCTGGAGACGTAATGGTTAGAGCAAATTCATGATGATAGGAACACAAAGGGGTGTCTGGGAAACAGCAAGCGGTGTGTTGGCTGGAACCTAAGTGTGCAGGAAGGGCAGCTATGGGAGATGAGGTTGGGAAGAGGGTTGGCATAGGGATCATGAAGGGTCCTGAGTGCCAGGTAAGGAGTTTGGGCTGTCTGCTGCAGACAGCAGGCTGGAACTCAGCTTCAGGAAGTGGCAGTGGAGCAAAATGGAGGGAGAAGAAAGGAACACACTTAGGGAAGCCCTGGCTGGCTGCTGGGGACTAAGAGTAGAGGCAAGGTTTAGGCTCTATAAGGCTGTGGTTCTCACATTTTATCTCTGGTTGCTGAATTCCTACATGCCTGAAAAACATGGCTGGGGGTTTGCTCTGTGGACACTCTTAGGAGAAGCAGCTTCAGGTTCTCAGATATGGAGATAAGCTGGTGCTCTATACCAACACCGAAATCCCCACTGATTCTGGCTCCCCAATCCTTTCCTCACCTGGGGAGGGGCCCCGACAGTTGATCCCTGACTATGTGATTTTTCACCTGGTTAACCCTTCTCATTGAGCTGGAAATCTGAGCCTCAGCTCTCAGAAGAGGGCTTGTGAGGCTGGCAGAGGGGCATAGGGAGCTCCATAGGGAGCAGCTATCCTCTCCTGGGAGAAGCAAGGACCGTTCCAGGAGTTCTGCAAAGGTTGGCTTTGGCCTCAGCTGGAAAAAGGGCAGAAACAGGGAGAGACAAATAGGGAGAGACAAGGCAGCAAACTCATTAAGGACCTCCCACCCTCCTCCACCCCACCTGTCCACCCAGTTGTTTCTTTAGTTCTCTGCTCAGTTTGGGCTGAGAAGCACTAGCCCATACTGCCTTTCTTTCTAGGTTGTTCTAAGCTTTTTGTTAAACCAGTTCTGGGCTCAGTTTACCCATCTACACAATGGACTCCTAACAGAGAAGTCCCTCAAGCTGCACTCCACCCCCAACCTCCACCTCCACCCCATCATGTGACCACTTCCATTTCCACATTGCTTTTTATTAAGATGATAATCAAATGCAATCTCCCTTGGGAAAGGCATAGGTTCTAGTGTGGCACAGACACAGCTGAGATCTTGAGTAAGTCATGTGCCCCTTCTTTAGCTCTATAGAAGCCCTACATACACTGACAATATTTCTCTTTATTCCTATTATTGAGAACTCATATGAGCACTGAGATAAGAGTCCTGGTTCTCCCAGAGAGTTGCTGTGTGATCCTGGGAAGAATGCTTCCCCAATCTGAAGGTCTGGCCCCATTCTTCAGGGTATCTGCTCTCTGTCTGAACTGCTTTTCATCAGGGCCATTCCTGCCATTCTCCGCCTTCTCCCCGCCTCCCTCCAGTTACGTTGCCATGCCAACCCTACGTGGGAGTCAGCACTTCTCAGGAATAGAATGAGCACAGAAACCAAGTTCTCCAGAAAGGTGTGTGTGTTTGGGACGGGGAAGGATTCATTAGGGTGCCCGGGATCTCGCACTGTCCAAGGGGCACTTAAAAGGTTCTACTAGAAGATCCCTCAGCCCAGACAGGTTCAGAGATTGGGGCCCCTTTGGCTGGCAATTGTGTCCTGAGAAGAGAGCTTTATTTTTCTCCTAAATCCCCAGCTATCCCAGACTTGGGGCTAGAGCTGAGAGATCAGAGGCCAAGTTTACACCATGCTTGGGCAAATGATGGCTGCTTAGGAATGGTATGGAGACTAGAACCCAAAGGTCACCAACGTGCCTCAGCTAGGAGTCAGAAACCTGGGTTCCTGCCCAGCTTTCAAGATGCTTTTAGATACACTTATTGAATGTCATTATCACAGTCACTGTTAAGCTGGGAACATGAGGTGAGATGTATTTTCAGAGCTAGGATTCCAAGACTCAGAAAGTATTCCCTAGGGAGGAGGTGAAGTGCTCCACCCACCTCAATCCTATGCCCCTGAACAGATGCCTCTCTTCTCTCTGCAGCCAGAGCTATAAAGCACTGTATCATGGGTTGGTGTTCTTGGTCAGAAACAGGAGGCTCTTAGAAGTTTTTCTGGGGTCTCTGATCACAACAATGGAACAAGTTTTGATTTAGTTTTGTTTTTTCCTTTCTCTAAAGTTCTGCATCTTTAACCAGGGCATATGAATCACCTGAGGGTCTTGTTGAAATGCAGGTTCTGGTCCAATAAGTCTGCATTTCTAGCCAGCTCCCAGGGGATGCCTATGCGAGTTGCAAAGCCTCAGGGCTTCAGTCTCTTGTGTAAAAACCAGCTGGGAGAGTGGGCTTCCCCTCTAAGCCTCCCTCCAAGCCTCTCTCCTGACCCTGGGAAAAGTATATATCCTGGATTGAAATAACCAAGGAAACAGGAGTCAGAGAATGTCAAGGTGAAAGGGGACCTGCCACTTGGTTTTGCAGATGGTGAGACTGAGGCCTACCTAGTGAAGGAAGGAACTTGTTCAAGACCTCACAGCATTTCAGTGACAAAGTTGAGAATTCAGGTCTCCTATGGAGGAAAAACAAAAACAAAAACTAGAAAAAATACTGAGGTGTTTGCTGTGCTTTCTCTAGATGAACTATCGGTTCCTCTGATTTTTTTTTCTAACTTGTATTTTTAAAATAACGAACATGTGCCAATTTCATAATATGAAAATTAATTTTAATAAAAGAAAGTCCTCACAAGGTTCTTAATAAATGAGATTATGTTTATGAGTGTGCTGGGTAAACTACATACAGTAGCTTCATGGCATGAGTGTTTAGTTCAGCTCATGGGTGTTTAATCGCCGGAATTCATTGGAACAAAGTTACCTTTACTCTTCTGGGCGCACGAATCCCGCGAGATGAGGAGCGCCAACTTCTTCACCATCAACCACCACCGCAAGAAGCTTCCTGCCCCTTCACCTCTGCTGCTGGGACAAGACTCTTACTCCTTAAGTTGGGGAAGAAGGTGCCCTAAACCGTTTTCCTAGTAAACGACCTCGGGCCAATCCTGCTTTTGTTGCTGGTTTCCTAAGTTTAATTGCAAGCAAAGTTAGTTTGAAAGAAAATAAATGTTACAGCTCTGGGGCGAATTCTAATGAGCCTTGGGCAATTAGGGAAGAACGCATCTAATTATTCACAGCCCAGGGGCGCCTACACACGACGCTGGGGTGCAGGGCTCAACGAGGGGCGAAAGATTTTTCTGGTTTCATAATAGGGAGAAGAAAATAAAGAGAAACCCACCTCCTGTCGCTGAGCCCCCCAAGGGGGAACCGGAAGGTCCTGTTTCACGGTTTGGGGATTCTTGGAGTGGGAATGTTCTTAAGATCCTGGAATCACGCGGACTGGAGGGTCTGCCTGCGACCCCAGTCGTGGTTGAAGTCGGAGCGGCGCTCGCTCGCCTGCGTGGCATCTGTAGATGGTGAAACTGGCCAGGCCCGGGTGGAGCGAGTTTTGGGTGTCGCCGGCCGGCGGGTGGCCGAGAAAGGCTGACGCTCTGTCTTCAACGTCTTAATCTCAACCCTCCGCGGTTCAGCTAGTCTCTTCCCGCGTCCCCTATACACACCCAGTTCCTTCCTCGCTGCGTCCTCTCTGTCCTGGCACAGACCCTTACTTTTGGCACGATCTCACCTGGCGTCCTAATTGACAAGGAGCGTGGGGAGAGAAAACGCCTTCACTGTCCTATCCCATCTTTCTCATTCCTGCGGCTTTATCGTGATGCTTGAGAAGGTTTTGAGATAAGGCTGTGCTTTTATTTATTTATTTTTATTATTTTTTTTAATTTCAAAGCCTTTCTTCCTTCCTGTGCCCAGCACTTTACAGTTTATAAAGCGTTTTTCACTTCTCTTGTCACGTTTAACTTCAGGAGGACTGTGAGGTAGGGGTCATACATTTCCATTCACAAACGAGGACACTAGAGGAGAAGGGACTGGCTTAAGGTTAATGGCGCTGTCAAAGCACTTGATTTGGTAATTAAAATAACAAACAAAAACAAAAAAAAAAAAAAAAAGAGAGAGAGAGAAAGGATACACTCCTGTACTAACCAGACACACAGACTGTCCTTCATCCCAAATCTCCTGGCTAAGGCACTTGCCAGCCAAGGACAAATACCCTGGGTGGAGAGCTCTCAATTTCTGGCTACTGCCAATGAGGAAAGGCATCCTGACTTCTGTCTCGGACAGCTAGACTGTCTAGCTGTGCATGGAGAACCTTTGAATTTCACACCTGCAAGGATCCATATAGAGAGGACGCCCGACTTCTAGACTTTTCTAAGGTCACAAAGCTGGACTTGAATCTTGACCCACTGGTAGCAGGGTCAGTTCTCCAGCTGCCTTCTGTCTCCAGGTGGTCATTTATCACCACCAAAATCAGAAAGGACCAGCATCTAGACCTGTATTGTCCAATAGAGCCATGCATTGCTACGGAGCACTTGACATGTGGCTCGTCCAAATTTAGATGAGGTGAAAATGTAAAACACACTCCAGATTATGGAGACTTAGTATGAAAAAAAGTAAAATATCTCAATTTTTATATTGTGTTGAGATGAAAGTTTTGATATATTGGGTTAAATACAATATATTATTAAATTTCACTTTCCTTTTTATTTTATTAATGCAGCTACTGAAATATTTAAATTATACATGTAGCTTGCATTATATTTCTATCGAACAGCACTGATTAGACAAATACCCTCCTGGACTGAATCACATTCACATGTGTGTGAACAGGATAGCGCATTCTGCAAAATTTAAAAAAGTAACAATGGTTTTCAGTCTTCTTTCTCACACACAGACATCTTTCCCTAGCAAGTTAGCTATGAAGAAACAATTGCGTTTCTCTTGCCAGAGCTCACTTGCTCAAAGATTTTTATTAAAACAGTTCATCTGAACACTCAGGTTTATCTGAAAGCTGCACACCACGCCTCTGAAATATTTAACACTAGAAATTTTCGCTTCAGAATTGAAACTTATAAGATTTCTAAAGAGAAATGTGAGGAGTGGTTGGGTTTTCTCTGATTTTAGTCAGCTTGCTGCTTAAAACAAACAGATATAAAACAAAGTTAAAAAATCAGTTTCTTCCTAAAGCTTATCTCACTGACCACCCTAATTAAATTTTCACTTTTTTTTTGCATAGGGAGGCTGTTGACGTATGGCAGAGGGTGTCAGGGATGGCAGAGCCAGCCCAATAAACTGAAGGTGTCACTAATGGGCTCCCACGAGTCCTGTCAGCTCTTCGAACTTGAGTTCACACACTGGATCCAGGGCTGCTTGATGAAAGTGTGGAAAATGGAAAAATGTATTTCTACCTGCTTCATTGAAAAACCACATTTATGACCCAGATGAAACAGCTGCCAAATGATTAGTACATCATGCTCAAAAGATTCAAGAAATTATATTATCACTGCCTGGAGCTAATCCAGAGACTTTAGATTAGGTGCTTGCCATGAGCTCTATTCCAATTCCCTGGAATAGGGTTAGGCCCTGGGTGGCCCAGGATGCTGCCAAATATGCAGGGCAGCATCCACAATGATGAGGCCCTTAAAAATCATATGGGAGATTGAATCCTGCAGCCCTTTTGTATAATAGATGGGGCGAGTGAAAGCATGCATTATAGGACTGGGTCACACTGTAGAGCTGAAGCACAGTCCAGACTCAGAGCAGGGTCTGCCGTTCTCAGAGGCAGGGAAAACCAGCCCCAGGTCAAGCGAAGCAGAGATTTCTCCAATGAAGAAAAAGAAAAGAAAAGAAAAGAAAAAAAAACTATTTCTTTTGTAAAATGTCTTCCTCACCTTAAGAAGAAAGGTGCTATTGGAGCGTTTTATTGTAGTAACATAATCAAAGGCACAAGAGGTCAAACCGTGTAAAAAGGCCCGAGTTTCGCGCAGCACAGTAAAAGTTAAGTTCTGTGATTTCCCATAATTCGGATCCTAAAGTCTGGTGTAGACACTACGCTGCGCCCCCTTTACTACCAAGGACTCTTCCAGGTAGAATGTCAGAAAGACATATCCTTTGGGGAGCTTCGATTCACTGAGAGTCCTTTGTTCCAGTCCGTGGGCCACGGCTTCCTCTCCCCATTTCCTCCCATTTACAAAGCAAACAAGGTGTGTACGCAGTGCACTCCGAGACTGCGCCTCTCCTGCCCGCTCGGTCCCTTCCATGTGGCTTTCAATTCGGTACTATCTCCAGTCTTGTCCTCAGGTCTCGGGGATACTTCGTGCAAACAGCCAAGGTATCCATGAATTTTCGACCTTATGCTCGGCTGGCTCACATGGCGGACACGAAACGATCTACTCCACCAGGATAGGCAGCCGTATGTCGAGCATGGTAGGCGCCTGCACTGCCCCCTCCGAGCTGCCCACCAGGATTGTAGCAGGGCCCCAGCGCTCCGAACTGGCCCGGCGATGTGCGCCCATAGAAGTCCACAGCGGTCTCAACGCCGCCACTGCTGCCACCCGCGGGGGGCGAAGCAGGCCCCGTCAACCGGCCAGCTGCTGCGAAGAGGGCGCTGCCGGCCCCTTGAGAGTACGCGCCGTCGGCGCCCGCATAGGCGGCCGCATAGGCAGAGGGGTTGGCAGGTCGGGTCCCCGCGCAGCCGGTGGGCTGGTAGCCGGCGGTAGTGGCAGAGGCGCCCGCTGAGGCAAAGGCACAGGAACCCGCGGGCCCCGACGGCGTGGGGCCCAGTTCCGGGGTGAGTGGTCGCTCTGGCACCAGGCCGAACACGCGACACGGGCCCGGAGACGCAGCGGGGTAGTAGACCGGGGGCGGAGCGGCGAGCGACGGCGGGGCATAGCCCGCATAGACGGCGCCCGGGTAGGGCGGGCGCGCAGCCGGCACCGCGCCCGGGAAGATGGCGGCGGCGGCGGCGGCGGCGGCGGCGGCAGCGGCGGCGGCGGCGGCGTCGTGCATGTAGGCGGGGTAAGTGGAGAGGTCCGAGCGCTTGAAGCGCTTGCGGCGGCGCAAGAAGCTGCCGCTCTCGAACATGTCCTCGGCATTGGGGTCGAGTGCCCAGTAGTTGCCCTTGCCGGGGCGGCCGGCCTCGCGCGGGATCTTGAGGAAGCAGTCGTTGAGCGTGAGGTTGTGGCGGATACTGTTTTGCCACTTTTTGGGATTGTCGCGGTAGAAGGGGAAACGCTCAGTGATGAACTTGTAGATGCCGCCCAGCGTGAGGCGGCGCTCCGGCGCGTGCGCGATGGCCATGGCGATGAGCGCGATGTAGCTGTAGGGCGGCTTCCCGCGCTGCAGAGGGCGCTTCCGCCGCCGTCCGCCTGCGCCGCGGGCCGCTGCCTCCGCCGGGACCCCGGCGCCCGCCTCACCTTGCTCTTCCTTCACCGCAGCCAGTGCCTCCTGCTGCGGTGGCGGCGGCGGCCCGCTCTCCGCCGTCATGGTGCAGCCGTCCCGGGTCCCCGCCGTCCGCTGCTGTCGAGGATCGGGGGTCGGGTCTTGGAGCTGAGGGGCCCGGCCCCGCAGGGTCACAGGATCGGACGCTGGACCCCTCTGCAGAGAGCTCAGGGGAGTCCTCGCGGGCTGGCACCGGGAGCACAGACAGCTTCCCCGGCAGGGGAGCGCTGGAGGCTGGGCGCTGGTGGTTTCAGGGCTGGCTCAGCGCGGACAGAGGCTCGGGAGTGTCCCGCCCACCGACAGCTCTGCTCGTGTTCTGGAGCTCGAGGCCAGGCGCCGGCGGTAGCGTCGGGACCAGGACTAGGCCCTTGTCATGGGCAGAGGAGTTCTTCGCGCGCGGTGCCAGACGGTCAAGGGGTCGGGAAGCAGTCCTGGGGATGAAGCGCCAGCAGTTGGTCTGGGCTTCCCGCTGATCTGAAGATAACCGTCGAGGTAGTGCGCACAGAGGAGGCTGCGGGGCTTAAGACCAGAAGAGAGGGCAGTTATTGACGGCGTGAGTACTCTGGTGGGGGCCGCCTAGGCCGCGCCCCGGTGGCCCTGGCTGCGGAGCGCAGGGAGGCGAGGCCCGCGGCGAAGTCGCAGCGCAGGCCAGGCAGGGCAGCCGGTGACTCCCTCTCTGTAGCATTGGCCTCCACTACCACTGGGACTGCTGGCGAGGCGCTCCTCTGGCACTTACCGGGACCAGCTCCTCCTTCTGCCGGCTTCTCCTCCTTAAAGGCGCCAGGAAGCTTGGGGCGGCGCCCGTTCCCCGCCCGCCCCCCAACTGCCCGCCCCCTGAGTTCCAACGCACCTCCCCAGGTAGGAGCAGCTGTGGCGGCGGATGGAGCCCCACACCATTAGAGCAGGGAGGGCGCTCGGCAATCCCCCGGGCCAGCCGCCTCTGAGTGCCGACGGGGAGACTGAGGCCAGGAGAGGCCAGGGACTGTCTCGGGAGACCTCAGCGCCCAAACTCAGCGCGTCCGGACTTTTCCAATCTCTGTGGAGGGCTGGTATCCGCAGGTGAAAGGAAGGGCTTGCTTCACTTTTTCTCTGGAGAGGGTGAGAACTGGCCGAGGGGGCGCTTGGTTCCTGTGGGGTGAAGGACTGGGAAGGGAAAAGACGTTTCTGGTGACTGGCTCCAAAAGTGTTTTAGAATGATTTGCAAACCCAGCTCAAGGTTGGCCTGCCCGTTCCCCATTCAGTCCCTCATCTTGCAGACAAGGATTCCTAAGTTCAGTAGGGGAGGTGACTTGCCACGGGCCCACGGCGACTTCCCCGCGTAGCAGAGCCTCACACTTGCGTCTGTTCGCACTGCGCTTCCCTGCTACATACTGGAAGCAGCACTTTCCCTCTTTGGGTCCCAGGTTTCTTGACTGTACGGAGGGTTTGCATCCCTAGAGTCCCTCCGTTGACAATATTTAGGGAAAGGCCACCCTCAACCTGCAATCATCTGCCTTTGGGTGACTCGGGACCCCTCTCTGTACGTATGATGGAGAGTGGCACGCAGCTTAAAGAGGATGAAGGCTAGGCGTCTGCTCTCTCTCGATCATCTCCTCCTCCAGTTCGCCCAAGCTGGAAGGCTCCAAGTGGCTCCCAAGACCCTGGGGGCCATCGAGCCACCCCTTCTCGCAGCGGGGAGTGAAGGCTGCGAAAGATGAGGGCTAGGGGGTGCTTCGGTTGGGCGTGTCTCTCCGGGAGCGAAGGGGCGGGCAGATCGGACCTGTTTGCTTCGCGGGTGTGCAGTTTCTGAGTTCGTTTCCTATCAGCCCCCGAAAGCGGGACTCAGGCCTCGCCCGAGACTGCCTGCGGCGGCAACCCCACCGACCTGGGTTCTCTTTGTGGTCTTTCGCGGAGAGATCTTGGGCCTGTTCCTTCTGCTTCGCAGGACCTCAATTTTCTGCTGTGTGACTTGGAGGCGGGAGGGCATCTGTGGATCTCGGAGGCTCTTTCTGCCCTTAGGATTCCAGGCTTTGGTACCAACTCTAGAAGCTTCACCCCGGACGCAGCTTTCCGCGGGGCTGCGGGTGCAGGGCTGGGCGCAGCGGAGTGAGCCGCGAGAATGTGGGCTGCACAGCTTCGGAGGTTTTAGACGCGTTCTTAGTGGCAGTGAGCTAGGGGCCGGCGCAGCACCGCCAATCATTGAGCAACGGCTTTCGGAAGAAAGAGGCAAAAACCCCAGATCCTTGGTCCGCCTACTGAGCTGTGGAAGCGATTGAATGGTTTGTATAACGACCTTCCTCAGCGGATGGGTGCTAGAACGACTGGAGAGGGGCTTTTCACTTGCCCAACAAAGCTTCCCAGCTTCCTTCTTCCAAAGTTACAAAGATGCTAAAATCATGTTTTATCCAGTTATGTTTTTACAAAGGGGGAAAAAAACAACTTTAATTTTTTTTAAATTTTGACCAGATCACATCATAACAGTCTTTTAATACTTGATTTTGTGGTTCTCTGTATTTCCAAGATACTAAGATTAAGATTTCCAAAATTTAAATTTTGGGCCACCTCTCCGAAAGTGATAATGTAAATCAAAAAACGTGCTTCTGCAATTCTAAGATTCAACGACCAGAAGTCTAAATTCTTTAACTGTATCTATAAGTCTTGTGACTTTAAGCTTCCCGTCAACGTGTAAAAGAGTATTCCTCATTTTAAGATGGTGGGACTAATATTTTGTGCCTGAAAATATGATACCACTGCTGGGAGCTGCAGCTTTTCAAGTTCATAGATCTTTTTTGCAGCTCTAAAGTATATACTACTTAATTTGAATTTCTGTCTAGAAATGTTTGATTGGAAAATTTGGTTCCTATAAATCCACAACTCTCTTCTTCCTTAATCCTCAAATGTTAGTACTGGACCTACCATTCTGTAACTCAAAGAATCTAAATCTAATTATTCTCAAAATATTCATGACCTGTGACGTATCGTCATGACTTTGATTCAGTTCCATGACTTTATGATTCTCTACTTTTAAGCTGCAGTGACTATGGCTAGAAGCTCCCATGTCTGAGGATTGCTTGATCTTCAGTGTTTCTTGTTTATGGACCCATTTTTCTGGAATTCTGATTCCCGTTTCTCAAACTTTGCTGCTATCAAGCAGCTGGGCACCTGACCAAGGGGTAGTAGCATCCTGAGATTAGAATTCTTAAGATTCTAAGATTTTCAAGAACAAAGAATTTTAAAGATTCTAGTCCATAAATGTTTTATTTTGATAATACATTTCAAAATTCTATACTTTGAAGATTCTTTGAATCCATGATGTAGAATTTGAATGAAAGGATTTGATAAGTGAACTGGGGCACTTTATCCAGTTGGACAAAACTATACATGAATATCCCTTTGGTGTCTGGACATTTCTCCTTAATCTTCCTAGGGGTAACAGAACAATTGAAAACCATTTGAAAGCTATCCATTGGGTGCCAGTCCCTTGGAATCTTTCTCCTAGTCCAGCAGGGATGGGTTGTCATCCATGTGGGTGGGTGCTGGTGATTTCCATCTGCTTTACACTTGCCTTCAGCCTTAAGTGTATCCCCAGCACCCTTTGGAAAAATCTGCCCTTTCACAGGCTATTCTATGTACAATTTTGGGAGGGGGGCAGTGAAGTGCAAGTGATCTGTAGAAGACATTGACAACTTTCTACCTATAACTTCTTTCCTGAGTTTTGAAATGCCCTGGGAGGGTTTGTAAATATAAAGAAAAGGATCCAAGGAGTCATGGAAGATTCCTCCCTATCCCTTGACCCAGTAAGGAAACCTTGGACATTTGAGCTGGAGGGAAACTACGCCCAAATTGCCAAGGGACTGCTGTAAAGTCTCCCAGAGGAGGTTCTGTGTGGAAAGGGAAACTCAGGTCTTGGGGCTCTTTACCTGGCCCTGAAGGCCTCTCCTCTTTTCCTGAGTTCTCAGAGCCTCGCTAGTGGCTTAACTGCTCTGCCTGGGTCACTCTCCTTACCAAGTGACAACAGAAACTCCAGCCCCCAATGTTTGCAACTCAGATCGAAGAATTTTGTTACAGTGACAACACAGTGACTGAGTTACTCTGGGACAGTCAGTCAGGGTCAGCGTCTTTATGGCCTCAGAGAGCATCAGAGAATATACTGCGGGAGAAGGGGGTACCATGTCACAGCGCTGCCAGCGATTGCGGCAGCACCACGGAGTGAGGGCTCCGATTCTAGCTAGCTCATTACTAGCTGAGAGGCTTTGAGTCATCTGTAGCCCTTCTTAGGCCTCGGTTTCCCCGTGTGTTAAGTGGGGGATCCCCAACCTGTCATCCATCTTCCAGGGAGTTGAAAGGTTGGAGTGGGACGCATCGCCGACCCGCGATTGTTTTTTTCGTTATTTAAATTGTTTTCAGGGTGAAACTTGGACATGGAAAAAAATATAAGCTACTGGGGAAAATTGAAGTCGTTCCTAAGTATGGGTGGAGATGAGATGAGCCCCGTGGAAAAAGTACTGGTTGATTAAAGTAAAATGTTTTCTGAGGCCTAGCGGGGGAGGAGGGTCCAGTCTTAGAGGCTCGCATTTCTGCACCCAGCGTGGCGCATGACCCCTGGAGCTCCGGCGGGGCACCCAGGCTTCAAGCGCTTTCTCGCGGTTGGTTCACTTACGCCGTGAACGGAGAACTGTCATCACTCCGGAGATCCGACGGAGAAACAGGCCCAGAGAGGGAAGCCTTCTGCTTCCTGCCACCAGCCTTCCGGCTCACCTCGAGGAAGCACCTCGCGTTTTTCTCCGCTCCCAATCCTTGCTCCGGAGCCCTCTCGCAACCCTTCCCGCGAATCCCCAGTACAGTGAGATTAGGAGTCGGCTCCGCCATACAGGAGCTCCGCAGTGGCGGCGAAAAGGGCAAGCCGGCTCCAAGGGAGCGCGGAGTTGTCCCACCGCACACAGCGAGTCGGCGACAGAGCCGAGCCTGAGCTTGGATCTCGACCTTGTCCTCGCCCCCTGGTTAGCTCTCTCGGACTCTCTGTGAGAGCTCCAGAGCAGAGGGCTGAAGAATGCAAGGCAAGATCCTCATGCTTTCAGACCCAGCCGGGCTACCGGGTGCGAGAGACCTCGGCGGTGTCCAACGGGCTCTCTTGGGAAAGCCGTGGCTCTGGGCGAAGATGGCGGTAATACGGACCCCCGAGTCTTCCCAGCCCTGCGGGCAGGCACATGTCTGTTAGCTTCTGGGATTGTGGGAGCAAGCGCAGCCCTCTTAGATCATTGGGCGTCCTGACTTCTTGGGTTTTCCGAACTGCTTGTAGGATTTTGGAACTCCGACAAGCGCAGAATTTGCCCAGAAGGTTGTGGACGTTCATTTCGTGCATTAGAGTTCCCGGTTTGCAAGACCACCTCAAAAGGGTCGATGATTACTTCCCCTTCCCCTCAAAGGCGGAATGCACTAGACTGGATTCTAGTTCAACCACCTGAGGCACAGGGATACAGTGACTTGTCCCCCTTCCCCAGGCCAGACTTGGTACGGACCTCAGGCCCCTGATTCGGATCCTTGACGCCTGCTGCAGCCGGCACTGTGGCCATCAGGGTGGCTCACTCCACAGCTCAGTCCCCGCTCCCGGCGTGGGGTCGGGGATGTGGATAAGGTCGGTCAGAGGTTGGCATGGTGCCTCATGTGGGCCCCCCAGATGACCCAGGCGGAGCTGGCTGGTTGCTCAGCACCTATGGCGCGAGGTAGGCAATGACGCCAGGAGGTGGAAGACACTTGTACCCATTTCGGCTCTTCTCTGTATCTTTTCTTTCGGGCTTTTTGAGGTCTCTCTCTGTCTCGAAAACTGGGGGCTGTATCTCTTGGTCTCGCCTTCCGTCTTTTCACCTCTGTGTATGAATAGACCTGCACTTGTCCTCCCTTTCTGCGCACGTCTCCCCGGAGTTACTCCTAAAGAGAGCCTGCGGTTAGGAAGGGAGGGGGCTGCATACTCCAGCCAAGACCTGGCTGCCCATACTAGGCTGTGTGTAGGCAGGTGTGTCGAAGGCTGGTGTGGACAGTGACAAGGCTGGGACAGATGGAGGAGGTCCGCTCAGGAGAACACTGGAGCCGGTGGAAATCATGATCCTCCACCTTTCTGCTCAAGTGCCTCTGGGAGCCCTCAGTTCCCTCTGCTCTGCTGAGCCTAGCTCAGGGAGAGGTGACATAGGGTTACACAGTGTCAGCCTTCTGGACAAGTCTGAGGCTCCAAACTGTCCTTTCCAGCAGAGTGTTCTTGCTGTCTGTCTCTGTAGAAACTGGGACACTTGGCTGTTCCAAGACCCTCAGTGGCTCCTTTTCATCCAAGGAAAGATCAAGTGCACTTTCCCTGGCCTGGCAGTTCAGGGCCCTGCCTACACAATGCAGCCTCTCCTCACCCTTCCTCTTCTCCTTAATCTTCCCGAACTCAGCCTCAGAGGACTCCCCACCAAGTGTTCTCCATTTCTCTTGCATAAGTTCATACCTTCAGCCTGGAAAAGCTGGCCCCCTATCCACCTCAGCTCAAATGTCTCCTCTTCTGGGAAGTCCTCCCTGATCTGCCGGAGTAGCTCAAACACTCCCTCTTTGAGCATGCCCCAGCATGTTTGGGTTTTGGCACTTGTCACAAGTTTTGTGGCATAATAATTTGGTTATGTGACTGTCTCTGTTCCTCTCTGGGAGTTCCTCAATGGCAGGAAGTGTGGCTTTGTGCAACTGGGCACCTGAGTCACCAGCACAGGGCTTGGCCCAAAGCACAATGGAGCCCTGCTGTGAGAGCCAGTTACTTAGAGTCACACAGTCTTGGGTCAGTTTCTTTCTCTGGCTCTTCCTAACCGTGTGAACTTTTGTCCGCTTATCCACTCTGAACCTCAACTTTTCAATCTATAAAATGGGTACAATCTGATGTTATAGGAGAGTTGCAAAGGTTACTAATATTAACTGTAAACACATATAAAACTCTTCTATGTGCAGACACTGTTTTAAGCACTTTACATATATTAAATACATTAATGTATCAGGAGACCTGGGGGCAAGTCTCAGGCTTGTCACTAACTGGGCACTCAGGGTACATCCACAAGCACATGCCGAGCACTGGATCTAGAAGGAATGATGACTGGATATGCCATCTAGGCAGGTAGGCAGAAGCAGGAGTCTCACAGGTGGTAAACAGCATAAGGGAAGGTTCAGATTCAGAACGATATCTTTTATCCAAGGTGCAGAGGCTTCTGGGATGATTCTGGGATCATCTTAGAGGGACAGTTTGGCCACCTTGCCCTACTGGGCTGGGGTCTGAAAATCTCACAGGACAGCCCTTCTCCCTAGTGTCATGGAGACTTAGGGCCTTGGGTCTACATATAGCCCCAGTTTCTGCCCAGGCAGATTTGGCTCAACCTTTTAGCAAAAGGGTTGGGGGAAGCTTCAGCACTGGGCTGGGCATAGTCAGAAGCATATTTTGAGTCCTGAAGCCATTCATGTGCTACCACCCAGTAGCACAGAAATACAGGGACACAGGGCAGGTTAGGGGATCTGGGCTTCCCCTCCCAATGTGAATTTGGACATATTCCAGAAGTAGGGAAGAGGTGAGAGACTGCTGCTGGGGTCTCTGTAGGGAGCCTCACCTTCATTGGTTGTGTATGTGGCTCCTCTGTCTGCTGGACCCTGGCCAGGTCAAACTGGCCCCAGGTGGTGGGACCGAATAGATTGCTGGAACTTGGCACTGGGTCCGTAGGAGTACCTTTCACGGTAGCTGGGCAAATTAGGTGATTTCCAGTATCTTTGCTATAGATGATGCTGCTTTGAATGTGTTTGTACAAAGGGATTTTTATTTATTTTGAAATACTCTTAAGACAAATTCCTAAGAGTGAGATTTATGGGGCCAGGAATGTTTTTATGGTTCTTTATTTAGTGCTACCAAACTGTCTCCAAGGTCACCTTACAAGGTTTCTATCACTTCTTTTTTAAAAGTTCTAACTTTCTCATAGACCTTCTACTATTTCCTACATGTGATTTGTGGAACTGCCTCTGATTGTCAGGGCATTTGCTTGCCAGAGATGACATTGACTTTACCCAGTGAGTGAGCTCAGGTAAGCGGCTCTACCTCCTTTTCCAGGTTTACTTCGCTGGCCAGCTAGTACTCCTCCCTCGGGAACTAGTTTCTGTCATTTGTGGTATTGACAAAACCTAGACAGATTAACACTGATTAAAGATTTCTGCCAAGAGGAGAAAAGAGTGTGTCTTTTACACCACACTCTATAGCCATTCAGGATTTTGTCAATGATTCAGAAGAAGATATAGAAGGCAGGCCGATTGGGCCTGTGGCTGACCACACTAAGGTGTTGATGCTGGTAGCTGATAGATACAAGTGCTGGAATAATCACCAGGTTGGGAGACTGAGCCAAAACCAACAAGAAGCCATTTTAAAAACTGTTATGAAAACATCATAACATTACAGGTGACAAAACAAGAAGAAAAAAGACATCCACATGCCAGTTAGCTATCATTCATCTACCGGGTTTCTCTGTGTTCTTTTTTTTTTTTCTCCTTTGTGTTCTTACACACATATATATGTATGTTTACATAGGTGTAACCATAGTGTATGTATAATTCTTTAATCTTTGTACATGATGCGTTTGTATTGTTTTGTAAATATAACTACATGTTGCCCTTTACTTTCCATTTTTCATCTGTAATTGTGAATGAAAAGGTCAAGTGTTGATTTAACCCTTTTAAAGTAGCTGGGCAAATTAGGTGATTTCCAGACATCTTTGCTATAGGTGATGCTGCTTTGAATGTGTTTGTATAAAGAGATTTTTATTTATTTTGAAATACCCTTAAGACAAATTCCTAAGAGTGAAATTTATGGGGCCAGGAACATTTTTATGGTTCTTAATTTAGTGCTATCAGGTTATCCCCAAGGACATCTTGCAACTCACCACAATCAAGATAATTAACATATGCATCACCACTAAAATTTTCTTTATGCTCCTTGTGATTGATTCAAATGCACCACCCTCACTATCTGTAGGCAATCACTGATATACTTATGCTACTGTAGACTAATTTGCATATTATAGAATTTTATATAAATGGAATAACACCGTGTATTCTTTTTGTTTGATTGTGTTCATTCAGCATAACTATTTTGATTCTCATTTATGTTGTGATACAATAGTCAATTCTTTTTTTTTCTAAGTAGTATTCCATTATATAGATATGCCATGATTTATTCATTCACTTGTTGATGGACATTTGGATCACTTCCACTTTTGGCTATTACAAAATTAATATGAATGGTTGTGTACAAATCTTTGTGTGGACATACATTTTCATTTCTCTAGAGTAAATACCTAGAAGTGGAATGTATGGGTTAGATGGTAGGTGTATGTTTAAAATGGTAGGTGTATGTTTAAAATTTTAAGAAATTGCTGAACTCTTTTCACAGAGTGGCTGTATTTCTTTTATTTCCATTAGGAGTACATGAGAGTTCTGGTTGCTTCACCTCCTCACCAACACTTATTATGTTCAGTCTTTTACATTTTGCTATTTTTAAGTGAGTGTATAGTGGTATCCCATTGTAGCTTTAATTTGTGAATGAAAAAGTCTAGTGTTGATTTAATCCTTTCACGGTAGCCTTTTTCCTCATGACTAATAATATAATTATTATCTGTTGCTATGTAGCAAATTATCCCAAAATTAGTGGCTTGAACCAACAATCATTTATTATCTCACAGTTTCAATGGGTCAGGAATTTGAGTGTGGCTTAGCTGGGTGCGACTTGCAGAATTGACCCATCTGAGCTTAAAGTTGCTTTGGAATAGTGCTGGATATAGGAAATAAGAAGAAAGAGCGAAGAGTTGGAAAAGTGGACAGAATAAAAATCAAACTAAGGGACTGGAAATAATTACTGTTCAGAACAAGGTAGTGGTTCTTAAACCAATTGTTAGATAACAGTACTCCTGCTGAATACAGGAGTTTGAGTTTTCGTGATGATTCTGGGAAACTGAACATTTGTTAAGCATATACCTGCATCAGGCTTTGAATAGGAACTATACATGTTAGTTCAATAATCAATCCTCAGAGCTGTCCCATTTTACAGATTTAGAAATTGAGATCTGAAAAGTTAAGTAAAACTTGGCCAAGGTCATATACCTGAGATGGATTTTATCCCCCTCTGTTTCCTGTCAAAGCCTGTGTAGTCTATCATTGCTGTACCCTGGTGTAGTCATGTGTTATTACACTTCCAATTCTGCCTTACAGTGTCCTTTGCTTTCAAGGCCCATAAGACCTCTTGCATAAGTTCTAGTGGGCAGTAAGAGGCACAGATTCTCTGATCATTGCAGTCACTAGCTGGGGTAGTTTATGTTCTCCTTGGAGGCTGAGCTGTCATGCAAAACCTCTCCCTTCCCTAAGTCTAAAAGGCTTGAGTAGCCTCTGTAAGGTCGACCTCAATCAGTGAAAGGACAGTAGGTCTTTGCCTGGCTACCTCCATGAATGATTTCTGTCCCTTAATAGTGTAGTCACTGGTGGCCCAGGCCAAGATGTCCTCTGCCCAGCCTGCACCCCTTTATATAACACTCCTTAGTAAATCTGGGATGTGAAACTGCTTCAAGTTTTAGCTCCAAGTCATGAATGGGTTTGAGAAGGTCCAATCTTTTCTCTAGCCTCAGTTTCTTCAGCCATCATATTGAGGGGAAAAATTTGGTTGGCTAGGTTAGTAAAAATTCTTTCCCCATGGAAGAGAAGATGTATGCTCCAATCCATATGATCACTTGGCATTATCTATTGATTACGTCATCACAGGTCTTGCATTTATACATAGGACTACTTTTCAAATGTGTCTAAAGTTGTGCCATAAATAAAATGCAAATTCATTTAAAGATGTTACTGAAGTTTTGGTTAGTTTTTGGACATGAAATTTCCCAGTAAATGTTTACTGAAAAGTATATCTATCTACCTTACAGATATGTCTGCATGTTGTGAGAACTGTGGAATTTATAGCTGTTAAAAAAGGATCCTCACACTCAAAACGATTGAGAAGTACTAGAGATTCCCACACAGTCTCACTAGCCATATGGAGTAATATGAAACATATTTAACAACCAGTATTTTAGTCAATGAGTATAAAGTTACAGTTACACAAGATGAATGAATAAGTTGTAGAGATCTGCCATAAGATGTAATGATAGGTGATGTACACTTAAAAATTTGTTAAGAGGGTAGATTTCATATTAAATGTTCTTAACACACCCACACACACATTTCATATTAAATGTTCTTAACACACACATCTTTTTTGGAGATGATGGATTTGTATGTTATGTTGACTGTAGTGATACGCGTCACTGGTGTATGTATATGTCTAACTCATCAAAATGTATGCAGTTTTTTGTTCTATTATACCTCTAGAAAGCTGTTAAAAAAAGAACAAAATAGAACAAAACAAAACAATGAAATAGACCAGTAAGTCAGGAGTGTTGACCAATCAGAATTTATATGCTGGAACAAGGGCCCAATCAAAATGGAAGCCTGCTAGGACAGTACTCATCTTCCATGATATTTCAGGCTTTAACTCTTTAGTTAAGGGGATCTTGAAATCCCAGGGAAGGGGCTGAGACAGGACAGCTGGAGACATGGGTAAAGGTGGGGGTTGGGCAGGGGCTCTTTATCTATGGATCGTTACAGTATTTTAGTATCTCCATGTTCAGAGCCTACATGTAGGTTATCCTTCCAGCTGCTGCATTGAGATGGGATAGGATGCCTGGGCCCGGGCTTGGACTCTTGCCTTCCTGTCCAGCTGATTCTCCATGGCCATAAGCTCACCAGGTATCAGTGCCCTGCACCCTTCTGCCCCAAATTTGACTTTAAAATGCATTACGCTGGGCAGTTTTCCACCCAGGTGGTAAACCTGTGATCTTCCAAATCTGGTTTTGGTCAAATGAGTTAATCTCCTTCTCACTGCCTGTGTACAAGTGAGCTGCGTAAAGGAAAGGAGGCAGCATTTGGGGTCAGGATTTGGTTCTGGATTCACATCTCAGCTCTGTTGCTTTTCTCCCATATACACCCCAGCCCCTCATCCCTGGCAAGTCACTTCATCCCTGTGACCTCAGTGTTGTTGCTCAGTAAAAGGGGTGGTAACGTCTGCCCTGTTTTCCTCATAGGGCTGTGTTGAGGTTTAAACCAGAGAAAGGAGGGAAAGCGCTTTGCACATGGTGAAGCTTTGTGCACACATGAGTGAGTCTCTGTTCCATAGAGTGAAAGATCTGACCATTGAGAATGTTGCTTGTCTGCTTCTGATTGAATCATGAGTTACAGATCTGCCATTTATTTAGAATGTTCCCTGACTATCTCGAATGTGACCATAATATAGCTTCAGCTTTTTATGGGGAGGGGGAGGGTAGGCTGCAGAAAGTGTGATCTTTCTTTCTTTTTAACCTGACAAAATCAGAGCTGACATTGGCTCCTAGATAGGACCTAAATCACCTCTCTCATTTTATACATGGGGTCACTGAGGTCCAGAGAGGACCAGTGAATGGCCCAAGGCCACATAGTAAGTTGATGGTAAAGCCAGAACCAGGTCTTCTGATGCCTAGTTCTTTTCATAACGACATGTGATATGACTTGTGGCAAACCATTCATTCATGTTTTCATTTATTCAACAGCATTTACTGAGTCCCTACTAAATGATGGGCTCTGTGCTATTTGGGGGGTAGAAATGTTGGGTGTAATTCTGCTCTTAAGTTGCTCATGACACTGGGCAGAGAATGCTCTTTCAGAGTCCCAAGAGGAAACTAGATAAAGTGTCATTCATTTTATAGGTATGGCAACCTCCTTTGGGGGTTGGGGTGTTTTTTGAGAACAGTGGAAAAGTGTGGTGATGAAGCTCAGTCATAATGACCTAACCCCAGTGAACAGCCAAGCATCCTCATCTTCCTGTTTCATTTAGTTTTTATAAGCACCTCACTTTGCAGAAGGGGATGTGGAGGCCTGGAGAACGGAAGAGATACACCAAGGTCATAGAGTTAGAAAGTGCCAGAGCCACTTTGATGGAAAATAGGGTGTGATTCTAAGACCTTGTGAGTCTTGTGAGAATTTATTCAATTTAGATAGAAAGAGCATGGGTTTGGGTGCTGAGGAGACCTAAGTTCAAATCCCAGCTCTGCCATGTCCCAGCTGTGTGACTCCGGGCAAGTTACTCTTTTGGAGACTGTTTTCTCATGTGTAAAATAGAGTTAACAAGGCACTTACCTTATAGGGCTTCTGTGAAGGTCAAATGAGTACCTGAGGGTGGAGCCCCTAGGTGGTGCCTGGCATGCAGTGGGCACTCAATACATGTTTCTTTGCTGTCCCTACCAGCCCCTGCTGTGGTCAGCTTGATCAGTAACTGAGGGGCCAAGTATTCCTGGCTCTCTGCGCCAGAGTCCTGTGCTTCCATGAGAAAGACCTGGAAGATTTTCTTTAGTTGAACAATAGTAAAGGTGGTGGCAAAGGTGAGGTTTGCTGAAGACTCAGGCCTGAAAGTTGAGGCCCTCTCCCCCAAAGCACCTCATGCTCGCATGTTTCTTTCTCTCTCTCTCTCTCTCTCTCTCTCTCTCTCTCTCTCTCTCTCTCCCTCCCTCCCTCCCTCCCTCTCATGGGTGAGGCCTAGTCAAAGCTCCTGAAGGCCCAGTTTGGATGCCCGGAGTCACCGCCATGCCCGAGTGCATGGGGTGTCAGTTTTGCCTTGTTCCTGCTGCATTCCGGCTTCATATGTCAGCACCTCATGAAAATCTTCCAGGTCCTGGCTTTGAATAGTCCCTTGGCTGCCTGAGAGTAAAGAGGCTGACTCTGTTTTGCCTGTCAAATCACCAGCTTTGTCTGTCAATGGGCAGGTAAGCTCGGTCACCCCACCCCCTTACATAATACTGATGGGGCCAGTCACTGTCAGGGCTGATTCTGCCAGGCTCAGGCTGAACAAACAGTCATTCAGACCCACCAGCCGAGGCTGAGAGCCGTGCAGTGGCAGGAGCTGCTATTCTTTGGGAGCAGTTTGATGACAGGCTCTGAGCAAATGCCTTGCACTCCAGTGGGGAAGGAGCTGAGCTCTGACTTGCCTATCCCAGCCACAGCAAATCCTCTTAGCTGAATCAAACGTTCCAAAGGACTCCCACTTTCACTCCTGCACTCGCTGGGCATGTGATACAGGGACTGGGCAAAAATGAAATGAGATGGAGACTGTGATATACAAAGAGCCCTGAACATATACAGAGAGCCCGATAACATGCCAGATTTCTTCTTTTGCCTTAACTTCTAGGAGACTTGAAACAAATTTAATACTGGAGGCAATAATTAATTCATCTCAATTGCCCATTAACATCCTCTGCTCCTTTTAATTGGTTTTCGTCTTAGTCTTTAATCGATCTTTTTTTTTTTTCTTTTTTCTTTTTCTTTTTTGTTAATGCCTATAGCACCTGGTCTTCCTAGGTGGTCTCCCATCCAAGTACTAACCAGGACTGACCCTGCTTAGCTTCCAAGATCAGACATCAATCTTTCTTTAATGTATTTTTTATTGTGGTAAAACACACAAAACATAAAATTTTCTATTAGTGACATTTAGTACATTCACAATCCTGTGCAACCATTGCCAGTATCTACCTACAGAACATTTTGTTCCTCCAAAAGGAAACTGCTTACACATTAAGCAGTCATCCCGTTCTTTACTTTTTAAGACATTACAGATATCCCTGTGAAGTAAGGGGTGTGAATTCTAAATAAAAATAATAAATAAAAGAATAAATAACTTGTAAATTTCATTGCATTAGCTAGACACAGTCACTTTTTATTTTACATTTCCACATTTACTTTTGTTTCATTCTCTTCTTTATTCAATCACAGATTGAGTGATGGCTCATTTCTGATCTGACTGTCATTCCAAGTTCCCTCCTTTCTTCTCTCTCCCTTTTCCCTTCTTTCCTCTTCCCTTTTTTCCAGTAGATCTACTGTCTGTCTAACTTACCTTCTATCTATCATGTCTTAATCATCTATCAATTATCTATCTATCTATCTATCTATCTATCTATCTAATCTATCGTCTATCATTTATCTATCTTCTTACTCTCTCTAGCCTCCCCAACTATCTGCATCCCCCTAGTCAGAGTGGTACATTTGTTACAATTGATGAACCAACATTGTCTCTTCATTATCAACCAACTCCATAGTCTATATTAGGGATCACTCTTTGTGTTTACAGTCTATGTTTCTGACCAATGTATAAGGACATATATTCATGCTTATAGTGTACAGAATAGTTTCACTAACCTAAAAATCCCTTTGCTACACCTATTTGTACTTCTTTTCCAGAAAGCCCCTGGCAACTACCTTTTTAGTGGCACTGATCTTTTTACTGTCTCCATAGTTTTGCCTTTTCCAGAATGTCATCAAGTTGGAATCATACAATACAAAATCTTTTCAGATCAGCTTCTTTCACTTAGTAATATGAATTTAATGTTCTTCTATGTCCTTTCATGGTGTAATGGCTCATGTCTTTTTAACAATGAATAACATTTTATTGTATAGAGGTACTGCAGTTTATCCATTCACCTACTAAAGGACATCTTAATTGCTTCCAAGTTTTGGCAATTATGAATAAAATTTCTATAAACATTTGTATGCAGGTTTTTATGTGAACATAAGTTTTTAACTTATTTGGGTAAATACAAAGGAGCATGATTGCTGGATCATCTGGCAAAAATATGTTTAGTTTTGTAAGAAACTACCAAACTCTTACAAAGTGGCTATTCCATTTTGCATTCCCAGCAGCAATGAATAAGAGTTCCTCTTTCTTTACATTTTTGCTAGTGTTTGGTGTTGTCAGTGTTTTTGATTTTCACCAATCAAATAAGTGTGTAGTGGTATCTCACTGCATTTTAAATGTGTAGTTCCCTAATGGTGTATGAAGTCACTGGCCATTTGTATATCTTTTCTTGGTGAAGTGTCTATTCAGATTTATTGCCCATTAAAAAATCTAGTTGTTTTCTTATTGTTGAGTTTTTAAAGTTCTTTGTCTATTTTAGATAATGGTTTGTTATCAGATATATCTTTTGCAAATACTTTCTCCTAGACTGTGGCTTGTCTTCTTATTCTTTGACAGTGTTATTCACAGAGCAGAAGTTTTTAATTTTAATGAAGTCCATTCCATTTATCCATTTTTTCTTTCATGGATCATGTCTTTGATGTCGTATCTAAAAAGTCATTGCCAAACCCAAGGCCATCTTGATTTTCTTCTGGGTTATCTTTCAGAAGTTTTATAATTTTGAAATTTATGTTTTGGTCTATGATCCATTTTGAGTTATCTTTTGTAAAAGATCTGTGTTTAGATTCTCTCCCTCTTTCTCCATGTGGATGTCCAGTTGTTTCAGCATCATTTGTTGAAAAGACTATTTTTTCTCCATTGAATTGTCTTAGCTCCTTTATCAAAGATCATTTGACTATTTGTATGGGTTTATTTCTGGGCTCTCTATTTGGTTTTTTGTTTGTTTGTTGTTTTGTTTTGTTTTGCCAATACCACTTTGTCTAGATTACTGTAGCTTTACAGTGAGTCTTAAGGAGATTAGTGTCGATCTTCTGACTTTGTTCTCCTTCAATATCATGTTGGCGATTCTGGTTCTTTTGCGTCTTTATATTAACTCTATAATTAGTTTGTCATTATCTACAAAATAAATTGCTGAGATTTTGGTTGAGATTGTGTTGAATCTATAGATCAAGTTGGGAAGAACTGATATCTTAACAATATTGAGTCTTCCTAACCATGAACATAGACTATCTCTCCATTTATATAGTTCTTCTTTGATTTCTTTCATCAGAGTTTTATAATTTTTCTTATATAAATCTTATACTTATTTTGTTACAGTTATACCCAAGTATTTCTTTTCTCCTCCTCCTCCTCCTCCTCTTTTTTTTGGTGCTAATGTAAGGTAATGTATTTTAATTTCATATTCCCTTGCTGGTATATAAAAAAGCAATTGACTTTTGTATATTGACTTTGTATACTTCAATCTTGCTACAATTGCTTATCAGTTCCATGTCTTTTTTTTTTTTTTTTAGTTCTTTGAGATTTTCTACATAAGCAATCCTGTCATTTGTGAAATAAGATGATTTTATTTCTTCCTTGCCTATCTGTATACCTTTATTTCCTTTTCCTTTTCTTATCTTATTGCATTATCTGCGACTTCTTGTTATCGATTTCTAGTTTAATTTTATTGTGGTCTGAGAGCATGTATTGTATGATTTCTATTTTAAAAAAATTTTTAAGATGTGTTTTATGGCCTAGAATTTGGTCTATCTTGGTAATTGTTCCACATGAGCTTGAGGAGAATATGTATTTTGATATTATTGGGTGAGGCAGTCTATAAATGCTTGGTTATTTTTATAGCCTGTGTTCATATTTTCAAGACTCTTATTTCTTAATAATAATTATCCTGATAATTCTAATAGCTTAAATCTGCAGTTGTTGTGGTTCTGATCAGCCATCTTGTTTTTTTTTAATGTGTTACATTTCAGTCTGAGATATTAATTTTTATTAGAACTTTTATCTTTGGATGTTTCTTGGACTTTATTATCCTCTCCCTCTTTCTTTTAAGAAGTATAACTACTCTCTCAGTTTCTCTGTTCCCTTCCTATGTGAAAGTCAACTGGGTCTTACATAAAGTTATTGGTTCACAACATTCTTACTTTCAAAACTCTGTATGTTACTTTGTTCTTTTATACTACTTTTGCAGATAGAAGTTTGAGGCCAAATTGAGTTTTGTTCTTTTGTGTTAACTTTTTTCTGTCCAAGGAGATTTTTCTCTTTTTAGTACTTGTGATTTTGCTTTCCAGAATATATTTAAATGGAACCTATGTCATTGATTTTGCACAGGAAATGATAAAGCCATTCTTTATAGTTTCTATTATAGCTTGTTTTATTTATTTTCATTTCTTAAGGAACACAATTAAGTGTGGTGGAGGAGATGGCTGGAGAACTAGGAAGAGCTCTGATCTCGAAGAATGGTGCTGGAAATTCGCAGGAGATTAAACACCTGCTTGAGCTAGGCAAGGAGGCGAGGACAGGGAATGGGGAAGATTCATCATGCCCTTTTCTCCAAACATCTCTCTGGCTTTTCTCTTACCTGATCCTGACTTGCCCTCACCTCTCTCCTCCATCTTTCATGAAGTGACTCCTCATGTACCACTTCTTCAGGGAAGGTGTCCCTTTCCTGTAATTGACAATTGATTTGTCCGTTTTCTGGATTAGACTAGAAGCTCCTTGATGCCAGCAATGGGTCTAGGTGGCCACTGTGTCACTCGCATTTACTCTCGTGCCTGGCCTAAAGCAGATGCCGAGTAAATGTCTGCTTAATGGACAGATAATGAATGAATGTAAATGAATGGAGGGCATTTGTTGATTGCCTTAAAGTAGGATTTGTTTGAAGATCAGCAGTCAAATTATTAAAAAACCTATCCCCACAGAGAGCTATGGAAATGAAACAAGAATGACAGGCAAAATGGCTTCTAAAAATACCAGAGTCTGAGGATCTTATTTTTCGCACCTGGCTTGGCCAGTTTTGTTTATTCAGAATTTTCTTATTTCCATGTAAATCATATTCTCTTATATCAGTCTGGCTTTGACTCTATGTCTTCCTGCCTTTTTGTTAAAAAAAAAAACAACACTATGGTTAGTGAGCTCCTGGATTTAATATTCAGCTATTATTAAGAGATACTATGTACTAGAGCTTCCTGTGTCAGGGAGTGCACTGAATGCCTGACATCTGATATCTAATTAATTCCTCACTGGTCAGTGCTATTTCCCCATTTTGTAGATGAAGGCACAAATCCAGAATGGTTAACTCATTCATGGTCACCCAGGAAATTAAACCTATGAAGCTGGGATTCGAACCCTTATGGGATCTGTTTCTACTCCAATTCTTATCTCCCCAGTTTACAAAATGGTCCCACAGCCATTATCTGAACGACTCCTTGAAGCCACTCTGTGAAGGAAGACAGCAAGGATTCCTAATCCAGCCTTCTATGTGTGGAAGATGATGGAGTTGATGGCCAATTTAGGACTTCAACCCAGTCCTACAGACCCCTGGCTCAGCCCTTGCCAGCAGTGTGACTATGAATGATTGCTGTCCTTTTCCAAGTCTCATGGTCCTCATCATAGAAAGGAGATTTTTTCCCAAGTATATGGTATTTTTTCCAGCACCACTTTTCCAACTAGGTGTCCTATAATTCCATTCACTTCTAACACTGATTGCCAGGAGCTAGTGTCAGACTCCGCAAGTTAAGGACTCAGTTCCACGGAACTGTCCTCACTCAGATGCCAGTTGCAAACAGTGGGTCCCCAGGTTACCTACACTTCTGACTGATTTGGCTACAAAGTCAGTTATTAAACTCCCTTAGGTTCAATAATTTGTTAGAACAACTCATAAAATGCCAGAGAATACTATACTTGATACCTAATAAACACACAGAATACAGAAATACACACATAAATATATAAAATACATATAAATACATAATAAATTTACAGTTTATTATGAAAGATATAAATGAATGGTCAGATGTGGAGGTATATAGGGCCAGAGTAGAGAGGAGAGTCTGTTCCTGTGGAATTGGAGTGTGGCACCCTACCAGCACCTTGCCAACTCAGAAGCTCTACGAACCGATTTTTTAGGTTTTTTTAATAGAGATTTCAATACACATGATTGATTAAGTCATTGGCCATTGGTGATTGAACTTAATCTCCACCCAGGTCAGGAGTGAGAAAGTAGTGCTGTAAATTTCAACCCTCTAATCTGCCTCATTGTTTCTGGCAACCAGCCTCTATCCTGAAGCTATTTGTGGCCTGCAAGAGTGACTTCATTAGTGTAAACTCAGATATGGTTAAAGGGAGCTTGTTATGAATAACAAGAGACACTCCTATCAACCCCATCCTAATTCCAAAGGTTATAGGAGCTCTGTGTTAGATTTTTTAAAATATTTTTTAAAATTTATTTTTGACAAATAAACATTGTATATATTTAAGGTATACAGTGTGATGTTTTGATACATGTATACATTGTGAAATAATTACCACAATCAAACTAATTAACATATTGATCACCACTGTAGTTACCCTTTTATTGTATGTGTGTGGGTTAAGAACCCTGGAAATTTACTCTCAGCACATTTCAAGTATATAATATGTTACTACAGTTACCATACTGTACATGAGGTTTCCAGAACTTATTCATCTTATAACGGAAAGTTTGTACTCTTTAATAAACCTCTCTCTTTTTCCTCTACCCCTAGTCTCTGATAACCATCATTCTACTCTGTTACTATGAGTTCTACTTTTTTTCGTGTGTTTATTTTTTTAAATTGCATGTGTAAGTGAAATCATGCGATATTTGTCTTTCTGTGCCTCGTTTATTCATTTAGCATAATGTTCTTCACGTTTATCCATGTTGTTGTAAACAGCAGGATTTCTTTTATTTTTTTAGGCTGAATTTTATATATATATACTTTTCTTTACCCATTCATTCAGTGATAGACATGTAGGTTGTTTCCATATTTTGGCTATTGTGAATAATGCTACAATGTATACAGGGAGTGCAGATACCTCTTCAAGACAGTGTTTTTATTTCCTTTGTATATACCCAGAAGTGGGATTGCTGAATCATATGGTAGTTCTATGTTTAATTTTTTAAGGAACCTCCATACTGTTTTTCATAATCGACTATACCCATTTACATTCCCACCAATATTTCACAGTTTCCTTTTTCTCCACATCCTCACCAACACTTGTTATCTTTTGATTTTTTGATAATAGTCATCCTAACAGGTGTGAGGTGATATCTCACTGAGGTCTTGATTTTCATTTCCCTAATGACTAGTGATGTTGAGTATTTTCATATGCCTGTTGGCCATTTGTATGCCTTTTTTGGGAAAATATCTTTTTGGGTTCTTTTCCCATTTAATTTTTTTTTTTTTTTTGCTATTGAGTCATGTGAATTCCTTGTATTTTTTGGATATTAACTCCCTATCAGATGTGTATGTTTTGCAAATATTTTCTCCCATTTGGTAGGTTGCCTTTTCATTTTGTCAGTGGTTTGCTGTGCAGAAGCTTATTAGTTTGATGTAGTCCCACTTGTTTATTTTTGCTTTTGCTGCCTGTGCTTTTGTAGACAAAATAGATTTTAAGTCAAAAATGTTGCAAGAGACAAAGAAAGATAATATATATTGATAAAAATTCAATCTATCAATAAGCATTAAATTATGTAACAGTTATAAACATATGCACCCCTGAAAATAGATTCGCAAAATATATGAAGCAAAAATTGACAGACTTGAAGGGAGAGATAGACCATTCTATAGTAAAAGTTGGAGATTAGTTGTATTTGGAGTGTCATTCTTCTCCAATTAGTTCAGGCAATTCGGGGCTGAAGAAGGAGAGTTAATTGCAGAGCAAAGAGTCACCATGGCTTTCAGAGCCAGGATGAAGAGCCAATAAGGGCAAATTCAAAATAAGTGGATGGGATGCTGCAGCACATCTCTGAAGCTGAAGGCATGACAGTTCAGGTGTAAAATCACCAGTTTCAAAACAAACTGGCATATTCACATCATTAGTAGCAGGCATGGGGATCAGTGCCTTGTCCACAGCAGCTTGGGGGTTGACTAGAATTTCTCTAGGATAGCTGCCCTTATTTTGGAAGGACCTATGGTTACGTGTGACATTCTTCAGCCCATTACTGAGCACCTACTATGTGCTAGGCACTGGTAGAGTGTCAGGGATATGAAATGAATGAGGTAAGGAATAAAATACCGATACATGCTACAACATGGATGGACTTCCAAAAAAATTATGCTAATTGAAAGAAGCCAGACATAAAGGACTACATATTACATGGGTCCGTTTATATGAAATGTCTAGAAAAAGCAAATCTATAGAAACAGAAAATAGATTAATGATTGTCTGTGGTTGGGGATGGAAATGAGGAGTGATGGGCATGAAGAATCTTAGTGGGATGATGGAAATGTTCCAAAACTGGAGCATGGTGATAGTTGCACAGCTCTGTAAATTTGTTATTAATCATTGTATTGTACACTTAAAACAGGTGAATTTTATGGTGTACAAATTATGCTTCAATAAAGCTTTAAAAAATCACAATGTCCCTGTTTTTTCATTGGGAATGTGGACCTTCCTCAGGAAGAGGAACTTGCAGGACACACATTTGACCTTGAGGTGGAGACAAAAGGTATCAGACACAATACTAGGAAGGTGTGGGAAAAGGAAGGGAAATATGTGGTTGATTCATTTTCACTTTGGGAAAAACATACTGTACACATTGAATGTTCTTTATCTCCCCAATCAGTAGAGGGTTCATGCCTAGCCCAGGAAGGGACCACTAGGATCCTGTCAGTGACTGCTGATTGGTCTCTGCTGTCCTGATAGTCAGGCACAGGTGAGAGTATCAGCCCACTCCACTCAGCCTTAGAACACTGAGGCCTAGAGTAGGAAAGGAGTGCGACCCTGGTTCAGACAGCAACTGGGTGGATTTAAACCCAGGTCTCCAGCACCCCGCATTCCTGCTTCTTCCCAGCAGGTCTCTCTGGGCTCCTGCAGAACAGGCTTTTGCAGACAAGGCTCAGAGGATCTGGGCTGATTCAGAGGTATGGTCTTTCTCTTCTCAGATGGTGGAAATCTGAACTTGAGACCCAGCTCTGACGCTGGGGGTTAAAATCATGTTTCCTCTCTTGGGGACCATGGGTCTGTGTTTGTAAAATGGAGGCACGGGGCAAGGTGAGCTCTCTTGAGAATTGATATCTTCTGAATAAAGACTTTACTCTAGGGAGCTTGATAGTTCCAACTTGCCCAGGCGCCTGGGACATCCCAGACACTGGGCCAACTCCTAGAGGTGAGTCACAGGGAAGAAAAAGATAATTCTATTATGGAAGGGGGCCACCCACTTGGGCCTTATTAATCCAGCATAATAGTAAAGTAATTGCCTCCATTTATCCAGTGCCTAATATGAACCAGACACTGTGGTAGGTGCTTCTCAGGATTCATCTCACTTAATCCTCACAGTAGCATGGCAAAAAGGTTGATGGTATTATTTGTATTTTACAAAAGAGGAAACTGAGGCTCAGAGAGGTGAGGCACCCTAGTGTGCATTCCCTGCCCATATTTGTCTGTTGAAATCTTACTCATGGGTCGAGACTCATCTCTGGCACTGTGGCTCTCCTTGGAGCCATCTCAGTGCCTCCATGCTACTATATCTGACTGTCTTCCATGACACTTTGTTTGTGGACTGTAGATCTTTGAGTCTGTTGTAGATGCCCCACTAGGCGGGGAGCTCCTGGAAGGCAGGAAGCTGGCCCTACTGATCTCTGTCTTCTTATGGCCTGGGTGGGCCTTCTGGGAATGTGGTTTGGATAGGCCCCCAATTTACAAAATTGGATCAAAAGTCACAGGCAACAATAAGAAGAAAGACTACAAGGTGAGTAATGGTGAAAGTAAGTTATAATCCTCATACCCACCCTATGATCCCCATTAAAAAACAATAAAGTGAGCTCTCCTGAGCATTGATCTCTTCTGAATAAAGACTTTAGGGAGCTTGATAGTTTCAATCTCAGAGAGCTTGAGTAACTTGATCAAGGTCAAACTGCCAGCAAGTTGAGGAACTGGATTCAATCCTGGCCTATCTGATTTTAAAGCCCACGTTGTTTTTATTGTTCCAGGGAAGTTGCCAATATTTTTGTCTTTTGATTTCTTCTTTACAATTTTTGCCATATCCACAAACCACCCGTGAATCTGAGGATATTTATTTAGTCAATATTTCTTCTTTAATTCAACTCACTTTTAAAAAACATAAATTCATTCTAAAAAGAAACTAGATTTCCATAAGTTCATTTGCCATAATTAATTTAGTTAACTGTTATAATAACTAAGTTCACCACAGGTACCATCTTTGCTGGTGTGCATTTGTGCTCTGTGGAATCCATGTCACACACCCCCAAGTGTTTCATACTGTCCTCATGACCCCTTTTAAATCTCTTCTCTTCTCCTCTTGTTTATTGTCCATTTTGCTAAGAGTCCTAGGGAGTATTGGAAGGGACGTTAGAGAAGTTCATCATGTCACAGTCTGAGAGAGCTTATGACTGCCTATAGGCACATGTGAATCAGTGGTCATGTGGCCCTGGACTAACAGGGGCTTTTCACTTCTTATGTTTCATTTGCCATAACTTGTCACATGGTGCCACCTTACTGCAAGGGGGTAGGAAGTGTAGACTTCCGTAGAAGGAAAGGAGAACCGAACAATGGTGAGCATTAGTAATATCTCCTACACATCATTCCTTACACCATTCCTATGGGCAGTGGGGAGGTACTAAATATTTTTTGTTTTCTATAAACTAGGGAACTGAAGCCCAGAGAGGTAAGTTCACCAAAGCCATGCAGATGAAACATATGGAGCCAGCAATTGAACCCTGGCAGTCTGGCTCCAGAGTTCATGTGTAAAACCCAATTAGAGTGCCTAACATATAAGTCAGCAATCTATCTGTATTAGATTGCTGAAACAAATCATCCAGACTTGGTGGCTTACAACAACACAAATTTATTCTCTGATAGTTCCAGAGGTCAGAAGTCTGAAATCAGTTTCACTGAGATAAATTTAAGGTGTCAGCAGGGCTGGTTCCTTCAGGATGTTTTAGGGTAGAATCCATTACCTTTCCTTTTCTAGATTTGGAGGCAGCCTACATTCCATGGCTTGTGACCCTTTCCTGGAATTATTCTACACTCTTGCTTCCAATCCTCATTTCTCTGTAGTCAAATCTCCCTCTTGTAATTACGTTTAGGGCCCACCCAGATAATCTAGGACCATCTCTGCTTATCAAGACCCTTAATTTTTCACACCTGCAAAGACCCTTTGCTATATAAACTAACACTCTCGGGTTCTAGAGATTAGGACATGGACATCTTTGGGGCCATTATTCAGCCTGCCATGCTATTCGTTAGGCTCTTATTATGTGGATTCCAGTTGTCTTAGGTTCATCTCTTTCTTGGGGCTCTCAGCACTTTCTGCTTTGCAAGATATCAATTAGTCATGGTTTATTTCTTCTACTGGAATGCAAGCTCCCTGAGGGCAGGGGTTAGGGCTGATTCACCTTCTTCTCTACAGAGTTGGTTACATATAAGTAATATATAATTATGGAAGTGATTACATTGAGTGAGCTAAATGTTTCCCTTGAGGGCTTGAGAAACAGTTGTGGCAAAGGAGCCAGTGAATGGTGGCGCCCCAATGAACTACCTCTTTTGAGGATGAAGAGGGGGTGACCAGCTGTCCCCCAGGGCTAACCACTGCTTTGTTCTATGCCACAGCTTTATGTCTACATGTTGAGGAGGTGAGAGCCAAGGGGAAGGTTGGTTGTCTTCTCACCAATGCCTTTGAATCATCGACTCATTCAGCAAATGTTTACAATTATCTCTACACATAAGTAACATCTTTAGCTAAGATAGCTGTGGCCTTGGGAACCTCTTTTTGGTGCCATGTGAAGATTTTGGGTCACACATATATATGCCATGGGTAAATTCCCAAACCATAAGGTGGGCTAGAAAGAGGGTCAGGATACCTGGCCTCAAGTCCTGACTTTGCTGTTCCTTTGGATAAGTCATGTCCACTCTCAGAGTGTCCACACAAATCTATGTTACTGAATTTATCATGTTATTAAATTATAATTATATATGGTTTCTACACTTTCCTTCCATTCTGTGAGTACTCTGAGGAGAGGACAATGTCTATGTCATCTTTGTTTTCCCAGTCACTATTTAACACCTGGTGCATCATAAACTCTTATTAGTAGTAATAATAGTATAGTAATGATGTGTGCCTAGTACTTTTATGTACTTTAATGTTGTAATTCTTTCAATCTTTGTAACAATTCTATGAATTATTATTATCCACGCTCTGCAGATGACGAATTTGAGGCACAGAATGCTTAAGTAACTTGTTCAAAGTCACACAAGTAGTAAGTGGCACAGGTTTTAAGTTTAGGTCCTCTGTCCACAGTTCATGGTGTAAACCACTCTGTACAACATGGTTTGTTTGATGAATGAAACAAAATGTCAAATGAGGACCTCCAAGTTTTCTTTTAGCTCAGACTTCCTGTGAGTCTCAAAAATGCCTTTCAGCATACTATAAAAAGAGACATCTGCTTTGGTGTGGCAATGTAGACCAGGGAAACAAACAGGTCCATACTGGTACAGGGCAGGGTCTACTGAGAGTGGGAGTTTGAATCCTGGCTGTGGCACTTATGGCTATGACCTTGAGAAAGTTATTTAACCTCCCTGAATCACAATTTCCTTTGAGGGCAAAAGCACAATACAGTAAACCCTTACTTAATATCACCCATAGGTTCTGTGACTTTAAGTGAAATGATGTATAATGAAACCAATTTTACATAGTTTAATTGATATAAACAAGAATTAAGTTCCTAAGGTATCTCAATATTGAATGAAATGAGGTTAAATGAAATAATGTTGAGGACTTGCTATAATGCCTACATTGTAGAGCTGTTGGGAGAATAAAATAAAAAATGTAAAAATAAAAAAAGAGAATACTTTATGGAAAAGTGCTTGCCACAGAGAAAGCTCTCTATGGAAAACAGTGGAGTTTGGAATATAATTGTTACAGTTGGATATTCTTTAGAACAGAGCTAGGTGGGTGATTCAGGTAGGTCTTCTTCTCAAGGATTAGTATGAGGGATCCCCATGCTAAAAAGTTAAGTAAATTCAAGAGTGATCTGCTTTCTGGGTGAATGAACTTTGGATGGAAATCTAGCAGGTTGCCTGTGTTTGTGTGTGTGTGTGCATGTGCAGGGAGTCTTGGGGTCAGTTGCTGGGGATGGAGTGGGAACATATATTGGAATGAGTAGGGATAAAGGAGTGAGGAAATATGCGCAAATTCCAGCTCTGCCAATACTTTCCTGTATGATCTGGCAGGGTTGGCAAGTTGCCAATCACCTCTAGGGTGTCAGTTCCCCAATTTCAAAAAGGGTAGAATGTGAACATCTCCAAGGTGTCACTGAATACTACCAGTCTAGACAATGGATTTAAGGGGGCAAGACTGGAGAGTGACAAGTTAGCAGGCTGTTGCAGTACCCCAAGTGAGCAGTATGGCAGTGGCCAAGACTAGGATAGTGACAGTGGGAACAGAAAAGACAGAGAGACATTAAAGAGGTAGGAAAGACAGGACTTAGTGATTGGATAGTAGGATGGGAGAGAGGGAAACCTTAAGGAAGGCTCTCAGGATTCTCTTTGATCTGGGGAGGTTGGAGAACCTAGACACTGTCCTATGGTTTTGGGATAGGAAGATGACGTGTTCAGCTTGGAACATGTTAAATATGAGGTTTCTGTGGGACCCATCCCGAGTGGATGTCATCTAAGTATTTGGATCCTCAGAAGATAGGTCTGGGCTGCACGTGGCCACTGGGACCTGAAGTCTTGGAGAGGATGCAGTCACCAAGTCACCCCTCACCAAAGAATTGGAGGGATGCCTAAGAGAAAACCCCAAGGGACACCAACTCCTAAGGGATATGTAAGAGAATAGTTTTCAG
The DNA here is from genome assembly GCA_028627145.1 of Eidolon dupreanum. Taxonomy (NCBI): domain Eukaryota; kingdom Metazoa; phylum Chordata; class Mammalia; order Chiroptera; family Pteropodidae; genus Eidolon; species Eidolon dupreanum. The sequence continues at coordinate 137,643,019 of CM053509.1, read as the reverse complement.
AGAGTGAGAAGTATATAGAGAGGCAGGAAGAAAACTTGTAGTCTGTTGTCATGGAAACCGAAGAAGAAATTTTTGAAGGACTGTGGTTGGCAGAGGCTGATAGGGTTATGTCCTTCACATCTTCTCAAGGGTCATCTCATTTAATCCTCCCAACAGATTGGTGAGGTAGGGACTTCATCATCCAATTTAAGAGGAAATTGAAGACCAGAGAGAAAAGGCGAATTCCCTAAGATCATCCAACAAGTCAGGGGCAGACAAAACTTGAACACAGGTCTTGCTTGGGAGTGTGTGCGTCAGGTGGGCAAGCCTAGCACATATATTTGTAGCATGAGCTCTTGGGGCGGGTGATAAGAGAATGATGGCCATCACTCATCCGGTACCTAACGTGAGCTTGGTTACTGCTCTATGCCTCACCTGCATTATTTCTAATCCTCACGACCATGAGAGGTAGTGAGTTTACTCGTAGTGAAGAGGGGCCTGGGGTCCAAAAGCGAAGCGACTTGTCCATCACACACCCTGGCAGGTGGCAGAGCCGAGTTAGGAACCGAGGTCTTCCCTCAGCCACCATCATGCGATCACACGACGGCTCTTTCCCGTGGAGATGGCAGCGTCTTCAGCGGGAACACCCGGAGGCGCCCCCTGGGACCCCTACCCGTCCCTCGCCCCCGCACGCATGCCTGGCCTGTGAGGCGTGAGAGCTGCCGCCGGGGGCCCTCCCTCCTGCGCGCCTTGCACAACCGGCCCAGGTAAGTGTTGCGTCTCTGGGCAATTATCGCCCTGCTGCAGCCGCCGCCGCCGCCGCCGCCAGGACTGGCCGGGCAGAAGGCCAAAGGCTAAGGGGACTCGCAGCCACCCAAGGAGAGCGGTACCCGCCAGTGGGACCAGCTCCCGGTAAGGTCCACGATTGCACAACGCCAAGACGCAGGGGATGAAGGCAGGAAGGCGGCGCGGCGCGATTACGTCACGCACAGTCTTCCGCCTGGGGCACCCCCCCCCATCCATCCCCCCTCATCCCCCCAGCCCTGGTGGAGAAACCAGGCGGGTCAGCTTGAGAGCTGCCAGGTAGTCTGCTGAAAGACTTTCTTTTCCACTTTCCTTTCCTTCTTTAAATCTTCATTTCTTCCCTTTATTCTCATCTTTTTTGTGTGTTTTTCTTCCATCCCTCTCATTCCTCCTTCCTTCCTCCCATTCCTCCCTCCTTTTCCTCTCTTCTGTCTCTCCTTACATCCTTCTCTTCCTCTCTTTCTCCCTTCCTCCATCTCTCCCTTCCTCCTTCCCTACTTCCTTGTCCCTCCTTCCTCCCACCCTCCTCTTTCTCCTCCTTCCCATCCTTTCTCCCTCCTTTTTCATTTATTCACTTTTTAAAATTATCTTTTAAATTCACTTTTTAATTATGGTAAAAAACAACGTAAAATTTACCCTCTTAACCATTTTTAAGGGTACATTTCAGTAGTGTTAAATATTTTCACATTGTTGTGCAGCCAATCTCCAGAAATTTTTCATCTTACAAAACTAAAGCTAAACCCAACTGAATGTCCACTTCTCATTTCCCAGAACTCCCAGCTGCTGGTAACCACGGCCTTTCTTAATCTTCATTTCTTTCTTTTGCCTTTTTGTGCCTTCCTTTTCTTTGTCTTGCCTTTCCCTTCCCTCTTTCCTTCTTTCTCTCCTTAAAAACCTAATGGCCCCACAACACCCTTGCCAGCCCTCTGCAGTCTGTGCCAGGGGATGGGCCAAGAGGCCTGTCAGCGAGGCTGTTAGAGGGCTGATGAATCATCATTCTTCCCCAGTGTGTCAAGGCCAGTGGGCGGCCCTTGGAAGCCTCTCCTGGCTTTTTGCTGGTAGGCAAACATGTCCGGCAAGGAACTGCTGCCAGGAAGAGTTAATTAGAGGCCCTGATTCCAGCAGAAGCTCAGGGTTAGACTGGGACCCCCTCACTCCTCTTGGGCCTTCCCCAACCTTGCGGTTCCCCTTCTAGACGGCGCAAGACAGCCACGATGATGGTGATGGTGATGATAACTTGGACTGACACAAAACTTTACAGTTTACAAAGCATTTCCATAGACATGATCTCAGTCTCATTCTCTTAACAATCCTGGGAGGTAAGCCTTATTATTCCCGTTTTACAGGTGAGGAAACTGAACCTCAGAAAGGTAAAGGGATTTACCTATGGCGATGGAGCTGGTAAATGGCAGAGTTGGCAAGTTGGGGACCCATATTCATACATCAAAAGCACAGAAAGTGGCTAGATCAGAGTTTAAAACATTTTAAAAAATTCATTGCTCCCTCTTTTTTGTTCCCAGAGCACTTTGTTTAGACCTCTTGAGTGTAGGCCCCATCGATGGGTTTAGATACTGAATGAGTTATTTGATTGTATGTATAGAAAGTGTGAAAGCTGATTTCTAGGCAGCTAAGAGACTTAAAAAGTCTAATAGAATTGCTACCCAGCTGTCCCTGGTACTCTGGCTCTCTGTTCAGAGAACATATTGAGAGAACAGGTGACTTCTGAGTGTGGATGGAGTTACAGGTTCCACCTTTCCTGGGTGGAACCTCTGGCTCACTAATAGTTCACATTCTTTGAGTACATTTGGTTTCAATTTCTTTGTCATATGTTGGTGTGGAAATTATTTTTAGTTTCATCGATAATTGTGATTATTAATGCTCGCCAATATCTACTTCTCTACTTCTGGGTACATGGGGGCATTCACTCCCCTGCCTCCTTGAAGTAAAACATATTCACAAGATTACTTTTAGCCAATAAATGTGATTTGAAGTGATGTTGGCACTTGTTGGCTGGAACATTGAATTACAGATGCTTGACTCCTTAGTTCTCTCTTCTCCAGCTATACTGACCAAGGAGGCTGCATTCCAGGATGCTGGAATTTTATTGGCCTGGGTCTCAGGGAGACTAACATGAAAATAACTCCCTATTAGCTGTTATGGATGTGTAGAATGAGTGAAAAATAAATCTTGGTGCTATTAACCTGCTCAGATTTGGTTATTTGTTACTATAGTTTAATCTAGCCCATTCTGACCAATACAGCCATTGATAGAGCAATTGGAGTGCTTAGTCAATTTTTTAAACATATTCACCTTTTGGAACAAAATTTAAATTTTTTAAAGACAAACATTATAATGTCACAATCTAGTAGAAAACATAAGCTTAATTTATATTTTCTTCCCTAAACATCTCTTATCACATATACTTTAAAAATGTTTCTAAGAGCTTCTGATATACAATTAAAATACAATAAACTTCACATATTTAAAATGTATGATTTTATAAGTTTTGGCCTGTGAAGCTTTTACTACAATCATGATAATAAACATATCCCTTACCCACAAGTTTCCTTGTGTCCTTTTGAAACCTCTCCCCGCGTCCCTTCCCACCAACCCACCCCATCACTTAGTCATCAGGCAACCACTGATCCGCTTTTTCACTATAGCTTAATTTACATTTCCTAAAATTTTATATAAATGGAATCATACAGTATGCACTCATTTTTGTCTGGTTTCTTATCACTCAGTAGAATTCTTTGGAGATTCTTTCAGATTTTTGCATGATTCAATAACTCAGTCTTTTTATATTGTGAGTAGTAGTATTCCATTGTATGATATACTACAATTATTTATTCATTCATCTGTTGATAGCCTTTGGTTGTTTCCAGTTTTTTTGCTGTTTTAGTAAAATTGCTATGAATTTTAGTGTTCAAGTCTTTGTGTGGACATGTGTTTTCATTTCTCTTGGAATACCTAAGAAAAGAATGGCTGGAACTTATGGTAGTTGGTGTATGGTAAATTTTTAAAGAAACCACTAAACTATTTTCCAAAGTGATTGTAACATACATTCCCACCAGTGATAAATGGTAGAGAGTTCTAGTTGCTCTATATCCTTGGCAACATTTGGTATGATTTGTCTTTTAGTCTTTTAAATTTTAAACATTTAAATAGGTGTACAGCATATCTCATTATGCTTCTTTAAATTGTGTTAAATATACAAATCATAAAATTCACCATTTTAACCATTTTAAGATGTGCAACTCAGTGGCATTTAGTACACTCACAATATTGTGAACCATCACCTCTATGGTTGCAGAGTATATTTTCATTAACCCAAAAGGAAACCCCATATCCATTAATGAGTCACTTCCCATTTCCCCATCCCCCAGGCTTTGGCAACCACTAATCTGTTTTATGTCTCTACAGATTTGCCTATTCTAGATATTTTATAATCAAATATGGAATATGGAATAATGGAATCATACAACATGTAGTCCTTTATGACTGGTTTCTTTTACTTAGCATAATGTTTTTGAGGTTCAACATGTTGTAACGTATTACAGTATTTTATTCCTTTTTGTGTCTAAATAATATTCCATTGTATGGATATACCATGTTTCGTTTATCCGTTCATCAGTTGATGGGCATTTGGGTTGTTCCTACCTTTTTGGTATTGCGAATAGTGCTACTATGAACATTCATATATAGGTTTTTTAAGAAGAAATAATTTATTGTGGTGAGAACACTTGACATGAGATCTACCCTCTTAACAAATCTTTCAGTGTACAATATATATAGTTGACTATGGTGGCTGTAATAGATTTTTGTTTGAACACCTATTTTCATTTATTGTGGGTGTATACCTAGAAGTAGAATTACTGAATTATATGATAATTTTATGTTTAATTTAGAGGAGCCACCAAACTTTTCTACAGTGGTTGCATTAGTTTACATTCCCACCCAGCAAGGCAAGAGGGTTCCAGTTTCTCCATATCCTTGTCAACACTTATTGTTTTCCATTTTTTTGGATAGTAGCCATCCTAATGGGTGTGAAGTGCTATCTTGTGTTGCTTTTGTTTTTGAAAGATAATTTCACTGTAGAATTCTAGGTTGACAGTTTTTTCTTTTGTATGTAAAAGATTTTGCTTTACTGTCTTCTACCTTTCATTGCTTTCAACAACATCTGTCATCTATATCTTTTTTGCACTGCATATAATATGTCTTTTAGATGTCATTTGTTTTGAGCAATTTGATTATGATGTGACTTGGTGAAGTTTTCTTCATGTTTCTTCTGTTTGGGATTGTGCATTTACAGTCAACATAACTGGAAAAATTTTGACCATTATATTTAAAACAGATTTATTGAGATATAATTTATATACCATATAATTACTCAATTAAAAGTATACACTTAAATGTATATTATGTATGTGGATGATGCACATTATCACCACAATTTTAGAGCATTTTCATTGTTCCAAAAGGAGGCCTTGCTCATTTTACCTGTTATCTTCCAACCCCCACCACCACTATCTACTTTTTGTCTCTGTAGATTTGCCTATTTTAGATAATTCATATAAATGGAATCATATAATATGTGGTCCTTGACCATTCTTTCTTTTTTTTTAAGGCCATTACTTCTTCAAATATTTTTTTTTCTGTTCCCTACTTCCTCTCTCTCCTTCAGGTACTCACGTTTGTTTTAAAATTATTTTGAAAAGTGTATTTCAGTATAATTTGTTTGATTTGTAATCCTTTATTATTTTATGCATATAAAATCCCTTCTATTTTGTTTTAAATACAATATTCTAAGGTGTCCATAGGCTTTGCTAGATTGCTAGAGGGCTCCTTAGTACAAAAATGTTGAATAGAATATCAGTATTCTAGATATATTATAGATGAGTATTTTTCAAAGAAAGCTATGCCTCAGGATAGTAATAGTTGCTGCAATAGAAGTATTCTTGGCTCAAATAAGCTTGAGAAATACTGACTGAAACATTTGACATCTTTTTCTGTTGGATTTCTTAGAGGCTTTTATTTTCTAAAATGTTTTGTGTATATCTGAGAGGAGAAATGATGTGCAGCATTTTCCAAATCCAATGTAGCACATAATACACACTTTTTTCAATTTGTTATTAAAAAAACCTCTAAAATATGTAATTCAATGAATTCTACAGATGAATGATCTAAAACATATATTTCCCTTAAAAAGGGCCACAAAAACTTTTATATGTTTCTCAAACTAAGAATAATAATCTAATGGACGCATTTAAAAGGACAAAAATCTCATGGACTCCCCCAGGATTGACTTAAATATATTTTAGTTTAATGTAATTTAAATTTGTACCAATAAAAACTATGTATAACCTCCTTATAAACAATAAAACCAAAATTTTTTTTACAAATTATATTCAATACTGCACAACCCATCTAAATTCAGACTAATATATTCAATGTGTTGGATTTCTTTTCTTTCTGACACTCAGTGGCTATTTGCAATGTTACTATGGGGCTGACCTGTTAAGGGGGAAGGTTCCTTTGATTCCATCATGCCTATGCTACTCTGTGAGTGGGATGTCTTTGTTCTCCCACAGCCTTTCTCTGTTCAAACTTCGGAAAGTTTGCTCCTTATGAGCTGTGATATTTCATTTCAGTTAACACTTTGAGATTAGGTCTTTCTTTTCTCATTAACTATTATAACTAAAGTACTACTGCTTGGTCCAAATTCCATCATAAAAGTGCAAATATGGGCAACATTATAGTTAATTTTATGTGTCAACTTGACTGGACCATGGGGTGCCCAGATATTTGGTCAAACATTACTCATGTTTCTGTATGCGATTTGGATGAGATTTATGTTTAAATCTTGAAACCGAGTAAAGCAGATTGCTCTCCCTAATCTATTGATCCTCCTTTTTCACTATCTGCCATTACCCTTATGTTCTCACTTCCTTCCTTAACAAGCTTATTTCTGTTGTTCATCATCATAACTACTCTTTTCAATCACTCTCAATTCCCTTATTCTACTCTTCTTCCATCATATTTGCTCTCAGTTTAAGCCTACAGATCTGCCTACTACATACCTGAAGTCAATTAGATAAATCTCATGGGAGAAAACACATACCCAGACCAACTGGTCTCACTTTAAACTTATGACCACAAATGTGCAACCTCAGAGTGAGTGTCTCCACTTGAATGTTTAATAGGTGTCTCAGACTTAACTTGTCTCAAATCAAACTCTTAGTTCTTGCCACCTATGAATATGTTCTTTCCTCAGCCTTCCCTATTTCAGTAAATAATACCCAGTCACATAGATTATCAGGCCTAAAACCTTGAGTATATCTTTAATTTCTTGATTTTGTTAACCCTTATACCCAAATCCTGTTAAATGTTCCTCTAGAACTAATTAAGATTCTGAAACTTCTCTTTATCATCACTGTTACTACCTTAGTCCCAATCAGCATCAACTCTCTTAACTGGTCTCCCTGCCTCTGTCTTGTTCCACTACTTTATATTTTCCACTCAGAGGTCAGAGTGATTATTTAAAAGTATAAATCAGATCTTGCCAACTCTTCTACTTAAGACCCTTAATTGGTTTTCAAAACACCAAGAATAAAGTCTAAACTCCTTATCCTGTGATGCAGCTCCTGTTTACTTCTCCAGCATCTTGAACCAGTCTCTTCCTCATCAGTTATACCAGCCTACTTTCCCTTCCTTGAACACACATTATATTCTGCCTTAAGCCTTTTGCATTAGCTCTTCCCTGTGCCTGGAGAAAGAGAGTTCTTTCTCCAGATCATTTCACAACCTTCCCTGACACCCAAACAGAGTCATCGAGATAATCTGAGTCACATCATCCTGCTTTAATTATCTGCATAGCGCTTATCTCTAACATTTTTCTTCTTACACATCCTACTAGGATGAAAGCCCTGTGAGAGTGGGAGTTTGTTTATCTTATCCACAGCCATACTCATAGTGCCTAGGCCAGAATCTAGTAAATAGGAGACATTCAATAAATATTTCTAAATGAACAACAAAAAAATGAATGAATAAACATACTAACATAAAACAGTTATGTTTCCATCACCAGTGTTAAGACTTTGAAGACTTTTATTGTAGTCTGATGTGAGGCTTGTTATCGAATGAATCTTTTTCACATGTGAATTTCTCTCATAACTGGTGTTACTTCCCCATCTCATGTCTGTCTCTGTGGAAGACATGACCAGCTGATCAACATACATTCCTGATGAGCCTGGTCAAGGTTCCACAACCTTTGTAACTTCAGGCAGCCATCATTAATTCATCAGAGCTGTTAGGGAAGGTGAAATCCATTTGCTCTTCCAGCTGGGCAGTGGTCTAATTTGCTTTACAGTACAGTTGTGTCTGTAGCTTGGCTTTGGGAGGTTGGACATAGTTGGCCAAGATAAGGTGATGTTGTGAATTTAGATCTGTTTGTTCTGTTCCCTGATCTCAAGAACTGACATTAGTTCTTTGGCAGGACCCCTGAGCTGGTGGCTGAGCTGTGTCAGGAGGAAACTTCCAGTGCTGAGTATTGTTGATCAACTGGAATGGTCTATAGTGAGTCATGGTGTGGGTGTGCAATCTGGTGGGAGAGCCTAGAAGTAACATTTAAACATTTCTCTTGGGCCTACAAGTGGGTAGGGCTGTGCATAACCCCTGAAAGTCATGATTCCTGATCTCAAGGGGAGGCCTTTGGAGATGGCATTTTTAGAACCAAGCAAGGAGGTAGATATTGAAAAGGAAATCTGATACCTTTGTATCAAACACAGACTGTTTGGGGAGATCTACTCCCCTTCTGGAGCAGGTTTGAGGGTGAAGATGATGAGCATGGATTTGGATATGTTGAGATTGCAGTATCTGTTGGGGGTATGACGATCTAAAGCTCAAGGAAAGTTTTGGACTAGAGTTAGAAATTTGCAGGTCATCAGTATCTGCCCAGTAGTGGGAACTGTGGTGAAGGATGAGATCACTGAGTAGGTGTGGCCATGTGCTCATGATCTTTGATGACAACTTGGAACTCTGAGCTACGTGAGATCCTGACAAGTATCTGTATGGCCAAAATTAAGTAACTGATTAATATTACCAGTGGGAATCAAGAATCATTGTTTTACCCAAATTGGGTGAATTAGTGAATGAATGAATCAACTAATCACTACCACATAACAACAAATTCAAGGTCTTCAGTCTCAGTGAGGCTCTTCATGCCACTTATCTATCTTTTCACACATCCTTTCACTTTTAACAACTATTCATACTGCATTTTTAGTTTCCCACACACCTCTCTGTATGTTCTACTTCATGGAGCAAATGAGACCATGAAAGTGACCTTTCCTGTCTTCTCATTTTCCTACCCCGGGATCCAACATTGCTCCTTTCATGTCATTCTCAGAGCATCCCTCATTCTTTTCAAGGTAGATCTGTCCATTTGCCTCATCCATCCCCTCCAGCTCTCTCTAGGACCTTGTTCCAACAATTATCTTCTTTCTTTCCTGTATCTGCCTTTCAACTGGTTTACTGTTCTTATCCAGATTTCTTCAAAGAGTAGTCTGTACTCACCATTTGTACTTCCTCACTGCCTGTTAACTCCTCAACCCACTATACTCTGCCTCTTGTTCCCCACCTTAGGGTTCTCTAAGGACTCCAGGAACCCCTCCCTAAGAGCCAAACCCACTGAAAACCTTTCAGTCCTTTTCTGACTTGACCTCTTTGCTGCATTTGACAGTTGAGGAGGCTTTCCTTTTGGTACTACTCCTTTGACACATACAACACTCAATTTTCCTGATTCTACTCTTAACTTGTCTCCTTGTCGGCTCCTCCTCTTCTGTCCTTAAGCATTAGTGTTCTTCTGAATTTGTTCTTGTCTTACAGCTCTTGTCACTCTACAGAGTTTCTTTGGGCAGTCTCATCCACTTCTGTGGTTTTAGATACAGCCTGTATGCTGCACAAGGATACTATGGTGAGAATATCCAGTGGCTTTAAATTGAATTAGGAGAGCAATTCCGAACTTTATGCTTAAGAGGTAAGGGATTTGGATTTGAAGCAACCCTGTTAATATTCCATTCCCATCACTTTTTGGATTAGATCCTAGTCTATTAAAGATACTTATTAGTGATGACCTGTATAATCCCTTACAGTCTTGAGATGCCTTTCCCTTTTCTCCCTAATTAATATATAGGACTTTTGTGATTTAGGCAGGAATTTTATTCTGTTCAACTTTATACCCCAGCACTTGTCACACTCCCTGCTCAATCTGCTCGACACAGATTTGTTGATTGAGTAAATAAATTTTCCCAGTAACTCTGTGAGGTCAGTTGTGATGGCATTATTTTTCATTTAGAATATAAAAGTGAGGCTGAGAGAAGGGAAGAAGTAATGTGGGAGGTTAGAGACAGAGCCAGCCAGGGCAGGAGCTCTTTCCACCATACCAGTTGTCACCCTAGACAAAATATTCCTGGCTTTTCCAAGCATTGTAAGCAGAGGGCAGTCTGGGGCTCAGAAACACACAGAGTGAGACTCCCAGGGAGCCTTCTAGCACAATCCTTACCAAGGATCGTCCTTTGGGCTTGGAAGGCAAGCTCCCAGTTCCACTGCTACCCCGACAGCTCCTCTGTGAGACTGCTGCAGCCCTTCTCCACCTGCTCTGCTTTTAGACTTTCCCTTTGTTTTGATCTTGGAAATGCCTTACTTTCCTGTGACATTTCCTATATATTTAAAGTAACTAAAACACGTATTATCCAGCATTTTGGGGTACTTTGCAGCAGGGAGCTCTCAGGTTAGTCTGCCACTTTGTCAGTAGCCTTTATCCTCCATTCAGCTTTCATTTCCTTCACCACTCCTCCATCTTGGTGTGGTTTCTCCACAGGTGAAGGGTAGTTATGTAGAGAAACTGAAGGGTTGCCTCTCATGAGCCTAAAGTTGCAGCTGAAACCACTGTGGAAAAGATTGATCTTGGGGCTGAAAGATTTATCATTGGAGCCTTTCATACCAGGGAGGGTGCTATGCAAGGTCCCGTGAGAGGGTGTGGGCAGGGGAAGAGCTTCACATGTGGCTGGTGTCCTCTTTCCAAGGCCAGCCCCAGTCCTTTATTGCTGCCTACATAATAAAGTCCATTCTCCTCAGCCCGACATTAGGGCACTATGCCACCTGGCCCCATTGACCTCTCCAGCCTCACCTCCGCCTTCAACCAACCCTATGATCCACCTACTATTACTCAGACACAGCCCATATTTCCTGCCTCTAGACTTTGCCTCATGCTGTCTCCTCATCTCAGTGTACCCTTTCCCCAATGTTTTGCCTCTCAGATCTTCTCTATCCTTCAAGGGTCAGATCTAATATCATCTTCCAGGAAGGTGGGGGCACTCTTCCTGTACCCGAGACCCCCACAGCTCATCTCTGGCCCTTCCTGTGGCCTTGTCAAACATACTGTACTATGCCTGGGGTCTGTGTCTATACAGTCCTGGGGACAGGCACCTTTGGCTTACTCCACTCCTGCCGATGCTCAGCACCACATCTTTCTCATGGAAAGTCCTCTGTGCAATTGTGTGGAATGATGAGAACAGGAGGTGTGGGGAACCTACTTCTCATATGCCTTGGTCACTGTGCAGTAGCCATTTCATGGTGACCCTGACTTGATGAAAGGTGACCACTGAAGCCTGCTCTCCATTTCCTCATCCAACACTGGGGCTGCGGGTCAAAGGCAAATGAGGGAGCACAGCTGTACTCTGAATGGAGAAGTTTAAGGCCTCACCTTCCAAGTCCTGGCAGAAGACAAGATGCCACGTTCTGAAAGATCCATTAGCCACTGTCACTCCATGGCCCAGACCATGTAGGTCCCCTCCTGCAGTACCTCTGACAGCACCTTTAAGTGGAGGAGCAGATGATTGAGAGGTCAGTTAATGGTGGAGGAATTTTAAGAATAATTTTGAGTATATGCAGAGATTTTGCTTTCTATGCTGAGTTTAGCCCCCAACTCCCATGTCAGGGATGTCTCCGCCTTAGCACCAGCACCTAGTATAAGGCTTGGCAAGAAACACTTGTATAAATGAATGATTCCTCAAACATTAGAATTAGGAGGAGCCAATTGTTAGATCTAATCCACATTTTATGGAGAAACAAATAATAGTAACATCATTTAATGAGCGCTGACTCTATGCTAGGACCTGTGCTGAGCACTTTACGTACATTTTCTAATATTTTTATTTTAATAACGATGTGAGCTGGAAGTTATCATACATACATTTTTTTAGATCATAAAAATTTCTATGTACAAAGAGCTAGAATTGTTTCTTTCATCAGGTAGGTATCTTGAATATTCTATTTAAGAAAGAACACTTAGTCCAAATTGATGAAGTCTGTATCCTTTGAGTACTGATGGAAACTGATAGTCCATATTGAAGCCATATTTCCAGATCAGATGGTGTCAGTTTGAACAGATGCAGAAGGAGTGCGAGCTCTGGCTGAATTTTTGCGGGTGGCTCCAGTAGAACTGCTAGTGACCCATCTTGCTTTCAGGGATACAATAAGGCAAAAGGTCACACAGCTGGTGACTTGCAGAACCAGCTATGTCCAGAGCCCACCGGCTCACCTGATGCTATTCTGCTTCTCATTGCATTTGGAGGAAATAGAGACCCACAGAAAGGCAGAAATTTGATCTGATCTCCTGGCCTCTCAGGCAGGACAGCCACTTTATCCAAAGGCGCCTTCATTCCTGGCCTTCCAAGACGCCTGGCTGCAAGGACACCATGAAGAGGAAAAAAGAATTTCAAGTGCATTCTAAGAACCACCTCCATTCTCTTGTTGTGTAGGGAAGGAGTGCACACTCAAAGACCCAGCCAGGAAGAATGATTTGATCTCCTGGGCAGGATCCACTTCCCATGGTGACACTTTCTTGAGTTGAAGCTCTGGTATGAAGTAAGACTTGTTTAAAGCAGTTAAAAGCAGCAATCTCCATTGTGTTGAGTGGTGACAGTATAATCCTTAATAATTTTGTTTGTTCCCTCTCCAAACTCCCCTCCATTATACATCCTTAAAATGTGACTTCAGATGCCTCTTTATGTTTTTAGTCCTATAAGTGCAGGGAGATTTGGTGAGAGGGGGAGAGTTAAAGACTCTCTTGCACTCAGATCACTCAGAGATACATCTCTGGAAACACCTCTCCCATTTTTTTCAGCTAGAACTATTTGTTTTTAATTTTTTAAAATGAAAAATTAAATTCTCTCTATATACACACAAAAGTAAAGATATTAATATATTAAACCTCCACATCTCTATCACCTAGCTTTAGTAATATGGCCAATCTGACTTTATTTACACCCTACCCACTCCTATTCCCTTATCATTGGATTATTTTGAAGGAAATCCCAGATGCATCTGGGATAAATGCATCTTTAATCTCTAAAAGACAAAGCCTTTTTAAAATAATTACAATATCCTTCACACCTAAAAAATTTAAATGGTTTCTTAATATCATCAAATAGCCAGTCAGTGTTCATTTAATGAGAATACAGAGATAGTCCATATATTGAATTTGCTTGATATATCTCCAAAATGTCTTTTAGTCAATAGGTTCCCCTTCTTCTTTCATTTAAAAAAAATTGCATTTTGAAGAAACTTGGTTGTTTGTCTTGTTACATTTTCCATGTTTTGGATTTTGCTCATTACATCCCCAGGGGATCATTTGACATGTTCCTCTGGTTCCTGGTATGAAATCTAGAAATGCTATCAGGTTCAGGTTTGATTTGAGGGCAAGAAAGTTTCAGAGTTGGTGCTGTGTACTTTTTGTTGCCTCATATCAGAGGGTATATATTGTCTAGTTTTCTCTCATCTTGGCTTATTAAGAAGATACTGATGAGTGGGTTGAGACGTTTTCAGCCTGATCCATCCATTATAATGTTTCTCGCTGGCCTTTTGGCTAATGGTTTTAACAGTTATTGAGCATTGTTTTGTGTTATTATTTCACCAGGAGTTTCAAAATGGTGATATTCTAATTCTGATATTCTTCATTTGTTAGCTGTAATTCTTCTATAAAGAAGAGCTTGAGCTCATTATTTGGCTACTCTGAAGTACAGTTCATAAATGAAAGGCAGGATAGATGCTTAATTCTTTACCTTTACTTACCTGTTTCTAGAATTATGAATTTGTTCTCAAGTATCTTCCAAAGATAATATGCAGGTTATGTTTTGTTGCATATTGATTACCCCCAAACTTAGTGGCTTAAAACAACAACAATTTTATTATGTCTCATAATTTTGTGGGTCAGAAATTTAGGCCAAGAGCAGCTGAGTGATTCTTTTGCTCCAGGTGGCATGGACTGAGGTCACTTGGTATTCATCTCATGGATTGGCTTGTCTGGAGGATATGAGGCAGCTTTGTTCATATGTGTGATACTTTAGTAGGAATGGCTGGAAGGCAGAGCTTTTGCTGGGACTGTCGGCCAGAGTGTCCACACATGGCTTCTCCAGAATAGCAGTCACAAGTCTTTTTACATGGTAGCCCAGGGCTCTTAGGGAGTTTTCCAAAAGACTAAGGTAGAAGCTGGAAAGCGTTTTTCCGATGTAGCTTTAAAAGGCATGAAGCATCACTTCTGACATATTCTTTGGTTACAAGGAAGTCCCAGGACCAGTCCAGTTCAAGGAAAGTGTACTACATAAGCACATGAATACTGGCAAGCACAGTTCATTGGGGCCTTCTTGCAGTTACATGGAGCACAGAGTTAAAGGCCCTCCTAGCCTCTTTGAATGCTCTTGACTCCCCACCAAGGGGTCTGGCCATCCTCTTAATTTTGGCTTGGAGCTGACTGCAGGAGACCCAGCCATGCTCTATATGTCCACAGTCTCCTTCAAGGCCAGTCTCCTTCCACCCCTTGTGAGTATGTTACCTTTTACAATGTTTGAGTGCCCATACCACCTCCTGCCAACCCACTGTCACATGGTATCTTGAGGGCTCTGGCTTAAGCTGAACACTTTCATTGGGAACATCTTGGAGAACTTGGCCTTGACTTGCTTGAACACTTGAGGAAGGATCTGTTCTGAGAGTTTGGCCTTCTCCTGATTATGAAAGAGCTATCCAAAAGGACTCACAGGGATTTTATGAACGGGACTAAGAGCACCGTGGCCATGCACTGTAACAATTTCTTTTAAAGGCTGTAAAACATTTCAGCAAGTGGATGCAACATGCTTTATCAAGTTATTTCTCCACTGTTGTAGTTTGTACTTTTCCATTATTTATGAGTAATACTATATGTTTTTGTACACGAAGATTTTTTTATTCTGTTGAATTCTTCCCTTAAGATGACTTCTAAGAATAGAATTAATTTTTGGCTTTGGGTGTATAGTATCAATTTCCTTTCCTATGAAGTGAACAGTTTGTATTCCAAAAGTGGTGTTTGTGCTTACTGTTTTTTAATTACTTCAACAGCATTGAGAGTTGCAAATTAAGAGGTATAAAACTGAATTTAAGGTTGCTTTGAATTTCTTTTTCCCCCTATTTTGTTCTAAGTTGTTAGTTCTTTCCTCTTACACCAATATTATAAACAGTTAATTTTTAAAATTTATATCAGTTTTGTATTGGTTGCTTAAGTGGGACTTAGGTTATTTCCAGTAGTGCTTCCAGTACACATTCCAATATAGCACCAAAGAAAACGAACCATTTTAAAATAAAAACATTTAACTGCTAACTATTCTCAGAGATGAATAGCAGCAACATTTCCCTTCTTGGATTCTGCACCTACAGGAAATTCACAGGTAGGAGCAATACCTAATTATATCTGAAGTAACTCCAAGAAAATGAAAACAAAAACAAAAAAGAAAACTCAACCTTGAAACATTTAGAAATAACTCCTTACACATGTATAACAACTTAGAGGTTATAAATAGGTTTCACATTTATTATCACATTTGATCCTTATGTTTAACTCTGAAGGTAGACTGGGCAGGAATTATGACCACTTCACAGATGAGAATATTGAGGCTCGGAGAAGTTAAGTGCATGGTGACCCAACTCAATTAATGGCAGATCTGAGTAGAGTCCAGGCTCATCAAGTCTAAATGAGTTTGTTCCTGCATTTATTTAAGTCATTATGATGAATTATCACATCTCAGGCAATAATCGAAGGAGCTGGGGATGCAGTCATAAATGAGAACCTCCCCTATTTGAGCTCATAGTCTAATAAGAAAGAAGAACATTTGCCATATAAACTAGGAAGCACAGGAGACCTAAACTACCCAGAGAACTGCCCCATCTGAAGGGGCAAGAATCAAGGCAGGCTTCCAAGAGGTGGTCAAGATTAAGGTGAACCCTGAATGATGAGCTACCCAGGGATGGGGCAAGGTTGAGCTAGGCCAAGGTGGGTACAGAGACAGGTGTGAGCAGCTGTGGTTCGTTATGGGAGGTGAGGTAGTGGGGTTCACTGAGGGTGATGCCCAGGTTTCTAGCCTGAGCCACTGGGAGGGAGGACAGGGGTGCCATTCACTGAGAAGAGGGAGAAGAGTAGGTTTGAGTTGTGTGTGTGTGTGTGTGTGTGTGTGTGTGTGTGTGTGTGTGTGATCGTCAGACTCTGAAAATCCTCAGGTAAATAAGAACTTGTCTTTTCCCAAGAGAAATTTATAGTTCAACAAAGGAAGCAGTGACATAAACAAATAAATCTGATATATAGTGAGAGGTGCTGAGTGGCAAACATTTGTATGATGTTCTGGGGGCACAAAGGAGGGCAGCACTAAATCTGCAGGATAGGAAGAAGATACCATCTAAGGCAGTACCCAGAGTCGGTGACTCACAAGTTCTGTTTGGTGAGGTGCAGGTGTGTGAATGGGAGTTCTCTTGGAGCTGGAAGGGTTGGCAAGGGATTGAGAGATATGGACTTCATCTGGTGATGTTGGACTAGGATCTAAGAAATCCTTCTTCAATCACTAGAATGTAAGTTACGTAGGGGCAGATCATTGATTAGTGTCTCCACATAGTGGGTACTCAGGAAATATTTGTTAAATGAAATATTGCCTTTATTCCACATTATTGGGTATTTCTCAACACTATCTGTTTCTTTTGATTATATACTTTACAGTAAGGCTTAAGGTAAAATTTATATGCCAAATTCAAAGCATATTTAATTCATTTATTTAGTCCTTCTCAAGTTAATCAGTAATAACTTTTTTTTTTTTTAAAGAAAAACCAATGTATTAGTGGTGTTTGTAGGTCTACAAATTTTCCCTGCAGGGTTGAATGTTATGAAATAATTGAGAAATACAAAGAAGCATGTGGTCCATTTCGAAAATATGAATAGATGCTAAAGTATTTTATTTGGTGCTGTTTTCATTATCATAAAAAGTTAGGGAAAATCTGAAAACTAAACTAAATATGAAAAATTACTAGATATTTATAGAACATATTATACCCAAACCAGCAATCTAAAAGCAAGTGTTTTCAAATGTTGTCATTGTGGGGTGATAACTAATACTTAACAGCCAATCAAGTTATCAGATGTTAGAGATGGGAGAGCTGTTTCACTTCTGGTCCATCCTTTCATTGTACAGGTGAGAAATATGCCCAGAAAGGGAAAGAGACTTATCCAAGGGCACACAGCAAGTTAGAGGCAGAGCCAAGAATAGCATCCAGACATTTGACAATAAGTCCACACCTTCTCTATTATTTCATGCTGTGGTGGCTATTGTTTGTGTCCATCTAGAACTCTTTCCCCCACTTCAGGAAACAGAATTCATCCCTCTGGTCACAGTGGTGGGTAAGTGGCACAGACTAGACAAATCATTATATAGTACTTCATTTCTGTGACCTTAGTCATTGGTTTAAGGGATGAGTATGTGACCCAAGCTTGACCAACCAGAATCCTTCCCTGGGATTTGCAATAATGCATGTGGGAAAGGAAAGGATCTTTTCCTCTCTGGTTGTGAACATGGGAGGATATGAGCTTAGAGCTTGGGTGGCTAGTCCTGTGTCACATGGAAAGAATAACAGAAGGGAGACAGAGAGAAAGGAGAGGTAGTCTAGTTGGTAGTCGAATTATTTATTCTAGTTGTCAAAGTGTATCCATCCTGAGGTTTTGTTTTTGAGCTCTTAGTTTTTTTTTAAGCGATGATAATATCCTTCCAACTTTTATTATTATTTTCTTCTTCTTTTGCTTAAGCAACTTGAAATTGGGTTCCTGTTATTTGTAGCCAAAAGGTCTAGCCCAGGATTTCTCAACAGCAGCAGTATTGACATTTTGGACCAGATAATTCTATTTTGGGAGGGGTTGCTTTGTGCACTGTAGGTTGTTTAGCAGCAGCCCTGGCTTCTACCCCACTAGATGCCAGTAGCATCCTACCCCAATTGTGATAACCAAAAATGTCTCCAGACATTGTCATATGTCCCCTGGGAGTGTGGGCAAAACCAGTGGTTGAGAACCACTGGTTTCATCTAATACCCATGGTGACTCTTACTTAAAAACAAACAAACAAACAAACAAACAAACAAACAAACATATAGAGAAAATTGAAATTCTATAGGATGCGGGACTTTTTTTAAGGTGACAAAGACAGGACTACCAAATCAAGTAAAAAGGATAGAGGAGGTGAAACTACAAAGAGATGTTGGTACATGCAGATGTTGGATCTTATAGCTGTTGGAACAATAACAAACTTCACAAAATGATTTGGGATTTTACCCATGACAGAGGTACGCTCTACCTAAGTATTCTCACGCATCTCAGGAGGTGGTGAGAGAAAGCAATACCAATTAGTTTTATTTATGTTGTTTTAGATCTTCCTGGTGAATGATTTGGAGGTCTGGGTTTAGTGAACGTTGACTGGGCGTCTCCAGAAAGCTCACCACATGCTCTTCTGAAGCAGATATCCAGGAAGCCAAATCTTGCTACAATTAAAATAATAATAAGATTCCTTACACACTGGTGTCTATGTAAGCTCAGTAAAATACCATGAAGAATAAGCTTCAGTTTTGTTAGAACTGTTTTTGAGGAAGTGCTCTTCAGAGGAGACAGGAATCGGGAGGTCTAGATGTGAGCGTGACTCTGCCACTAATGCTGTGTGATGTTGTGCAAGTGGTTTCTCTCTCTCTCTCTCTCTCTCTCTCTCTCTCTCTCTCTCTCTCTCTCTCTCTCTCTCTCCTGGGCCTCAGTTTCCTTCTCTGTATAATGAGGGGTTGGATCAGACAAACGCTGAGGAGCTTACTAGCACTGATCTTCAATGATTCTTATAGGCACACACTGCCATATCTATCATGTTTCCCCATCCCCAATCCAGGACCTGGTGCAACACTGGAAACTAAATAGGTACTAAGAAATGCTTATTAAATGCACAGACAAATGAATTACTTAGGAGATAAATGACAATACCATCTCAGCTTCCACTGATGCATAGAATTGGAAGGGATCTTAGAGTTGGAAAGGGATCCCTAAGTTTATTTAATTCAACTTCCCAACCAAAGTTGGAACCCTCTACCTTATTTCTGACAGATGGACATAGTTTCTGTTTAAATACTTCTAATGAAAGGGAACTCACTATCTGTAGGGGCAGCCAGCTCCACTTTTGGATAGATTAGATATTATGAAGTTCTTCCTTATCTGGAACTTAAATTACCTTCTTTGTAGTAGTCACTTGAATCTAGGTTTATTTTTTTTACAGAAATTTTTATTTCAATCCAAGAATGTATACATGTAATTTAAAAAGTCACATAACTAAAAGTCTAATTTATAGTGAAAAATAGCTTTCTTCTTCATCCTCTCCCTAGGACTTCTCCCAACCACTTTCTGCTTCTTTAGCTATTTCTTCTACTACTTCTGTCTGTATTTCTAATGGATATGCTTGTACTGTTATTTCTAGATTTATTGATTTTGGACATTCTCTATTGATTTCCTACTTTTATAGAGGAGGGTTTACCTTCTTTAACTAACCTTCTCTAACTTCCCTCCCTTCATCCTCTCACTATTCAGTGTTTTCATTAGAATGACTGTGTAAATGTTATTTAATGCTATGCCAAGTAAAATACTGTATTCCTCTTCTTGTACTTCTTTTTATTTTTCCCAGCATTAATAATTGCTTTGATTAGTTTTCTATGTATTTTTCTCTAATCATTCCCAAATATTTTAACTAAACTGTGAAATCCCTATCAACACACCATTTTAAAAAGTTTTAATTTTTAATCAAAGTTATCCACATACTAAAGAGTCAAACACTAGATTTGACAATACTAAGCCCTTGAATTTTTGCCACATGATACATTTCAGAAAGCACCTTCACTTAATTTTGAAAAACCCATGTGGCTGGAAGTTATTATGTTTTGGTAACAGGTTAGGAAATGGAAGCCCAGAGAGGAAAAACAACCTGCCTAAGTTCACAGAGCAAGCACCGGAGGAGTAGAGCCTTTAACGCAGCCCAGCATTTTCCCAACTACACTTGGGTCTGGAAACATTACTTTGAGTCCAGACTGGTCAATGGCAGAATGTGCTCTAATGATAAGGGGCTCCTGGGGTGTGACTCATTTTTAATATATTGGAATAAATCACTCTGTGCATAGCAGGGCTTAGCAACTGGCAGGACCTAGCAGGGTTGGCAACCATCCGAAGTCTTGATGTGAAAGGCAAGATTGTCTCCACACCCTATAATCCCACAGATAGGGTCTCTATTTTTTAGGATCCCTAAACAATATTACACAAACCCTCCAGGGGCTTAAATTTGACACACAGACAGGTAAGCAGGGGCAGGTAGGTAATCTCACACATCCTGTTCCACCTCCCTCTCCATAGAGAACAGTATCACTTTAATCCCCACTAGGCAGATCTCTTCTTGCTCCTGTTAGGAACCAGAAGGGAAGGAGTGAAAAATGGCCCCAGGCCTGATGTCAGATCATTCTCATTTTGCAGAAATGAGCTCTACCATACAGAAAGGACATTTAGGACTGTGGAGAGGGCCCCTTTGACACATGGCTGAGCAGGGTTGATTGAGATTGACTCCTAAGTCTAGTGGAGGTAGGAGGATGTCTGTGTCTCCAGCTGTTTTTACCTGAAACAAGGCAAGGAGGATTTGTCTTCCTACACCCTTAGGGCAGCCCTGCCAGGGAAGAGGGATGTGAGGCTCAACCCCCAAATATCCAGAACCCCTTCCTCAGCCCTAATCTCCAAGTTCTCCTCAGCTCTTCAACACCCAGAGTCTCATTATCTGCAATCACACGCAAACCTTTGGAATAGCACTGGGAGCAACTCAGCAGCTGCTCCAGGAATGGGCAGACTACTTGTGGTGGGGACCCACAGCCAGAGCATCCTGGTGCCTGGGGGTGAGGCTAGCAGCCTGGCCTAGAAAGGTAAACAGAGAAGTGACAGAGGCTCCCAGGTCACTTCCATGACTCTGGTGTCAGTAGTTTCATTGGGATTGGGGAAAGCTGGTGGTAGTGACCACAGAGCCCTGGAGTTAGAATAAATCTTTGTGACATCTCATTTGAGAGAGAAGACTTCAAGGCTTAGAGAGGTTGAGGGCCCTGCCCTGGGCCATCTGGTATTTTGGTGCCAGAGTTGCTAATAGCAATAGCAGTAACTGGGTGCTTATTGTATGCCAAGCACAGAGCAAAATGCTCTGCATCCATTAACTTATTTAATCACCCCAGTAACTCTATGAGAGGGGTACCATTATTTCTTCCATTTTTGAGATAAACATACTGAGGCTCTGAGTGGTGAAGTAATTTGCCAAAGCCATGGGGCTAGAAAGAGGCAGAAGCAGGACTTTAAACGAGACCTGTCTGCCACCAAAGCCTGTGCTTGTGGACTCCAATGAGGTATTCGATGAGGTAGGGCAGTACTTTGAATAGAAATTAGAGTATTGGATTTCCCTCTGTTCCAGTGTTCACATGTGTCTCAACACTAAGGAAGAATTTGGGAAGCTGTGGTGGAAGCCCTTGGCTCTCAGCCTCCTGCCTGACTTAACATGTGACTTGGAACAAGTATCTTCCTTCCCCTCTCTGGCCCTCAGTTTCTTCATCTTGGGGGCAACATGATGAAAGTGCATTCTATGCTACAAGCAGGGATGGTCATGTGTTGTGGACATGTTTCCATCCAGCCTTTGGTGGCAAAGGAGAGAAAGGCCACCAGTGAAGATTCTGGGCAGGGGCAGGGGGCCTCGCCTCCCAAGAGGCTGGGTGGCTTCTAGCCCACCAGCCAGGCCAACACAAAACCTCAGCTTTTGTTGTACTTGGCTTCTTGTACCTTGTTTAGTCTGCAGAGCATGGAATTTATCCTGCTGCCTTTGTCACAGGCCATTAGTACACTCCTAATCCCCAGGGGCTTACAGCTAGCTGCCTTCTCTAGGAATTCACTGAGGGCCACAGAGGGAGCCCAGCTCTTAGGAACCATTCCCTCCAGCCACCCTCTGAGCTGCTTTGGCAGAGAACCTGTGGCATTGTGTGCTCCTGGTTTGCGATTCTGGCTGTGTCACCTTGCACCAGTCTCTCCCCATCTCTGGGCCTCCATCTGCCCATCTCTGCAAGGAGAGATCTGCCTCAGGTGCCCTCAATGAGACTTCAACTCCATGAGGATCAGAAATACATTTCTGTGTGGTTTCTCCCTCCGGAGACCTCCCTCATCCCTCTACTGTCCCCTCCCTCTATTCTGGAACAATTTGAATTGTCTCCAGGTTTTCACTGATCCCATCCTTGCCCTGAGCCTGGGGCTAATCGCTCTTTCATTCAAATTCCTGCTAGTAAATAGGAGATAATAATTCCTGATAACTCATTCTGCTGCTATGGGGATTAATTAGAGGTTATTAAGGGATGGAGGAACACTGTGCCCTGTTCCCATTTAGGACAAGTTTCCTCCTGAGTTTCTGCTACTATCTGCACAATCTCAGTCAGAAAACCCTGAGAGTCCTGACTTCTAGCACCCCCACTATATATATATATATGGGGAAACTGAGGCCAAGGAGGGGAGCAGTAGACTTTGATCATGTGGTTGTTACATAGCAGAGAGGGGAACAGAACTTAGGGCTCTGGATTTCTGTCCAGTGCTCCTGCACTATACCATGCACACAGTTGTCATGGTCCAGGTCTGTGGCAGTAGTCCCTGTATTGGGAAGGAAGATGCACCAAAAGACTTCCACACCCTGGTTCATAGCTTGGTGTCAGGGAACAAAATTTTGCTTCAGGCAGACCTGGGCGCCAGTCCCGGCATCTTGGCTTACTAACTGAATTAATTAGGGCATGTCACCCCTGCTCACTGCTTAATCGTCAGTTTCTTCATTTGTAAATGAGGAAAATGACATCTTCCTCAAAGGTTACTTTAGGAATTGGCCCAGAGAAGGCATTTGGAAACAGTAGGTGTTATGTTATTGTGATGTTGTTTTTATTGACTGCCAGGAGAACCAGAGCTCACTCACCACAAGAGCTGCTTAGTGGTGCTGCAGGAGCGGCTGCTCACCCAGTGTTTCTGCAGGCTACACCTGGCAGGGGGCAGCTCACTTTGTCCTCACTCTGAGTTAGTAAGTGAGATGTTGTTATCCCATTTGACAGGGTTGCACATGAAGACTCAGAGAAGAAAATAACTTGCCCAAAGTCATGTTTGCTTTAGAAGTGAAATGACCACATTTTTAGTCTCTTCTCTTGAGCAAAGGCTGCAAGCTAATGCGTCGGGGTAGCAGAGAGCATTTTCGTGGCTGTATCACAAGGTCTTAGGACAAGGAAGTGACAAGAAGATTGATTTTGACTCAGCATAACAAGAGTTTTCTAGCAGAGCTATCTGAGGATGGATTGCACTGCTTCAGGGAATAGTGGTAGGGTTCATGGCACAGGAAGTACTTCAGCAGAAGCTGGATAAGCACTTAACAGGAATATTGTTGAAGGGATCAGTGTGTATCGGACATGTCAAAGACCCATTAATGAGAGGTGACATGGCACTGGAGGAAAAGAAGGGGCTGGAGTCTTAACTGATGTGGGATCCAACATTCGCCAGCTCAGTGACCTTGAACAAGAGCCTTCACTTCTCTAATTTTTGGTTTTCTCATTTATAAAAAGAAAATTATAATCTCTTTCCTGTTCATCTTCCAGGACCATAGTGAAGAGTCAGAGATACACAGACTATAAAAAGGCTTTGTGAACTCTGAAACCACTGTGAATTATTCTTCTGACCCTGTGAGGGGATTAGGAGAGGGGAGTGGAGAAAGATGGGTGGAGAGGAGGGAGAGAGAGGAGATAGGAGAATGTTTTCTGGCTTTGTGCTAAGTGCTAGATTGGAGAAGAAAGGGGTTTGTAGAAGATGGGTTTCCCCTCCTAGAGCTGCAGAAATAGTTTGTCTCTAAAACAACGCTATCCACTGGAACTTTCTGTAGTGATAGAAATGCTTTATATTTGTACTCAGTCAGTAGCCACTACCTACAAGTTGCTATTGAACCCCTGAAAAGTGAAAGTGTAACTGAGGGACTAAATTTTAAACTTTGCTTAATTAGTTTACATTTAAATATCAACACATGGCTAGTGATACCATATTGGACAACTCAGCTCTAGAGATAGCAGCAGGAACCTCCCTTCTTCCCACCATCCCTATCTTTGCTTCCTAAGCAGTTGCTATGGCCCTATATTAGCTGGGTACTGCAGAGGTCACCAAAATGAATATGACATGGTCCCTGCCCCTGAAGAGCTCACAGTTCCTTCTGGGAGATGGACAGACTGGCATGTGGATAGGAATTACAACTGAAGGTGAGGAACGCAGCTCTACAGTTGGTGGGACTGCAAATTGGTACAGCCACTATGGAAGACAGTATGGAGATTCCTCAAAAAACTAAGAATTGATCTACCATATGATCCAGCAATCTCTCTACTGTGTATTTACCCTAAAGACTTGAAAACTCATATCCGAAAAGATATTTGCACACCGATGTTCATAGCGGCATTATTCACAGTGGCCAAGACTTGGAAGCAACCAAAATGTCCTATGATAGATGATTAGATAAAGAAGCTGTGGTACATATATACAATGGAATATTACTCAGCCATAAGAAGAGATTAAATACTGCCATTTATGACAACATGGATGGACCCTGAGATAATCATGCTAAGTGAAATAAGCCAGACAGAAAAAGTTGAAATCACATGATATCACTTATATGTGGGATATAAACCTAAAAGTAACAAATGAACAGGACAAACAGAGACTCATGGACATGAACAGTAGACTAGTGGTTACCAGAGGGTAGGAGGGAGGGAGAGAGGAGAGATAGATGGAGGTAAAAGGGATCAAATATGTGGTGACAGAAAGAAATCTAACTATGGGAGGTGAACACATAATGTAAACATATATACCTTACTGTTAAAATGTACAGCTGAAACTTATCAGATTTTGTTAACCAATGTCACCATGAAAAATAAATAAATTTCAAATTAAAAATAAAGAAAGTAAAAGGACGGAGACACTCACTCAGTTGAGGCTCCAGAGACTGCATGAGAAGGATGAAGTGGGGGCACTCTGGGCAGGGAAAAGACATCCTTCCTGCTGAGGGAACAGCATAGGCAAATTTGGAAAGGGAAGTTTGGTGTGAGGTTGGAGAAGGGCCAGTGGCTGATGAAAGGTACGTTCCTCAGGACTCTTTCAGTTTCAATTCCAACTGGCTTGAGCAAAAAGAAAGACATGATGATACTGCTTTGCATAATAATATAAGATGGATCTTCTTGTGGACAGAGGAATCCAGGCAGATGATGTGGATTTAGAAAAATGTTTTCTTCTAGTGATCTAGAGCCTATATTGGCTTTGAGAATTATTGTTTAGCTTTGGAAAATGTGTGTGTGTGTGTGTGTGTGTGTGTGTGTGTGTGTGTGTGTGTGTGTGTGTTTCAAACATTACCATTTGGAAGACTGGGAAGAATGAGTAGGTGTTTTTAGCTCATATTGGTGGAGAGCTATTGACAAGGACTGTCCTTTGAGTGCCTAAGCCTGCTGCCTCATGTTATTCTGCTGGGATCCTGCGTGGTTATTCTAGACTCAGACTTTGGGAGAGAGATTGCTGGAGGGTTACTGTGTCCTGTGGATTGCTTTGACTGGCTTAGTCTCATCCTTGTGATTAGGGTTGAGGTTTTCTTAACTGGTGGAGTTTCCCTGGTGAATGACCAACAAAAGGGTTCTCCTCTCTGGGAAGGGAAAGAGAAGTGGCCTTCAAGATAAGAAGCATTAGGAGATACCCCTTCTTCCCCATGAGGATATTTCTTTGTTTCAGACTCTCGGAAGAGTTTTGTTTGGAGTCCAGTTCTATGGCTACAATTCCATTGTTCTCTCTGACCTTCAGTAAAGGCTAGTAGACATATACAGCCTTGTGGGTGGGTTGTGAGTGCTGAGGGTGGGCTGGGAGTGAGAGCTCCCACATGGCGAGGCTCTGCTGTGGTAGCTACATCATATAGCAGATGACCAGAGCAAAGCAGATGGAAGGCCACCAAAGAGCTGAGAGTGGTGGGCAATTGAGACCTTTTGAGATCCATTCCTCAGCCCCCAAGAGATCTCCAATTATTTCTCTTTCAGGCCCCAGTGTACAGGTTAGGGTGGAACTTGGGTTTGGGACCCAGATCTAAGAAGACACACCTCTTCACCCATCAGCTCCTCTGCCCTCTTGGGTCCTTCCAAAGCCACCCCCAAAATGAACTGCATTTCCCTCTTTGGATCTAAACAGAGGCCCACGGTGCCCTCAGACTGGGGTATTGTCCTCCGCAAGGAGCAACAATGCCTGTTACCTCTTCCCTTGTGCTGGGAGGCTTAGGTACTTAATGTAACTGTTGAGAAATAAAGCTGTTTAAGTGACAAGCATTATATTTGGATCCACAAACCTGTCTGTTTCTAAAACTCCTTTATAGACAATATCAAGAAAAACCTTCCAAAGGCTGCTAAAATTGCTTGGTTAGATGTGATGCAAGAAACCATTTTTCTTTTATGTTGTTGGGTTCTCCTCTAACCCTCTCTACTGAGGCCACTAACTTGGGAGCTTTCTGAGTATAAGAGGAGAGGGCTCCTTGACTCCGCTGCCTTAGCCTGGCATTCAGGGCTCTTTTTCATGAATTGGTCCCAATTGGCTGTCTCAGACATATCTCTAATTACTCCCCAGCACATATTCTTTTTTTAAATAAAGCTAAGTTATCTGTATTTTTAAACCCAGAGGCCCACAATTACCTTCCCCCTCGCTAGTCTATTCCCTCTGCCTGAAATATCCTTTATTCCTTTCCCCACCCAAGTCTTCTCTCAACATGTGCAAGGTCTACCTGGCTTTTAAGGCCCAGGGCAGATGCCACCTGTATCACAAAGCCCTGCCAGTGCAGGGACTGAAGTCAGCAGAGACCTGTGTCCAAATCTCAGCTTCACCACTATTAACCATCAGACCTGAGATAAGTAGTTTCACCACCCTGAACTTCATTTCTCTATTCTGAAAAATGGAGATAGTAACTCTCATCTCACAACGTTGCCAAGAGGAGTGGACCCAGTGTAGGTAAAGTGCCTCACACACAGTAGGTGCTTACTTCCCTCTCTTTGCCCTGCTGGGAGAATGGTTTGCTCAAGGGCATACTTGGCATGTAATCCATAGTTGGCTCCCTCCTCCACACCCTGCCTCCAAGGATCATGGCCAAATATGCTGTAGGCCAATCTGGGATGCTCAGCCCTGCTCTTTCCTGAGTGGGAGCCTCAGGACTCACACACTGGCCATTCTGCCTCTCAGTGCTGACTATAGACTCACTGAGCTTTTTTTCACCACTCCCCTTCTCTAGGCCCTTGGTAGAAATAAGGTAGCTGGTCCATGCTGTTTAAGTTCTTAGGAGACAGTGATCTCATCCAGCTTGGGAAGACTTCCTGAAGGACTTCCATAGTGAAGATGTATCAAGTGACGTATACATTGTAAGCAAAGGCAAGGAAAGCTTGAAGCCTGTTTGGAAAAAGGCAGGGAGTTGAATATGGCTGGAATATTGAGTGTATGATGGAAAATACTGAGAGATGAGGCCGGGAAGTTAGACTGGTGCCAGATCATGGGGGAACTGGAGGTATGACTTTACCCTACAGACCAAGCGGGCCACTGAAGGTGTTTGTACAATGGAGTGGCAGTATCCAGGATAGATTTGGGAAGAGCACTCTGGGGGCAGTGTGGAGTATAGGTTGGAGGAAACAAGACTCAATGCAGGAGATTCATGCAATAGTCAAAAGCCAGGGAAGAAGGGCCTAGAGAATGCAGATTTGGGAAGGCAGGATGCAGAGAGGGTCTCTCCCTAAGGGCATGGACTCCTTGTGCAGTCTTCTCCTTTGGGCTTCCCAGTTTCTCAGACTGCCATGCATGCTGAGCCTCTCATCTGGGAACCAGGGATGTGCCCCCCACCCCCTGTTCCTCTCTATTCTGGCTTCACCTTTAACCCCTAGTCACAGCTTTGGCTATTCTTTTGCTGGTATTATTAACCCTTTTTATATGAAACCCAACTTTAATCTCGTCTGAAGTAGCAATAGCCTCTGAACAGGTCTCTCTGCTTGTGACCTAATATCTGTCCAGCAGCCAGAGAGATCTTGTGAAAGTATAGGTCAAATAATGTTACCTTTCTCCTCCAGATTCCGCAGTGAATTCACCCAGAGTAAAAGCCAGATCCTTACAATGGCTTTCTATGCACTGACTCCCTCCCTACCATCTCTCTAAAATCATCCAGTCCTCCTCTCCTACCCCAGCCTTCTCACGGAGCCTCCAACATACCTGGCATTCTCCTCCTCAGAAACTTCGCCCTTGCATTTCCTTCTACCGGAAACATTCTTCACCATGGATGCCCCTGACTCTTCCTTGATCTCCTTTATTTGTCTAGATGTCACTTTCACAGTAAAGCCTTCTCTGCTTATTCTGTTTAAAGTTATAATCACTCCCCTTCTTACTTTTATTCTTGATCCTCCATCCTTGCCTTATTCTTTTTGTATAAATGCCACCTTATACTATAATACATAATTGTCTTGTTATGTTTACTTCTGTCTCCCTCTACTAGAAAATAATCTCAAGGAGGACAGGGAATTTCATCTGTTTAATTTTCTGATGAATCCTCCAATACCCAAAACAGTGACCTAATAGTAGGACATTCAATTAATATTTGTAGAACCGATGGCTGAATGAATGAATGAGTGAATGATCTCTGACTGCCTTTTGAGTCCTGAGAGCCACTGAGAGCTGTCCCTGGTGCTGCCCTGGCCCTGCCTCTCCCTGTCCTTTCTGCAGCTGTGTGGTGACCTCAGCTTGTTTGGTCACTCTCAGCTCCTCTGGCCCTTGTCCCGAATCACTCCTCAGCTGCTGATCCAGCCAGTCAGAGGGCAGATTAGGAAACTGCAGGATTTAAAATGAGAGGTATGAGGCCCTATGAACTCAATTCTCAAGGGTCCTCAAGATCAAGTTACAAGGCTCCTGCTTCCCTCTTCGGCCTATCTTTGTACCACTTCCTTCTGCTACCTGTGCTCTCATTCTCTTTCTGTTCCTTAAACGATGTTCCTGCAAGGAACATCTGTTCTGTTCCTTGACCACCTGTGGCTCCAGATTCCATGTTGTCCCCTCATGACTTCTTGTCTAGCCAACTCTCAGTCACCCTTCCGGTTTTATCTCAAAGGTCACTTTCTCCAGAAGGCCTTGTTTGATTCCCAGATAAGCTTCACACTCCCCTGGTGCTCTGACTTTTCCCCTTTTATGATGATTATTATGCTCGTAATTATTCCTCATCACTTCCCTCCCCACTGGACTGTGGGAAGGCACCAGGTCTGTTTTGCTACCCTCAGTATCTCCTCAGCACAATGACTGGAACATAGAAAGGGTTCAATAAGTCATTGCTGAATGAAAGACTGAAGAGAAAGAAGGAAGCTCTAAGGGGCCAGTCCAGAAAGAACATGGGCTCTAGAATCCAAATGATCTGGGTTCCAACCCCAGCTCTGTCACTTACAGTCTGTGTGACCATGGGTAAGTCATTGTACCTCTCTCAGCCACCATTTCTCATCTCTAAAATATAGATAATAATACAGCTGAACCAGGGTTGTTGGAATAATTACATGGATGGTGCTGGATAAGTGGCATTCTACATTAATGATGGAATTATGAAACGCTAGTAATCATCTCTCCCTGTTTAGCTTTTGTCTGCAAAGTACTTACAAGCAAATCGTCTTATTTTATCACTTATTACCTTACTTGTCTTAAAGTAGTTCTTGGAGGAAGGAAACTGAGGTCAGATGGGTTAAGCAACTTGCTCAGTGTCACCCAGCATTGTCGGGCTAGGCTGAGATTAGACCAGGCAGCATGACTCTGGAGTTCCTTTTCTAGGTCCCTGCCACTCTTCTGTGTATTTGGGCTACCTGGGTACAAATATTACTAGATGTATACTACTTGGGTACACATTTTACTAGAAAAATCCACTGCAGAATCCTCAATTCTCACTGCAGAGTCTGACAGAGAACAGGTAATTGGTGAATATTTGTTGAGTAAAGTACATGAATTTATCCACAACTCTTACTGCCCACTCAGTTCTCTCTTGATGCTCACTTCATAGCAGGACCCACAGGCCCCTGTGGCAGGGCCAAAGGCAAGTTCCCAAGAGGCAGTGTGCCCCTGGAGGAAGTAGCCATGGGTGTCACTGGAGCATGTCCTTGACTCCACTGAGAGACAAGTCAAGTGTCCCCTGGAGCCTTGGCCACCTCTCTTTCTCAGCACCTGCTTGAATATCTACTCACTTATGACACCTGAGTCAGGATCAGTTCTGGAGAGGACATTGTATACAGCCAAGAGCCCTGGGATCCCCATGCTTGGCTCCACCCAGGGGCTCTGGGGCTTAAATGCCATCTCTGAGCCCTTGGGCCACAGTTGGGCAGCCAGGTCAGCCTCTCAGGAGACATGCCAGCCTCAGGTCCTTTGTGCAAGTAGAACCCTGGGCCTGGAGACTCTTCTAGCCACTCTCTGGGGGAATTGGATTTATCGGAGGTCTGAGGACCTGAAGTATTTGTTTCATTTTGTTGGTCCTGAGTGCTTCCTTCCTTATATGTATTTCCTTTTGAATCTAAGGCACACAGAAGTAATAAGAGCTCAAAGGAAAGAGAACCCAGATTTTGTCCTAACTTGGTTCCCATTGTGGTGTGCCCTGGGCAAGATGCTTCCCTTCACTGGATCTTAGCTTCTGAGGTTGAGAGGAACATTATTGGGAGGCATGCTCAAGGATACCCGCTTCCTTTCTAATCACTGATAGACAGCCCATGAGAATATAAGACCACTGGATTCTGAATAAGACTTTTGTGACCTTTGACAGGTTGCCTAACTTCACAAAGCCTTGGTTTCCCATTCATAAAATGGGGATAACATATATTTTCTGGACCACCTCCTAGGCTATTGGGAGCTCTGGAGATTTCATAAATGTCAAAGGACCTACTAAGAGTAGGAGAGAGGTGATGATGAACCCCGCTTCAACCATCTGCCTTTTAAGTAATTAAATCTACTAATATTTCTTAGGCACCTACCATCTTCATAGTGATTCTTTGAATGCTGAGACACACAGATATATGTCCAAAGATCTAGAACTTCAAGTTTATGGGCCTTTTGCTTTCTAAAAATCCCAAATATAACAATTCTAAGATGTCATTGTTATAATCACCTAGAAGTTTCTAGAGGGCTAAGAAAGGTCAAAGAACAGGTGGAGAAGATGTGAAAAAAGGCAGAGGGGCAAAGTCGGCCATCACTGAGGGCCTACTGTATGCTGGGCACTGTGTACATGTGATATTCTTCGGTCCTCAGTACAAATCCCAAAGACAGGTGGCAGTAGCCCAGTGTACAGCTGAAGAAACTGAGTCTCAGTGACAGGAAGCAGGAGGTGGATCCAGACTCTGTAGATTCCCAGCTCTGATGATTTGGTGGATTGATCGACTCATTCATCCTTCCTTTCTTTTATTCCACAAATATTTGTTGTGTTGACATCTGAGTGGGGGAATTTGATTTTTTGTTTGAGCCTAATTTTTGCCACCTCCTCACTGGGCTCCTCAAATTGATTGGGTCTTTCTCCTCTTGCAAGAGACATGCCAGAGAAGATCAACTGGGTGCTGGCTCCTGAGCCTGGTTGGCATCAGGAAATGAAGGGGCTGTTTGCTGGAGCCTGACAAGGACCGGGAGTGGTGGAGGGCTGACTTTAGCTCCACCCTCAATAATATTACTTCACATTTCTCAAGATCCTTGCTAACATAATCAGGGATTTGTAAGGCTGAGCAGGTCTTTTATTTGGATATGGGAAGATTTTTTTATTCAATATATGTACATATTGCAAAGTGATTACCCCAATGAGTTTAACATCTATCACTGCATATAGTTATATATTTTTCTTGCGAAGAGAACTTTTAAGATCTACTCCTTTAGCAACTTTCAAATATATAATACAGTGCTGTTAACTGTAGTCACCATGCTGTATATTACATCCTCAGGACTTATTCATCTAATAACTGGAAGGTTGTACTTTAGTGACCACTTGCACTCATTTCCCAACCCTTGCCCCTCACCTTTGACAGCTGTTCTGTTTCTATGAGTTTTGGTCTTTTTAGATCCCACATATATGTGAGATCATTACACATTTGTCTTTCTTTGTCTGACTTATTTCACTTACCATCAATGCCCTTAAGGTCTATTGATGTTGTAGCTAATGGCAGGATTTCCTTCTTTTTTAGAGCTTATTAATATTCCATTGGATATGTGTGTGTGTGTGTGTGTGTGTGTGTGTGTGTGTGTGTATACCGAGTTTTTAAATAATTGATTAAAGAATAGGTGAAATGTAAAAAAAAAAAAGAGTGGGTGAGATGTGAGCATATAGACATGCTAAGAAGAGGGAAGATTTTTGTGGTGAGGAAAACTTTGGGTGTCAGTTTAGCAGAGTCCTCAACTACAAAGCAACAGGGTGTGTAGTGGGAAACACACTAGACTTGGAACCAGGAGATCTGGGTTTAGTTCCAGTTCAGAAGCTTATTAACTGTGTGACCTTGGACAAGTCACTTTGTCTCTCTGAACCTCATTTGTCTCATCTGTAGAGGCACTGATGTGTGGTGGTTACATAATTCCACATGTAATGACTTGACATGGAGAAAGGGCTCCATAAATGTTAGCTGTTATCAGTAAGAGGGATGAAAGTTTCATGTGGCTGCTGTCACGTGAAGATTGGATATCAAAGCTCTCTATAAAAGGCTCAGTCCCCTTGCTTATAAATGGAGAAAGATAATTATAATTTATGTTGTCCAACTGCAACTCTAGTTTGAGATCAAAAGATTAAAACAGTTTCTGGAGATTTATTGGCAACCTTTGTGTAGCAAGTTGCCCATTCATATTCTCTCCATGCTGAAGGACATGTAGCCCCAGGGTCATAAATTCTAAATGTAATAATGATGATAATAATAATAATGAATATTCATTGACCCCAGGCACTATATATGCCAAGCATTGTACTAGGCATCATATATATAGTTTCTCATTTAACTGTCACATCATTCCTAGGAAGTGGACATTAACATGATTCTCATTTTTAGGTGAGGAAACTGAGGCACAGAGAAAATAAGCAACTTGGTATATCAATCCCAGCAGAAAACAGAATCAACCTGGATGGTTCAGAGAGACTTTAATGAAAGGACTACTTACAGGGAAGTGACAGGGTTATGGAAATAAACAAAAGATGCTGAAACCCAGAGGCTAGTCACAGTGGGAAGGGGCGAAAGAAGGGCACAGAGTTACCAGTGCCCAGAGTTTGGGACTATAGGGGCGGGTTGCCCAGCAGGAGCCATGATCTTGGAGAGCTGCAGCTACTGCTGGACATAAGTGCTCAAGCGGGAGTTGCCCAATAGGAGTATATAGTGGTCCCTTTCTCCTGTTACCCTCCGATTTCACACCAGTGCCTCCTACAGCCAAACCCACCTGGAAGGTACCCAGTAAGGGAACCTGGGAGATGCAGTCTGCAGGGTCAGTGTCTCAGGACATAGAGCAGGACAGAAAAGGGCAGAATAGGATTGAGGGATAGTAAATGGTGCAGAGAGAAAACAATTAGCACATTTGCCTGAAGTCATTCTGCTAATGAGATGCAAAGCTTGGTTTAAATGCTTACTAGGACCTGGTAGGTTACTTAAGGTAGACTAGAGGGAACTGTAATGAGCAGGAAACCCAACCCCCATCCAGAAAGACCTGCTGCTTTTCAATCCCAGGCAATTGTTGCCATCTGGGAAGATAGACCCAGTGTTATCAATTCTTCCCATTTTTAAAGAGAAGTGAGAATATAGATTTCAATGTAATACCTTCCATTCTTAACTATTGGCAAATAATTCCAGCTTAAAGTCATGCTACTGAATGGATAAAGAAACTGTGATACTTCCATATAATGGAATATTATTCAGCAATAAAAAGATATAGCTATCAAGTCATGAAAAGACATCGGGGAACCTTAAATGTATATTGCTGAGTGAAAGAAGCCAGTCTGAAAAAGCTATATACTATATGACTCCAAGGATATGATATTCTAGAGAAGGCAAAACTATAAAGACAATGAAAAGATCAGTAGTTGCCAGGGCCTTGTGGGGAAAAGGGAGAGTATGAATAGGTAAAACACAGGGGACTTTTAGGGCAGTAAAACTATTCTTATGCTTCTGTAATGGCGACTACATGACATTATGCATCTGTCACAATCCATAGAACTGTATAATGCAAAGAGTGAACCTTAACATAAAGGATGGGCTTTAATTAATAATTATGAATTATGTTGGTTCAACAGTTGCAACACATGTACCGTAGTAATGCAAGACATTAATAATAAAGGAAACTGTTGGAGGAGAGGTAGGGAGTGAGGGCATACGGGAACCCTACTCAATTTTCTGTAAAAGTAAAACTGCTATAAAAAATAAAGATTATTAATTTAAAAAAACATACTGAAGGTGCTTTGTGGGCCAAATGCAACACATTAATACCTGCCTGCTGAATCCAGCTACCAGTTTGTGACTTCTGACTTAATTCAACACCCTCATTTTACAGATAGGAAAACTGAAGAATGAAGAAGGCAAGGGGTCCTGGCAGTCTGCAAAACAAAGTGAGAGCGTAGCTTTCCATCCCAGGATGCTGGAGATCTTCCCAACAAAGGGAGAAGCACCCCAGGAAGGTTTGCTGCTTGGGAAGAAGGGGCAGCTGAGGGCAAAGGTCAGTAGAGAGCTTTGACTCTGGCCAGGTTGGTTGGGCTGAAGTGCCCTAGCAAGTAGCGAGAGCCTCCAAGAGCCCAGACGCTCTTAATGTGCATGTTTATTTAGCCAGAGACCATGCTGCATCCCAGCATGGCCTGGATCATATTCACTGAGTTGGATGCAGAAAGGAGTGGACACTTGTGACCCTCGTATGTGCCTTAGAGCAGAACAAGACTCAGAAGACAGGAGCTGCCATCTGCAGGGCCCAAGCCTGGAACCCAGAGACTGTGATGTTGTGATAACATCAGACATTTGAGGAATGCTGGGTGATTTTTCAGCTCCTTTATATACTTTATCTCCTCTAATTCTTCTCTTCTTATCAGAGCTATGAAGCAGGTAGGACAGAGGTTATTGTTCTGGTTTTATAGATGAGTAAACAGAGATGAAAAAGAGGTTAAGTGTGTGCCTTACATTGACATAGCCAATGAGTGGCAGAGCTGGGGTATAAATCCAGGTCTTCTTTTAAATATTAAAAACTATATTTGTCTAAAGGCCAAAAGAACTGATTATAAACACTGCCCTCTAGTTTTCTAGTTGGTAAATGTGTTTCTCATAGGAGTAGAGGTTCGTACAGATGTCATATGTATATGAGGGTCAAACAAATAATAAATTGTAGATAATGGGAGCCAGCCAGGTTTTTCACTTCGGAGGAGGAAGTCACACATGAGCATGGGGGAAAGACTGTAATGAACTCTGTAGGAATCAATTAGAGTTGGCAGTATTGGTATGAATTCATGTCTATTCTAATATATATACAAATAGATAAAGAAACTAATATAGATAATATGTATATGTATGAGATCGTGTACACCTATATTTCCTTGCTCTCTCTGCTGAAGCAGTGACACCCCAGTAGCAGTAAGCTCACTCAGAATCCAGACCTTGGTTCTGAAATGCCATTCTCCAATAAAAGGAGCCAGGGCTCCTGAGAGAAATGGCTGGTTCTAGGATTGAGTCAGGGAGAATACAGGGTGATCCTAAAGCCTCAGGTGGTACCAGAAAGTAAGGATATATTTAAAATAAAAGATAGGGCATGTCAAAAAGACATAAGAGACAAACTGAAAGAGCTTCCAGTGGCTGAAGTAAATATATATAATATTGGATTATAGCTCAAAGAATAAAAAATAAATTCATGAGTCCATATTGATATAATAAATAATTGAATACATAAATAAGGCAGAAGAGCAAAATCTTCCTTACAGAGGAATTCCAAATAATAAATATAGAAGGAATAAGGGGAATAGAAATAACTAATAGAACACCACAGTAATAGTCTCAAGATCCACTGATAGTGATAAAATTGTTGGGCAAAACTATAAGGAGAAATAGGATATTTGTATGCCTTAGAGGACCTCCCTCTGAATGTGCTGGATTTAGCATACATCCACAAACTCTTTGATATTCCTCCCACAGAAGATGGAGCTTAATTCTTCATCCCTGGAACTCAGTGTGCAGTATAGGCTGAGCTAAGTCATCCTCTTCTCTAAGCAGAATATGGAAAGGGAAAAATAGTAACATTATTTGTGGCAGACATCACCTAAACCAAAAGATAAATTTTTTTTAAAATTAAGTTTATTGGGGTAACATTGGTTAATACAATCATATAATTTTCAGGTGTACATTATAATTTGACATTTGTATATCGTATTGTGTGTTTACCACCCAAAGTCTAGTTTCCTTTAGCTACCATATATTTGATCCCCTTTACCCACTTCACCCTCCCCCTACCCTTCTATATTTGACCCACTTTACCCCAACTACCTCCCCTCTCCTTCCCCCCTGCCTCTGGTAACCACTAGTCTATAGTCCATGTCCATGAGTCTCTGTTTGTCCTGTTCCTTTGTTGCTTTTAGGTTTATATCCCACATAAACATAATATCATGTGATTTTCAACTTTTTTTGTCTAGCTTATTTCACTTAGCATGATTATCCTGAGTTCCATCCATGTTGTCGCAAATGGCAGTATTTCATCTCTTCTTATGGCTGAGTAATATTCCATTGTATATATGTACCAACTTCTTTAGCCAATCATCTATCATAGGACACTTTGGTTGCTTCCATGCCCTGGCCACTGTGAATAATGCTTCTATGAACATTGGTGTGCAAATATCTTTATGGATATAATTTTTTAAGTATTTGGGGTAAATACCCAGTAGAGGGATTGCTGGATCATATGGTAGATCAATTCTTAGTTTTTTTGAGGAACCTGCATACTGTTTTCCATAGTGGCTGTATCAATTTGTAGTCCCACCAGCAGTGTATGAGGGTTCCTTTTTCTCTGCATTCTCTCCAGCATTTGTTGTCCTGTTGATTATAGCCATTCTAACAGGTATGAGATGATATCTCATTGTGGTTTTGATTTGCATTTCTCTATTAGCTAGCGATGTTGAGCATTTTTTCATATATTTGTAGGCCATTTGTATGTCCTCTGGGGAGAAGTGTCTGTTCAGATCCTCTGCCCATTTTTTGATTGGATCATTTTTTTTGTTGTTGTTATTGAGTCATATGAGTTCTTTGTGTATTTTGGATGTTAGGCCCTTATTGGAGGAGTTGCTTAAAAATATATTTTCCCATTCTAATGGTTGTCTCTTTACCTTGTTAACAGTTTCTTTTGCTGAGCAGAAACTTTTTGGGTTGATGTAGTCCCATTCATTTATTTTTGCTTCTACTTCCCTTGCCTTTGAGGTCAAATTCATAAAATCCTCTTTAAGTCCAAGGTCCTTGAGTTTCGTTCCTATGTTTTCTTCTATGCATTTTATTGTTTCAGGTCTTATATTCAGATCCTTAATCCATTTTGAGTTAATTTTGGTGTGTGGTGATAGACAACAATCTAGTTTCATTCTTTTGCATTTGGCTTTTCCAGTTTTCCCAGCACCATTTATTGACAAGGCTTTCCTTTCTCCACTGTATGTTTTTTGCTTTTTTGTTGAAAATTATTTGCCCATATAAATATGGGTTTACTTCTGGACTCTCAATTATGTTCCACTGGTCCGTGTGTTTGTTTTTCTGCCAATACCATGCCGTTTTGATTACTGTTGCTTTGAAATATAATTTGAAGTCAGACAGAATGATACCTCCAGCCTCGTTCTTTTTTGTCAGGATGGCTTTGGTAATTCGGGGTCTCCAAAAGGTCAAATTTAACATCACCAGTAATAACATTATTATACCATACCCCTAACATCATACACTGAGAAAGGAACTTCTTCTCTGTGATATCCTTCCTAAAAATTCATTAGTTCTTTCATGTTGTGAGAATATATTAGACAAACCTGAGTTGAGGTCATTCCACAAAATACCTGAGCAGCTTTAAAATGTCAAGTTCATAAAAGAAAAGGAAAGACTGTCACAGATTGGAGGAGAGCAAGGAGACATGACCATTAAATATAATGTGTTATCCTGTATTGGATTTAGGAACAAAAAAAGGACATAAGTGGAAAATCTCACTGGTGAAATCTCACTGAAGTCTGTAGCTTAGTTAAGAGTTTTGTGCAAATGTTAATCTCTTAGTTTTGATAATTCTACAATAGTTATATAAGGTGTTAATATCAGGAGAAGTTGGGTGAAGGATAAATCGGAACTCTTTGTTCTGTCTTTTGTAACTCTTCTGTAAATCAAAAAGTTTTACAAAATAAAAAGTTATAAAAAATAAATAATTTTTGTTGCACAAAGAAGTTGATAGCCACCACCAAGGAAATTTCAAAGCCAATGACAACTCACCCCAGCTTTATAGTTCTAACATATCTACTGTCAAAATTTAGCCTTCTGTTCTTAGATCTAATTTACTTTACATTATTCCATGTTGATCTTTCTAATAACCGGGAGCATGAAGTTAGATATTTACTGCAATGCCCATTGCGCAAATGAGGAAATCAAGACACAGATAATAGTACTCACCTTCTCATTGAACAGAGGGGAGATTCTAGCCCTGAGAAAGGAAAGGGTTTGCCCTGGTCACAAAGCAGGTTAGGGGGGCTAATCCAGGACTAAAGCTTCTGGCTCCCCATTCTTAAAACTATCTTGGCTGCTGTAAGTGCAGCTGCAGACAAAGCTTAAATTTGGATTTCTTGAGAAGGCAAAGGAAAGCAAAGGAGAGTAATTCTCATCATGTCCCCACCCCTTTCTCACCTTTGAGTTAAGCAATAAAGCTGAAAAGATCCTTCAACAAACAAATCCCTCCTCATTATACAATCCAAGGGCACATCAACTCTTAGGAAACCTGAAAGGCAAGCTCCTTAGGAGGGAGGGCTGTTCATACATGCCTGTCCAGGTGCCCTCTTTCCTGTTCACTCTCAAGAAGGCAGAATGTCTATTTGGAGAGCAGCAACTCAATGATGGGATGGGCTGGGGGTGGTGGGAGCAGTAGGCTTCCAAGAGCAAGCTTCCAGGAAGGCACATTGGCAATGTATGGTCTATACTTTTCTATTCCAAATTTGGATTCATTCTCTATGTTGAAAAATACTTCCAAGTATTTGTTGTTGGTGAGAAAGGGCATTTGTGGAGTCAGGCCCATGTAGGGGTTGATCAGATGAAGATCCTCCCCAGGCCAAAGGATGAGTCCAGAAAAGAGCCCTTTTTTCTTCAAATGAAAAATGAAGCCCCATTCTCTCTTTTAAACTATGAGGAAACTGGATTATTATGAAATGGTTTTGCTCTTGAACTTGTCAAGAACTCTAGGCAAGGTTTGGCTGTACCAAGTGGTGAAATTGCCTTAGAGAAGGAAAATGTTTGCTTTAGTCATGGAAAGGCAGAGAAAAGACCCTACTTGAGCATTTCTTTTTGAGAGATAGAATATGGTTTCTCCATTTGCATAAACAAAATATTAAAGCTTTTTGTTCAAGAAACCTGTATCTCAGGGGAAAGGAATGCAATCATTCTAGTAATTAACAATTCCCCCAAGAAGTGTGGTTTGCATCATACGTGATTGTCTCATTTTGACCCTTTTTGTTTCCGGAAGGTGCAGTGTTTTCTTCTCCAGGGCCCCGTGGAGGAGAGATGATATTGACAAGAAGACTTTGCATTCCTATGATGTCAGAGCCCAAAATTTTAACTCTTGGCTGATCTGCTTTTAAGATTAGAAAATACAGTGTGGTCCGGGGAAAGATTCTGAGCATTGCTGTCACATCAACTTGAGTTTGCATCCTGGTCCCACTTAGTAGCAGTGTGACTGACCTCTCTGTCTCTGAATTGGTTAACCTCTCTGTCTTTGATTTCTCCTCTTTAAATTGGGATAATAATCCTACTTAA
Organism: Eidolon dupreanum; assembly: GCA_028627145.1. Taxonomy (NCBI): domain Eukaryota; kingdom Metazoa; phylum Chordata; class Mammalia; order Chiroptera; family Pteropodidae; genus Eidolon; species Eidolon dupreanum. Next base: position 137,602,789 of record CM053509.1, on the reverse strand, counting down.
TTGCATTGTTAGGAAAGCCCCCCAAGGAGTTTCATCACTCAGAAGACATTGTCATTGAGTATCCCTTGACTATATTCTCTCTGATTTACTCTTAAGTCATCTTGTTTTTCAGGAATATGTGTTGATCAATAATTCCTTTTTATTTCTTCATGTAAACAAGAATTTCTTTCTTCCTGCTCTTTTTTTTGTTACTGCCATAGGAGCTATGGAAAAGTCAGTTTTAATAATAGCTTTCAAAACATTCAGCAGATTAACCAGAATTTTCTACTCTGAGCAAGCTAATCACAGTGTACCTTTCTCTACCTCTCCTTTGTAGCAATTACCACCATTTTAATTGGCTAATTAATTATTAAATGGATTGTTTAATGAAGATCAGTCTTACCAGAATATAAGCTTTATGAAGGCGGGGTTAGTAGGGATAGTGTCTGTCACATTTACTGCCATATCCCTCATACTAGGTGTTACCTGATGTGTGTGTGTGTGTAATCCAATAAATATTTGCATGAACAAATGAATTAATGAATTACTAAATTTTGAAACAAAACCAATCAACAAAAAGAAGATATTTCTATATTGGAAGAAAAATATTTCACACGATATTATGGAAGATGATAGTGCATCGGCTTTTAAGTTTTGACTGAATTGCATACGGCGTTTTAAGCCATAAACCATGAGTGATGACTATAAATAGGAATATCAATAGGATTAACGGCTTTAAATCCCAATTCTGTCATTTCCTAGCTGTGTGACTTTAGACAAATAAGTCCTTTTATAATTCTAAGCCTCCATTTTTCTATCTGTAAAAAGGAAAATAATATTTATCTCAGGGCTTTGCTCTGAGCATTACAGATAGTATAAGTGAAGCTTTAACATCATGCCTGGTACATAATACATGTTTGATAAAGACAGTACCTTCAAGAGGTAGTGCAGTATAGTAGTTAAAAACACAACTTTTGGTATTAGAGTGCCAGGGTTCAAATCCTGATTCTAATATTTATTAGTTGTGCAACTTTGCACAAGTTACTTAACCTCTTTGTGCCATATGTTTTCTCATCTACGAAGTGGGGACGAGAATAATAATAATACCTACCTTTTATGGTCACTGTAATATTTACATAAGTTAACATAGGTAAAATGCTTAGAGTAGTGTTTGATATATGTATATGGGCGCACACGTGTGTATATACATACATATGTGTTAAGCATAATATAATGTTGCTGTTAACCTTTGGTAGCAAATACTTCTCCTTCGAGTGTACAATCGTCTTCAGAAGGAGGCAAAAGTTCATCTTAGCCATGTAAATGGTCAAACTGAGTAATAGAGTTTTTGGTAAAAATCAAGTGTTTTATTTATTCATTCATTTCATCAATATTTCTTTGGCCCTGAATATCAGGAGCAAGGAGATCAGGCATGAATTGGACACTTTGCTCCCAAGGGCCTCTGGCCAAGCTAAGGAGACAGACATGTATTAACAATTGCAAGAAAGGCCAGTCAGAGCCTCGAAACAGGAAGCTTGAATTCTAGTTTCAGCTGTGCTTTGAACTTGCTGTGTGGCCTTGGACAAGTCCCTTACCCTCTGTGGGCCTTTGTGTTGGAGATGTTAAACTTGATGTGATTTGTGGAACCATCCTGCTTTGTGGTCCTAGTATCTTAAGAGTTGTTTTCAGTCCGATGGTGCTCCTTCAGCAGTTTCCGTCTCCTGAAGCCTGTGCGGCCTCTACAGGAAGGTGTGTGAATTTCACCTGCTGAAAGATTTTCTAACTGCCAACCCCACCAGCCTGCCTGTGTAAAGACGTTTCTGGGTCCTGACGAGGGAGTCAGAGACCTGGCCCCTCCCCTCGTTAACTGTGAGATGGGAAGAGCACACTCCCCTGTCTGGGCCTCAGAACCCCATGTGGAAGCCCTGCCCAGAGGACTCCAAGGTTCCTTCAGCTCCCCCGCTCCAGGCTCTCGGGTTGTCAGGACAATAGGAACTGATATTTTCTAGTGCAGCATTTCAAAAACTATGTTCAGTGAAACATTATATTCTATAGGATGTGAATAGGATTCAGCAAAAGAAAAAGTGGTGGTGACAGGGGGCTGTCCCGGCCTCAAATAAGAATGGGAAATATTTAGTTAAATAAGAATCCTCGGGATGTTTATTACATTAATTACATCTTGAATTTTCTCAAGGGACAATGCAGTAGACAGACAAAGGTAGGCTCACAAAGTGGATAGGAGCACAGGCTTAGTTTTGAATCCTGGTTCTACTACTTTCTAGCTGTATAACCATGTGGAGGCTCACTAGCCTCTTTGAGCTGCAGTTTCCTCATTTGTAGTTCAAAGAAAAACATGAAGCCTGCCTTTTAGCATTGCTATGAGTGTGAAATGCAGCATTGCATTCAAAATGCTTTGCATAGTGCCTGAGGTATAAGCACTCAGTACAGACTAGGCATTATTGTTATATTGCCCATGGGGCTCTTTTGTGGAGAAATAGTTGTAAGTATGCCTCATGATACTGGTATTCCCATGGTATGGGACATGCTGATTGATCTCCTCGTTTTGAGCACTGTGATGCTGTGTCATCTGGTATTGGAAGACTCCTATGAACATCTCCCTTACCTCTATCTGGTTACACTGATCATGGGGTCTCAGCATGTGATGGGGACAGAATTTGGGCACCAAGTACAGGGTTCTGAAAACTCCAGTGAGCCCATAGAAGGGTGAGTAGGCAGGTGTGGTGGGAGCAGAGGCATCTGAGAGGGAGTTGTAAGGATGGGGCTGGAGAGGTGGACTTGGGGAAGGTCGTGAGTGGCCCAGAGGCCAGGAGAAGGAATTTGAGCTTTGCCGAATGGTGACAGGGAGTTGTGCTGGAGGTATTTGAGCACAGTTGTTAGCCCCAAAGTGCCCAGAGGCACTGCCTCCTCCTCTGTGTTGTCCCAGCTCCTCTACCCTGGGCATCCTGGACAGGTTTGGGAGGGCGGCAGCAGGAGCATCTCTGGACCAGGAGGAAAGAGGTGTGGATAAGAGCATTGGTCCCACTCGGCACTGGATGCTTGGAACATGTCACTCTGCTTCTCTGTGTCTCAGCTTGCACTTCTATAAAACGGGATGAATCATTATTCCTGAGCAACCTAATCCACAGGGTTGCAGTCAGGGTACAGTGAGATAAAGTATTTCAACAAACACATCAAGTTGAGAGCCTACTATGTGCCAGGCACTATGTTCAGGCCTGGGGAAGATTGAGATAAATAACATTGATCCCCACCCTAGAGAGGTTCACAATGTGCTGGTTATAATACAGTGAGATAAGTGCTATGGTCAGGTTCAACCCATGAAAGAGCCCTTCGCCCAGTGCGAAGGATGGGAGGGCTGTGAGAGGAGGGAGGCATTCAGAAAGTCTCCCTAGAAGAGGCCACAGAGGACACACAGCATGAGCAAAGGTATGGAGAAATGAAGTGCCATAGTCTATATGGGCAAACAAGTCTATATGGTATTATTAGGGCATTAAATTTGAAGTCTGGAAGGAGACTTAATGGACACTGCTGGCAGGAACAATACTTGCATTTAAACAGAGAAAGTAGTCTGAAGCTAAAGAAGTGAAGCTCTAACTGGAAAATTTCAGGAATTAGATAATATAAAGCTTGTCTCCCTTAAAATTGTACCATGTTCCCTTCAGCCTCTATTACAGGTTGCATCAGTGCAAACTGTAGGCCTTGAATGCCAGGCTCAGGGGTTTGCTCTATAGCCTGAAGACTAATGGAGAATTAGCCATAAAAGCTAGGAGATTTAGAATGGAATCTTTGGCATTCTCTGCATGTACAGGGCTGGCTAGGCAAGGAGGTTCCCAGAAGAAAAACAGAGAGACCTTTGCCCTCCTCCTGCACTTAGGCAAAAAGTAGAATTAAGATAAGTGATCTGGCTATTGTGCCTGCCCTTTGGGCTTCAGCATCCAATCTGCCATAGTGCAGGGGGCTTAAGGCATGCCACTCGGGAGGCTGGGTGGTAAGCCCCAGCTACTGCCTGGGCTTTGGGGAGCTACGGAAAGCAAATAAGCCTGAGCCAAGGAATTAGTCCTGTTGTTACCTACATAAAGGAGCATGGCTGTATCTCCCCTGCTGGGAATGCACACTATCCAGCCTGCCGCCACTGTGGGGAGAGTCTCTTAGCCTACTCTTCTAGGGCCACCTGGAGCCTCTGAATTTGCTAGTTGACATCTCCCATGGTGAGGGCCCTGGAGTGGAGAGTTGCAAGGCTCCTAACCCACTGTGTGACCTTTGGCAAGTCCATTCATCTCCTTGAGCCCCAGTTCCCTCATTTCCAGAATGAAGAAAATCCTCCAAGGGCACCTATGAGCATTGAATAAGATAATGTGTGTAGCAGGGCTTTGCAGTGGAAGAGGTGTCATTATCTTTATTAAAAGAGGCAGACGGGGAGAGCAGGAAAGCATGACAATGATTGGAAATGTGAATGTTGCCTTATTGGATAATCTTAAATTATTGCAAAGTTTTATGGTATAGTAAGGGTATTTTGGTTATGTTTTTAAAATTAAATTTATCTTGGAGAGGTATATACTGAAATATAGACAAAACTATAAAATATCTGAGATAGGCATCAAAATAAAGAAAGGATATGGACATGGTAGGGATGAAACAAGATTGGCCAAGAGTTGATCGATGAAACAGTGATAGATGCATGAGAGTTCATTATATCATTCTGCCTTCTCTTCTACGTATTTAAATTTTCCCACAGTAAAAAGTTAAATTAAAGAGCATAGCATGTAGAGGCAGTGACCTGTTTTTACCATGTATAGCCCAGGGCAGATAAGAACACTGAATAATATTCACCTCTCAGTCTTTCTAGTCATCTGTTAATTACTACAATAATAATGGTACCTGCTTCATAGGGTTCTCACAAAGACCACATGTGATGATGTGGATAAGAAACCTGCAAGTGATTACGTAGCTATTGAGTGAAGAGGAAAGAGGAAGGAAGAAAGAAACAGATAAAAGTGGAAAGAAAATGAATTCTGAGGAATGGCAAGGAGGCTGTAATAGGGTGAAAAAAGAGGAAGAGGATGGATTAGGGATAAAGAGACACCAAAGGGCATGGGAGATGGTAAGGGAGGGGGACAGAAGCGACCAGTTCTCCCATCCTCTTCTCCTCCAAGTCCTTCAGATGACTAAATGTCTCCAAAACCCTCAGCTGCTGGTCAAGAAGGTGGAAGATAGGAAGGCTAAAGCCGTCTCCCTGGGGGTCCCATCTTTTCCCAGCAACAGGAGAGTGGTCAGCACTGCAAGGTGGACAGCACCCTGGCTAGCTCTAGCTGGGCCTGGGGGCAGTGCCCTCACCCCTTATCTCTGCAGGGTGCTGGGGATGAGTCCTACAATTCCATCCTCAACTCCTCTTCTTTAGGTGACTGTTCTCAGCTAGCCTAAGACCTTACCTAAAGGACCAGGTGGGGAGAAGGTGAGGTGTGGTCTTCCTGGGACAGGGCCAGACACATGGCAGGACATCTTTCAAGGACCAGCCCTGAGCAGGTGAGAGTGGGGTCTTCCCAAGGAGTGTGAGAGGAGGATCCTTCCCACAAAGGCTCAGTGTGCTTGGATAGATAAGACAGATGGGCACGAAATCCTTGTAGAGAAACAGGAGGTCTTTGGACAAAGTAGAGCCAGTGTGCTTGGAGACCTGTTCTTGGAGACTCACTGAAACCTACTCCTGCCACTCAGCAGCTCTATGACCTTGAAACAGTCTCTTTACTTCTCTGGACCTCAGTTTCTACATCTGTAGAAACTGATCACACTGCTCTGCCTGGCTTTCAGGAGCTGTTAGAGCATATATAGGATGAAGGAAAGTAAAAGCACCTCGTGAACTCTGGTGCCCTATATCTGTGTGAGCTCTCATTCCTGGATGCCAGCCTGTTTGGTCAGAATGTTGAACTCTGTTTCTCTGTTGGACTATAGTTTTTTCCCCTCAGGGATTACACAAGGAACTTCTATATGTAGACAGTTCCTTGATCTTTCAGTCACTTTTGACATTTTATTTCTTACTTTGTTTACTATGTGAAGGCACACTTCCTCAGTTATTATTAGAATATAATTTGAGGAAAATAATTGTGTTTCTTTCTGAAACACTCCATTTTAGCCATCAAGAGCAACACTGATGAAAAGGGAGGTAGAACACACTTTACTATCTGTATTAGTTTCCAATTGTTGCTGTAACAAAGTTCCACAAAATTGGTAGCTTTAAACCATAGAAATTTATTCTCATATAGTTCTCCAGGCCAGAAGTCCCAAATCAAAGTGTCAGTGTGCCTTTATTTCCTCTAGAGGCACTAGGGGAGAATTTGTTTCTTGCCTCTTCCAGCTTCTGGTTGCTGCCAGCCTTCTTTGCCTGTGTCTGCATCACTCCAATCTCTGCCTCTATCTTCACATCACCTTTTCCTCTATGTTTTCTTCTGTCTGTGTCAAAACTCCCTCTGGATCCCTCTTATGAGGGTACATGTGATTGCATGTAGGGCTTACCTGAATATTCCAGGATGAGCTCCTCCTCTCAAGATCCTTAATCACATATTTTACTATATAAGATAATATTCACATGTTCCAGAAATTAGGACATGGGCATATATCTCGGGTCACTACTCAGGTTACCACTCCATCTGAGAACCCTAGAGTCATAGAATCACCTGTTATCTCTCATTCATTATTCAACTTAGCAGTTAGGAACAAGTGCTCTGGAATCTGACTCCTGAGTTCCCATCCTAGCTCTGCAATTTGCTGTGGGACCTTGGGCAAATTCCTTAATCTCTCAGCATCTCAGTTACCTTGCCTGAAAAATCAAGGATAGTATTTCCTTTGTAGGGTTGTAATAAGGGTTAAACAAAATACTCTGACTTTGTGTGATAAACACACAATAGAATATAAAGATGTTAAATTATAATGTACACCTGAAAATTATATAATTGTATTAACCAATGTTACCCCAATAAACTTAATTAAAAAATAAAAAATGATAAATAAATAAATAAACAGATAAATGTAAAAAAGGAAACCATAAAACAAAATACTCTGTAAAAACACAGTGTAGCACCTGACACATAGTAAATATTCAATAAATGTTAGCCATTATTAGAGATGGTGGTTTTAGGAAACATCTACAAATTCTTTACTGTTTCTCCCTTCAAAAGGTGGGGCTTGCTTCTCCTCCTCTTGAGTATTGACTGGACCTAGTGCTTCACTTCTAATGAATAAACTAAAGCAGAAATGACCATGTATAGCTAGCCCCTTGCTCTCTCTCTAATGACGTGCTCTGGGGAAGCCAGCTTTCATGTTGCGAGGACCATGTTGCAAGGTCTCCAGCCAACAGCCAGCAGTGAGTGAATCTGGAATAGGATCCTTGAGTCCCAATCAAACCTTTAGGTGATTAAAGCCCTGGTTAGTATCTTGATTGCAATCTCATGAGAGACTGAGCCAGACAGCCCAGCTAAGCCACTTTGAGACCTCTTACCCAGAGAAACTTTGAGATAACAAATGTTGTTTTAAGCCACTAAGCATTAGGATAACTTGTCACACTGCAACAGATAACTAATAAATTAGCTAGAATTATTTATTGGTAGACATTAAATATCTATTGCATACCAAGCAAGGGGGATTGCAGGAATGGCAGAGAACATGCCCTCAAGTAATAGTCTGGTGGTGATTGTAGGGGGTGTGGAATGTAAAACAATGTTTGCAGTAGAGTATGAGACAGTGCCAATGTGACATGCAGCACAGAAAAGGTAGAAAATTGCTTTATTAAGACAGCATCGTATAAAGGACAATGCTGATCTGGTTGGAACTGACTAGAGCACCAGAATGTAGGCAGAAGTTCAGGTGGAATCCAGCTAATCTAGGGGTCTGCGTGTAACAGCACCTGGAGTGACTTTATGAAGGAAAACTCTCAGTCATTCTTTTAAAGTTACAAACTAGAACTAAATATATACTTATCTTATGACCTAGCTATTCTACTCTTGAATATAAATCAAAGAGAAATGTAGTTCACAAAAAGACAAGTGCACGAGTGTTCATAGCAGCATTATTCATGATATTCCTAAACTGGAGATGACCCAATGTCCATAAACAAATTGTGACATATTCACACAATGGAATACTTCTCAGCAATAACAAAGAACAAGCTACTGATATATGCAAAAACAGGAATGAATCTCAAAAGTGTTATGCTTAGCAAAAGAAGCTAGACACAAAGGAATATATATGCATATACCAAGGTCAAGGTATAAGACATTTCCAATACTTTACTGTATGCATGTAATACTGCAATTAAAAAATTTTAAGATTAATTGGTCCACTAAAAAAAAAAGAAATATATTATTAAACAAGAATTACACACATTTTTATATTTATGTCTAAATGTATATACAACATATACTACAGACTTATGTGCTCTGACATAAATATCCAGCTCCTTGTGAGAAGGTCTCATTGGCTTACTGTGTGGCTAAGGCAGCAATTCCTAACTAGTGTACACTGGAATGCCACAAATTGTGGCATTCCAGATATGGTTGGAAGATTGAGCTGAAGGCATTATAAAATTGAGGGTAGTTGGGGTACAGCTCACTATGAGTGAGAAATAAACACAAGTGGCAAAAGGTCATCTCAATATAGGATTACACACAAGAACTCTCCTGTGTGGGTGTGTAAGGAAATACAGCCTGAGCAGCCATCAGTTCTATTAAACGATGTCACAATGCTGAGAGGCAGGCAAGTAAATCCTGCATACCTGAGAGTACACTATAAAACCTTCAGGCATGCCTCCAGAAACCCTAGTATTTTTTTATCACCCCACTAATTCTAGTAATCATCTATCACTGTATAAACTTATCACCATATTATTGACTATATTCCCCTTCCTCTTTTTTTAATTTTTAATTTATTAATTACAGTTGGCATATGATATTATATTAGTTTCAAGTGTACAACATAGTGATTAGACATTTATATAACTTACAAAGAGATCACCCTAATAAATCTAGTATCCATCTGGCACCATACGGTTATTATGATATTATTGACTATATTCCTTATGCTATACTTTATATCCCCATAAATTCTGTGACTACTAATTTGTACTTCTTAATCCCTCTACTTTCACACACCCTAGTATTTAAGAGTCTGTCCCAATCTCCAAAGATCAAGAACAACTTGACTAAGGAAGGGCCTCTGATCAGGTCCATTCTGGGTTTATCTTGTCCCAAGACTCTTCCTCTGTATTTATGTTCTGTTCTACCAGCAGGAGGGTGATACTTTCCTGTCTCATGGCCTTTATTAATATTTGAAAAACTTCTTTAAGCATGTCTTATGACCTTACTCAAAATCTGTGACAAGTGCAAACCTTTGTTAATTTATTCCTAGAGAAGTCCGTTTCTTCTCTTCACCCTTCATGGTCCTAGCACCCAGCCTTCTCTGTTCATCTGGAGATGGGTTTCCTTCTCTAAGATGGGCAGCCTGCTTCAAGTCTGTTTTCTGCAGTGATGTGACAATGATAAGAGTCATAATTTGTTTCTTTGATTTGGAAGAATAATTTCCTGGTTGGAATCCAAGCTGAAAAAGAATTCTTTGAACAGAAACATGGAAAAGATGATATCTTGTATGCAGTGCTGTTCTTTTGACTGTCCTTCCTGGTGGCTGCAGGTCAACATTTGGCCACTATACCATTTCTTGACCAATGTCATGTAACCAGCACTCGAAGATTGAGGTGAACCCCCGGGATGGTAGTGGGACAAAAGGAGGTATGGTCGCTTCTGCCTAGGACCAGGAAAGGTGTGGTGGTCAGGACTCTTTGCTTCAAGTGATAGAAATTTTAATCAACTTAGGCAAACAGGGAGCATGTAAGCAAAACATGGAATGGATAGGATTTGGTTTGGTGTGGAGGTAGCAGCTTCATGATAGTTCTGGGTTTATCTTCTCAGTTCCATCATCAGAGGAGAGGGTTCTTTACTCCCAGGTCCAATTTAAAAATCCAAGAGAAGAACTATGATTGGCTTATGTTGGGTCATATGCCTAAGCTTTGGGCCAATTGCAATGGCCAGAGATGAGGCTCTTGGATTGACCCATCCCTGTGGCTAGGAGAGGGATTTTGATTGAAGAGAGGAGGGAATAGTTTTTCAAGAGAAGGGAGAGTGGTGTTACCAGAGTAAGTGAAAAAGGTGTTCCAGGAAGCAAAATGAAGAGTTTTTTGCCACAGAAAACTTGGGAAAGTGTGGTATTTTGCAAAGGAGCCATAATTACCTCCCATGTTAATATGCACTTAACTGCAATATAACTGCTGCTCTTCTAATCTCTACCCCTTGAATCCAGGCTTGCTCATGTGATTTGCTTTGATCACTGGACTTTTGCAAATGTGATGCAAGCAGAGGTTTCACAAGCACTTGCACGTTGGGGCTTGCCTTCTCTTTTGCTGCTGGCAACCTGAGCCCACCATATAAACAAGTCTAAACTAAACTCCTGAAGGATAAGAGAGACTCTAGCTATCCCAGCTGAGGCCCTGCACATGTGAATGAGGCCACCCCAGACCACCTAGCCCTAGCTGAATCACCCAAACCAGAAGAACCATCCCATCCACCCAATCCACAGACTTGTGAGAAATAATCAGCATTTTTTGTTTTAAGCTTCTGTGTTTGGGGGTGGTTTGTTATGCAGCAAAAACTAACTGATACAGAGAGGATGATGCAATTTAGTAAGATCCTAAATTGGGCTAGACATCTGAGGAAGAGGTGATGGTCAGGGAGGTAGGCACAGAGGTGACGGAACCAGCAAAGGCACAGAGGCATGAAATAGCATGGCACATTTAGATATCTTGGTGTTTTGGTTTCACTGGAGAACAGGAGGCTACTGTAGGGATCTTGGCAAGAATAGATGAAAACCTGAACCACTGGGATGGTGGAGGAGGGGACAGATGGGAGAGTTGTTCAAGAGGCGGGACTGGGAGCGAAGAAGAAGGAAAATCTGGGACGACTCTTGAGTGTCGGGCTTAGGAGACAGGAGAATTTTGGCATCAGTGGCACTGAGGATTCTCAGTATCATAAAAACTCAGATCCCAAGAGTTGAAGGGGGCTTAGAGACTACCTAATCCCATTCGGTCTACTTCGCTTACCACTGATGATTCCAAAACTGATTTTAGGTAGTTTAGGGACAAACCCTTTTTTTTACAAACCATTTTTATGGTTGAGAAATTAATTTTATTGTATTAGAAATTACTAGCACATAAGACCTGTGATTTCATAGAAGTTATTGCTTGGCAAAGGGCTAAAGAAGTTATTTCAATTTAAAAAGCAAGTTGATAAAAAGAAAAACATTGTCAGTGATAGTACAGACGGATACAGATATGGCTGAAATTAGGAATGAGTGACGTTCATGGCACTTTGTGCCACCTAGAACACATATCTCCACAGGATCCCAGATAGTGATGCCCATTTCTTCAAGTGGCCGGGTGGGACCGACCTGCTACAGAGCCTTCCCATCCAGTCAGATCTGGCCTTCAGCCCTTGGAAACTGACTATGACATTTCTGTCTTCAGGTCGCCTTCAGAGCCGGATCCAGCTTGTCCAGGTTAAGGATTAGATGATGGCTGTAAGAAGGTAAGAAAATGAACATGCCTACTCCCCAGAGGCCTTTGCGGAGATAAACTTGTCCTCACCCGCCTGCCTGCCACCTGCCTGCATGCCTGCCTGTGCCTTTTGTGCAGATCTTGGCATTGTCTTGAGAAAAGGCTCCTGCACGCAGGCTGCAACTTCATGTGTGGATGCAGGGACCTTGTCTTGGGAGGCACTGTAAAGGATGGCACCCATTGTGCCCCTGGGAACCTTGAGCCACCCACTGTACAATTAAAGAGCAGTGCTGAGCACCAAAGAGGCTGCCCCCATGGGGGGTTAGATGGGTGCATTAGCTCTGCAGCCCAGTAGCCCGCTCCCAGCCATGAGCCACACAGGAGGTAGATTCCTGTGGGAACATGGCCTTTCCTGTTGGATTGGGCGTCCTTGTTTGGGAGTCCTGAGCATAATGCTGGTAATCCTGCAGACCTGCCCAGCAGAGGTGGGCTGGCAGGAGTGCTTGGCTTCCTGCCTTGCTGAGTGCCTTGAATGAGTGCTGGGCCCACTCTTAATCCCCCAGCAGCTTACTCTTCTGGTGGGAGGGCTGAGGAGGAGGGAGAAGAGGAGAGCAGCTCTGTCTCCTCTCTAAGCAGGGGGTTGGTGGGGGCCTGCCCTGTGTAGTTCCACCTACCTTTCAAGGGCAAGACATGAGACAAGCAATAGGACTGCTTTGCCAGCACCCTCCTGGAACCCTCTGCCCTTTTTCTAGCACTGTCCTTGGCCAGAGTTGGGTGTGCTAGGGTTATGAGTAGGGAGCTAATGGTAGAGGAGAGCTTCAGGAGCCAAGCACACTGGAACTGGAAACACCCTTAGGTATTCCATTCCTCCCTCTCATTTTACAGATAAGGACACTGAAGTCTCTGTGAGTCAGGGACATGTCCAATATCTCACAACAAGTAAGTGGCAGACACAGAAAAACAGAGCCAACAACTCCTGACTTCAGTGAGGTGGCCTTTCCAGTGGACAGCAGTTGTTTCCCAAACTGCCTCCTGGAGGATCCCCAGCTACCAGGAGACAGTAATGCTCCTGAAAAAAAGAGTCATGTGGTCAGATAGTCTGGGAGATGCTGCACATACACAAAGCACATCAAGAAGCAGAGTCCGTGGGAAGTCCTGCAGTACGTAAACCTGATCGATGTAAATGCAGCCCTTTCCAAACATATTTGGCAGTGCAGTTCTTTTTATACATGGCATCTTTTCCCACACAGAAGTAGTACTCTAAAGCATACAATCTGGAAATTCTGCACCAGACCATGCTGTAAACTTTCTACAAGTGATTTACAAGATGATGAGGACATTTCTATTTAAACTTTTTAATCCACATGGGGGCCTGTAAAATGGGAGGGATCTCCTTTTAGACTCAGAATCACCCGATGTTTACTGAACATCTCATTTCCAGGTACCATCCACCTCAATTATCTCTGCTGTTGGATGGGTAATAGAACATTGACTTTACAGTCATGGAAACTGAGGCACACGGAGCTAACTTGCATAAGGCCACACAGCCAACAGTCAGCAAAGCTGAGTTTCAAGCTGAGGTCTACTTCGCCTTAAGTGTAGTGCTCCTTCTCTTCTTCAGTGTTCCCCTCTCCTCTTTTCATATAGTCTGATGATAGAAATAAGTACATAGAACTGAAAATAAAAGAAAAAAGCTTCAATTCATACCTCATTCCATTCCTAATGCATTGTATGATCTTGGACAAGACCTTATTGTCCCCCCAAGCCTCATCTCCTACCCTCTACAATGGGAAGATTAGGCAAGGCGTCCAGTCCCTGTGGGCCTCTCCTGCTCTAGTGCTCTGTGACTCCATGACTCTGGTCCTCGGGCCCAGGCATAGGCCATCCTGGAGGGGAGCATCAGTCTAGAAATAGGGTGAAATAAGCCTGGATTCATGTTTGGCACAGGGACAGACCAGCTGCCTGCCTGAGAAGGCAGGGCATGTGCCAACTTACTCCTGGCACCTCGTCAGAGCCATGGGAAACTGTCACCCAGGGCTCAGGGATGGAGCCAGCCCTGCATGGTGCTGGTTCTCAGTAGCATGACCTGTGACACCCTCATAGGTAATGACTTTCTTTATGGAGAAACTTGCAAGACTGGTGAGGGTGGGGTCAGGAAAGGGGCAGGCAGGTGGTAAGAAGGCATTGTGGCATTCTAGACCTGAATTGGATTTACTTTTTATATGATGTATTTGTCGTTATTTAGCCAATTGATCCACCCTCTTTTTTAGAAAAGGAGGGTGATTGTCTTCGTTTGGGTTACCCTAGAAGCAGACTCTAAGACAAAGATACATATGCAGGTAGTTTATTTGGGAGGGGAACCCAGGAAGTGCTGCCAGGGAGCATGGTGGTAAAGCAGGAAAGGCACGTTATCAAGCAAGTGACCCCTGTGGATGGCTGAAGCTTGGTTGTGCTGGGAACTCTGGGACCCATCGTGGCTATGTGTTTAGCCTGAGCGTTATCCACCTGAGGGGCAAGGGAGCTGGAGTATATACCCCCCAACTTGTGTCAGCTGCTGGTTGAGGACCACTTCCATGCAGGGGGTGTTAATTCCCTAGCATTTGTGGCCTGTGCTGGCAAAGGCCAACCAGCACGGAGACCAGACAGAGCAGCGGGTACTGAAGGCATGTGGGTGTGGCCGAAGTGTCTGCCACAGAGGGTCGGTGAGCCAGACTGGAACAACTACACTTGAGATGGGGTCCAAGCTCTTTCACAATTTGGGGGGGGGATGGGCTTGGGAGGGGAAGGAAGGCTGAATAAGTCACTTGCCCTCTTGGAGCTTCAGTTTCCTCATTCAGAAAATGGGAATGGAATCCTTGCCCTGTCTATCTCACACTGGACCAAATCATAAATCGTAAGAAGATCATGAGTATATATTCGCTCCTCTCCAAACTGTTCCTCATCATCTGCTTGCCCCAACAGCACGTACAAGTTCTCATTCACTTCAGCTAGAATTGTGAGCATCTTGGTTATCTCACCACCTATATACCCCTCCTACCCATCCTGGCCAAGGACCCATCCCTGTAGAATGAGAAAGGACTACAGATCTAGAAATTAAGGTTTTTAGGTTCAAGGGGAAGCAGAATGATACAGCAGAAATAATATGGGTCTGAGAATCAAGAGACATGGATTCAAATCTCAGTTCATTCATTCATTCACCTAATATCTATCTATATTAACCATACTGACAGGGTGAGGGTGTTTGATGAAGAAGACACAGTTCTCAAAGGAGTTCTGTGTCCTTGGGTAAGCAGGCCCCTTCCCTCTCTTGGCTTTAGTCTCCCCAGCTGTGAAATGGGACAGGTGGTTCCTGAGGTCCCTTCTAGCACTATCATTTTTGCTTTAAGTTCGCACCCCCAGTCTCCTTGAGACCTTAAGCCCAGGGTCAGCAGAGGAAATGGAGGTCCAAGTCCCGCTGTGGCTGATGATGATGGGCTGGGGTGGGGAAAGATCCATGCTGAGCCCTCCAGTGAGACTGCCACTGTGCCTGGGCTTTATCTGCTGTGAGTGCTGTGTAAGCTCTGCAAACAGCAGCTGAAATGCTGGATTTGGGCAGCATTAAGCTGTATTAAGTCGAGCTGTTTCTACAAAGAATAGGTTTTAGAATAAACATGGCACTGAAACCACACTAAGAGGATGTAGCACTTTTTAAGAAGTGGCTTCATGCCATCCCCAGCTCCTAGGGTAGAGAACTGTTCCACTACTTCACCCATGTGCTTCTTCTGGGAAGACATTCCTTGATGCCCTAGGCACATGACCCAGGCTGAGCCAGTCGGAGGACTCCATCTGCCTGGCTACTTTGATTGGTCCAGGAATGATCATGTGACCCAACCTAGGCAAATTAGAGTCCTTTTTTGGGATATTGTTAGCTGGTGGAAAAGAATCTTCTTTTAATGGGTGATGGAGATGTGAACCTAGAGCTGTTGGAAAACACATCCTCACCCATGAAGAAGCTTTTTGTGTCAGTATGGAAGGAAACCAACAGTTAGAGACGAGAAGCTGAGAAGAAAATGTCTTGGTATCAGATGCCTTGGTCCCAGACTTTCCCGAGGCCAGCTTCACCACTGCCCTTTTTGGTTACTTAAAACAGTAGTATGCTTTCTTAAGCTGCTGGAAGTTTTATTTTTATCACCTTAAACCAAGAAGATCCTAAATAAGATTAACATCTTCTATTTATTGAGCTAAGTGCCAGGAGTTTTTCGGCGCCTCACCTTCCATAATCCTGCACACGGCCACACGTGCCATGATTATTATGCCCATTTTATAAATGAAGGAACTTAGAGGGTTAAGGGACTTAAGATCATTTTTCTGTGGTAAGTGGCTAAGCAGAGTTTCAAACCCAGGTCTGTCTAACACCAAACCCATGTACTCTACCCTTTTACCACAGTGAAGCCTCTCTAGATCTTATTCTCTGGGCTGTTGCCTTCAGAACAGACACAGCATCTGTGACTTGACCTTTTGTGTCTTGGCTTCTTGTGCTGCATTTGAATTGCAAGTAAAATTGCTCCCATAAGTAATATTTCAATAATAAGCTGTTATGATGGCTCTCAGCAGCTTAGTAGTTTAGAGTCAATGTCTCCATGTTTGTTCTCTCCTCATACCTTCACCAAGCCAACTAATGCTTTTTGTCGACATCCATTGGAATATGAGACATTTCTGATCATATCAAACCCTAGCCTTAAGAACTGCAACTAATATTGTTGTCTCCAAGGGCTCAGAGAGCTAAAGTGACTTGCTTTAGGTCACCCAGCTTGTCAGGGCAGAGCAGGCACTGGAGCTTAATTCTTCACTTAATTTATTTCTTTTCTGATAAATTTCTCAGTCTTTACATCTCTCAGGGTTTCAAACCCTCTGCCACAAGACCCGCGTCCAGGCACAGGTAACAGTAGAGTTGATGCTAGTGCTGGAAAGAGCAGTGCAGAGAGCCCCACCTTCTTCTTTTAACCAGCTAGAGCTTGAGCTTCCCTCACTAAAACCTCCCATGAGAGCTGTAGACAAGGCAGGGAGTTGGGGTAGAGTGGCTGCCCTTCCATCCAACAACAGAGGGTTCCCCCAGAGCCAGTGTAGACTGGAGTGGGCACGGGAGACTTCAGGCCAGCCTTGGCACTGGCAATGAATCACTGAGTGGACTTGAATATGTCCATCACCATCTACTCTGCTTCCAAGAAAAAATAACAACCGCTCCTATTAAGCAATTTTGTATATGCAGACACTTGTAGATAATGGAATAGGTACTGTAGTCACCCCACATGACAGAAAGGCAACTTGAAGCAAATCAATAAAGCAGAACATTTGAGGCAACATGGCATAACTAGCCAGTGGCAGAACTGGGATTTGAACCTAGATAACTTGGTTCCAGAGTCCATTCTATTAAACGCCTCACTATATCTTATTTTTGAATTGTGAGTTGGTATTCAGTGCAGTCAGATCATTCCAGATTTGGTGAGGGGAAGGCATACCACCAGACACTGTGATTCTGAGGTTGAAAATACCAATTTTGTGTTAAAATAAAACCAGAGTAAATTAATCTCATTTAAAGGCAGCTAACATGGCTTGTTTTATTATTTAAAGAGAGGAAGAATAGCTTGTTCTCTGACATTCCTGTGTGCAGACTGGATGAGCAGTATCTCAGCAGGGTCTTCCCAGTACTTTATAGTTTGCAAAACCAACCTCAATGCCTCTGAACACAGAGGATCCTCTGGCAAGCCAAAGAGAGTTGTTTCCCATTTTACTGATGAGGAAACTTGGGCCAGAGAGGGGAAAACACTTGCTAAGTGCACATGTGTGTACATATTTATGTGTGAATGTGTGTGTTTGTTTCTGTGTGCATGTGCAAGAAGGGCCATGAATGCTTCCGTGGGCCTGGATCCAGCTGTGAGAGGAACTTCTCAATTGCGATGCTTGGAGGAGAACGTTCCAGCCCACTGCCAGTGTATGGAGTCACTCAGACTGAGCTAAGTACACAGCAGCTGAAATCAGTGGGCAGCACAAAAATGTAGGTGTAGCTCCCTCCCCACTCCCCTCTTTCCCTCTTCTCCCCACTCCTACAGGGTGGAACTTCCTGAAACAGGCAGGCCCAGTGAACGAGTCTGTACACGCAGTATCCAAGAACAACTGGAGGACAGCTCTGGGGCACATGTGGAAACTTGTGCCCTGATACGCACACATATGTACATGCACATGTGTACACGCATAGCTTTCTAGGAGGTATACTCAGGAAAGGTGTGGGGCTCTGTGTTCTGGTCTGCTTCAGCCTCTGACTCTTTGGTGACCTCTGACTCTTCCCTCTTCTGAGCCACGGGCCTCTATCTATAAAATGGGCATGATGATGTCTACCTCCTGAGACTGTTACAAATATCCAAAAAAAGATGGCAGGATCCAAGAACCCTGGGCCTGAAGAAGCCCTAGGAGGCCATTAGCCTAAGGCTTGCATTTCCTACACAGGGATGCTGAGGCTCAGAGAGGGACAGGGAATTGCTCTGATCACAGAGCAAGTCAGGCACAGATGAACTAGAACACAGGCCTCCTGACTCTCAGGACCCACACACCAAGCTCAGGCCTTGGCCCTGAAAAGAGCATAGTGCTGTCCAAGGTAAGTTCTTGCTCTTGTATCTGACATTCACATGGATATGGCTGTGATTTTGAGACCAAATACTTTGTAAACACAACTTATTCACAAAATTCACATGTACTTTGCTGGGAGTGGGAGGATGTCCTTCTTCATGAAATATTAGCTCAAATAGGCATACAAAAGGCTTTATGACTTTCAATTTGCTTAACATTTAATTTGCTTTATGCCTACAAGTTTATACTAAGCTCTTGGGTATCTGCCGGTCTCTTTATTGACACTGTATCAACCCAGCTTTCCCTAAAACACAAACTCTAAAATAGGTGGAGAGGCAGAGGAACCAGGTTTTAGGGTCACTGTGGGTGTTTGCCCAAGTCCCTGCCCCTCTGCTTACCCATCTGTAAACTGTCAGGTTTGCACTCATCCCTGTGTTTTCCCTGCCCATGCCTGCCTTGGTGCCTGGGGCCCACCTCAAACTTTGCTTCCTTACCTAGACTCTCTACTTTGTCTTCTGCACATGTAGCTCTCCATATACACTGCCAGGTTGGGTGCTCCTCGAGAGCAGGAACCCTCACTGGACCCAGCCCACAGTCACCTCTCAGAAAATACGTGTCCAAAGGAACAGCTCCCAGGTGAACTTTGAGTTCAGGCATGCAGGTCACAAGAAGAAGGAAGAAACTAAAGATAAGTAAAGCATTGGAGGAGCCAACACTTTTTCCTCTCTCTGCCTCTGCCGCTAGCCTAGGTAATAGTCCAGACAATGTGACAGGACTTCCTGGGTGACCTGAATTCTCCTAATAATAATCACATCCACTTATTCTGCACATACCATGTGCCAGGCACTTTATAAGTGTTAGCTCTAATCCTAACATCAGCTCTAATCTCACTTTTAAGGTTAGGACCCACGTTTCAGAAACCTTCATTTATTTGCTTCAAGGAGAGGAGCTAGTATTTGACCTCAGGTCTGTCTGATTTCAAAGGCCATACCCATTCTACAATAACACAGGTGTCTTCAAGAACACTCATGCTCTCAGGAGACTTGGGACTAAGGGATTTCCCTCTGTAGGACATTTTTCTTACTATAGAGGTAAGGAGGACAGGGCTCTTCCCTGATCCTGCCTCCTTGTGAGCCCTCTTCATTCCCTGACCTTGATTTTCCCACAGGTGTGGTAAGGAAAGGGACCAGGTCTACCCAAATTTATTGGTAGTCCTGATAAACCATCGGCATCCTTTACTGGGGCTTTTAGGAGTAAAGACAAGGAGGAAATGGGGCAGGGGGAGAACTCAATTGTAACTACTGTCCTTGGAAGGGGACAGAGAAGGACTCAGGTTGCCTGGGATGGTAATAATTCACCTCACTGGTTTATAGTCACTGGAAACATGGAACCCAGGAAGGTTTCCACACCTGGATGAGCAGCAGAATCACATGGGGATATGTGCTAAAATACAAATTTCTGGGTCCCACTTGTGGAGGGACTAGGATGATAGGTTTGGGGCAGGGACAGACTCATGCATTTTTAACGAGTGCTCCAGATGATTCTGAGGCAGATTCTGAGGCTCCTGTCACTGTCTGAAAGATTTAGAGTTCTTCTAAGTTGGAACACTAAGGGGCCAAGAGAGCAAATGTGGGGGCCAATGCTACAGTGAGATAAAGTCCCTGATTCATTTGACATAGTCACAGAAGACAAGATTTTTTATATCCTACCTTAAGTTAAAGTGTTATAGGAAAAAATACACCCAGAATCTAAAAAGTTAGAAGTTTATCTATCTATCTATCTATCTATCTATCTATCTATCTATCTATCTACCTATCTGCCTATCAACCTCTATCTATCTGTCTGTCTATTTAATCAAAAATTCATATGCATATATTAAAAGACATTTACAAGTGTTCATAGCAGCACTGTTTATAATAGCCACACATTGGTAACAACCTAAGTGTCTTTCAACAGCAGAATGGATAAATTGTAATGCCTTTGTACCATGGACTACTATGACTCAGTGAAAATGAAATAAACCATTGCTACACTCAAAAACATGATGAATCGTATAGACACAATGTAGAGTGAAAGAAGCTAGACATAAAGGAATACATAATGTATGATTTCATTTATAAGAATTTCAAAAACTTGTAAGTGGAAAAATGAATCACAGTGATAACTCTGAGGGGTTATGACTGGGATGGGACAAGAAGTCTTCTGTGGTCTGGTAATGTTCTGTGTGTTGATCCATATGGTGGAGACATAGGTATATATATATACACACATATATATGTATACACACACACATATATTTGAAAATTCATTAAGCTGTGCACTTAACATGTATGTACTTTACTTAATGTGTATTATGCTTAATTGAAAAGAATTAAGAAAAAAATAGTAAGTAGTGGAAATCTCAATAAACTCCAAAATCTTGCCATCAAGTAAACCACATTCACTAACTAGAGTGCAAAGCAACTAGAATTCAAGTATTTAAAGATAGTTGCTCCTCACAAATTCATACACCTGGAAACAAAAATATGCTTGTAAATAACTCTTTGGTTAAAGAGAAATCTAAATGGAAATTATATTATATAAAACTCTATGATGATGAGAGCACCATTTCTTAGTCCCTGGTACGTAGTAGGTACTTACTAAATATTTGTTGAATGAGTAGATATCAGATCTGTGAGAAATCACCAAAGCAGTACTCAGAGGGAAATTTGTAGCATTAACTGTCCTCATCATTAAAGGAGAAAACTTTAAAGTTAAGGAGTGGGATCACTAAACTTTCAATCCAAGAGGTTAGAAAAAAGAATAAAATAAACCCAGAGGAAATAGAAAGAAGAAACTGGTGAAGTTAAAATGAGAAATTAATGAAATTGAAAGGACCAAATAAAGGGGGGGGGGGACTTAGTACAGATGATCAACAAAACAAAAAGTCAGTTTTTTGTAAAACATAAAATAGGCTGTCTTAGGAATAATTAAGGAAAAGAAGACAAACAACATAAAGAACAAAAATAAGGGCAAGGGTTGAAGGAGAGATCTCACAGAGATTTAAAACTAGAATAGTAAGTAGTGAAGAAACCACAGTAAAGGCAAAGTAAGGACAGGCATGTACACTCAAGGGCAAAGAGCTTTTTGGAGTTTTTTGTCTCACTAGGACTCAAAATAATGGCAGGATCAAGCAGAAAAAGAATGCAATCAGGAGTTGCAGTGTGTGTCCTTGAAGGGCAGAAACACAGGTCTCAGATTGTGTGTGCAGAGCCCCATGGAGACAGCTCAGCCTGCCCGGACTTCCAGTCCCGGCCTTAGACTTGTCTCCAATTCGACCCTGAGACATCTGGTACTGTGTGAGGAGATCTCTGGGACCTCCCAGTTCTGGCTGCCTCACGCCTGGGAAGCTTTGAAAGTACAGGGTTCCCTCACTCCAATGGCTCCAAGGCATTTCCTCCTGGGGTGGTCGGGCTCAGCACAACCTCCAGCCAGGCTTGCTCACTTGGAGGTCGGGAGCTGCCCCGCCCACAGCCTCCTCCTTCCTCCTGAAAGCTGTTTGGGCCAGGGACTGGGGCCAGAGAAATCTAGGGCATTGAGGATACTGGTCTCCTGGAGATAGCAGCTACCTCATCTACAGTGTCACTCTGCTATAGAACCCATTTTACAATCCCTGCTGTACCCTACTCTACCCGCGCCTGCTTGTCTTTCTACCTGAGTTCTTACCAGTGGTATGTTGGAGTATTTAGCAAGGCTCTCCTTTAAAAAAAGATGCATATGTACCTGTATGTAAGTTTACTATATACATGTTCCTGATATAAAGAATGTATAGCATACATGTTGCAAATAATAATAATATGCAATACTCAATTGTGAATTCCATACACCTTTAATTTCAGTGTTGCTATTCCTTGTAAAATCCACTGTCAGTTTTTATAATTCTATCATCAACAACAGCATCACAAAATCAAACTATGAACAAATACAAAGAAATTACTCATGTTATGAAGTGAAGTTTTTTTCATGAATGTCAACCGATATTTTCATTTCTACTAAGACAAAAATGAAAAATGAAGACATATAATAGAATGTTACTCACTTATCAACAACAAAGATAACTTTTTTTTTCTGAATCAAATTAGTTTTAAGATACTAGAAGAATTTTCTCATATTTTGGTGCTATTCATAATCTTTAAAAAGGCTATAGACGTGACAGATTTCTAAATTTAATCTGCATTGTAAACATTTTCTTCATCGCTTTTTAGTCCAGAGTCTAAACTCTAGACAATCAACAAACCATTAAACCAAGTCCTGATTTGTAGCATTTGCCCATTTCCATGGTGTAAGTACTTCCACCATAGCTGGTTTTAAGCTACTGACATTGTGACACTGAACATGGAGTTGGGAAGAGAGGCACTACAGCATGCCATTATGTAGTATTCTCATCACTGATACAATAGATGTACACAACCTCAAGGGCATGGATAATAGTCAATAAAGTAAAATAATTAGGTTGTGATCAGTTTTGAGTATTACCTTTGTTTCAAATAATATTTATAACATTTTAAGTTTATATAATTTATTTTTAATGATGGCTTTGTCTAAACCCTGGCATGGAAGATGTCTTGAAAATATAGTAGTCGGCTCTCATGAGCTGACACAAACTTACTCCAGCATGCCACATGTCCTCACCCTGCTTCAAGGTCCAAATACCGCTGCCTCCTTGATGCCTTCCCTGATCACTTCAGGCAGAGATCTTTTCTCCCTCCCATATGCTCTATGAGGGCAGACACCAGGTCTGACTGCCTCTGTCCCTCAGGGCCTGTCACTGAGCAGACTCTGTTGCTCTCTAAGTATGTGCCAAAGCCATGTGTTGAACCAGCCCTCTCCATCCCAGCTATAGATGTCTTCTACGACCTGATCCTCCTGGCGCATGGTCACCAGCTCCGCAACTCTGCCCCTTCAGATGCCCTTTCAGGCCACATGGAAATTGTAGCGACAGGGTCTCAAGCAGCAGGGGCAGCCACTTGACCTCAATTTCCCTAACTGTAGGGTGCTAAGAAAGGAAGGGATGGAAAGAAAGAAAGCATAGTGATAGTCCCTTCAGTCTCTCTTAGGCATATAGTTGTGGACAGTTGTATTTGGTCTGTACGTTCAATTTAGTGTCTTGTGGTTTCTCATGTAACATAAGCAAATTTCCACATTCCTGTATAGTTTTCAAATTTTCCACTATTATTGGATGCAGAATGTCATATTTTGTTTAATTAATATTCACTTTATCTTCCTTTATTTTGAGACATTTATATAGTTTTTGGTTTTTCTGAACCAGTTTTACCTCATCATTACCAGCATTGAGTGTTTTAATTTCAGAAAATACATGCTAACTTAAACATCATAGACTTTATTATTGTCCAATGTACTTTTTGTTTTAATTCCTAGTGCTATTGAACTTTTTCTGTCAACTTTTCTACTTGTTGTCCTTGAATTCTTAGCACAGATCACAAAACAACTTGATTTTTCACATTTTGAGTCATTACCAACACCAGGGGCTCTTGGAATGTGTAGACTTTCAACCCTGGACTATGATTTTAAGTGAATACAGCTGTCATTTATATTCTTTTGGGCATTTCTCCTGTCAGGCTGTTAAATATTGCTTTTCACTGGGGTCAGCGGGCCAACTTCTCGAGTCTTTGTTTGCTTCTCCTCTGAGAAATGAGAAAGCAGACACAGTAACGAAGCTTGTTAGACTTGCCTAGAAGAAACTGACAGACCCTCTTCTTACCCCAGTGTAAGAAGAAACTTACACTGGATGTTGGAGCCAGATTGCTTCACTGTGAAGAAGGTGCATGGGTTCATATCACCTGGTACAGCTGCCCAAAGGCCTTACAAATTTATATTCCAACTTTTGGCTGGTGTCTGGGTATCTGAGGATGTTGAATCAATGATCCTGAGAAAGGGGAATGACTACATTTGGTTTTATAAAAATCATGCTGGTAGAACAGATGTGGGTAACAGTTCCTTTATGTATACATTGAACTTGACACTTTATGGAGCCATCTAGATATGTCATAGATTCCCACAGTACCATTATGGGGTAGGTATGGCTGTAGACTTTATGAATGAGGATGCTCAGACCTGACAAGATTATATCTTACTCAAGATCCCTCAGCTGGTGTGTGGCAGGGCTGGTCATGGAACTGGGGCTCTGGACCATTGCTTCCTAGCTAGACTTGAGACCTTCGTGACTTGAGCTCTTATGTGTCTGGCTCCTTTACATGTTTGCTCATGTTGAGAAAGCAGGATGTGGGGAAATTACTTTTAAGTACAATAAAGGAGAAACAAGCAGATGAGCTCACAAGGTCTTTTGTTTGGGATGGTACCTGTTTATCTAACTAACTCTCTCCAAATCACTAATAACGTCTTTGTTACAGGAGATGGGCCACCCTGTATCTGAGACATAGGCGTCTCTCTTTGGAGTTTATAAAGTTGTGATTCAGTCCATCCTGGTGCCTTGTGTTGGATAAATTCAAGAAGAGGGGGTGCCTTTGGGTAAGGGGCCACTAAAGCCATCCAGAGGACACCGTGAGGCATCTGGGATTTCTGCAGGCAAGGAGAGGGTCTGTAAGATTATGTGACACATGAAGAATTCCCTATGGTGGCCCTCCACAGAAAAGGCATTAGTCCTAGTGTAGTGAGCAACATGGCATAGAAGAGAGTGCACAGGCTTTGGACAGATCAGATGGGCTTCACCCAGACAGACCAAATTTTCTAAGACCTGGTTCCATACTAGTCTGTGGCACAGAGCTTTGTTTTGATAGTATAAAGAATGATGATGAAGAAGTGTTTCCAGTACATTTTTATTAGCATGTGTTAACATATTTATTAATCCTTTTGTAATGCTCTCAGAACTGGCCTACTCCATTATTCTTAGGGAAAAAAGTCTTTTACATAATTTTTACCAATATAAAAATAATACACTCATCACATAAAATCTAGAATATAGAGAAAAAAAGTATAATATGAAAAATACTCTCATAATCCAAACAGTTTATTCTTGTTTTCTAGTACTTTCTTCTAGTCCTTTCTTTTTTCAATGCATAGTTATTTCCTTGCATGTTAAATACTTAGAATAATTTAATTGCCAATGCATATTCATCTTTATTGAACTGTAAGTATCACTTCTTTATATTTGAATTTCCATGAGCTTGATACATCTTGTTGTGCTGGAAAGTAAGGCAGTGCTCAAAAAAAAAAAAAAAGTGATGGGGCTATGTCAAAAAGACATGAGAATCGGCTTGAAAAGGTTCCTATCAGCCAAATCTGGAATAATTTAAGCATTGAAATAATCAAGAAAATAAGGAATAATAAACCATTGAAAAAATGGGAATCTGTACTGATAATCAGTAGATCAATAATAAATTAATGAATACTTAGGGAAGAGGAAAGGGCTCTTGCTTACAGTAAAATACCAACCAATAAATGTGAAGAGTGCAAGAGTTGGAAGATGATCATTTTGTAACCATCGTGGAAAGCTTGGTTTGAATAAGAATCATCATTCTGAAAGGAGTTCTTCAAGCTGAAAAAAAAGGATGCTAATCAGTAATGTGAAAATATATGAAAGTATAAAATACACTGGTAAAGGGAAGTATATAGTTCCCAGGAGACCTCTGTAGTTATGATTTCATTCTAGACCAGCTAATTTGTTTTAAGTGAAAATTGATTGATTCCTTTAAATCCAATTATTTATTTGTTTATTTGTTTATTCTTGGAATTTCTAGATAAGAGAAAGGGAATAGAATATTGGGTCTTTAGTTGTTTTAGAGTAATGTGGCCAAATCTCCTTTCTACCTGTTCCTGCTCAACAAATACCACCCCATCCCCACATACAATGTAAACAGCCTTGTTTCTCCAGATAGTATATTCTGTTGTTTTATTTTTAATGATAACTAAAAGAAAGAAGACATTTTGTTTCGGATTGTGGTAAACATTTATTAGCAACCTCCCAGTTGTTTTCCAGTTTCATACAGCCTGGGAAGAATGAAGTCTCCAAGTCAGGGAGACAAATATTTGAGAGTTATGTGTGGGTTTAAAGAATGTTTACCCAATCCAGGTAACAGTCAATTGCCACTAAAAGGTTCTTCACTCCCTGTCCCCATCACCATGGCACCCTGCAGAAGGTCAAGTGGCCTTATGCACAAGGCTAATTCCCTGCATTCCTGATCAAGGGGCACAGAACGGTGGGTGAAGTCACTGCTGTGGAGCAGCTGGTGGTCAGGAGGGGACTGGAACCAGAGACCCATCCAAGTACCCTACAACTTTCCTTCAGAGACCGAAAAGCAGAGGATTGGGGCTTGCGTCCATTTTGGATAGAACTTTAGAAAAAGAAATAGTCAGGTTGACCAAGGTCTAGCCATCATTAAGATGGATGACCTCAGATGACATTTACATAGAATATTATTTTTTTTATCATGTAAATTTCATCAGCCTGCTAACGAGAAAGGAGTCTCTCTTGAAGGCTGAATTCCAGCGCCAGCTCAGCTGACTCGCTGAATAATCTTGGGCAGGCAGCTTGCCTTTTCTGGTTCCCAATTTTCTTATCTGTAAAGTAAGGGATGGAGTAGGTAAAGTCTAAGTTGGTCCCTAATTCTTCCTTCATAATCCACATGGCAACTCTGAGATAGGTAGGAAAACGAGCAACGTTCCCATTTTACAGATGAAAACACTGAAGCACATCGAGTGGAAGACTCCTGGCCAAAGCAGCAGTATTAATCAGTGGGTTGAAATTCCCTAACTCCTGTGTTCTATTACATTAAAGACCCCATTGCATAGTTGCCGTCAGAATTTTTGTACTTGGAATAAAAGTCATGCGGGTGAAAAAAACAGGATGGGCAAAGGCCAAGAATCCTGTCTTTGTAGCCTAGGCATATCGGCTTCCCCTTATTGCTCACTATTTTCTCTTAGGAACTTTAAAAAATTGGCTTATTGATGTTATATCACCTTGGTTTTCCATCAACACTTAAAGA
This sequence comes from Eidolon dupreanum, assembly GCA_028627145.1. Lineage (NCBI taxonomy): Eukaryota > Metazoa > Chordata > Mammalia > Chiroptera > Pteropodidae > Eidolon > Eidolon dupreanum. The sequence goes on along the minus strand of CM053509.1, from coordinate 137,575,600 downwards.
AGATACCACAGACAGTCAGAAATAGCCCTGGAATGACAAGAATGCAGCCATCTCTCTTAGGCATGTCTGCAACAGACATGCTGGCTGATTCCAAGTGGAGAAATGCTGAGCTGAGAAGCACCCCCAACAGGCCACGTGAGCAGCAGTGACATTAGTTCACAAGATGGGAACTCCCTCTGCAGCCACATACCAGCCTCTTCTGTGAGGTTCACATATGCCATCTCATTTAATCTCACAGCAGTCCTAGAGGTGGGAAACATTAACAATAATCCTTATTTTACAGAGGAGAAAACCAAAGCTCCCTGAGGCTGGGGAGCTTGCTCAGTCTCTGTATATGAATTGGAACTGGGATGGAATTTGAACCAGGTCTGCCTGTCTGCAAGGTCTGTTTTCATTACCCCATGATCACATGCTACCTTCCAGATTATTTTGGAATAATTTCAAAATTTTCTAGTTACATACACACACACATATGCACACGATTAAATGGTCATTTAAAGCCATTTATAATCTTGGATACCTCTGGGAAGGAAAACTGGTGGTTTGTGAGCATGGAAAGGAGGGAGATTTCCTTTTCAGCCTATATCCTTTACTGTTAAAATTTTTTGAACCATATGCATGTATTACCAATTCAAATGAACTAATTAAATTTAATAAAAGGTGACCTGGTATATTAGTTTCCTGTGGTTACTGTAACAAATTATCAGAGCTTTGGTGGCTTAAAATGGCAGAAATATGTTCTCACAGTTTTCTGGAGGCCAGGAGTATGAAATCCAGGTGTTGCACTTCTGAGGATCTTGGGGAGAATCCATTCCTTGCCTCTTCTATTTTCCAGCGGCCTCAGGTATTCCTTCACTTGTGGCCACATAACTCCAGTGTCTGTTCTTCCTCTTCCTCTTCTCTGCATGTCTGTCTTATAAGGATACATGTGATTGAATGTAGGGCTACTTGAATAATCCAGAATAAATTCCCCCTCTCAAGATCCTTAACTTATTCACATCTCTTGCCAAAGAAAGTAATATTCACTCTTTTGCCATAGAAGGTAATATTCATAGGTAGCAGGGATGAGGATGTGGCAGTATCTTTTAGGGGAGCCACCATTCAACCCACTACACCTAGAATTAGCAGGTGAATCTCCATTCCTTCCTGTCAGATGTTGTTTGTCTCTTAATGTGTCCCTTTGGATAAGACACTGATGTCTAAATACAGCAATTATAGTTTTTTTTCGTTTTTGAAATAATATTTTTATTATATTTTAGAAAATCCTTAATCTAGCACTCTACAGTGTGAAGGATTTAAATTAGATATATAAAAGATATAGTATAGTGGCATTGAACACTATTTATCTGTTACATAAATTATTTGGTCATGTTTTTTTTTTTGTTTTTTTGTTTTTGTTTTTTTTTGGCAAGGCAACCCTTGGTTGACCTCACAGATTGCAAGGACCTTGTCAGCTTACAATCCCTTATTTTTTATTTTTTACGCCTACAGCACCTGGTCTTCCTAGGTGGTCTCCCATCCAAGTGCTAACCAGGTCTGAACCGGCTTAGCTTCTGAGATCAGATGGGATCGGGCTTGTTCAGGGTGGCATAGCCGTAGACAGTCATGATTTTTAAAAAAATTTTTTCCAAGTTTTATTGAAATATAATAGACAATTAGTTGCTCACATTTACATTGTATAATTCAATGAGTTTTTTCAATTATAGTTGGCATACAATAATATACTAGTAATTAGAGATCTAGTAATTAGAGATCCACATAACTTGCAAAGCAGTCACCCCACTAAATATAGTACCCCTTACACATTTATTACATTAATCGTCTTCCCCATGCTACATTCTACATCTCCATGTCTATTCTGAAACTATCCATTTGTACCTCTTAATCCCTTTGCCTTTTTTTTCCCATCTCTCGACCACCTCCCATCTGGTAGCCCTCAAAATATTCTGTATCTATGAGTTCATTGTTGTTGTTTATTTGTTCTTTAGAGTCCATATGTATGTGAAATCATGCGATATTTGTCTTTCTCTATGCTTCCGATAGGTTCGTATAGGTCCCTCTAGGTCCATCAAGGCACTGTCTTTCTCCATCCCCTTCCTTTTAGTCTGTGTGTGTCTTTTAATCTGAAGTGAGTCTTTTACAGGCAGCATATATAGGAATCTTGTTTTCTTATCCATTCAGCCACTCTACCTTTTGGTTGGAGCACTTAATTCTTTTCCATTTGAGGTACTTGTTGATAGGAATGTAGTTACTACCATTTTTTATTCATGTTTTTGATACATGTTCTTTCTTCTTAAAGAAGTCCCTTCAACATTTCCTGTAATGCTGGCTTGGTGATGATAAATTCCTATAGCTTATTTTTTTCCGGGAAGCTCTTTATCTGTCCTTCAACTCTAAATAATAGCTTTGCTGGATAAAACATTCTTGGGTATAGATCCTGAGTTTTCATCACATCGAATATTTGTGCCAAGCCCTTTGTCCTGCATGGTTTCTTTTGAGAAATCAGCTGCCAGTCTTATGGGTGCCCCCTTGTCAGTAACTAACTGCTTTTCTCTTGCTGCTTTTAAGAATCTCTCTTTGTATTTAACCTTTGGCATTTTCGTTATGATTTGTCTTGGTGTGGGCAGCAGTTATAGTTTTGAAGCCCATCTAGACTATTTCTACGACCTTCTTGGAAAGTTATATGCACAGGTTTGGAAGTTAGCCTGAGTGTGTTCTAATTCTCATCACTTCTATTTACCACCTAGGGAGAGCTTTAGGAAAACGATAGTCCTGTTTTGCTAGATTAATATTTCTAAAGTATAATTCTAATGACATTACATCTCTTTCTTAGGTCTTCACTGGCTCCCCAGTACCCATCCAATGAACTACACACCCTTTGCCTTAGTGTTCAAGACCTCCTAATGACCTCTACTCAGGTTCTGTGTCCTAGGCACATTCATCTCATGAAAATATGGACTGGCCTTGCTCTTTCCTACTTCTCTGCCTCTGCTCAGGCTCTTCCACTGCCTATAATTCCTTTCCTACCTATCTCCACATGTTGAAATCCTTCTCATCCTTCAAGGCCCAACCAAATGTCACATCATTCACAATGTCTTTTCTCATCTTTTCATCTGGACAGAATTTCTCCTTTCATTACTCCTTTGACCCACTGCATCTCCTGCATTGTATATACACAGAGCTTGCCTTTGTGTTGCAGGTCTGTCTATTGGCCACATCCCCTCTAGGGAACAGTGGCTCCCTGCAGGCAGGAAACGTGCATCTTATGCGCTTCCAGAACCAGGAACAAGACCTGTTCAATGCTGTTTGTTTAGTTAAATTTATGTAAAAATAATAGAAATTATACTAGAAGGACACACGGGTGTGTGTGTTCAAAATCCTTTATTTTACAGATGAGGAAATTGAGACCTAGACTAGGAAATGACATGTCTTCCAGCCCAGTCTTTCTGGAAAACTTCAGGAATTAGAATAAAAGATTGAAAGGTTCTATTTGGAGCCCTATTAGGCTCTGGCTTGGGAAACTATATTTATTTGTAATGATGCTAAATGTCAGAAGACATGCATTTCATGGTGAAGTTTATCTGTTTTAAAGAAATAAATATAATTTGGTTCCTTTCTCACTATTCTCTGGCTTTCACCAGCAAATTCCAACTCTAGTCTCACACATGGCCTGGTTAGAATGCTCTTTTAACTTCACTTTAATTTTTTAAAAAATATAAATAAATAAAAAGCTTTCTTTACTCAGATTTAAACCTGAATGACCCTCAAGATTCAAGGTTTTGGAGCTATTTTTGAGAGTACTACTTTCCCAGGGAGAACACAGGCAGACCAATGAAAGCTGTCCTGCACAGCAAATCCTCCTAGTTGTGTAAAACCTCAGGAAGGCAAACCAGTGTTCACTGTCATGTCTTTTGTCATCTGGCAAAGTGTAAAAAGGGTAAAGCAGAAAGGCAGACGAGAACACCTGTGGCCATTATGAAAACCAAAGCCGCCTCCCAACCCCGTGTGTTTTTATTCTGAATATGCAGCATCTGTCAGCCCAGATGAAAACCCAACAACAGAGGACCCAGAACAAGGGCTCAGACAAGTTGACTGAGGAATTAGAAGGATTTTGTAATAAGCCTATTCTGTCGGATTGAAACACCTTCCAGTTCCACACAGCCAAGCACAGCCATACATCTGTCCAACATTTACATGGAATTTATGCCTGCCTGAAAGCAGGGACACAAGTATGCTCAGAAGAGTGAGAGGGCTAGGGACCAGGGCTGGGATTCTGCATCTATCACTTACCGGCTAAAAGGGGTCTTGGCCAAATCATATAAGCCTCCTGAGTCTCAACTACTTCATCTCCAGAAGGCTTTCACCAGGACTGTATTAGATTATTCATTTTACCCGAATTTAAACTGTAAAGTAATGTGCAATTGTTCATATTATCACCAGCTTGGGAGAAAAGGAAAAGCAAAACTTGGTGGTTGAGGGAAAGCCATTTATCTAGATTTACTCCATAACATAAAGGGAGAATTCACCTGTGCCTCCTAACCTTGGTCCTTTGACTTGAGTCTGACCAAGGAAAAGGATGGTTTCAGCACCTGGACTTGGAGGATCCTGCAGGGGTACCCAAGTGGACTTAGCTACGGGTAGGGGCAATGCTGAGGGCCAAGATGTGGCTTCATCGATGCTCAGGGTCATATCCAAGACAGCCCTGCATTTCTCTGCCTTCTATATCTTAATATAGAACATCTTAATTACTCAGTAATCAAAAACGTCAAAATCTCTTGGGAGACAGAGTCTCATCTTAAATTGTTTTCCTATTTATGCATTCATCGAATATAAAAACAAATGCAAAAATACTCTTGCTATATCGTTAAAGCAATAATGTAAGAGAAAACATTACAAAGTTGATCTCAACTATGTAAAAACTATACATAGAAGAAAAGACTTGATGAAAATGTTAGTAGATGTTATATTTGAGAGAATAGATAATGGACTTTATTCTGCTTTTCTACACTTTCTAAAAATTTAAAAGGGCTCATCAATTATTCTTATAATAAAAGAAGATTCTATTCAGAAATATTTCAATGCTCCAAAAGAAAAATGACATGAAAGTTACATATGCAACTTCAATAAAATTAATGATATAATACTGAAAAATTTTGAAAATAAGATATTTTATGATATTGATAGAGATACCAAGTCACTCAATAAGTACAATACAGATGAAAGTATATTACAATAAATTTGTTATAAAAAAAATCTGTGTGATCATAAAAGCATTGTTTCTGAAAATAGTATGCTTATAACAAGGAATATTTTGATACATTTAAAAGCACAGCATAAATGTAAAAGAATGTGGGTAGGCTCTTGGGGTTTGTTTTAATAGAATTTAACCTGCAGTTATTTAGGCTCAAAAATATCAGCCTTGTTCAAGATCATAAATTGGAATTAATGAAGGAATGTATTAATGTTTTTAAATATTCTGATTGTTACTAGTAAACATATGCAATAGAAACTATGTTCTATAGCAGCACTGTGCAAAATTGGTTTGCAGTTGTTTGGCAGGAAGTCTTGTATGTTACCTGAGGAAAGAGTTCAGCAGTTAGAGATGTCAGGTAGACCTTAAGGCAAAGTATTCAACAGGCCTCTTCCTTGCACTTCTTCTTAGAACATCAAATATACTAATTTTCATTGTGAGTCTCCAAGAGGGGTGTGAAGTATGTAGCATTTGCTCAAAGCATTTGACCAGAAAATTGTTTCTGTTCCCCACAAAGGACACTTCACACTGAGATATGCAGTCTCACAGGCATGCAAAGACCTTTATCTTTTCAATTTTTATTTTTGAGCCCACGAAGCTGAGTTCGTTTATTTCTATTGTCACAAAAAATTTGAAGCATATATATAGATCACAAATCATTTAATGAGTTATATCACATGGAAATGAAGCCCAGTTCCCAACATCAGGTCTTATCTCATTCCAAGTCAGAAGCTCTGAGAAGTTTAGCTCTGATGAGACATCAGAAAACTAGAAGGGGCTTGTGAGTTTCATCATGGGTTCTGTGCTTTGACCTCCTTTATAAAATGGCTTAGGAATGACATGCAACTCTGCAACTCACCCCCTCCCATCCCCCAACACAGAGATGCACACCCTTTGCTGGCATGCGAAACGTGCTTAGAAAGGGGAAGAAAACCCAAATCACAAAACCCCACATTCCTTTTGAGGGCTGTATGCGTACACACCCTGGACCTTTGACCCTCTTTCCTTGTTGAACAGGGGTTTTTGAGGCTTTGAGTCAGGAGTCTTGGACTGTTAAGATGCAGCTGTACTGTGTCCTAGTCTCATGATTTCAGCATTTACCTTCTCTGGGGCTCCATTTCTTCACTATGAAATGGAGCTAATGAGCCCTGGATTGTAGCAAGGACTAAACAGAATAAAAATGCTCTGAAAAGTTGGACACATGAGGTTTGGTTATACCATTACAAGCAGAAACAGTCCACTTTCTGTTTCTTAGGCAGTGGGGAGAGGGAAAACAAGGTGGGAGACAGGCTGGAAAACCTAATGAATGTTAATCAAAAACTCTCAAACTTCTCACAGCCTCCCTAGTCTCTTTACCACCTGTCTGGTTAATCGTTGTCTTCTCACCAAACACAGAGCTTCCATTCACTCTAAAGACAATGAAAGCAGGAGAAGACAAATCCATGAAGTAAAGTGTGTCTAGAACACCCTCCATAGCTTTTCCATTTCTGATAAAATGTTTATACCACTGAAAAATGCATTCAAATGAACACTTTCTTTAAAAAGTATATGCCCAAAAGAGAAAAGGCATTTGATTAGAAGTATCTGAAAGAGCCATAAAAACTTCTGAAGAAGCAAAAAAATAGTTTAATAACAATTCACCAACACCTCTGAAGACTAACTGAGGCCAGAATCTGGAAAACATTGCCACTATTTATAAGGCAGTGAGAACTAGATTAAGAAGCGTATCAAAATGGCAGAAAGTAGGAAGACATGGCATTGCATTGTGTAGATTCCCAGTGGTTGTTTTAAAGTTTTTAATTACAAAAAGGAAAAACATAGAAGGACTAAAAGAAAAAAAATGTATATATACATATACATATGAGACTATTTCTTTAGTTTTGGAATGGTGAAAGCCTTTCTAAGAATGACTCAGACAGAAACCATAAAAAATATTGCTTTATTTTATTATGTAATATTTAAAATTTTTATATATTAAAAAAACCTCATACATTGCTAATGAGATTTTTAAATGATGCAGCCACTTTGGAAAGTAGTCTGGCAGTTCTTCAAAATGTTAAACATAGAGTTATATGACCTAGAAATTCTACTACTAGGTATATACTCAAGAGAAATGAAAATATATGTCCATACAAAAACTCGTACGTGACTGTTCAAATAGCTTTATTTATAATAACTAAAAAGTGGAAACAACCCACTTGTCTATCAACTGATAGACGGATAAATGTTATCTGGTATACCCATAAAATAGAATATAATTCAGCCATAAAAAAGAATGAAATACTGACACATGCTACAACATAGCTAAACATTGAAAACATTATGCTGAGTGAAAGAAGCCAGACACAAAAGACCACATATTGTCTGTATATTTTATGTATGTTCATGATTTATATGAAATGTTCAGAATAGGCAAGTTCTATTAGTCTATCCAGAATAGAAATAGAAGTAGATTAGTGGTACCAGGGGATGGGTCTGGGGGAATGGGGAATAACGACTAATGAGTTCAAGATTTCTTTCTGGGGTGTTGAAAATGTTCTGAAATTAGATGATGGTGATGGTTTCATAACTCTGTGAATATACTAAAACCAACTCAATGTATATTCCTAATCATATATGCAACAGAAATATATTCATATGCTCACAAAAAGACATCAAAAGAATGTTCATAACAGCTATAATAGCCAAAACTTGGAAGCAACTCACATGTCCATCAACAATAGAATGGATAAATAAATTGTGATATATTAATACAAAAGAATACTATATGGCAACAAGTGAGAATGAACTGTTGCTATTTGCCACAACATGAATTAATCCCATTCACATTCTGTTGAGTGAAAGAATATAGACATAGGAATAAATATTGCATAATTCCATCATATAAGTTTAAAAAACCAGGCAAAACACATTAGAAACTAGAAGTCAGGATAGTGGTTACTTTTGGGAGAGAGGAGACGGTAACTAGGAGAGGGTCCAAAAGGTTTTTTGGATGCCGGTAATAATCTATTATTTTATATTGGTACTGGATCTAAAAGTAGATTTAATTTATGAAAACACTTTGAGCTTCATACTTATAATTTTCTATCTTTATGTTCTACTTTAATCAAAAGTCTGCTTGAAAATGACATTGTAAAAAATTTTAAGGACATGAAAAGATATTCATGTTGTTACATATTAAAAATGCAGATTGATACAGGTACAAATTGTGTATAGAGTATGTTACTATTTTTTTCTTAAGGATCATCATGCATATATGACTGTAAATGCATAACATATCTTTGGGATAATATATAAGTAAATGATGGGAGTAACTGCCATTTTTTACCTTTTGAAGTTTTAACAATGAACCTATATTGCCAACTCAATGCATAAGTTAATGATAATGCAGATTACAAAGCTAAATGAATTCATTTTGTGAAAATAAAGGCCTGGCATTATCAATATCAGAATGATAACCATGTTTATTATCTCTGGATAACAGGATTATGAATGATTTTCATCTCATTAAAAAAATCATATTTTTTCAGTCTCCTAGTGTGAACATGTATTTCTTTTGAGAATGAGGTCATAAACTTTTTTTGCAATTCAGTTTTTATCAATGTCTAATTTGTGAACAGTAAAATGCACTGATTTTAAGTGTATAGTGCAGAGTTTTACAAAGGGATATATGTACACATGTGTCGTCAACACTCAGTCAAGATGTAGAAGGTTTCCATCCCCTAGACACTTTCTCCATGTCCCTGTGCAGTCAGCCTTTCTCTCTTCTGATTTCCATCACGGTAGCTTAGTTTTGTCTGCTCTAAAAGTTCATCGAAATGGGATTTTCCAGTATGTACTCTTGTGTCTGTTTTTTTTTTTTTTTTTTTTTTTGCTCGACATAACGCTTTTGAGATTGATGTATGTTTTGCGCGTATCACTAATTAATTATAATTTTTTCTAAATGAAGAGTAATGTCTTAAGTGCTTGCTGCTTTCCTCTATAGCTTCTCTAAGCATGTCTGCTGCAGGCGGGAATGATCTTACAGCCTGCAGATCCTGTGTGGAGAGACAGCAGCCAGCCACCCCCAATCCTGGCCTGCCCCCTCTCCCGGCTGGCGGCTGGCGGCAGCACCAGTCTCAGGTGAGAGCCACCCTGCTTGCTGCCATTGTTCTGCGAGTGACAGCCTCCGGGGCAAATGGAAGGCCGTCAACCTGAGGGCTGTCAACGGCAGACAAGAATTCCTTTCTTTGTCAGGCTGGGTGGTCTCCGTGGCTTCACATCAACCTACACAAAAGATGATAAGCATCATGTGCACTTGCAGAAAAACATCGCCACCACCCAACTCCTCTAACCACACTCCTTTGTAAGGCCAGGATTAGGCATATGTGGCTTCCCTTGCCTGGGTATAAATCATCAAATCTCAGCCCCGGTGAGGGCATCCAAAGGTCGTTTCCTTCGTCCCCTCCATCCCGACCCCCATGAAATGTATTTGTCCTGGAATTTTATCACAGACAGCTAGAAGGTCCCTTAGAAATTACCTAGTCTGACCCTCTTGGGCTTCAAAAGGGGGTCCAGACACAGGTGGGAACTTGTCCAAGGTCACACGGCACACACAGCTATTCTGAGAGCCTTCTTTGGAGTGGGTGCTCTTTCCGCTACTTCAAGCTGCTTTTGGTAATAGGTGATCCTCTCCCCACAAAATAGTACAATGTAAAGTGTAATTTCTAACTTTCCAATAAAAAGGAGTGTGTGTGTGTGTGTGTGTGTGTGTGTGTGTGTGTGTGTGTGTGTGTAAACCTATGTACTTGGTGGATCGACCACAGCCTTTGTATGAAGGCTTCCTAGTGCTTGCGGCCAGGCCAACAGGCTGGTTTTACTTATGGAATAGTTTGGTGCCCTCTACTGGTTATCAGTAACAGCAACAACAGCTACCCCTTCCTGGAATGTCCTGCACAGGACATTCAACATGCACTATTATTTCTAATTTTTAATCCAAAGAAAAGGCCTGTAGAATAGGCAGTCTTATAGATAAAGAAATTGAGGCTCATAGAGATTCGATAGTCTGCCTGAAGTCATTGAGCCCAGACTCAAACCTAGCCCTGTTGGACTCCAAATTCCTTCCAATTGGAGTCAATACCACTTCTCAGAATCCTGACACTGTGTAGTACTTTCCCCTTTTAAATGACTTATAAATACTTCGAAATATGCTACGAAGTTGGTATTAACACCCTTGTTTAACACGTGGAGAGCCCTTGGCTGGGACATCAGTGACTTGCCCAGGTCCAATAAAACCCAGTTCCTACTCACTGTGCCAAGCTGCTGCCCAGGAGAGCCATACACAAGGACCACAAGGACCTTTCCCGAGGAGCTTTTATCCAGGAGAGGAATTGGGAGGCTGCACTGTTCCCACCTAGGGGAACACAGTGTTCCCACCTAGGGAGTCTCTGGACCTCCCTCCAGGCCTTATATGGGAAGGAGATTCCAAGAGACTCAGAGATAAAACACATTTTCTATTCATGGGGAACTCACATCATGATCTACTGGATTCAACAGGTGCTGTGCAATCAAGCCCCTGGTGTGTGTGTGTGTGTGTGTGTGTGTGTGTGTGTAAATGAGTGAGTGAATGATTGCATGAATGAGTGAATGAGTTGGCCTAAAGACTGGGGTTAGGATTAATGGCAGAGACTAGGCAAGTCAAGGTGGTTGAGCTAGTACACTATAAAGAGATTAATTTCAATTTCATCTAAGGAATCCAGTCCTAATAGTGAGAGCAGTCCACAGAGATGGCTGCTTCTGCAGGCGTGAGCTCCAATCCCAGGGATACACAAGCAGAGCTAAGAGACCACAGCAGGGATGTTGTAAAGGAATTTGAAACCTGCACGATGTTTTCTAAACATCGACATCAACATTTAGGAATTAGAAGATTTTATACAAAAACCCAGATTTTTAGCTCTTCTTTAATGAAGTGGAAGGCGTGGCCTCTTTGGGCCCACTGCAGCCCAACCATAGTTGCCCTCTCTGCTCTCTATTGTCCTAGTAACCAGGATGACTGGTGATGCCATCTGTCATTGCACTTGTGCTGTTTTTTTTTAAAAAAAAAAAACAAAAATAAAAACATTTTTTCTTACCAGGTGTTTGATAAGAAAGATAAAGGTCTTTGATAGGAATATTAAAAGACTAAGTGATTGTTTTAAGGAAAATAGGGCACAATGTATTTATCTGTGGAAGTGAAAGTATTTATATGCACTTAAAAAGCTAAGTGTCCAACTTGCTTCATTTGTTTTTATTATGAGCTTGGACCCCACGACAACTTGAATTTGCTACCTTGTAAGGTCTTTGATGCCTTCTTGTCCCAGCAGTATGGACTTCGGGTCAGACTCTCACCCTGTTGCCACTTCTGTCTTCAACTCCAGAAAGATGAGGGGCCATCGGAGTAGGCCATGGGTGTAGTCCCGGGTCTGGTGATCTCAAGTGAGAAGAAATCCTGCCCAGTGAGACTGCTGCGAATCTCCATAAGTGGGAGCATAAAGGCCTGGCAGCCCACATCTGTGCCCTCTGCCCCAGAAGCTTTTTGGAGATGTGGCATCTTGATCGTGAACCTTCTCGATTGGCCACCCTCCCAGCACTTTCTCCCTGTAATAGGGTTCCTGGCCCTTCCCTTCATCCTGGCCACATGGATGGCTGAGCCCTTCAGTGGTGTTTAGAAGTGGGGACAAGCTCCAGATGTGGTCTGGACAGCCTCAAACTGTGACAAACACTTTCCTCAGTTCAGGAATTCTGTTTTTGTTTGTGTCACCTCAAATCACATCATCTCTTTTTATCAGTCATGTCACATGTTAGTTCCTACTGAGTTTGTGGACACCAAGATCTGCAGGTTGTTTTTTCATTAACTCTTCTCAAAACAGGTCTACCCCTACCTAAATTGATAATCATAGACACTGAAGGTTGAACATGGTCCTGAAGGTCATCTAATGCCACCCCCACATATGCAGAAAGAGACCACTTTGTCAAAGTCTATACATATCCCACTTACTTTTATACTTAACTCATAGCTCTAGTCCTCCAAAAATGGATCTTAATTTTGTTAAAACAAAACAAAACAAAAAAAAAACACAATCATTCTTTCCAGTTTAATATCTTTGATAAATTTGATTAGGACAATATCTATATGTTCATATATGTTGGTATCACATTGGTTATATATTCTGTTTACCAAGGTAATTCATGATCATTGTAGAAAATTTAGAAAATACAGAAAACGTAAAGAAAATAATTAAAAACCCTGGAGTATCTAAATATATGAAGAACTCAATAATAAAGACAAATAACCCAATTTAAAAATGGGCAAAGGACTTGAATAGACATTCTTCCAAAGACAATACCTTCAAAAGGCAAATATGCACATGGAAAAATGCTCAACATCATTAATCATGAAGGAAATGAAAATCAAAACTGCAATGAGATACTACTTCACATCCACTAGGACGGCTATAATAAAAAATTTAAGTGTTGGCAAAGATGTAGAGAAATTAAACTCTCATATATTGCTGGTTGGAATATGAAATAGTGCAGTCACTTTAGAAAACAATCTGGAAGCTTCTTGGAATATTAAACACAAGGTTACCATATGACCCAGAAATTCTACTCCTAGATATATACTCAAGAGAAATGATAACATATATTTACACAAAATCTTGTACATGGATGGTCATAGCAGCATTATTCATAATAGTCAAAAAGTGGAAACACCTCATTGTCTATCAGCTGATGAATGGATAAATAAAATGTGGAATAGCTAGACAATAGAATGTTATTTGGCAATTAAAAAATGAAATATTGATACATGCTACAATATAGATGAACCTTGAAAACATTATGCTAAGTGGAAGAAGCCAGACACAAAAGGCCACATATGGTATAGTCCATTTCTATGAAATGTCCAGAATAGACAAATCTATGGAGACAGAAAGCAGATTAGTGGTTTGAAAGGTAATTGGGAGTGACTGCTAATGGGTATGGGGTTTATTTCCGGGCTGATGAGAATGCTCTAAAATTGATTGTGGTGATGGTTGCACAATTCTATGAATAAAATGTACTTAAAATAATAGAATTGTACACTTTGGCTAGGTGAATTTATAGTATGTGAATTCAATCTCAATAAAGCTGGGGGACACTGCCTGTCATGAGTGTTTTGTGTATTCATTTGTGAATACACAAATGAAAGAATGAGTAAGCATTTGAATAAAAGAATTGTGGGTAGAGCAAAGCCTAGAAGCAGAGGGATGCAAGACAGGTCTAGAAAATGCAAACTTGCCCAGTTTAACTGAAGTATAAAGTTTGGCTAAAGACAAAATTCAATGAGGATTCATGAAAGGTAAGTCCCCCAAAGGGCTGCTGGAACAAGGTGATGGGGACTTCAAATTAGCTACAGACAAATGATTTTTGAGCAAAGGAATGGCATGGTCCACGCTGTGCTTGAGAAAGATGAAGCAGGGGGCCATATGGGGGATGGATTTGAAGGAGTCAGCCTGGAGGCTGGAAGACCAGTTTAGAGGCTTTTCAGCAAGAGATGGTGGGGGTTAAACTAAGCCAGTAGCAGTGGGACCAGAGAACAAATGGGGGCCAGAAACACTCAGCCAACATCCAAACATTATAAAAACTGTAAAAACAAGTAGATCTAGTGATAAATAGTTCACCTATTCAACAGAACTCTTACTATTAGAGGAATCACTGGCCAATAAAATGTAAGTGGTTTGTGGTTAGAAGCTGTAACCACATTTATTAGAAAGGTAATTGAAAGGAAAACCCCAATTGGGGGTAATAAGAAAACAGGAAACCACAAGCCTATAACTCTATTATGTGGATTGGAGTTTATCCACGTGATGGATGAACCCTGGACCACAGTCATCCTCCCCTGGTCCTACCTAAGACGGGCAACAACAGCTCTGGCACCAGGCTTCAGGCAGACAGCCCTCTCAGTTTCAAGCCATTTGGTTAGCCATGTAGAGTTTTTTAAGGACTTGATTTCTGATTCCGGCTCTGCACTAACTCAGGCAGAATGAGCACTAGTGGAAGAAGTAAGCTGAAGACTTGTTCTAATTTAGAGACTTATATAGTGTAGTGGTTGAGAATATTGATACTGAGGCTGGGCTGTGCCTGGTTGAACTTATTAGCTGTCACTTATTAGCTGATGACCTTAAACAAGTTATTGAACATCTCTGTGCCTTAGTTTTCTCAACTATAAACTGGGATTAGTGAAAATACATATGAAGATTAGTGAAAATACTTATAAAGATTAGATTGTTGGTAAATTTAAAATGCTTTAAAAACCACCTACCACATAGTAAGCCCAATATAAGAGTTTGCTATTATTATTATTACTGTTATTATTATTGCAATAGGTAATGGTTAAAGCTAGACAACAATGGAACAAGCTATTCTGAAGTAGAGTATTCCCTGTCATCACAGGTGTATAAGCAAAACCAAGGTGGTTGTATGTTTCAGCCTTTAATCTTGAGTTTTTCAGTACTGGTGAAATATCCAACTATTCAGTATTATTCATTTTATTTAATTCTACAAACATTTACTGAGCAGCTATTCTTTGCCAGATACTGTGCTAGGTCCTGGAAATATTGGAATGAATCAGATGGTCCCACCTCTCCAGGACCTGATAATCTAGTAAGGAGAGCAGGTAGGTATCACCTCCGGTGTGGGAAATACTACAGCACCAGCATATATGAGGCTTGTGGCAGCTAGAGAAGGGAGTCAGGACAGGCTTCCCAAAAGAAACAGTAAGAAGAAAGGTCCCTTGGGCCATTCTGGATCTGGAGACTGTACAATAGGGAAGGTCCATGAGTGACACAGGATTTTGGCTTCTAGTGTTGATAGTTCCTAGGACTTGTCCTTAGTTGAATCATTTGGACCCTCCCACTCATTGCTTTTGGAAAGAAAATTCTCATGAGTCTTTAAGATGTTTTCTAAATCCCTTTGCACACATATTTTATTGATCAAATTTCCAATATGATGATTTTGCCTCAATCCCTTTATCTTTTGGTTCAAGGAGGTTGAAATCTAAATTTCTCTTGAGAGTGTTTGCTTGGTCAGTCACAGCAAAAAGAGACTGTATTTCCTGGATTACTAAATCAATACAGCTTAAGTCAACAGGATCAGGCTAATTTCTGTCACTGCATCCTTGTCCCAGACAGTTCCCCCCTTGGTGTGCTCCTTCCCACCAGATGTTCTCTTCTTGTGAATTTATGCCAACCATGTTCAAAGTGACCACATTAAGGGTTAAAGCCCCAGGGAATCAGGGGGAAAACAAAAATGAAAAAGAAAGCCACACACATTTACTATTTACTTGATAATAAAGACAAATATATTCACATCCTGTCATCTGAGAATGAATAACACCACTAATGCTCTTAGACAGGAGGCCCTGTCGGGAAACACTGCCAAGTTTCTCGTTCCCCTTCCTGGCTTTCATTCTTACCTGCCTGCTCTTTTTCAGGCTCAGGTTAGGGCTTTCCATTCTTTCTGTGCTTTGTTAATTACCCCTCTTTCAGCCTAGATCACAGTTGGTCTGGGAGATGAGAGAGGTACAAAACAGGAAGATAGATGCAGTCACAGGTTTTTCCCAAGACTGAATGGGGAGAGGCAAGAATACATTCGCTGGTCTGTTCTCCTTGTCTGTTTTTCCTTTTGTGCCCCCACCAAGGTGACTCATGCTGTTGTGCTCTGGGCAAGCCCTACAGCTTCTGTCACTGTGTGGGATGTACAGATCAGGGCATGCACTCTTCTTCCTTTTTCTAAAGGAGGAGTCTAGTTTTAGCTTGGATGAGGCGTCAGCTAACAATTCAGATTCAGTTACATGAAACTTACTAACAAAGGTCAGGAAGCCAAAGGAGAGGGAGTTACCCATCAAAAGAAACCCAACAGGTTGTCAAGAGTTACAAAGCACCAGGGCTTGTACAGCATCTAAGCTGTGGTCCATGCCCTTCACTATTCAAGATTGGAATGCTTTGTTGGGGAGGAGGATCTAGGGGCTAATTATTCTCAAAGAATTACCTTGGGGGAGAACTGTTAATCTTGTTCTCTAGAAATACTGCACAGCCTCAGAGACCCTTAGAGTTGTGTAGTATAGAGGAGTCATTTAAAGTTCTGGCTCTCAAAGCTTACTGCCCATCAGAATTTTTTGAGGGTGGGGGTGTGGGGGTAGGAAGTGTGCTTTATAAAATCTCAATGACCAGATCCCATCCCTGACCAATGACATCAATCTCTGGGGGTGAAGCCTCAGCATCAGTCTTATTTAAACTCCCCAAATGCTTTTAATGTGCTTGCCAAGCTTGAGAACCTGTGAGCAGGACCCTTACTATTCAAAGTGTGGTTAGTGGAGCTGCAGTTTCCACCAGAGAGCATGTTAGCAATGCACATTCTCTGGTCCCACTATAGACCCACTGAATCAGAATCTGCATTTTAACAAGATCACCAGGTGACTCATATGTGCATTAAAGTTTGAGAAGCAGTTACTTTTCTTGAAACACTGGGCAGTCTGGCAACATGGGCTCAAATTCTGTCTTGACAGCTACCTATGGAAGCTGTGTAGTAGTTGTCTCCTTCAAGAGGTGCCTGCACACTCCAGTTTGCCCAAGTCCCATATCTGGAGAGGTTCATTAACTTCCACTATTTGCCTGGGTCCAGTCAGAATTTGAGTCGTTTTTAAACTTATTATAAAATTTACCATTCTTTCTTACCCTTCATGGTGTTGTGCAACTATTACCACTGTCTGGTTCTAGAATATTTTCATTACCCTCAGAGGAAACCCCATACTTATTAAGCTGTCACTCCCCAGTCCCCAATTCCTTCAGCACCTGGCAACTACTAATCTACTTTCTGTTAGTATGAGTTTGCTTATTCTGAATGTTTCATATAAAAGAAATGCATAATGTTTTCAAGGTTCGTCCATGATGTAGCAAGATTCAGTACTTTCTTCCTTT
This sequence comes from Eidolon dupreanum, assembly GCA_028627145.1. Classification (NCBI taxonomy): domain Eukaryota; kingdom Metazoa; phylum Chordata; class Mammalia; order Chiroptera; family Pteropodidae; genus Eidolon; species Eidolon dupreanum. The sequence goes on along the minus strand of CM053509.1, from coordinate 137,558,374 downwards.
TATGGCTGAATAATATTACTTTATGTGAATATATCACACTTTGTTTACCCATTCACCATTTGATGGATATTGGGGTAATTTCAAGCTTTTGGTTATTGTGAGTAGTGCTGCTATAAACATTTGCGTAAGTTTTTGTTCAAACACCTGCTTTCAATTCCAGGAGTGGAATTGCTGACTTATATGGTAATTCTACGTTTAAGTTTTTGAAGAATATCCAAACTGTTTCCTACAGCAGCATCATTTAATATTCCCATCAGCAATGCATAAGGGTTCCAATTTCCCCATGTTTGTCAACATTATTATTTTTTTAAATTCTAGTCATCTTATTGGATGTGAAGTGGCATTTAATTGAACTTTTGATTTGCGTTTCCCTCATAATGATATCTTTTCATGTATTCATTGGCCATTTGTATATCTTTTTTTAGAAAAATGTCTATTTAAGTCCTTTGCTCATTTAAAAACTGGATTAGTTGCCTTTTTTTGTTATTGGGTTGTAAGAATTCTTTAAATTTTCTGGATACCAGACTTTTCAGATATGATTCGCAAATATTCCCTCTCATTCTGAGTTGTCTTTTCACTTTCTGGATGGTGTTCTCTGATGCACAAAATTTCAGTTTTATCTAATTTTTATTTTTATTTTTGCTTGTAGTTTTGGTGTTACATGGAATTTGAAATTTTAATCACCTGGACAAGATCAATGGGTCAGGAGAAAGGGATCTGATGGGATAGGGAATAGTAACAACTTGAAGTCTCTCCCTCCAGTTCAATCAGAAGATATGAACATTTATCTACTTTATAAAAGGTTCTACAACTTAAATGTATGTATAATCAATAGATTAAAACTACTAGTTTGTGCTTCTCACACCTTAACCATTGAGTATTAGTGGGAAACCTCAATGTGCCATTGTTCTAAAATTTAGTACTAAATGATATATGATTAGAAGTTAATGTTTTCTGATTTCAATTTTATTTGTAATAAAAAAAAAACACGTATTTTTGGAAAAGCATGCAATGTTTCTTTTGCTCCATTTGCCACACTTTTGGGGAGTCAGGATTTGGCGCCAATCCAAATCTGTTGTCTACTGGTTTGGATTCCTCACACTGAAGGAATATTCCATGGAAAAAATAGCCAAGCTCATGCAGCCCAACCTTGGTACCAGGTGTTGCATTTGCTGGCTATTACGAGTTTGAAACCAGGTGTTCTCATTTCAAATCTAAGACTCTGTCCCCTAGGCCATGCCTCTAAAGTCAAGTCAGATCAATCACCTATTGGTTTCTCTTGATTGACATTATTACTACCAGCTGCATCATTTTTGTAAGCTTGTGCCAGGCATCGTGCCGAAAGTCTTTACATCCAATGTTCCCAGCAACCTAGTAAGTGGTTTCGTAATTATCCTCATTTTACTGCTGAAGAAACCAGACTCCGGTTAATAACTTGTTCAGAATCACTCAGACAGTAAGTGTCAGAGCTGGGACTTTATCTGGGTATGACTCCAAAGCCCATATTCTGAATCACCAAGCGAAACTATTATTTTAAAGATGGCCAGGTCCTAAAAAAGTGATCTCTGTTACTCAACCATCTCCCAGGTTACAAGCTAGCAGGTATTCTTGCCCCGACTCGTGCGCAAACTCTGTCCACTCGAGTCTCTTCAAACTGCGCAGGCGCACTTCCTCTCCGAGGAGCCTGCGCGGAGGCGGTAATGGCACGGAGGCGGGGCTGTGGGAACGCTTCGCCGCGCCAATGCGCGTGCGCTGGGCCAGGGTCACGGTTCTCCGAGTTGGAGATGGCGGCGGCCGAGGTAACTTCGCCAGAGCCGGCGGCTTCAGAACAGTCGGCGGAGCTGCCAGCCTCCTTGCGGGCGAGCATCGAGCGGAAGCGGCAGCGGGCGTTGATGCTGCGCCAGGCCCGGCTGGCCGCCCGGCCCTACGCGGCGACGGCGGTTGCGGCTACCGGAGGTTTGGGCCCTGGCGGCGCCTGCCCTTTTCCTTCCTCTCCTGGCAGGCCGGGCACCGCGTCCTGTGTGTGGCGTCGAGTCCCCTCGCGTCTGCGCGTACACCCTTCCCCGTCCCAGGAGGGAATCTACTCAGCGAGTCTCGTCGAAGCAAAGCTGTTCCAAACCAAAGGGCGTTTCCGTTGTAGAATCCTGACCCCCTAGTCCCGGGCTTTCCTCACTTCACCTGGGCGGTCCATTTGCCGTCTTTAGCTTTGGGATGCAGCCACCCCTCACCCCCCACTCCTCACCCCCTCACCCCCTCACCCCCTCATTGGGAGGTGCCAGCCAGTACTCTAAGTTAGCGTTTCAGCTTTCCCTTTCTCTTCTCTTCTCTTCCTGCAGCCTCTGCCGGGCCTGGAGGTGGTCTTTTTGTAAAGCGTTTAGACCTGTAACCCATTTCAGTAATCAGCACCTGCCCCCTCATGCATCCTCAAAGGGCGATTGAGAACATATTCCGTATCCAGCACAGTGCTTGCTCCAAGAAGAGCAAAGAGATATACCTACTGCCTTCGTGAGGCTAATATAGTAGAACCTGTTGTGCTTTACATGTTTCAGATGAGCTAATTTGATTCTCAAGCTAACCTGGAAAATAATTAGGGCAGGATTTGGTATCCCTGTTAATGAGGCGGTAATTGAGGACCAGAAAAGGAAAGGCGTTTTCTCAGGTTCATTCCAGCAAGTGCACAGGCTAATGAGGACTGGAACTCAGATCATCTGACGCTGGGTTCAGGGCCTTTCCTAGCCACCAGTTGCCTCTGCTACACTAGGCATCTCATTCATAAGAGGGAAGGCTGTTCCTCTTGTCTGAATTTCCTCTTCTTCCTCTCTTAGGGTAGCCCTTGGCCACCTGTCGTGTATGTATGTATCTGTATATATGTATGTTATAGAATTCTCTCTGCTGTGGTCAAGCAATAATCTTCCCCAGGATTCCTAAAATATAGTTTGGTTGACATGCAGGTGTTCAGGACTATCTGTAAGTACATGTGTTTCTTTAGCTATATCCCATATTGTGTGAGTAGTTGAGCACAGTTTAAAATATCTGTCCTTTTTCATGAGCCAAAATTAAGGAAGAGTGCGAAGAGGCTCAGGCTGGCTGCATGTCTTGATATTCATATTGACACTGAATCTGCAAATTCCAACCACTTTTAGTCGTTCTGGTCTCATTGCTTTCTCATGGTTTTCTTTTTTCAACTTGAGGCATTCTAGAGTCAGGACCAAAAGTTGTTCATTTGCATTGATTAATTCATAGTCATGATTCCATAAAAATTTCTAGATATGTACAGACAATCCCTGATTTATAGTGGTTTGACTTATGGTGCAAAAGCTATATGCATTCAGTTGAAACCATACTTTGAATTTTGATCTTTTCCTGAGCTATCACTAGGCAGTGTTATATTCTCGTGTTGCTGGGCAGTGACAGTGAGCCACAACTCCCAGTTAGCCATGTGACCATGAGGGTAAACAACTGATACTCTAGTATTAAATGTATTTTCTTTTAAATGTTGTGAACAATATGAGAGGAGATGTGGATTTAAAAAAAACACAGTCACGCAGAAGTAAAATGTGTTGGACCAAAAAAAGGACATTCAAGAAGGGAGGATAGTGGAAAACTATGTGTTATTAAATGCATTTTCAACTTATGATATTTTCCATTTACGATGGGTTTATCTAGACACAACCCCGTCATAAGTTGAGGAGCATCTACTAAATGGATGTGGAACATAGCACGAGAATTGTTGTTAAAAGTAGAAACAGGCCGTTTATAATCTAATCCCTTTGTCTAATAGAGGAAGAAATTGAGGCCAGAAAAGGGGAGTGACTTAAGCAAGTTAACACTATTAAATTTGCCTTTTTAAAAAAATGAGTTGTAACCTATATACATTGATCAGTAAAATGTACTCACCTAATTTAACCTATGTAAATGCTTATGTAAACACCACAGTGATCAATATATAGACATTTCAAGAACCTTAGAAGGTTCCTGAACGCCACTTCTTAGTCAACCACCTGTCCTCAGACGTACCTACAGTTATGACCATTTGGTTAGTAGTACCTTTTTTTTTTTGAACTTTATATAAATGGAATCATACAGTGCTTACCGCCTTTTGCTGAACATAGTATCTGAGAGATTCATCCACGTTGTTGCATGTATTGGTAGTTCATTCATTTATACGTCGTACAACATTCTTTTGTATTATTATACCACAGTTCTTCCATTTTCCTTTTGATGGATATTTGGATTGTTTGCAGTTTGGGGCTATTATGAAGAAAACCTTTGTGAACATTTTTTTTTCGGTTACAGCTGGCATATAATATTATGTTAGTTTCAGGTGTACAGCATAGTGATTAGGCATTTATATAACTTTCAAAGTGACCACCCCGATAAGTCTTGTACCCGTCTGACACCACACAGAGTTATTACAATATTAGTGATTATATTTCTTTTCTTGTGATTGTTTTTATAACTGGCAGTTTATACTTCTTAATTCCTTCACCTTTTTCACCCTTCTCCCACCCCCTCTCATCTAATGACTACCATTTTGTTCTCTAGATCTATGAGTTTGTTTCTGTTTTGTTTATTAGAGTGCACATTTAAGTGAAATCATATGCTATTTGTCTTTCTCTGACTTATTTTACTTAACATAATACCCTCTAGGTTCATCTATTTAGTCACAAATGGCAAGATTTCATTTTTTGTGGCTGAGTAATATTCCATTGTATATATGTACAACATCTTTATCCATTTGTCTATCGATGTACGCTTTGGTTGCTTCTATATCTTGGCTATTGTAAATAGTGCAGTGAACATAAGGGTACATACAGCTTTTTGAATTAGTGTTTTGGATTTATTCGGATAAATACCCAGAAGTGTTTAATTGCTGGGTCATATATTCTATTTTTAATTTTGGGGGGAATGTCTGTACTGTTTTCCATAGTGGCTGTAGCAATTTACAATCCTACCAACAGTGCACGAGGGTTCCCTTTTCTCTCCATCCTCACCAACACTTGTTTGTTGATTTATTGATGATAGCTGTTCTGACAGGTGTGAGGTGATAGTTCATTGTGGTTTCAATTTGTATTTCCCTGATGATTACTGATGAGCATCTTTTCATATGTCTATTGGCCATCTGTGTGTCCTCTTTAGAGAAATGTCTGTTCAGGTCCTCTGCCTATTTTTTTGTGTGTGTTAAGTTCTGTGAGTTCTTTGTATATTTTGGATATTAACCCCTTATTGGATGTATCATTGGTGAATATCTCCTTCCATTCATTAGGTTGTCTTTTCGTTTTGTTGGTGTCCTTCACTGTGCAAAAACTTTTTGATTTGATGTAGTCCCATTTGTTTATTTTTTCTTTTGTTTCTTCAGCTGGAGGAGACACATTCCAAAAAATACTACTAAGAATGGTGTTAAAGAGTTTACTGCTTGTTTTCTTCTAAGAGTTTCATAGTTTTGGGTTTTACATTTAAATCTTTAATCCATTTTGAGTTTATTCTTGTATACAATGTAAGAAAGTGATCCAGTGTCATTCTTTTGCATATATCCAGTTTTTTCAACACAATTTATTAAAGAGGCTATCTTTATCCCATTATATGTTTTTGCTTCCTTTATAGATTAATTGACCATATAGGTGTGAGTTTATTTTTGGGCTCTCTATTCTGTTCCATTGATCTGTGTCTGTTTTAATGCCAGTAACATGCTGTTTTGATTACTGTAGCCTTGTAGTATAGTTTGATATTAGGTAGTGTGATACCTCCAACTTTGTTCTTTAAGAGCTTTGGCTCTTGTGGGTCCTTTGTGGTTCCATACAAATTTTAGGGTTATTCGTTCTAGTTCCGTGAAAAATGCCAGTGGTATTTTGATAGGGATTACAGTGAATCTGTAGATTGATTTGGGTAGTATGGACATTTCAATGATGTTAAATCTTTCTGTCCGTGAGCATGGTATATGCTTCCATTTATTTGTATTTTTAATTTTTTTTTTTTTTTTTGGTATCTTATAGTTTTCGAGTACACGTATTTTACCTCCTTGGTGAAATTCATTCCTAGGTATTTTATTATTTGCGATGGAATTGTCAATGGGGTTGTTTTCTTAATTTCTCTTTCTGATAGTTTGTTATTGGTGTATCAAAATGCAACCAATTTCTGAATATTAATCTGTATCTTGCTACTTTATTGAATTTGTCTATTCTCATAGATTTTTTTTGTTGTTGGTGGACTATTTAGGGTTCTCTGTATATAGTATCATGTCATCTGCAAATAATGACAGTTTTATTTCTTCCTTTCCAATTTCTAGTCTGATCGCTGTGGCTAGGACTTCCAGTACTATGTTGAATAAAAGTGAAAGTGGACATCCTTGTCTTCCTGATGTTAAAAAGCTTTCAGCTTTTCACCATTGAGTTTGCTGTTAGCTGTAGGTTTGTCATACGTGGCTTTTATTATGTTTAGGTATTTTCCCTCTATCCCTGCTTTGCTGAGAGTTTTTCTTATCATAAGTGGATTTTGGAATTTGTCAAATGCTTTTTTTGCATCTATAGATAATCATGATTTTTATCCTTCGTTTTGTGTTTGTGGTGCATCATATGAATTGACTTGTGGATATTGAATCGACCTTGCGTCCCAGGAATAAATCCCACTCAGTCATGGTGTATGAACTTTTTAATGTATTGCTAAATTTGATTTGCTAATATATTGTTGAGGATTTTTGCATCAATGTTCATCAGGATATTGGCCTATAATTTTCATTTTTTTGTAGTGTCTCAGGTTTTCTTATCAGGGTAATGCTGGCCTTGTAAAATGAGTTTGGAAGCCATCCATCCCCTTCAGTTTTTTGAAATGTTTGGTAAAATTTAAACGTGGAGCCACTTGGCCCAGGGCTTTTGTTGAGAGTTTTTTGTTTACCAATTTGATTTTGTTAGCAGTTGCTGGTCTTTTTAGATTTTTTTTCTTCCTGATTCAGCCATGGAAGATTTCTAGGAATTTATCCATTTCTTAAAGTTTGTATAATTTGTTGGCATCTAATTGTATGTAGTATTTCCTTATAGTCCTTTGTATTTCTGTAGTGTCGGTTGTCACTTCTCTTTCATTTCTGATTTTTTTTAAAATTTGGACCCTTTTTTCTTTTTGCTTTCGTTGGTCTTTTCTATTGTATTGTTAAACTCTATTCTCTTTATGTCCACTGATTTTTATTATTCCTTCCTTCTACCCATTTTGGGCTTTGTTCTTTTTCTAGTTCCTTTAGGTGAGAGATTAGATTGTTAATTTAATAAATTTCTTGTTTCTTGAGATAGGCCTGTATTGCTATAAGTTTCCCTCTTAGAACTATTTTGGCTGTGTCCCATAGATTTTGTGTTGTCATATTTTCCTTTGTTTCAAGGAATCTTTTGATTCCTTGATCTCGTTATTAGCCCATTCTTTGTTATAGTAGCATGTTATTTAGCTTCCATGTATTTGTGTGTTTTTCAGTTTTCTTCTTATAGATGATTTCTAGTTTTATACTATTTTGATCAGAGGAGATGCTTGGTATGATTTAAATTTATTGAGACTTGTTTTGTGGGCTAACATGTCTGTCCTAGACAGTGTTCCATCTGCACTTGAATGTATATTCTCTTTCTTCGTGACGTCCTAAAAATAGCAGTTAATTCCATCTGGTATTATGTGTCACTTAAGAGCACTATTTACTTTTTTTGTGGGAGTATAATAATATTAGGGTTTTAATTTGTATTTTCCCTGTGACTAATGTGATAACTTTTTCATATACTTACTAGCTATTTTGATATCCTCATGTGAAATCCCTATTCGGGTCTTTTGTCTTTTTTTTTTTTTTTTTTAATTGACTTATTTGCCTTTTGTTGATTTATAGGATTTCATTACATTTTGAATCTCAGTCTTTTATCAAGTATACATATTGCAAATAACTTCTCCCAATTTGCATTCTGTCCTTTTTTTAACACTCATAGTGGTCTTTTGCTGACTACAATAATAGAAGTTTTTAATTTTAATCAAGACTAATGTAATTTTTTTTATGGTTAGTGCTTTGGCTACTAAGAAATTTTTGGCTACCTCAAATTCATGAAATTATTTTCCTGTGTTTTTTTCTGGAAGCATTATTATTTTACCTTTTACGTTCAAGATTATGATCCATTAAATTTTTTTGTATGTATATTGTATAAGGTAGGGTTAAAGTTCAATTATGGAAAAGACCAGGTTTTCCTCACTGATTTGTAGTCCAAGCTTTGTCATAAATCACACTGCCATTTACTGAAAAGATTTTTTTCCTGTTTAATTGCCTTGGAGCCTTTGCTGTAAATTAAATGGCCAAATAGATGTGTGTCTATTTCAGGACTTTCTCTTCTATTCCATTGATCTCTTTGTCTTTGTGTCAGTATCACACTATCTTAATTACTGAATTTTTATAGTAAATCTTTGAATCTTATAGTGTAAATTCTTCATTGTTAGAATCAGTTTGTCAGCTACCACCTCAAACCTTCCCCCTCGCCCTGCCCCCAAGTGCTGAGGTTTTGACTGAGATCACATTGAATAGATAAATTTGGGGAGAATTGATATCTTAACAAATAGAGGCCTCCAATCCGTCCATGGTATATTTCTCCCTTTATTTAGGTCTTCAATTTCTCTTAGCGGTGGTTTCATTGTAGAGGTTTTACACATCTCTTCCCTAGATGTCATTTCTTAATTCTAATTGTATATGTTTGTGGATATTCTGCATACATAATCACCTCATCTGTGAATAAAGACTGTTCTACTTCTTTCTAAACTTTATGCCTGTTTTGTTTTGTTGCCATGTTGCAACACTTCAGTGTAATGTTGGATAAAAGTGGTAATAGTAGACATTCCTTGTTTTGTTTGATATATTAAATTTAAAGAAATTTCCTTTTTATGCCCATGGGAACATATGGGCCTACCTAGTTCAATTGTTGACCTCTTTTACTTACTTTTTATAGGCATGGCTAATGTAAAAGCAGCCCCAAAGATAATTGACACAGGAGGAGGCTTCATTCTGGAAGAGGAAGAAGAAGAAAAACATACAATTGGGAATGTTGTTCATCAACCAGGTAAAGTGTTTTCAGAAAATATGTATCTAGGTTAGTCATTTTGAGTAACATGGATAATTATTTGCATACTGATGTTACATAAATAAGTTGCCACACTTATTTTAGTCAATGAGCAGGTTTGTTTTTTAAGAGTGATAAAGTTTGGCAGTTTTGCTAGTAGGTTAAAAATTGAACAGATTTGGCAGTGATTAATTAAACTTGAGTTTAGTGTAAAGTAAGGCCTCAATGCCATTGATAGGTTCTGCACCTTTAAGTGAAATGATGTGAAACAAAACCAGTTTTACCATAGGCTAATTGATATAAACAAGAATTAAGTTCCTCTGGCATCTCATCAATGTTATAATAAAATGGTTTTGAATGAAGTGTTATTCAAGGAACTGCTGTACTTAGGGTAGACACTCTCTTTCATTCTGTAATGGTAGAGACAGCAAATGACTGATAGATTACATACTCAAAATTATCTCAATAGGCTGAAATGACAGGCTAGAAACCAAGAGATAACAGTATGGAGGGTCTTCAAAAAATTACAAAGAAGAACGACCAGTAATTCCAAGTCTGAGTATTTATGCAGAGAAAATGAAAACACTGACTCAGAAAGACATATGCACCCTCATGCTCACTGCAGTGTTATTTACAATAGGTAAGATATGGAAACAACCTAAATGTCTATCAGCAGATGAATGGATAAAGGAAAAGTAGTATATATACACAATGGAATGGTATTCAGCCATAAAAAGAAGGAAATCCTGCCATATACAACAACATGGATGGACTTCGAAGGCATTATGCTAAGTGGAACAGATTGGTGGTTGCCAGAGGCAGGGGGATGGGGGCTAGGGGATGGGTGAAGGGTCAAAAGGTACAAACTTACAGTTATGAGTCATAGGGATATAATGTATAGCATGGTGACTATAGTTAATAACACTATTACATATTTAACAGTTGCTAAGAGTAGATTTTAAAATTCTCATCACAAAATTTGTAACTATGGTGATGTATGTTAACTAGACTTACTGTGATCATTATGACTATATACAAATATCCAATCATTGTTATACGTCTGAACCATTATAATATACGTCAGTTATACCTCAATAGAAAAGAGTGTACATGTGCATGTACAAGTGTGTGTGTGTGTGTGTGTGTGTGTGTGTGTGTGTTTATGTCCACAGTGCCTTGAAGGAAAGATAGTCCAAGGAGCATGAGCAGATCTTGGTGACCAGATCTTGGACTCTGATATTGTTCCTCTCTAAAAGGAACCAGGACCCTTCAGAGAAATATCTGATTCCACAGTTGGTGCAGGGTGGCTACAAGAAGAGCTTGGAACATTATCTAATACCAGAAAATAATGAAGTGTCCAAAAAAATGATAGAAGAGTGTTATAAGAACATAGGAGCCAGTTGGAGAGGGCTCCCAGTAGCCAAATCTGAGACAATTCAAGCACCAAAGTAATTTAGAACACTAATGAATATATGCTATTGAAAAAACGACTCTATGAATCTATATCAATAATAAATAGATACATAAATGGGAGAGAAGGAAGACACTTGCTTAGAGTAGACTGCCAGTTTCTCAATGGTGAATGTAAAGGGATTGGTAGAGTTAAATCATTCTATATATTTAAAATTTTGCATTATAAATTTTTTAAATTAGGAAAATATATCCACACTTTATGGCTATTGACTATTGATTAATAATGCTGTATAGTAGCCTCCTAATTAGTATTTCTGAGTACAGTTTCTCTCCATTCTAATACAGTCTAGTAGTCAGTTTTTTGAAGATACCACTTTGATTCTATTTTTATTCTTTTGTCTAAAGAAGTATTTTTCTATCTTACAGTTTGGAAATTAGTGGGATTAGTAGATGGTAGAATATTAACTGACTTTCTTGTGTTAGAAGTAGATTAGGGAAGGCAGTGATTGGAATATGTTGAACAAATCATGAGCAAGTAACAACTCCCCTTTTCTTCGCATTGGCAGTTATGGCAGTTTTCAGAATTGGGGCTTGGCAGTAGCAGTCAACCTCAAGACTCAGTAAAACTTTCAGACTTGCTGAGAGAACCTCTTCTATAAGATAAAGATCCTTAGCTAGATATTTGAAGTCCTTTAAAAAATCTAGCTTTACTCAGAGTAGTTTCTGTGCTGGGTGTTGAGTATGCATAGCTAAATACTCTTTATTGTCAAGAAGTTTACAATCTAGTGGTTGAGACAGATGAAGAGAAAGCAGTTTTCTCTGTTGGTAGAAGATGGAATGTGGGGAAAGAAAAAGTTTTCCATTTGAAAGTGAATTCTGCATTGTCTCTCTTTTACTGTTGTCTAGCACTTTACTGTTCTATGTTATGAGTCAAGGAATTCAGGCAGCTTCTAGAAGCTAGGAATAACAAGGTAATAGGTTGTCCCCTAAAACCTTCAGAAAGGAATGTAGTCCTGCCAGCACCCTGACTTTAGCCCCCTGAGACCTGTATCAGACCTATAAACTACAGATCTGTAAGAGAATAAATTTGTGTTATTTTAGCCACTAAGTTTGTGATAATTTAACGGCAGCAGTACAAAACTAATACAAGTACTTTACACGTGGTTTGGAATCAGAAATACTTGAATTGATAGTTTTTCCCCTTATATTATTCCTTTTTCTTTTCTTTTTTCCTCTTAAAAATTTTTTGGGTAAAGGTAAGATTAATCGAGTTTTTATTTTGTCTTTTATATAAATGTATTTATCTGGCAGAAAATGTATGTTGAAAAGCTAATAAAATAGAGAGAAATATGTTGTTTTAGTCCCCAAAAAGGAAACTTAAAGAATTAATCTTCTTTCTTTAGGACCTGTTATGGAATTTGATTATGCAATATGCGAAGAATGTAGTAGAGAATTTATGGATTCTTACCTTATGAACCACTTTGATTTGGCAACTTGTGATAACTGCAGGTACTTATTTCAGACAATCTTCTAATTGCTAATGTTTACGTATAGACTAGGACAAAACAATTCAATCCATTTGGATTAATATTATTTTAGTAATTATGATTTTTATTTTGGGGGGTTCCTAACATTTCTATGGTTTCCATTTTGCCAAAGAAATACAGGAAGCCTTTGCTTATCAAAGTTATAATATTCCATGTCATTAGGAATGCCCTATGTCCTGCCACAGATATGTCCTTTTCTTTTCTTCTGGTCTGGTTTTTTTTTTTTTTTTTTTTTTTTTTTTTTTTTTAGTTAGTGGCAGGTTCCTAACCCTTCTCTCCCCTCATCCCCTAAGAATTCCCCTGTTTCTTTATGTCAACACCTTGCTTAGAGGACTGGAGCCCTCAGTGAGAGGGGAGTCAAACCTCCAGCCCCTCTTCTGGTACTCTCAGAACACCTCTTTCTATTCAGTTTTTATTCTCATGAACAGTCAGGGAAGAGAATAGATGAGGGAAGATCACTTTCTTCTGTCATTCTTTCTCTTCTCCTAGCTTTTAACCTCTTTTTATATCCCTCCCCCCCACCCGCCCAATAACCTTCCTCACTCCACATGGTTCTCCTGTCCCTACTGTTTATCTCAGCCAAGTCCTGTGTTGGAGTCTCTCATACTTTAAGACCCTGTTTTGGATTCTTACTTAGCCCTCTTACATGTTCCCGTTTCTTAGACCTCCAGCGCTAGGTCAGTGCCTCACCTAACTGAGGACCTGCTTTTTCAGCATCCTTGCTGCAGACGTTAGGAGCCATCACCATTGACTCGTTTTTAAATAAACTCCTTGAAAGATAGAATGGGAAGTGTTTTTGGTCTCATGATCACATCTGTGATGAAATATTCTGGCACCCATTGGAATTACAAATTATAAACTATTCCTATTGACATATAGTGGCATTAGTGCACAGAGCGGTTGAAGTCCACAGTATTACAACTCTCTTTAAAGTTCAGATAGCTTTTGGAAACTAAATTAGCACATATGATCTTATTTCCATGAGAAATTGAAAGCAATTAATGTATCAATTTAAAGAAAGTGTGGTAGTCTGGAGTAAATACACTTTTTAAATTTAAACACAACTAGGAACACAGTCCTCCATTCTGTTTCCTTTCAACATCTTTGAAGATTGTAATTTTAGTTTAGTGTAGTTTACCTGTTCCTTCCTTTATGCTTTAAATTATTTAGCTTTCTTAAAGGTATTCCCAATTTTAAGTCTCCCCTCCCTGACCTATACCTCTTCTTAAGTGTTTGCCATTTCAGTCAAGGCCATCTTCATTCATTGGCTATCCCTTGCTTAATTCCAAATCCATTTGGTTCTGTGTTCAGACCGTATCCTGAATCCACTCACTTCTTATACCCTCTCCCACCATTACCTTAGACTAGGCCACTGTCAGCTCTTGCCTGGACCACTGCAGTAGTAATCCTCTAACTGGTCTCTTGCCCTCACTTTTGCATCCTTAGTCTCTTCTCCATATAGCATTGTACTCAAAACTCTTTAGTGGTTTCTGATCCATTTAGAATAAAGTTGCTTACAAGGCCTCTGTCTATATCTGACTTTATCTCTCATCACTCTTTGCCACTTTAAGCATTGTAGTTACACTGGCCCTCTTGCTGTGAGCTCTAGTTGCAAAGCACACAAACGATCCTAGAGCCTTTGCATTTGCTCTTCTCTCCAGTATTAACGTTTTTTCATTAGCTATTCAGAATGTTCTCTGACTTCTTAAAGGCCCTACTCAAATATCCCCTCATCAGTGGCCTTCTCAGATTACCCAATCTATCTGAAAATTTCTGTTCCTTTATCATACTTTATATTCCTTTATAGCACTTACATCTGTTATTATGTTTGCTTATTGACTGTCTTCTCTTTTACTGGAATATAAGCTTCATGAAAATGAGGCTTTGTTTTATTCTTTGCTGTATTCCTCATGCTTCAAACAATACCTGGTATGTAGATAGAGAACAGATGAATGAGAACTAGGTAATTGACTATGTCTCCATTTTTACTTTGGCATTGAAAAATCTCAGAGACAACTGGAAACTCAATTGTGTTGGGGCAGTTAGACCTTACATATTGTGTATATTCCTTATGTCCTGCACATCCTGGCTTTATGCTTTAATTTATATATTTTTACTTATTGAGTCTTAGTTCTCATTGATATTTGCCATGCTCTTATAAGTCATTTCAAATCCTTTGTGGAAAAGAAGGAATTTAAATAAGTAGAAAAATTCATAAACTGTTAAATGACATGAATTTGCTGCAAATAAAGCTCAGAATAAGTAAAACATAAAGGTTTTTGTTGTTGTTGTTGTTGTTGTTAGAATTTTTATGTTGCAATTTGACCATGAGAATTGCAGGGAAAAAGTACTTTATATGTTCCTTTTGGCATGCACAGCCCCAGGTTGTTGGGCTATTTGAAAACTTAATTTATTTAAAATAACTAACTTATATAATGGACTTAATTTGTTTTCAGAGATGCTGATGATAAACACAAGCTTATAACTAAAACAGAAGCAAAGCAAGAATACCTTCTGAAAGACTGTGATTTAGAAAAAAGAGAACCAGCTCTTAAATTTATTGTGAAGAAGAATCCTCATCATTCCCAGTGGGGTGATATGAAACTCTACTTAAAATTACAGGTCTCTAATCATTTATATTCAGTCATTTTAAACCCTGGGAGAGGTGAAAATTTAAAAACGAACTAGTTGTAATTAGTTTTGTTTTTCTTAGGGAGAATTAAAAAGATCCTTTGCATTTTGTTGCTTTACTTATGAGTCATGGTCATATGTGACATTTAATGACATGTTTTCTTATTTTGCTTTTTGATGTACTTTGGAGCAAATTTAGTACTTTTGGGTGGTGTTAGGAGTACAGATGGGAAACTAAAGAAGCAGAGAGTAAGAGTCATATCTTGTTTTCTTGCCCACTCCCTGACCACCAACAAAATCTTAAAAAAAAAAATTCAGAAATTTCACAAATGTCAAAAATCTAAATCCATTTGGGAAATACTCTTCTGAAACCCATTGAGTGTCCATGTAACTCTGGTATGTCCCAGAGCAGATCTTCTCAACTCCTCTTGGGTAATTATGTTACAGATGTGCCAAGATAGTTAATACACTTAGTGCCTAGGGCTGCTGTCGTGTCCAGGCTGGTTGCCTTGAGTCACAAGCAGCTTCCTGTATCTACCCCAGAATGGTACAAATATAATAGTTTTGTGCCATTATATAAAAAATATTGGGAGGCATTGCTTTAGAGCAATTTGAATTGGAATATACAGAAAATCCTAGTGTCTTCAAATAAAATTGAGAAACCACATTGTAAAACCAAACATATACTAAATTTTATTAACAAAGGACACTGTTGATCACCATTATTTTATGTATCATTAAAAAGGAATAAGTGCTATTTAAACTGACCTAACGTTTTCTTACCAAGTACTGAAATAGTGTTGTTAGACTTACTATAGTTTTTTGCTATACATGATGCTTGTGTGAACATAAAAAGGAAAATGCAAGTATGACAGTATTGTTAAGGTATTCCTAACCTTCTTTGTATTGAGAATCCAATTCTTCTGAACCACTTTAGACTCAGAGTTGTTAAAGTACTGTTAAGCACATTGGTGATGCAGCATTTTCAGAGATGTTAAATTTTGGAAAATGTGATGTTTTAGAACTTTTGAAATGAGAATATATCATTTTATTATGTTAAGAAGAAATTTGTGTTTGGGTACATTGATTGATATTTTGGTCCCCTTAACCATGTTGTGAGATATCCTAAGTATAATTCTTCATGTGTATATTATTCTCCTAAATGTAAATAAATTTTATAAAGAGTAAAGATATGTAACCCAGGGTTTTAAAACTAGAATACTTTTGAAGTCATTCAGCTACCAGAGTTTTTAAAAATGCATATCTAAAGATCAAAAGTTAGTCAAGTAGATGGCAACCATTATTGATTCTGGAGGAGAAGGGTGGTAGTGATTGATTTTCTGTGCTAAGGGATTTTTGGAAATTACCTCATACTTAGCTCTCATGTGGCTGATTGGTCAGTAAATTTTGGGAAGTGAGCCTGCCAAAACTCATTAGACTCACTGACTACATGTATTTCTATTGATTGATGTGAAAAAGCTGAAGGAATTAGAGAAACAGTTAAAGTTAGGGGACAATTTTTCTGTTTATAAGCTAATTCAGCATACATTTACTGAGGGTTTCATAGGTTTAGACAAGCATTAATAGAGTTGTTTCTTGTCAATATTTAAAATCTTTTAAATTTTAAATATTTATAAAATTGTACTAAGATCATTCTCAGGTGCCTATGGATTTAATAATTATAACTTATTTTATAACGCTGAATCACCACTAATTTAAATATGGATTCTGTGTTGTAGATTGAGAAGAGGGCTCTTGAAGTTTGGGGAAGTCAGGAAGCATTAGAAGAAGCCAAAGAAGTTCGACAGAAAAACCGAGAAAAAATGAAACAGAAGAAGTTTGATAAAAAAGTAAAAGGTAAGTGGCTACATTTATATCATCAAGGACTGTGTTTTACTGCTTTGCAAAAAGCCCTTAAGTTCTTCCTATTTAAAGATAGAATGTCACCAGTAGATTGGAATGTGTTTTGTCATAGATTGAAGAAAGAAAATTTAGTTTGCCCTTAGTAGGTTAGTGTTTGAGACTCTCAGTCAACACCTCACAGTACTGCAATTCTAAAAAGCACATAGCCTTCATCTTAATGTGAATCATCATGTTTTATACAGGAATGATCGTAGGATCAGGAGTGATCCCCAGTCAAAGATTTGGCATTGGTTTAATTTTAAATATGACCAACAGGATTATAAAAAGCAAAAATATCAACCAGCAAACTTCTCTAGTTTCTTAAAATGAAAAAATTATGGCTAAGTCTTAGTCATCTAACTTAGCAGCTAGGAGGGATCTTCTAATGTCAGCTAGTCTAATCACTTTTATTTTGTATGTGGATGAGAGTTAGAAAGGTAGAGTGACCTGTTACATAGATGATTATTAGAGAGTTAGAACTAGAACCAGGCTTTCATGACTAAGAGTCTACATTGGTACATTCATTCCTCTGTCCATATATCTGTCTATCCACGTGACTATCTATTCTTTGGTCCACTATCTGTTTGACTGTGCATCCATCCATGTATGTATGAGTCTGTTTACCCATCCATCCATCCATCCGTCTGTCCATCCATCCAATAAGAAGTGTCAGCTATGTTCCATGCACTGTGTTAACGTAAATGCTGGAGTTAAACAGTTGTCAAAAGAGACCGGTAAACTTAAAATAATGATAGATTGTGATAAGTACTATGATAGTGATGAACCTAGGGTGCTACACAAGAGAATGGAGAGCACTTTTTGCGATATCATAGAATCCCTAAAATGAGTCTTAAAAAGTATGCATATGGTAATTGTAGAGTCCCAGTGTGTTGTAAAGTATAGATAGCACATATTTTATATGTATACAGGGTTATACATATACTAAATTGATCCATTTAAAATAAGTCTCTTAGCCATAATAAATAATTTTGCTACTGTTTTTAGAATTTAGAAGAGGTTTTAAAGGGTGACTGAAGATAGCTCAGATGTCTTAAAAACAAACAAAAAAGCAAAAATAATGTACTATAAGCCTGCATTGTTACTTCTTATTATGAGGGGATAGGATACCCCCTCCTTTTATTACAAAGCTAATTCATTTGCAATGCAGGAAAGTTAGAAAACTACAAAGAACTTCTATGATTCTACTACCCAGAGGCAGTCATTAGTAACATTTTAGGTCTGTTTTTCCAGTTGTTTTTTATGCATAAACACTTTAAAAATATTTTTTTATAAAAATGGAAACACTTTGACATTTATGAAGTTTATCAAAAGTTTATCAAGACAAATATCCTCATTATAAACATCTTTATATAGATTATAATTAAGATATCAATTCCAGAATCAGAGGATAAGCACACTTTTATGACTTTGTAGAGAGGTTTCCTATTGCAAACTGCCATAGAAGAGCATTTCACTGAAGATTCTTCCCTAAATTAGCTACTGCTGTACCAGTCTTCAAAAATTCCTGCAAGGACCAACTGAGAGGATTTGGAAAGATTTCTTTTGAATTTCGTCCTTTAATCTTTTTGATGTTTTACTATAGCCCTTTCTCTCTTCCAACATCAAGGAGAGCTTTGAAGGATAAAGTAATTAAAGGCATCTTAAGGGATATGAAAGAGGAGGGCATATCTATAAACTAATTACATGTTAGCCTAGGGTTTTTTTAACCCTATTACTGACTTATCTCAATTCTTCTCTCCCTCCTACCTCCTTAAACCCCTTTCCTGATGTTATTTTAGTCCAGACAATAATATATGGATAAAGGAATTAGAAATTTGTACCTGCAGATTGGTGAAATATTTTTAAAAAATGTTCTATCTGTAATGTTTTTCTAAGATACTATTTTTGTAGTATGGTTTAGATATCTAAAGGTGACTAAATATAATTTGACTAACAAAGATTATGGCATCAGTTTCATTACGCTTTGTAAAATTCTATTAACATAATTCTGTGGATTGTTTAAATATTAGTATGAATAGAACATTTCTTTTAAGATTTACACAATTTTCATAGGTATTCTTTAAAAGAAGTAAAAGCTCAAATATAATTGGCTGTTTTTCCTTACTCTATTTAATTCCCATATTAATCACCAGTTTAACTACTATTGATTTTTCTTATCCTTAAAGAGTTCAAATTTGTCCTCAATTTTTCTTTGACCTTTTAAGACTTCTTTAATTCATTTCATTTCTTATTTGGATGAAGAATGTCTTTTGAGGAAATTTTCCCAAGTGGTTACATGAGTTCCAAGTCCCTACAAATCTAAGAATGTTTCTCTGTTTCTTTTGTATAAGAAAACCCAAGTTTTCTTTCCATTATATAAACATTACTCTGTTGTCTCCTGGTGTTTAATGTAAGAGGTCAATGTGATGCCTTCTTTAATTATGGCTTCTTCTTGTTGATTTACTTTAGAGGTTGGTGGATATGCTCCTGTCCTCCTGACTAGGCCACAAGGGGCTGAGAGTGGAGTAGACACTGTAGAGATTAGAAACAAGGAGCTTGCTATGCAGTTTGCTCAGAAGGCTCAGGACAGAGAGGAATAGAAGGAAGTCAAAAAGTTTTTTAGTTGAAAAGAACTTGGAACCTGGTTCCTCTTGGTCTTCTGATTTTGATCCACAAAGAAGCTGACACAAAATTTACTTCTTTATGGAAAGGTAAGAGATTACATTTACCTGCTTTTGAAATAAAAAATTCTGCTTTAGCAGTTTGAGAAATAATTGATCTTACTACAGAAGAATATTAAAAGCATAGATAGTATAAGGTATTTATAAATATAGACAAGGTGAAAAACAAGAATTTTGTCAACAAATTCAAATTATTATAGATCGTAGATCCAAGAAGGCAGAAGTAGAAATGGTATTACTGCTGCTCAGTGTAAGTGGATTTCAGAAAATGCAGTATACGTTGGCTTTGATATTAGGTGGAACTTTCAGTTGGTACAGATACACAGAATGTTTTGGGTTTACATGCGTCCTTTCTACAAATAAGGTGGAGGTAAGGCTTTTCTTTGAAGTTATACTCAGCTTCCTCTTACATAGTACTGATAGTGGTTAGCCTCCTAAAAAAAAAGGAAAGTTAATCTTCATTGTTACTATGCACATTGCCCCCAAAAGAGGTGGGTAAGAAATTTCATTTTGGGACCCCTGCATTTGTGGACATTTTATATGTTGGGCCTGTGGTTATATGTGACTTTTTGGGCTTCTCTCAGGGGAGTGTTAAGGACACAAGTCCCTGTTATTCGGCTTCAGTTTATGCAGGACAAAATAAGAGCAGAACTTCACGTTTTGTCATTTCCTTCTGACTTTCTTTCTCTAATTAACAAAGGACACCATACGTCAAAACTTCCTGCCTTCCCATCCAGATTTTTAAAGTATGTGGTCTCCCTCAGCTACGTATAAGTTTATCTCATAAGCAACATTGGGCTTTTTTGAATACAGGCTGCCTCTTTTTGGAAAATTATGAGTAAGCCAAATAAAATGCAAGTTTGAGTGGTATTAATTTTTCATTGCAACAAGGATTTAGGGGAAAATGTCTTTGGGTAAAAAGAATAAGCAGTCCCTGAAGGTATCAGTAGCAAGACTGAACATTTTATGAACATTTTAATATCTAGTTGAGGTAGTCCACAGTTTTCTGTGTTGCGAAATTCAAGGCCAGTGGGACTAGGAGGTTGTATCATGGTAAACCACTGTTTTGTTTTCTGGCTTTAATTGGGCTTTCAGTGCTGCTAGGTCCATCCCCTCCCATCCCACCTTCAAGGTTTTCTCAGCTCCCAAGGCCTAGCAGATCTTTCCATTCTTGTAAAGTCTCTGACCTTTCTGCCATTTTCTTCTCATCCTCAGCAGTAGATAGTTGATCTCTACTTTCCACAGTTTTAAGTTGCTTAAATGAAGTAATGTGAAAAATGTATTGTTAATTTGAACAATATTTTATTTCACCAGATGTTGACAGTTTGTCATGTATGCTTTTCTCTCACACATATACATATATTTTGCTGAACTGTTTAAGAGTTTCTTGTAGACATTGTGATTCTTATTCAGTACTTCGTGTTATCTCCTAAAAACGATGACATTCTTCTACATAACTAAAAAACAGTGATCACACTCAATAAATTTAACATTAAAGCTATTATCTAGTATATATCTATATTTATCTTTCTCCAGTTGTTCCAATGTCCTTTCTAGCTTTTTCGCTGTTGGGTCCAGGGGCCAATCAAGGATGATGCATATCTATAGTGTCTTTTAGTTCCTCAGTCTTTTTGTTTCACGACATTGACATTTTTGAGTCCAGGCCACCTGTTTTGTGGATTATCCCTTCATTTGGATTTATTAGCAGCTTGTTTCCTCATGATTAGATTCAGGTCAAACATTTTTGGTAGGAATACTTCCTGGGTGATGTGTTGACTGCGTCACATCAGGAGACATACCGGTTCTCCTCTAGGAGTGATATGCAGTTTGATTGCTTGGTTAAAATAGCTGCCAGATTTCACCATTGTAAAGGTTCCCTTTCCCCTTTGTAATTAATAGAAAACCTGTGGGGTGACTCTTTGACACTGCAAACATCTCATTCCTTAAGTTTCAGTCAGTGTTCTAAGTACATGGGCATGATTCTTGATTCAGTTATTATTAGGGTGGATATAAATGGTGATTTTCTATTTTTGTTATTTCTATAATTATTTGGCTTCTTTTAGAAGAGCTCTTTTTAGTACCATTTGAATTTATGGATTCTTATCAAATCAGTGTGGCAGTCCATTCCTATCATTGTTCATTCTGATTCTCATATTGTCTTAAATTTGGCCATTGGAAGCCCCTTCGAGCTAGCTCCTGTTTTCTTTTTTTTTTGTAAAGAATTAAAACTTACATAAAATTGCAAGAATAGTCAAAAAGACATCTGTATATCCTTTACCTAGATTATTGTTAACACTTCATGTCATTTACATCATTTGCATTCTTATCTATAAACATTTTTTTCTGTACCATTTAAGGTGCATACATCATCACTCTTTACTCCTAAATAGTACAATGTATATTTCCTAAGAATAGGACTGTTCTTAAAAAAAATAAAAAATAAATAAGTATAGTGCTGATATTTTTTTCACCCATATTCTAGTTTTGTTAGCTGACCAAGTAATGTCCTGTATGATTTTTCATTCTAGTGCAGGATCCAATCTAGCAGGAGACATCTTCCTGTCATTTGAAACCATGAGGCATCTGTGTCTAGTTCTGTTCAGCATATCATTTATTTTTAATTTAGAAAATGTCCTGAAGTAAAATGAAAGGATAGAAGGCATTTTGTATATATCTAGAAAAATTTGGGTTCTTCAGAATGAGATGATACAGGATCAAGACTAGAGTTTGGCTAGCTGTTTGACCTTAGGCACAGTTCCTATTAACTTCTCTGTGTCTTAGTTTTCTCATATATAAAATTGAGATGATAGTTGGACTTATCTTAAAGGATTGCGAGGATTAAATGTTTATAAAAGTGCTTAGACCAGTCAGTGCCTAGTATGTGTTTGCTTATCCATATGATATTATAAAGGCTGAAAGTACAAAGATTCAAGTAGCGTTTTGATATCATAGATCTAAAATGGAGAAAACGTGTGATAATGTGGTGTATGTTGATTTTTATGGTTGTTATAAAACATAACATCATATTCTCCCTTAGGTTATGCTGCTGTCAAAGAGTGCCTGGCTTGATGGATCATTGGTCAGATTAGGAAAAATGTAAACAACTAGCATTGTTTTTTTTAATTATTAAGCTAGAAACAGGAGTTATTAGCATGTTGATTTACAGTTAACACTAAGCATTTGGTTTCTTAGGTAATATGCTGTGTGAACTTTTAAAATGTGATTGACTTAGTTGCATTTCAAAGCATCTAACATTCTTTTCTTTGTAAAATGACTTTTTAACATTATGTAGTGGAAAAGTTCTAAACATTGGAACAAATGACCTGAGTTTACATGTTGACTTTGCTCAGTTTCTCTACCTGCAAAATAAAATGAAGTAAAATAAAAACTGTGGTTCTTTCTAGCTTTAATAGGCTGTGATTCTTATGACTGTACTTTGCGATAGTTATTAGCAGTTTCTCTCCTAAAATATTGCTCATTTTATAGGATAAAGAATTTAATAGACTTAAAATCAACCAAAGCAGTTTTTCTAGATGAAACATGAGCATAGTTTAAATTAGAGTTTTTGGCTTTCCAGTTTTCTTGCAAGGAAAGCTTGACTTGCCTTTTATAGTAGTTCTTGACTTAGGTGGAGCTTAAAAATGCTCCTTGTCCTCAGTCATCCCAGCTGACCCCCTTTCCTGCTGTGGTATCCTGTCTTCCATCAGCAGTTGCTTGAACAAACCCTGTTCTTTACTCATCTTCTTTTTTTTTTTTTTGCTCTCTTACACACCCCATTTCTGAATCTCCCATTTCATACTACTCCAACAATGACATTTCACAGGCCAACCTGGTAAGTTTATATAATCAATTTGGATTTGTTATAAAGTTAAGGTAAACCATATTTGGTTTAAACATATGTGCATGCATAATGAATTTTTCAGATTTCAGCTGAATAGCACCACTGAAAACTGGCCTTTTCCTTCTTAGAATTACGGCGAGCAGTAAGAAGCAGTGTTTGGAAAAGGGAAACAGCTGCTCATCAGCATGAGTATGGACCAGAAGAAAGCCTAGAAGATGACATGTACCGGAAGACTTGTACTGTGTGTGGCCATGAATTGACATATGAGAAAATGTGATTTTTAGTTAAGTGATATTTGACAGTTTAATACTTAGATAAAGGAAATTTAGATCAGTCTTGTTTAAAATTCACCAAAAAAGTCTTCATAGATGAAACACTTGTATGACTAATACTTCAGTAATAAGTACATATCATATGCCATAAGAACAAGTCCATTAAGGTCCAGCAGGTCTGGTTGGGCGAAATACTGGTTCTGATTGTTTTTTTCTGCAACACGGATGGGAGTGGAGTGGTATACAGTAGGTTCGAAAGTCTTAGGTTACAGCTAAAATTGAGAAATAAGAAACCAAGGGAAACCCTAGATTGGGATAGGAGGAATTGCTTTTGGTAAAGGCAAAAGCTGGCTGAACTGGATTCTTATCTCAAGAAACAACAGAGATGGTGGTATACCCTGCACCCCAGAGGCTGGGTCAGGACTTCTAGACTGTTTCTGTCCCCAAGTAAGGGAGCAGGGCACTATACTGATGGGACAAGTTCTGACAGCAGGAATAGTGAGTTGTAGGAATCTGATCATGTTTTATCTGTAGGGTTTACTGCTTTAAGCCCTAATGTTAGTGTCTAGATAGGCCTTTTCAAATCTGGATTAAAATGGAAAAAACAGCTGTATTGTTTGTTGATCAAAGAAGGTACTTATAGTAAGTTTATCATCACTTGCACTTACCATGGGCCAGGCAAGCACTATGCTAAGTGCCTTACAAGTAATTCTCATTTAATCCTGGGAGGGAAGACAACTTGCTTCTGTGCTTATTTACCATTTGGAAAGGAATTGATAACCTACAACCTGATATCACCCTAGACATCTGGAGCAAGTTTAGCAAATCAAAATTTCTATTAAAAGGATTAGAAGGTACTTAACAGCTGTTAAGAGGATTTGATCCCATGTGGTTGATAGGATCTGTGCATTATTCAGGTTAAAATAAACTGGGTATTTTTAAGTTATTCTTTGACATAACTTTTTATCCTACTGCTACAAAAAGAAGTTTATACATTTTCATTTTTCTTTCTAGATCATTCCTTGGAGATTATGCTTAAAGGCAAAAGTCAAAACAAGTCAAATCCAAAGAGGCTTGAGACTATGATTACTAATTGTTCTCTATTTAAGTATTCAATACAGAAATGTTTAATATATTGTGTTGATTATTTTTTTTGCTTCTGAACCAACAGTGATACCTTCCTGGGAATCCTCCCCTCCTCCCCTCCCCACCTCAAAAAAGTACAGCTTGATGAGAACAGAGTAACTAGGGGTTCAGGCTGCTGACAACACACATCTGCATTGAGATAATGAGCCCTTGAACCACATGGATTTAGGTTCAGATTCCACTTACTAGCTGTGGACCTTGGGTAAGTTACTCCATGGGCTTTTTTTTTTTTATTCTGTCACATGGATATAATAATCCATCTCTTAAAGAACTGTTATGAGGACTAAGTATGGTGACTATGTGGAACCTGGCACATAACAGCCACCCATTAATGAGCACATGTTGTCATCAAGACCAATGTAGTTACAGGTTTGTCACTCTCTGCCTTCATCAATTTAAGACAATTCTAGTATCAGATATTATTGATAGCCAGATCTGCTCTATCCAGGTTGGCAAGTTCTTTCTTCATCTTTTATATTCTGGTATAATTATAAGTTATACAGATAAGTGCTTTCCAGGAAAAACAAATGAACTTATCTTCATATGAACCGCTACTTGAATACTTAATTCTTGAAGGGAGATTTACAATCAAGGAAAACAAAGTACATGTTCACTGACAAAAGTATGGTAAATGGCATCACTACAACTTAATACTGATTTATTTTAAGGTATGATGTATAGTGACATGCCATTCTTTTGTCTGTGTGAGCTTCACTAGTGGGGAAAGCAGCTGCTGAAAGCAACTACTAAATGTTTGCTGTTGTACTTTTATTCAGAATTCAATCTCTAGTTCAGTTTTTCCATATACTTGATGCCAGACTGGGACAGAGCAGGGTCCCATCGGTTAACAGTTGTTAGAAGCAACTATTACAGGAGAGGATCTAAGAGAAAGGAAGTCAAAACCTAGAAATTCCTCTAGAATTTGGATCAAATAAGTATAATTATCCAAACTTTGCAACACAAGGAGGAACAGTATAAACAAAGAATATTTAACCAAGAATCTGGGTTTTAGTCTTTTTGCTAGTGACTTGCCATGCAACTTAATCTTGTGAATAATTATTTGTCTTAAAAGGTATGGTATTTAAAAACCCTAGGAATTCCCACCTACCAAGTAGACTATATTCTGTAGCCACTAAATGTATGGTAAACTGTATATTAATATCGAAAATGCTTAATGCAGCCTATACTTTAAACAGTGTAATAAGTTAAAAGATACCTATGTTGTGCAAATGCACAAAAATACTATCAGCAGGGGGGTTATTGGTAAATTTTTTCTGAGGTGTAATGAAAAAAGTCTTAAAGATTCTAGGAATTTGGAATGTCAGATAATTCTTTATACTTTTGCATTACTTTACAGTGTGCTAGCATCTTAGTGAAGCCTCAAGACCATGTAGGAAACAGGCTCAGGAACTAGTAGTCCTTAGACCAGGTTCCATAGAAACAAAATCCAAACCTATTCTAACTCCAAGTATAGTTTTAGCCAGCCTAACTACTTCTAGAGTAAATGACCAGGGGCTCTAAGACAATGGTTCCCAAACTTGTCTGCACATTGGAATCACTTGGGGAGCCTTAAGAACTACCGATGATGTCTGTATTCCACCTCCAAGGACTGTGGTTTAATTTAAAAAATAATTTTAAAGGTTCCCAGGTGATTTATGTTAACACTTTTTAAAATTAGTATCTTAAAATACTACAATTAAGAAAAGCAAGAGAAAATTTCAAGTGGAGGGAAGTACATCTTCAGTAAGAAACCACTAGTTTTAAAGTAGACTGAGATGATAAATCACGAAATACCAAAGTTTAAAAAACATTTTTAGTTTTATTCTGGCCATGGTAGGTTATCCATGAGCTGTGAAAAGCTATGCTACTTGATAAACCCATCAGTTCTATGTACTACTTTGTAAGCTTGACCTAGTGTTTCAGACCTCAAATCAGTTATCTTTTGTGGCTTAAGGAGAAAAAACAGAAGAAAAGTTGTATCTGTCACATGTAATATATCCTATGGTCATCACATTGTCACTGGGGAATATACTTTTTAGGGGTGATTAACAGGTAATCAATGCCATATTCTTTACTGTCCTCCTTCCCATTTCCTTTAGTATGTGAAAGGATGCTACAAGAAAGCAAGCATTCAAACCATCAAAAATAAGACAAATTATTTTGAGATATTTTTTTAAAAATCTTGACATGAGGGGGAAAAATGACCCTTAGGCTTGCAGGGCACAGAACTGTTGGAACACAGCCAAGATATGAGGATCTAATTCAGCAGTGAAGAGCAAGTTCTCCAGGGTCACCATGTACTGTTGGATTATTTGGTGATGCTGTGGACACAGAAAAGGGAGTTTTTAGGTCTGGAAAAAAGAGCACACAAGCAATCTTGCAGAAAATTCCCCTTGGCGTCCCACCCACATTGTTGAATGATGATAAGATGTTGGGGAAAAAGTGGTTATGCTGATGGGAATAATAGGCCCCTGAAAAGCCCCAACATTAAGAAAATGTAGAAGGAAATGAGGAAAAAAGTATGTTCAATAACTTAAATCCAGTTCTGACCAGCTTCTATGTAAATGCAATTCATACTTTCAGGCAGTGGCAGCAATATCTGCTGCTACTATTACAGACAAGGTTAAGCTGAGTCTCTCCCTAATAAAGAGAAAACACAGGTATGACTTTAAAAGTAGCCCAGACAGGAACTAACCTAGGAAGAATTTTAAACAAAAAGGGAAGGTGGTATTTTACAAATAAGAATAGCATAGTTGCTATTTGCTACTGTTAAGGTTAAAACCATAATTTTGACATGAAAATGTTGGAATCACTTCCCTTTTTTGGTTACGTTAAAATATCTCTTTGCAAAAAGGGGGGGGACCTCAGATCACTGGCTAATCTCTTAAGTACTGTACAAATAAGAAACTAAACCTCATTTTTGGTTATCTTTTAAAAATAGCTCATCTGTCTTATTGAAAATCAGAGACTTGTTGAGCCTAAGTGGCATCAAAGTGTCAGAAAATGAAATAATCTCTTCTGTGTGCACCTGTATAACTTGAATATACTCAGAGATCCCTTTAGGACTAGGAGCTGTTTTAATTGGAAATAACTAAAAAAAAAATCTAGAGAATATCTAGAGGCTTAAAGAACTTTTTTTCTTTTTATGACTTCCAATTTAATTCTTTTCTAGAATAAATGAGGGGTGTTTGTTAGTGTCTGAAGTACAAAGAATTCGTTCGACTCTACCAATCTTTATCTTAAATTTAGCGGAGAGTAGGTGTTGCATTTTGCTTTCTAGAAAGACCTCAGGAAACTTACCCTTGCTTCTGGGGGCACTGTTTATCATCTGAACATTAGATTTTAAGGACCTTTATAAATGTATTGTTCCCTTACCATTTTTTTCCCTCTACATTTTGTATTACAGCTAGGCTTTTTAGCAGAGAAATCTGAGTGATATAGAACCAATTTAAGCCTAAGTATTCTGATGAGCAACAGTAGGAACAAATGGACATGAATTAAAAGGCCTACAGGTGCTATAACCTGACAGATTCAGTGATTTCTCAAAATGGCTATCTGTGGCTGAGAACAGTGATGTTTATTATCTAATCAAAGTTGCCCACAAACCTGTAAGAAGATCTGCTGTAGCCTCTCTATACAGTTCTTATACCAAGGTGTTAATACACTGGTCCCTTCAGTTTCACATCGTACTAAGTGCTCAGTCAAGATCATGATAAACCGCTGGAAAGGGAGTACAAAGTTAAAGAGATGTTAGAGTGAATTCTTCAGAAACAATCACATTTTGACAAGAGACCTCAAAGGTATTGCTTCTTTCACTGTCTTTTGGTGTATGTTCCTAACTTTTGATAATTCAATAAATACTGTCAGTCTGGAAAGGCAGACCAGTGATAACATGAGGAAGTGCATTCTTTTTGGAAGACAGTGACCTAAATGATCAACAACTGGTACTTAACAGAAACATTCTTATTTGATATTTAAAGCATGGAGAAATGCTCAGTAAACAGTGCAGTTTGGAGGTATTATGTGGTTACCTCCAAATAGTGAACTTTTGTAAATTCTAGTATTTTTTAACCTTGTATAAATGTACACATTACTTTTATAATTAAAAATAAAATTTTAAAACAAATCATTGCTTTTTTTATATCAATGTCCCAAGCCACAATACCTGAAATATGACAAGGAAGAGGTTCTTTTGTTCACTTTGAGCTGATTCCACTTTTTCCTGCAGTCTTTCTATTTGCTCCTCAAGAGCCCCATCTTTCCTGTCACTGCTTCTGTCATCATCATCACTTCGCTACAGAATGAAAAGGAACAAAAGGACAATGCCATTTAGAATCCCAGTGTACTGAATCCCATCAAGTAAGGGGAAGGATTTTATTGTCTGGTTAAGTGCTGTTTGAAGACTTGTATTCTGTAGGGAAAGTACTCCACCTCAAACACGCATACATCTAAAAGTGGCACTTGTCTGAGATAATGGCAGTGGATGTGTTTGTTAGAAAGCAGAAGTGGGTTCAGGGAAGAAATGTATATCACATTTTTTCTTTCATTTAAAATGAAAACAGCTTTGAGCACTGGAAAATATAGTTGGTTCTTATTATTCATCATAGGTATATTTTCTAGCCACTGCTCTTAGGGGAAATAGAGGGTTAGGTTCTTGAGGAAGCCTCTTGTCACATTTTCATCAACTGATCAATATATAATCTTGTTTTATGTGTTTCTATTTAAAGATATTTAATATATATGTCTTAGAAATAATTATACACGTATTTCTTCATACTAAATTCTTCATACTAAAATACTAGCTGAGAAGGGTTTAACATTTTCCTGACCCTCACTAATGTGACTGTAAATTTCTTTGGCTCAGCCTCACAAGAATGCTGTCTGCTATACTTTTTTAAAAAATTGGCTATCTCAAATCCCTAAATTTAGCTACTTTTACATCTTTTCCATAGCTTTATCACACACTGCAGATGTTACTTTAATACCTGATCGATCAGCCTCACCTACAGCTTGGTGAATTTCCTCTTCCTTTTTCTGGGTATATGTTGTTGATTTGTGAACACTTGAACTCAAGACCAACAACATTAGAACTCATGCCTGAACAAAGCTTATCTAACACATGTATTTTTCCTGTCAGGCACATGATGGTCTTGTGCCTAGGAATGCTAGACAGCTCTTCAGTCCTATGCTTGGGGGCTATTTAAAATAGTGAAATCAACAACAAAAAGCCCAGCACACAATGTGAAAACAAAAAGCAGAAGCGTGAAAAACATGGCACTAAATACACCATACAGAACTGAAACAAGAAGGCAAAGTATTGCCTTGTTCAACCTCAGCTGGGAACAAGCCCACTGGGCAACTCAAGAGCCCCATCTTTCACTGCTCTGCATATGTCTACAAATGATCGGGAAAGCACCATGAGTACTGATTTGGGGATTACCAATAAAGCAGGTGAGTTTGTAAAAATAGAACCTGCAGATAATGAGGACAGATAGTATATTCTTCTAACTCCACTATTCTTGTATTCGACAAAGTAATGACCAGTGAAAAAACGAACAGTGCTCTCTAGTCATTAATAACTGGCCATTTCAGCAGTAACAACAGAGATAGCTTGCTAATCCTTCATTCCCAATGGGGCCATACAAAAAAACTAGGCAGGTTCTTAGGTAGTCCAGGAGCCACAGGCTGCTCATCCTTGCAATAATTTAGAACTGACATAATAATTTACAGCAGGTTAAGACTGCTGGCAATGATGGACTCAATATACCTGTTACATTTGCAGCTCACCCTGAAGAACTCAGAGCATTCATTTAAGTGGTTTATTTTTTAAAGGTGAAGAAAATCAAAGCATGATTACAAATAAGGGAAAAGGCCGAAAAGTTACATGACTTGCCTAGTGTCACATAGTCGGTAAGTGGCAGAACCAGAACCAGACTCCAGCTGTGTTCTCTGTTAGGGTCCTTTTAGCAAGAAAGTAGGCATCACCAAACCTAGAAAGCCTCTTTCTTTCCAGATAACACTCCATTTGTAAGGCCCCACCTATGATAGCCTCTTCCACTCTCCAAGCAAAATTATCAGAACCCCCAACTTTTTACAGAATTCTTTTATATCCAATACATAACTGCTATGAGGTCTGCCTTATTATGTTCTAGGCTAGTGAGTATACATGTCTTTTCCCAATATCACACCAAGGCAAAGTTCGAGAGTACCACTGCCCAACAGACCTTCTACAATGAGGGAAATGTTACATAAATCTATATTGCCTATCACAATAGCCACTAGTCACACATGACTATTGAGCACTAGAAATGTGGTTAGTGTGGCTAAGGAACTGAATTTTAAATTCTATTTAATTTTAATTAAAGTTACATGTGGCTAGGGATTACCATATGAAACCACATACCTAGACAACATTAGGGCATGAGGGAAAGTTTCTGGAGTTTGACAGCCCTGGGTCAAATCCTACTTCTGTCACTTATTAGCCATGTAACTTTGAAAGTTATTTAACTTCTCTGAGCCTCAAATTATACATGTTAAAATGGGGGGTGACACCATTTACCTTACAGTATTTTAGGTCTGTGTGTTTATATACATGCATATTTACATATATATGTATGTCTATATGGAGATTATAGAAGCACTTGAACATCCTATAGCTTCATTAAATTTATTTTCACCTTGTACTCTGATAAATATGTATACTGGAAAACACCATCATGAAGAATACCAGTACTGTTATGCTAAATCACAGAATACAGCAGCTCACTGCTTCTCCCCAAAGTGGCAAAGTACTAAACTTAATAGAAGTACTTTGTAAACCTGGGAACAAGTGCTCATTCCTCCTCACAGTACTGGTGAAGCGGTAATCAACAGTCTTCTCCCTCTTCAGCCCTGCCCTCCTTCCCTCTTGGGAGTGGCAAACATGAAGCTGGTGAACTATGGAAAGTAAGGTTTGTGGTTTCCTAAACAAGTCCTTCCTCTTCCTCTGCTTCTACAAATAGTTCTGTATAATTTGGCCTCAGAAGAAATAGGCTCCCATGACGGTAATGAACATTCTTCTATGAATTGATACAAGACTTACCCGTTTGTGTTGCCTTGCGAGTTTCTCTTTAGCTTCTTCCAGCTCTTTTTGGATCTTCAGAACATGTTTGTTCATTTTTCGAATTGTGGAGTGCAACATTTCCCAAACAAACAATCTTAAAGAAAAATGGCATTTGGTTACTACTGTATGCTAAACTACACATACAGAAAAGAAGACCTCTCAACTTTTATAATCTACCCATTTTTTTAATTTCTATCTTTTTTGTTTGTTTTCTTTTATAACCTACTCATTCTTAACATCTGATACAGTCTTCTACTCTTTAGACAGAACTAGTATTACATCTCCAGCAATACTACCCGTTAGATTCAGGTGAGCTTCCTGAAGGCAGTCCTGGGTCTTGTCATTTTTATTTCCATTCCCTACTAGATACACATTGAAGGTACATGTACATGCTCATTGAAATAAAATGACAAACAACATCATTAACAACAAAAGTACATGTTTTCTAAATTTAAACACTAAGTATTAGAATTTTCTTGAAATGGAAACCTAATCTGAAGCTCATCTTACATTCTTAATACTATTTAGTACACACACGGCCAATTTTCTTGGAACATTTAAGAAACCCATTAGTTGATAAAAGCTATCAACTGCCAGGTTTTTAAGAATAAGATAAGTATTTATATAACAGCTACCTTAGCAAATTGCTGAAGTACCAATGCTTTAAAATGTCTGCTGCACAAATATTTTTTTAAAAAGTGACAACTTCTTTTCTGTCTAGAAAGTAGGTCTCCTAATCCCAAGATACAGCAAAGAAGAGAACTTCCTTCTACAAATTTTGACCTGGATGATAGTTTAAGTGGAAGATAGTAAAACAATCTGTTTATAAAACTCAAAGTCAAAAATGTTAGCAGACAGGATAAAAGAGCAGAGTAACTCTGCAAGGAGTGGTCAGAGAAGGCTTTGCAGTTAAATAGTTGAGCTTGGTGTTCAAGAACAGCAGTTCTGGAGCAACGTACCCAATCAAGAATGCCTGTGTTTCAGCTCTGGCTCTGCACTTAGTTGTGTGACTCTGGCCAAGCTACTTAAGCACTCTGCAACATTCTTCTATTTTGTAAAATACAGACGACAATGTAACACCATCTATGGTGGTGGTGTGAAGAGTAAATGAGTTGCAAATGTAGATCGCCTAGGACAATGGCTAATGCATATGTGGTTGGTCAGTTTTCTGAGTTTGCAAATCTGAGACTTTCTTTTGCTTTCATTTGTGAAAGCCAATTTAGCTGGTATGATAATCTTAGATTAACGCTTTCACCCTAAAAACTCAGTTTATTCAGACCAGGGTCCTCTGCCAGATACAATGAAGAGAACAAAGGTTGTAATGGATTTTTAAGCCTTTGCAAGTATTTTTCTTTTGTTTCCTGTTTTGTGTCAACTCCTACCATTCTGGTCCTGATCAATTATAAAGACTGGGGACTTAATTTAATGGATAAGAACCAAGCTTAAGGAAGTCTCTTTCCTTTAGGGGGAATGGGTCTAGAGTAATCTGCATTAAGTCTAGGATTTTTATGACTGAGGTGAGAAGTCC
Organism: Eidolon dupreanum; assembly: GCA_028627145.1. Classification (NCBI taxonomy): domain Eukaryota; kingdom Metazoa; phylum Chordata; class Mammalia; order Chiroptera; family Pteropodidae; genus Eidolon; species Eidolon dupreanum. The sequence continues at coordinate 137,525,249 of CM053509.1, read as the reverse complement.
CTTCCCTTCCCCAGAGGCATCTAGGTGCCCATCAGGCTTTCCTCAATGTCTCCAGGGATGTATACTAAATCTACTGTGACTGGTTTCTCCCAGTTCCTAGTGTGCATTCAGGTCCCCAAATGGAGCTAGCATTCTTCCCCATGTCCCATTGGCTGAGACCTTGACATACAACCTGACCTTCTCTCCTAAGAGTCTAGATCCTTATCAGCATTTTTACTTAACTGATTGAGTCCTTACATGTGTGCCCCTAAGAGACGCTGTGACCTGACTAGCTGTCTATTTTAATGGTCCCAGTATCTCTGTCAAGTCTAATCCTACCAGACTGGACCATCAGTATTGTAATATCAACCTGGTTTAGACCAAAATTTGAAGCTCATGTATAAAAAAACCACATGAAAAACAATTGTTAAGAGAATACGAACTTTGTAAAATAATTCATATTACCTAGTAAAGTCACGAGATAGTTCTGAAGAGAAGATCCAATTTGCTACTGCCGCACAGTCGACAATCTGTGTACGAATCATCTTATCTACTAGTACAGCAATCATCTACAATGAGAGAAGAATTATTAGGGTAAACCACACTTATGCATAGGCCACATAATCCCACTGCTACAAAGTAAAATAGGAGGCTTGTGATCTCATTTTCAGTGGCTTTGGAATGATCAATTTGACCAATAAGTCTTAAAGATTTATTCTGTTCTCTGCTTGGCTCTGGTATTTATTATAAGAATATTAATACGCCAGTACAGACTGAGCAAAAAGAAAACCTCTGAATGGTAACAACTTAAAAGAAAATTTTAGATAATACATACAAAAATATACAATTTCCATTTAATCCTAAAATTTAAAAACCTAATGTTATCATAAAGTCTTAAACATATTCTGAAATTTACTTTAATACCTCTTTATAACACATGGTATATATAAAAACAATATACTGAGGTTGAGAAATCTGGAGCTTGTTTATGGAAATTGGGTAGACTAAATAACTACTTCCTACCCAACTGGTAGACTTTTTAAACAAGTATTTAAAATGTGTTAAGATATTATAATCCCAAACCAAATCATAATACTTGCTCTTTTAAAGAATGAATCAAACATCATTACTTCCATAGCACTAAAAAAAATTAAAGTTAAAACCATTCTAATAGGCAGAGTCAAATTTAATGTTTTACAAACTAAAAGAATGGTAATAATACCCTATTTTTATATTTATACAATCAGAGCCTCAACACTTCTAATTAAATAGTTTTTACCTGTGGATGGTTTCTCCAGACCTCAAACATAACTCTTAGAACATGTAACTTTCCTTCATCACTTTCAGCTAGGGTTTTGAAGACTTCATGAAACCTTTTGATAGCAGGGAGAAAAATAGCATATGTAAACTTATTTGTTAAGCATTTTAACGTTTCAAAGCCTTTTCAATGTTACTTAATTCATAGTGTAATACATAAATGCAAAATAACCAAATGTTAACCATTAAGAATATAAAAGGTATGATTAGGAATTCAAAGTTCGTATGGAATTTGTCACAAAATCTTAAAACACTTAAAATATACTATTTTTAGCCCACAACTTCCATTTAATGTGTATCTAACAAATAGGTGAGGGCTAAGGAACTGTCTCCAAACATGGGTGATGTATTGACTGTACCTTCTGTGGAAACCCTGCAAGTAACATGGAGACTTGGAAGTTGAGATGGGCTGAGGAGCCCAGTTTCTCTACTTGGCTGGAGGAATATCTATGTTCTCTTTCTTCAGATGCCAACCTTTGGGTGGCTCCCCAAAAATGTAGTTGGCTCTCATTTCTGCTTACCTCCCTTCAGGAAGATGACTAGACAGGGAGGGAGCTTGACTGTATATATGACTATACTATGGACCCAAGTTTTTCACTGGTTTCTCTAAAGGTCTATATGAAAAAATATACATTCCATGTATATATGCAAACTGTACATACAGACTGACAGAGCCATAGGACAAGGATTTTAGCTACTGCAAACCAAAAGCCATTGCATCAAATTATTTCATAATACTATTATTAAGATCTTCATAGTCAACAATTTTATGTAAAAATTACTGTCACTGGTATTCACCAAAGTTCTAAACCTTAAAGAAAGGGTGTGTGTTCTTGTTGCACTTACTTTGCAAGAGCACTAAAGGAGTGGCTGAATGATTTGGCTGCCAAGTGTAGCAGAGTCTGCATAAAGACCTCTATTTTCAATGGGTTAAAGCTGAATCCTTCATCTGAAAATATTCCACAGTGAGATAGTTAGGAAAACGAAAGTATAGCAATTCCTTGGTCCCTCATCTAGAATGCTCAACAGATGGCATGTTCACGTCCAAATACTAAGACATTCATGTAACATCTTTGAGTACTAGGAGATGATAAAAGACCATCACTGACTTCAATATTCAGAATATAAAACTAAACTTAATCTCAATTCTTATTTTTTGGAGAGTTTCTCCGACTCTATGTGATCCATTTCTTTTACGAATACCATAGAGATTTCTTTGTTCATCTCTCTCTATGTGGTGGCAAGATAACAAATATATTAATACAAAATAACAGTAAACCCTTAACATTTAAGTCTATGTCCTAAGATGTCTGATGATGTCTAAATTTAATACCACCAATTTCACTTATGCTTTCTAATTATATTTTCTCTAAAATCATAAGTTTCTTGGAAAAATCCAAAGTCCCAGTAATAAATAACCCAAAGACCATTAATGTTTTATTTTTAATTGTCTTTTTTCTATGCACACGTCCTTATGAATTAATCTAACAACAAAAAAAACTTTTCCTGAAATGGTTACCCAGTTGTCCCAGTAGACTTTCATCTGTTTTACTGATTTGTCTCTCTCTTGTGCCAATACCACATTGTTTTAGTTACTTTTCAATCTATGTTTTATATATGATAAGACAAGTCCTTCTCATCACTTTTTGTCTTATCCATTTATTGATTCAGGTAAACTTATAAATCATTTTTCCCATTTTCTCACTCTTACCCAGAAAAAAATCTAGGGATTTTGGTTGAAATTACATGGTATGTACTCAATGTTAATGTACTCAGTCAATGTTAAACATTATTATAATAGTCTAATTTGAAGAAAAACATCCAATTTTATAATACATAAAGTCTTCCCATTCAGGAACCTCTAAAGCAAAAGCAGGGTATGCTTAAATTTTTTTGAATGATAACAGTATATTTTACTTTGTGTATTTAGTTCACATACTTAATGGGGATGTTAGGATCTCTTTTTACATAGAGAGAAAATATCTGGGTTCTAGGAACTTACAGGCTGAACAGGCCAAATGAATACATAGCTTTATGAGCATCAAATACATTTATGCTTTAACTTGGCTTATACATAGTTCCACTCAAGAAATATTTCATTCCCTTACCATCATCATCATCCTGGTTAGGATTTGGTACGTCTTTCAGAATGCTGAAGATTTCATCATTGGTTGCTTTACTTTTAAAGGCAACAGCTAAGCAGAGGGCAACTGAATGTCCAGGAAGAGAATCTAACCACAGAATGGGGGAAGGGTAGATCAGGTTTTAAGACTATTCTTACAAATAGTTTAATAACTAAGAAACTTAAAAAAAGGTTATTTTCTTTCAAGATAGAATATTCTTTATCCCAAGATCACTATTTAATCTGTATAAGGATAACCACATGTGAAAATTTAATAGGTCAATGGCTTTTCACCTAAAATAAGGCATGAGGTAATTCTCACTTCAATACTTCCTTAAGAACGCTTAGCAAATTGAAATTCAAAGTACACGGGGTGTTGTGTTGCTCTTCCTTGGAGGGGGGGGTTTCAGGGAAATGTGGATATAGTTACAATTGTCCTTTGACAGTCCTCAAATCCTTAGGCTTCTATAAACTGAAAAGCCGACAGTGTATTTCTCTTTCATTTTTGCCAATTTCCCTTCCACCTCCCCTCCTACTTTTCTGAGGTAGTGAAAACTAAGTTTGAATTTGAATAAGGTGAAGGCTATAGACATAAGATACTTTTGCTTTTTTCCTTTTCCGAGTCCATACACTTGAATCTACATAAGCCAGATGCTCATGTACTGTGACTCCACATATTTATTATTGGTTACTATCTGTCAAGCCCTTCTTATGTAAAATTTGTGTTAGTATATACTATAAGGCATCACCAGAGCAATCAGAAATCTACTTTTAATGTAAGGTAGACAAACAGGTAACAAAAAGGCAGTCCTGACAGAATATGAGTTACTAAGCACTTGGAATTAATAAAGTCAATTACAACAGGTCACACATACTGTGTGCTTTTTCCTTGAAAGTGGGAGAGAAAATAAGTGACAAAAAAAGAACCCGTGCCACTGAGGAGTCTGTCTACACTCTAGCTGGGGAACCAAGATTCACACAGAAAGCAGCCAGAGAGCAACACAAAACTGGCTTGCCAAGGCTGAGAAATGTTACAGAAGTCTTTGAGAACTGCATCTTTTGGGCCAGACCCTTGAGAGAACAGGGACCGGATACAGAATGGGCTTTCCAAGCCTGGGGAAAACCAAGGCAAAACCAAGAACCAAGAGGATGGCCAAAAACAAAAACAAAAACAAAACAAACAAACAAACAAACAAAACAACGAAGTGGGCCTAGCTATAGTAGAGGTCCATGGGGGAAGAAATGACAAATAAAACAGGAACAACTGTTAGGAGGGCCTTAAATGTTAGGCTGGGTTGTTTCTATGGGAAAAAAAAGCAAGCTCAACGTTCAACAGAAGTCTGAGCTCTTTGATAGCAAAGACTATCTTATAGTTCTGAGCCAGTATGGGGCAGAACTCAAAACCTGGCACCTTTAAGTCTTCATCAAGTTTTGCTGTTTAAGGAAAGCACACTAGTTAAGAAAGTGGCAGCTCAGCCAGTAAACCTGGGTCTGAATCTGGGCTCTACACTCAGAAGCAATCTCACTAGGGCTTTATCTCTTTGAAGCCATTTCCTCATTGTAAAATTGGTATAACATACCTATTTCTGAGTTGTTTTAAAGATTAAGTGATATAATAACAGGAAATGTACTTAGCACTGGGACCATCTGACTTAACTTCAAGGCAAACAGGTATAGTCCGAGGTATAGGTGGAGAATCAGGAGTGCAATATGAGAAAGCAAGGGAGAAGAGCAAGTTTCAAAATACAAAGAACCTGCACAACGGGAAATGGAAGGCTCAGGGAGGAGCCATTTTTAACAGCTATCTAAAAAGACTAACTTGGAAAAACTCCCCACCCAACTTTCTACGAGTGATCACCAAGGTATACTTTAACTTCATTAAGTATAAAGCACAAAATGACATATCAAATTGTAGTCCCTCTGATCTATACTGCAATCTTAGAAATGCTGCGACCAAAGAGTAAGAAATCCATATTTAAAAATTTACTTCTAAAGGCATATTGCTGGTCAAAATATAGTCTATGTGCACCTATGTTCCCATGCCTGAAATGATATCAGGTGATAATCAATTCAAGTAATTTCCATCACTATGACAAGTACACATTCCCATTTTAGTAAGTTCTAGCTATAAATTCATCTTGTCATGCTTAGTAGAATATTTATAATAATGTCATGGATATAACATTATGAACAACACTGAAAGAAAAAAATTACAAGCCAGTAATAACTAAGTAGATCACAGTGAATCTTCAAAATGACAGGGTAAATAAAATAGTGGCTAGTAACAGATGACCTTTCAAGTAGAGAAAATATAAGCCCAAGAAAAGAAAAAGTTCACTTTCTCCACCTTAAATAATTGACATCAGAGAATATTTGCATTGATAGTTTTTGAAGACAGAAGGATTTTATCACTTACTGCTACTTTCGTCTCCATACTTGTAAATGCAGGTTGGGTTTGCAGGACACAGAGCTGAGAAGGTAGGAGGAACAATATCTAATATACGCTGATGGTAAGACAACCTACAAGACAAATAAGAGCCTCAGAAAATACTGTTCCATCAGTTCCATTCATCAGTAACATCTAACTTACCCAGAAAGTCACAGTCTCCAATACCCTATACTCAGCTGACAACCAAGAAATAAAGAAGAAAACTAGCCCTTTAAGCTTTGTCTATGCCAGCAAAGTAAAACTCAGACCTTTTTCAAAACCTACTAGTTTGCACTGAGGTGTGGGCCACTGGGTCCACCAGCCTGGTGGCCAAATATGTGGAATGGTGATGGTGGGTAGAGGAGACAGTCTCTGTGTTTGGGAGAACTGGTTACACTGTAGCAAATAAAAATACACTGAGGCTAATGGGAGTCTCATTCCTGAAAAGGTATCTGGGAACCACAGCAAAGGGGAAGGCTGGAAAAAATGAAATTCAGGGTTGGAACTGGAGGGATAGATAAATATAAAAATATTAATAGATCTGTATGTGTGTGCATATATTCACTATCTTTGTCCATCCAGAGGGCTTAGAACTAATGACACTCTACTAGCAATAAGCCTATCAAGTGTCCAGATCTTGATTCCTAAATACCCATATTCCACTACTAGACACTTGGGCTCCTTGAATAAAGAGATGATTCCAGAGAAGCGGCAAGAAAATGCAAGATGAGCCTGGAACACCTTGTGCTAGAAATAAGGAAAAGCTCAATGAATGGAGGAAACATTAAAAAGAAAGAAAAAAGGACACGGCAACCACAATGTGCTCCCAATGGACAAATCAAAGACAATTTGAGCATCAAAATAAATAATGGCAGCTCACGGACTATAACCCACTGAATGAAACAGAAACCTATTAGTCCCTACTAATACATAAACACAGGAATAAATGGGTGGAAAAAGAAAGCTCTTACAGTAGAATGCCAACTAACAAATGAAGAAAGAATAATGGAAAAAGAGAAACACCACTTGGCAATCATCAGAGTGGTGGCAGATAAAAATAGGACTTATCAGTGATGCCTGGATGAAGAATAGTGTATGAATGCACCTTAAGATGTCTCCCACAAAATAACCAATTACAAGGGGAAAAATGGTAAATTGAAGGTGGAGAGACCTGGCAGACACTGACATGACCAGGTAATCAAGGCTGACATCTCCAGTAGTAGGATTCAGGTGCCTCTCGATGTTATGCACCAACAATGCAAGACTTGAGTCTGGTCATGAGGCCATAGCAGGGCAACCCAAGAAAGGCCTAGATTCTTTAAAACTGAAAAAGACATGAAAAGTAGAGAAAGAATAATAACTGTTTGAGACTGAGGAATTGGAAGAGAATAACAACTAAAAGCTACATGCTTTCCTGGATAGGATTTGGACCAAAAAGAAAAAAGACATTGTTGGGATGGCTGGCTACATTTCAGCAGTATGTGTAGACTGTGTGGTAGTATGCTGTACCATCTTTGAAATTATTTCAAAGTACATTTGACCAAAAACAAAAAACAAAACAAAAAGCAAAACTTTTTGGCTTAATTCACACAGAATCCAAATGTCATGGTTATCTAATTTTTTCAGCCCAAATCTTGATTAAAAACTAACAAGGAAGAGAGGCAGGTACTTGGATCTTAAAAATGATATTCTGGACATATATTACAAATGCAGAGAAGAGAAAACTCATTCCACAAAAAATAAGAGACCTAAGCTAAGGAGAAAGTACAAAGAACTTACTTACCTCATACATTTTTCTAGAACTTCTCTTACAAACTTTGGTTTAGGACTTTCAGGATCTTGAGTAAGACAATCTGACCTAATGTGGAAATGTAGTTTTATAAGTTCTTAAACAGAATCTGTACTTATTCTAATTTGTACTTAGCTACAAAGTTTCCTTCTACCTAAATTATTTCATTTGTATGTATAAACAACAACAACGAAAAAAACTAAGTAATTCAGACCATGAAGACTGCTTTTATGTTATAGTTTTGACTATTAACAGGATTTACTTAATTTATTATGGCAGACTGCAGAGAAAGGAAAGATAAAATGTAATACCACTTACCAATCTTCCCAGCTCCAACGGAATTGGAAGTTACTTAGATGATGGGAAAACCAATTAATAAACCTATACAGAGAAGTGGAGGCAGGGGACAGAAAAAGACAAATGGCTGCAGTTTATACCAGGTTCCTTTGTAATCCTTCAGATAAATAAAACCCTATTTTATAGTGAAGTGAAAAAGCACGTACCCCTACCTACAGTTGTATCTTCTGCCACTTTTCTTACCCATTTTTCTGCAAATCTTGTAACTCATCTTCTACTTCAAAAAATAAATCTCCTACCTCACTTCTTCTAAAAGTGGTGTTCTTTTTAAGTAAATAATAGATACAATTTGAATGCCTGTTTTGTGCCAGGTACCTTATATATGTTTACATAATTTAGTTCTCACAACATCATCTAAGGAATGCATTATTTTCCCTATTTAACCAACAATGAAAGAGGCAAAAAAAAAAAAAAAAAAAAGATTAAAGAAACTGCAGATAAAACATTTTATAAATGACAGAGCTGAATGAAGTTAGTCTCTCATTATCACACTGTGCTCTTTTCACCATAAACAAACAAAATATACCATCACAGCCTTCTTTCCTCTAAAATTACATCTGATCTAACTAGATAGGGATCACATTAGAATATTGCAGAATGCTGTGAAGTTGGTAAGAGCCCAATAAATATTTGTTAAACAAATGGCATAATTGGGATACCCAACATAACTGGTAGTTTTATTAGACTAGGGAAAAAAATTAGAAGGCAACATTTTTAAAGCATGTCCCTTATGTATCTATAATTTCGATCATTGAAATTAATCAAGATAATAGGTCAATAACATAGAACAGCCTTTACCAATCATTTTCAGATATGGAATTTGAACTATGGACATGAAAGATCCTGGAAACTGGAGAAATATTCAATATCTGTTGATCTGATTTGAGAAACTGACAGAGGTAAGAAGGAATAACAGCTAAGAAAGGTGGTATATAGACCTCATCCAAAGCAGGCAGTGGGCATGCAATTACCACAGCTATAAAAATCCAATATGGTCTTTTATTTAAAGTCTTGAAGCTGTAGTTATGTGGAAGCTAATTACTTTAGAAGTAGACACTATAAACAAAAGTACATACGTATGTTTATACATAATAAATAAGTATTAGACTCTACTTCTACAAAGAGGTTAGCATAAAGCTTATTTTAAAAGCTTACATACCCAATTACAGAGGGAAAAGTATAACTATACCAAAGCACCAAACAAGTAAACAATGAATGGAATTAAAGAAAACCTCAGCACGGGCATCGTATCATACTGAAAGTTAGGCTAGAAAGTGTAATGTTACATTACAACAAGTATGAGTTTTATTTTTATATGAAGGATTATTTTGGGAAGGCAAGAAAGAACAATCAACTTGAAAGTTCTTAAAAAGGCAACTGTTTTGCTGATCAAATTATTCTATAAAGTACAGGGAGTAGAAGCTAACAACCAGTACAGAAATGAGGCAATTACTATACCTGTCTACACAGGTAGTATTCATTGTGTCCAAACGCATATATAGCATTTCAGTTGCCTGTGCAAGCTGTGAATTTGATAAGGAAAATATTCTCCACCCTCCTTCAAAATAAATGGCGATAGAAAAAATATATAACAAATGAAAAAAAAAGTTGAGCATCTTTTCATGTAATTCACCTTTTTAAGAAAACAGCTTTGAGGTATGAGTGATATACAATAAATTTGGCGTGTATATACCTATGAAGTCAAGATAATGAACATTTATATCGCCTCCAACACTTCTTCATGCTCCTTTGTAGTCAATTTTCCCTTCTCCCCATCCTCACCTAAATCCCCAAGCAAATATTGGTCTGCTGTCACTGGATTATTTTGCATTTTCTAAAATTTTGTGTAAATGTAATCCTATAGTATGAGTTATTTGTTTGGCATCTTTTAGTCAGCATAATTATTTTGCAATTCATTTGTGTTGTTGCCAGCATCAAAAACTTATTCCTTTATATTACGTAGTATTTCACTGTATAGGCATAACACGATTTGTTAATCCATTCATGTACTGATGGGTATTTGGATTGTTTCCAGTTTGGGGTTATTACGAATAAAGTTTCTATGAACATTAATGCCTAAGTCTTTGTAGGGACTTGTGTTTCATTTCTCTTGGTAAATACTTAAGAGTGGAATGGCTGGATTGTATGGTACACGTATGGTTAACTTTTAAAGAAATGCCAAACTGTTTTTATGAAGTGATTTAAATCCACTAGCAGAAATATTTACTAACTTTTTAAAACTAGGCCAAACAGAGTAAGTTTAAAAACAAAGGAAAGGATACAACTTGGGGTAGAGAGCCAGGCTGAAGTTTGCAAAGTTCAATGAGAAGTGTTGTATACATCACATCAATGTGAGGGGGTGCTGGAAGTTGAAACAGCTCTGCAAAGATCACCTACAAAAGAATCAGGAGTTAGAACTCAATTCAACAGCTGTCTATTCACTTCTACAATTAGAAAGACCATACATTCTCAATCTAAAACTCCATGACATTTATAATGAAAAAATAATTACTTTTTAACCTTTTGAATTATGCTCTTTAAAACACAAAGATCTATAATACTATAGTGAAAATTTCTTCTAACTCAATCAAATAAGAATATGCAAATATTAATGCTAATTTGATACTCCTGGAGAACGTACAATTAATTTCTAACTTTGGAGATATAAGAGTTGATTTACTGAGGGACTCACAAACCCATCAGTTTCATTCTCATAAGCAGTAAAAACTCTTATTAAAATCAGATGGAAACAGTCATTCCACTCTGCTACTTAAAACTGGTACCTAGAAACCTTTTGGATAACCCAAGACTTCTTTGCCATGTCTCGTTAGGAAAACTTGCTTCCACCCTCCCTGTATTATTTGCGGACTGACTGCCTACCTAGAATTCTAAAGCCTGATGTACATTCTTTCCTTTGACTCCCACCTCGAACATTTTGTACTTCATCATAACTTTCTACACATTTTGCGGATTTAAAGTTATGACTTATATTCCTCATTTCAACTGACATGTCAGTGAGTCTAATTCAGAGCCTAAGCTTACTCTTAAGAGTTGAAAAATAAGACAGAAGCAGTACTTTTAAGAAAGCACACAAATGCACTATAAATAAAAAGTGAATCTTAAATAAAACATACCTATGCTCATGAGTATTTTAAAATAAAGGAATATGCAATTGACAGTTTGATCCATGTGTCAAGTGAAAGCACTGGTTATTGAGACATAAACCTCACAAGGTATTCAAATATACTACTTATATCATCCTTCTGTACTACTTAATACAGGGTCAAAAGTATCTATTCTTTCTACTTCTAAAAACAATGGGCCCTTTTCATTTTTAAGAATAAAGATTCATATTTAACCCTACCTTGTGATACAGGGAATAATATACTAGTCAGGTGTCTGCTAGTAATAAGAAGCCAGAGAAACACAGTTAAAAATAGTTATCTGCCTGAAGTAATACAATACTTTAAAGTATTTAAGACACTTATATGTCTCTTAATTGGACAATGTACTGACACACCTAGAGGTAACTTACATTATCCATGATAACTATCCATGAATGAAGACATACTATATAAATAATTTATAGGCAACTCAAAAGTCCATTTGGCTACTGGTTTCAACCTCCTCTTTTCTCTTTACTAACATGGCTAACAGAGCACCAAAAGAGACAGCAAATTCCTCGCTCCTCTGTTAACTTTCAGTACCTGACAAGTAGCAAGAAAAAAAAAATAAGCCAAGAGTAGATTATAATTTAAGTCAACAGATTCTGAAATTTAGAAACACGGTCCATGTGGAATGCATACCTCAACTATGTGGTAGTTCAAGGGGATCTTGTTCTTCCCTGGATAGCTGACCAGCTGTGCAGCACTATAAAAAGTGTAACTTAAGTTAAGTATACAAAGATACATGAACAATCAAATAAGCAGTTTCAAAAGCAGTGTGTTTAGATATAAAGACATTTTTCTGGAACGTTTTAGATTTTCGTTACTTCACTACAGCACAAATTATTTTGTTTACCACAAGGGAATTCTTTAATGGGCCCCAAAACTCCTTGAAAGATAAAAAAGAGTTCAAGTAATAATACTAAGGAAGCATATTAAGATATACTAACATAAAAAGTTTTAATAGGGTAGACCACTCCCCAAAGACTTTCCACCTTAAACTCTAAACCAAAGCTTTCCAAGGTTTAAGAAAATATTAAAAGTAAACTTTTCCAAAGCTAGATGTCTAAATGCATAACAGTACAAAAAGAGCTTGCCATTCAAGTTAATCTGTCCACAGCATATTGCAAATAGCCACATAAAAAAGCCAGCATCACGTGCACAATACTATACAGCACTACAGTACTATAGAGCACCCAGAAAAGTACTATTTTGAGGGTGAGGGGCCTCCAGAAAGCAAAGTCGGGATGCCAGGAAGTTATTTTCTTACACTCTTAATATACATTTTATTCTTATCAAATTATCAAAATTGCTAACTTTTCTCCACTCTAAAAGTAACATGAAAAGAATCTTACCAAGTCTTCCTTTCCTTCCAGTGAGACTTAATGATGCAGTGAAGATTCTCTTCTATCACAAATCTTTCCACTGAATGACTCCCTGGCATTACAGGACCCTGGAAAGAAAACCAAATGTAAATATTACAGACTTAGAAAAAGTATTTTCTTTCATTTATTCAACAAATATTTGAGAGCTTATTATGTTTCAGACACTATATTGGGTGCTAGGTATAAAAGTTCAGAAGTGTAAAAGCTCTATACTTTTAGCAAACTTTACTGTCATGTTAACGTATATCCACAACAGAATTAGAGTGTCAGCTGCAGTGTCTCATCTACACATCTGACACCATACTATCAATTGCCCACCTCAACTATGTGAAACAAAATAATTTTTGTAATTATTAGCCCTATACAATTTACTTTTTTAAATAAGAGTGAATTACTTCTGTAATACACATGGAGGGAAAATTTTATTTCAAACACTATATACAGACATAAAAAATCGTATATGCATTGAAAGATATCCATACTATATTGTTTTTAAAAAAGATTAAAAAAAATTATCTACATATTATTTAACTCTTTAAAAAAGTTATGTGCATAGCGAACAGGTTCAGAGTTTGTTTTTAATAACTTAATTACTATTGTAGACTCTTGATAACTTTTACTTTAATCTTCTCTATAATTTTTATTTTTAATAAATATTTTTTCTAAGGCCAAAAAAAACCAAATCCTCTTCAATTTGAGGGGAACAGATATTTTGTATTTTATGCTCTTCTGGCAAGAATGATGGGCATATTGTAGAGGCAACACCAATTAAGTATAAATAGTACAAGGTGAAACAAACTTTGAGGTTTCATCCTAGTTCCCCTTGCACAGATACCCAATCACAAAGATTCTAGTCTCGAACATAAATTAGACTCTCAATTAGATACACCTAATTAGACCACTGACTAAAAAGCATTATATATAGAATATAGGTAAGTGGGTAGCAAGTTGATAATTTCTTATATATAACCAATTATCTGACAACTTTTTACTCTTGAGATAGGTTATAGATATGCTAAATTTCTACTGGTCATAAGCAATTTATGGTAGTAAAGAAAAGAGAAGAAAAAGAAAATGAAAGAAAACTCAAATTTGACCTTGGATGGTAATATTGGTTCTTATGCCAGTGGTTCTCAAATGGGGGAAATTTTGCCCCTAAGAGGGGATATCTGGCAATCTCTGGAGACATTTTTGGTGGTTACAACTGATATTTAGCCTCTAAATCCTACTGGCATCTGGAGGGTAGAGGCCAGGGAAGCTTCTAAGCATCCTACAATTCACAGGACAGCACTCTACCACAAAGAATTATCCAGCCCAAAACATCGATTGTGCTGAGCCTTACAATTCTGCTTTATGCTGACTAGGATGTACTAAGCAACAGGTATGGTACTTCAGCCAGGCAAGTTTCTATTCAGAATGAATCTAGAAATGACTGTGCTTGCTACTTGGCTATTAAAGTTAAGATGGACGACAATTCACATACAAAAGTATAAAATAATAAGCATAACTAAAATGTAAATTTTTATGCTAAATGTTAATATCGAATTTATATATTTTCTTAATTGCTAAAGTATAATGCCTGCCAATAACTTGACTTCATAATAAAGAATACATATATTTAAAAACTATAAAATCAGCTCATACTCATCTTTGGAGTTTTTAAGATGAAAATATTTTAAAAAATAATTATATAATATCAACAATAAGTTGTAAGGATTAGAAATGCACACTCTCTAAAAGTGGGTGTTTTTCTTGAAAAATAGCCTTAAGAATAATAGCTAAAATTACTGAGCATTCATCATGTATTACATACTGTTTTATACATTTATGTGTATTAATAACTTAATCCTCATTACAACTTTATGAGATACTATTATTATCCTACTAGGAATCTAAGGTAGAGAGGTAAATAACCCAAGACCACACAGCTAGAATCTGACTAAACCAGGATTAAAACCTAAACCAATCTGGCTCTTGAACCCACTTTCTTACATTGTACAATGTGCTCTCTTACTCTACATACACATGCTAAATATAATTTCTTGCATAATGAGGTGATCCTGTTTAAATCATTACCTTCACTGAATTAAATCTTTAACTTCATTGCTATTGACCATCTTAGATAATAAACAACTCAAATTTAAAATGTATCGCAGGCAAATCCAAACAAGATTAAACCACAAGTACAATGCAATGCAGGCCCTTTGACAGAAACTTTTAGTTGGTCACATACCTCGGGATCATCTGTGTAATCAAACATTCTGAAGATGACCCTTGGCATTGGGTATACTGAATCCTCAGTGTGAGGAGGTGGTGTAAAAGGAGGCAAATTGTGCTGTAGTGCTTCACACAGGATGCTGTCAAAGGCAAGATAAGGTCTTAGGATGTGCCGCTCCTGCCAGTGATCCTTTTTCAATTTCTGAATCTGGGCCCACAGGCAATCTAAATACTAAAGACATTAATTTTTAATAATTAATATATACTTGGAAGCTAGAAGAAATACCATATTGAGCAGACAAAATCAAAGATCACTACTTCTAAAATACAGAGTACAAAAATAAGCTAACTTGCTATCAAATATAGTACAAGAGAATGGTGCTAAGTTTTTGTTTTAATTACTTTATAAAGTCTATCTGTTTGAGCTGGTACTTCTTACATTTTTCCAATTGGGCATTTCGATAAAAAAAAATCTGTCAACTGTTATGACATCTAGAATCCTTCAGAACAAGGAATGTTTTAATTGCCTTCTAACATTTATTAAAGCTCCACTATATTCCTAGGGCTGTGAAGAGGTGGACCCCTGATATGAAATGTGGAAACCTGGCTGAGGTATACAAATGGAATGATTTAAGTACATCACAGAGATAAGAATCTACTCAAGAGCTGACTGTGCTTGTATCACAAGAGACTGAAATCAATTTACCTCCTCTTGTGGATGTGGTTTCTCAGCAGTCCACACTTGTAACATAGGCATATGAGTCTTCTGGCGTCTTCTAAAGATAAAAATGAAAATCTACATTTAGGTTTTAAAAACATGAAAAGATGTTAAGTTGCTTTCTTAATAAAATGCAAATTAAAGCAGTGAAATAAATTTTTACCTATCATACTGGCAGGTATAACATTTTTGATAACATACTATATTACCGAAATCTGGGCAAATATGCAGTTTCAAACACTGATATCACCTCTTTAGAAGATCTGGAAGAGTATAATTGCTTTGGAAAGCAATGACTAAATCGAAATTAAAATTGTTAAGATACTTCAACCTAGAAATGCCATTTCTAAGAATTCATATCCCCCCCCAAATATATTTGCACATGTATACAGACATTTGTATAAGGATATTTACTGAAACACTGTTTATACTAGCAAAAGACTGGAAATAAACTAAATGTCTACCAATAGGAAACTAAAGAAATCATGGTATGTTAAAAGAGTGGAATACCATACAACTGTTAAAATGAATAAGATAGAGCTGTATGTTTTTATGCAACAAATTTTAAGTTATATTAAGGGGAGGAAAAAAGCAAGTGAAGAACAGTGTGTATACTGGACTACCATATGTATAAAAAAGGGGAAGGACGTGTACCAGTACTCAAATGGTAAGATATTCATACTCTTTTTATTTTTATTCTTTGGCAAAGGGTTACATTATTTTAAGAAAATAAGTATAACTTTTCGAAAATATAAAAACATTTTAAAAATCTAACATTTAAAGGTAGTTTAACATACTAAAAAGTAGATTTCTATTTTTAGACTTCTTTTAGCTTTATTTGTAATTTACCAAATAGATATTAACACTATCCCAAGAAGTATCTATGGATAGAAAATGAAACATAACAAAATTATTCAGAAAAAATTTAAGGGGACACAAAACCATTACCTAGCTGCTGGGTAATTAAGCTTAAGTTTACTAATAAGGCCTACTGTTAGTATTAAAGGTTAAGGATCATTGTTTTAAGGACGTGGTTTAGGATTAACTTATATGAAATAAAGATATGTTCTCCAACTGTGAAATAAATTAATAATACAGATGTCCAAACCTCTCTCTCAAATACTGTGATTCAGCAGGTCTGGGGGCAGGGGTTGGAGCATATTTAAGTACAACAGGTGATTCTTATGCCTACTAATATCTGAGAACCACTGTGTTAAGATATTTTATGCCTTTGCAAACACGGATAAAAGCAGCTTAAAAGCAGCTATGTTACAACTCTTTTACACGAAAGCAGTAAGCAATATATTTGATTACTATGGGGTCTCAGTAAGTTACAACAGTAGGGGTATGCGATTACCTAGAGAAAGCCTTAGGGAACTCTAGTTTATTTTTGAGAAATGCAACTCAAACAGTATTACTAACAGATAAAATATAACACATTTATGATATCACTAAGATATCTTTTACCTAAACAACAAAAAGAACTATGAGCTGTGCCCTTACTTAAGATAGCTTTCAGTGTTGGCAAAGATACGGTCCATTTCTGCATCTTTCTTCTCGTACAACTCCTTTCCAACCCAGGGCAAAGACGATAGAAATGCATACACATACCAATCCCGTCGCACCTAAAGGATTTTTTAAAAGGTAAGTTTAAAGTGCTAATTTATTCATATTGTATTTATTCTTGAATGAAATAAACCTATGGAAGCTACTTAAAAGGGCTTACATAAGACATCTGGCTCATTCAGAGCATTTCTAGATATTTTAATTTTAATCTTATTAGACAGAGTAATTTAAATTAACGTATAGATGTCACAAGAACTCACCAGTGTGCCAGTTGACTTAACTTTTAGATATTAAGAATTTGCAGCATGATAATCTGTTACCTTTTATTTTTTATTACTAAGTGAAAAATTTCTGGTACTACATGGACACAATTCAGCATAAGGGTTTTCTTACCTGAGGTACATCTTCTTCCTGAGTTACACTTACAAAATTTTCAAACATAGCAACCATTGATGGGGCTGCAATGACGTGACAATTCACAAGATCAGATAAAAAACGAACCTGTTGGGGAAAACAATTTTTATTAAATCGAATATCCCTTATAATAATTATAAAACAAGCTATCTTATAATAGTTAAAATCACAAATCTGAAAAACTAGAGCCTGAGGGCCAAATCTGGCCTGCTGCTTGGTTTTTGCATAGCCTGCAAACTAAGAATAATTCTTAGATATTTAAATGCTTGGAAAAAACCTAAAAGAATATTTCATGATTCGTACAAATTATATGAAATTAAATTTAAGTGCCCACAAGTAAACTTTTATCCATGCTCATTTGTTTACATACTGTCTATGGCTGCTTTTGTGCTACAACAGCAGAGCTGAGGTGTTGTGACAGAGACCCTATGAAGGATAGGAATCTGTACATTTACAGGTTTTCATTACATACTCTTCAAAGAACCCAGACTGTAATGTTCTAGCTACTTCAACCTTTCTTCCTCTTTGGCTGTGAACAAATTTTCACTGGACTATAGAAATGAAAAGTTCTGAACAGATATTTATCGGCTATCTTCTGTTACCACTGCTAAGAACTATTAAAGTTCCTGTCATATGGGAACTCAGAGTCTAGTGGGACACTCTCAATCCAAAGGGATGACTCTTATACTAAAAATAAAAACTGCTGTAGGAATAGTGACAAAGGGAGTAAGGGAAAGAAAGCATCATGGAGGACAACTGGGCTACATCATAAAGGAATTGTAACGTACTTCTCAAGTGGAGAGCAAGGGGAGTAGTCTAGGTAGAGGGGTTTAAACACAAGGTGTGTTCAGGGACGTCTAAGAAATTTTGATATAGCTGTGTGTATATGGCAGGCAAGGATAGAGAAATAGAAGGTGGTGAGCAACCATGAGTGTCAGACTAAGGAGTCTGGACTTACTCTTATAGCCTGATGATGAGTGTCCAAATTTTGACTGTGTACTCAGTAAAAAAGAATTTGATTGCTTACCTCCAATGAATGTATATATTTTTATAATATACACTGGCCCACTGTCATTCTATGTATTAAGTATTAGTAAGGCATAATTTGATTTCCATTTAAGAAATGGTGCCAATGTAGAAGATAAAGGGAAAGGCAGAGAATCTGGATGTGAAAAGATCAGTTAAGGGGCTAAGACACTGGGAGGAAGACATACAGTTCCCTGGAGACAAAGACAAAGGAACAGACCGGAGAAATTTAGGAGGTAGAACTAAAAGGGCTTAGGGACTGCCTACAGTATGAGGGGACAAAGGGAAGACAAAAATTAATGCTCAGATTTCTAGATGGGTTATCTAGTAGACAGTAGCCACTGAGTGTGGGTTGGGAGAGGCCAGAAGAAAAGAAGGTATGAATAATGCATTAATTTAGGGACTTCCAGGCAAGATACCCCTGGGCTATCCAGATAGCATTTGGAACACAGGTCTGGAGTTCAGCAGAAAGGGCGAAGCAGGAGATACAGTTTATAGATTTGGAGAGGAGATTGCCAAAATAAAGGTGATTTATTAAACTATGAGAGAACAGGAACGCTTCAGGATAGTGTTTAAAGAAAAGTGAAACGAGGACAGAATCCCTGGAAAACAGAAACATTAAAGGGGCAAAAGAAGATGGTCAAGTAAAAGAGGACCAAGGAATACAAAGTAGAGGGCAATGTGAGGTCCTGAAAAAAGCAATGATGCAAAAATTGAGAGATATGAAGTGTAAAGAGTCATGTGCTACAGGGAGGTGCACTGGGGGGGATTCAAAAACCCATGGACTTGGTAATGAGCTTTGTGCTAACTTTAATGAGAACAGTTTCAAAACAGTAGCTGTTATGGTGAGTAGGGAATTGTATGTCAAGAGAAAGGATAAATTATTTAGTTGTAGTTCACCTCTTCCCTCCATCTCAACACTAAGTCAAAATATACTTCCCCTAAAAAAATAACTTACCAAATATACAGCTTCATTGTAATTGTTTGCTTTCAAAGATTCTTTAAGTTGACGAATCATGGCTTCTACAAATTCTCCACCAAAGTTGTAATTCCTGGCATTCAGCAGTCCAACTAATGTTGTATAAATTGTCAACTTCTCAGGTAACAGACGCGCACTGATTTGAGAACCCAGTACAAGAAAACCCCAAAACAATAGCATTATGTTAGGTTGCTGAATTTTGTAATATATAAAACCTTTTATCATTTTATTAACTTTGGAACAGGATTACTTTGAGCTGTTTTTAAAATTACTTCAACATAAATATTGAGAAGAGTTGCAGACATGGCCCCCATAATTTTTCATTTAGTTATCCCAAGAGTTAAAAAGTAAAACACTCTTATTGTGAAGATATCAAACTGAAATAAATAAAACTAATGCTAGACCAGTTTTAGTCCAATACGTTCAGAGGAACTGAATAGCAGTTCTACAGAAAATTGTTTCCACGGTAAAATATCTAGTAAATGCTGGGTGAAAGAAATTTATTTAATGTAGAATCATTAATGGGGAGGTAGAGCATTTTAAACTTAGCTAACCAAATGTCATAAAATCAGGATTCCACTTTGAGAAACACTATTCCGGTTGCTTAGAAAAACTTCAGAACTAAAACTAGTTCAATTAAGTTTCTATCAGTTAAATTGTTGAATTTTTAACATGATACTCTGATATAGCAAGGTTTCTTTACATTCCAGTTTGCTTACTCTAAGTGCGTTAATTTTCATTAAAATTATCTGAAAAGTAGGAGATGACTAGTCATAAACCTTTTTAAAAAGCAAATATTGATTCCTAATTTAGGCAGCCTTTAGAAATTAGCTCAAAAAAAAAAAAAGCAAATAGAAACTCATGATCATTCAGATTCTCATATACGTTTTCTGTTTTCTCAAGGTACCTAATAGAGTGTTAGGAGTAATTTAGGTTTTAAAAAGATACTTCCATTGACATTATCGCCCCCCCCCGACCCCAAACCATGGTTCCATCAGAGTTTAAGTCTAAATCTACTCCATTCTAATAAATGCTTCCAAAACAGAAGACCTCTTAAGGATAGGTTTTCTTAGTTTAAGAACATGTCTTCCTGAATATTAATTGAATTCCTTTTAAAAATTATAACCTAAATTCTGTACTTTGAGGTTAAAATGAAATCTACTGATGGTTTCAATTTGTATGTACATTTTTAAATTTCAAAAGTGAGCTTAAGCATTAAAAAACATTATTTTAAAATAATTGAAATAACAATTTAAAAGTCACCTTCATAATATAAAAAACCCTAATAGATAAATTTATAATTTACTGTAAAGTACAAAGACCCCTTTATCCAGAAGTTATAGCTACTTCTTTGACAGGCATTCAATACAGAGTGATCAATGTCTGAGAGATGAAAAAGTCTAGATTGTTAATTCCACCAACGGAAGAGGCTGTTTCATGATTCCATGTGAGACTTTTCCCACTTTAATTTCTTTACAAATTAAATGCTGATACTTGTTCTAACTAACCTAACTCAGAAAGATTATGTCTATTAATAGCTTCAAAAGCCTTTTCCTGGACATGGTTCCATAGTGCAGCAGTTAGCATGTCTGCTTTATACGCAGAAGGACCTGGGTTCACACCCTAGTGGAGCCACGATCTGTGGTCTATGGCCATGTCATCTTGAATAAGCCCAATGGCTGATCTTGCAAGCTAAGCAGGGTCGGGCCTGGTTAGTACCTGGATGGGAGGCCACCTAGGAAGACCAGGTGCCATCTTACAAGAAAGGCTATTACTTGAGTGACCAGTTCTCAAATTTGTTTGGTACTACTGGTTAAAAATATAAGTTAAATTCTATTCTATTAGATATATTTAAATGTATGTGCATAAAATAAAATATCTGAAATGTGAACATGTCTACTTTCTCACTTAAAAATAGTCAATTTGAATGATTCTAAGGTTCTAAGAAACAAATGGAAAATGCTGAATTTTAGGTCTATTTTTAAGAAAAAGAGTTAATGAAAGGGCCAAAGGTCATTTCATTTGTACAAATTTCCTGATAGAAGGAAAGCTGATTACATATGAAACAAAAACACATCTTCTGAACATTTCCCAAAGCATTTAAGAGTAGATAATACATTATCACCTGGATTCATAAATCTTTTGCATACATACACTGTACAAAGAAGTCTTAAGATCTTGCTCTTGTAGTTAGGAAGATCAGCTTCCAAAACACCAGCCAAGCCTTCCAGGTTGCTCTCCAAAGAGCAGGCACTCTGTAGAGGACAGCATATTAAATATCTTTCAAGTACTCAGCAATTTGTGAATTAAAATTTTCCAGGTAATCATAAAAAAAATTAAAGCCTTACATGCATAAGGCACTAAGACAGATTTAGTATAAATCAATTCTGGTAGTTATTGTTCTTTAGATACCCATAAAAAGAGAGTGAAAGAAATTTAAAAAGTAAGCAGTCTACAATAGCAGAGTAAGTATTATATATAACATCATGGACTCTATTCTCTCTCTAATTCACTTACTATATGACTCTGGGCAAATTACCTCAAGTATCCACGATTTGTTTGGCTCTTCATTTATAAACTGAGAGAACTATTCAATAAGATCTCTTTTAAGACTCAAATTCCATAAAAAGTACTAAAAACATTTAATTCTCAATTATCTGCATTCCAAGGGTTTTAATATGCATTTACTTTGGGATACAGATGCATGGCCATATAAACTGCCTAAAACAGATCAAGTTTTCAGCTGATGAAATTCATAAAAGCAGTCAACTTTACAACTCTAAACCCATCATAGTCTGTGTCTATTTTGGTGCATACCTTTTCTCCTACTTTGCATATTAAAGATTCCAAATGATCTTCAGTTTCATTTGCATCAGAGGTCTTTCTCCTTTTGTGAGGCTGTCCTCCTGTTTCAACAATGTAAAAAAATAACGTTACATGATAAATCCACTGTCATAAATTTTATTTAAATTTATTTTATTTTTTAATGCTATAATCTCTTTTCTACCAGAAGCCCCACTTTTTACACATAGCAGAAGCTCTTAACTGACCCTCCACTTCTCAGACTCGACTGGATTAACCATCTCCATATCCAGGACCACAATAGTGACTCCAGGAGGCATTACTTATGTTAAATGTTGTGAGAACTCAAATCTAAAGAATGAGTAGCAGTCAGTACATGATGTTACAGAGTTCTATCTGTTAGTGGTTAACCCCAAAAACTATATGAATGAAGCAGCCCTGTCCATTTCTGTGGACAGACAAGAATGATGCTACCCACTAGCAGATAGAACACTCTGTAACATCATGTACTGCTTGCTACTCACATTCTTTAAACTTGAGTTGTTTACTGTTCTTTAGTTGCCAGCAGTACTCATTATTGTAATAATGAAAATTATTATGTAAGCTAAAAAAATATGGGTTCGAAACCAAGATGAATGCTTTGGAAAGACTTGATTAGAAAACAAAGTTTTTGTATCAGGTATGAAGAGGAAAACTTCAAAAGATGGCAAAAGTAGGATAAAACATTAGGATTTCTCACTAGCTTTACAAGTGTCTGAGCTCTTAACTTTTCAATTAATAGTTCTACTTCTGTAGATCACATAGCACTAGGGTACATTTATTCCAAGCAATGAGAATTAAACCAGCAGACATATACTCAAAGTACAGTTTTCAGCACTATACCAAATAATTGATTTCCCATAAAACAGTAGATGTTTTATGATGCTAAAGAAGTCAAGTTGAATGAAGTTGTGCTACAAATCACAACTGGACTGTATTACTCATACACTTGCTGTTAATAATTTCTTACTATTTTGTTTAAAACTGTAACACACCCACCTTACATCCTTTTGTGGAATAACATAAGGCTTAAAATATTTTAAATAAGTGTTAAGTATGGAACATAATGCAGTTGCTACATACAATGTTGGCTAGTCTCCCAATATAATTCAATTTCTGACTTCCACCAATTAAATTATTAGGACGGCATGTGGACAAGGGAGCAAGTCTGTAACTGGGGATCCCTCTTAATAATGAAAACCGGGAGTTGGATATAGGGTTACTCAAGAGCAAGTTATATGTAACTTCATTCTCCTCTAGACTTGCGTAGCCAAAAGAACTGAACCATTTTTACAGAGTTCATAATCATTGACTTGCCAATGGAACATTTGGCTGGAATTATATGGTGATTATCATAAAACACAGCACTTGGCTATTCTAAGCCTGGGGTGTTAAAAGTTGCTCCAGTGACAGAAATGATCTTCATGTACCACTTGCACCTATGCTGAATAAAACCAATCTATTGCTATCCAAGTAGAACCTGATGAAAGCACCATAAAAGGCCACAAGGTAAAGCACTCTGTGCTTTGACTCCCCAACCTCTTAATTATGATCTGGTTTAAAACTGCTGAATATAGTTTTGAAGGGATAATGCCACAAAAAATAAAACATGTACAGTGTGACAGCTGAGATATATTCTTGGCGATACTTACCCATATAAAGTTGTGGACGTGTATGACACAGTTGGACTGGTGACCTTGGTTCTTAAGTACACGTGAAACCTAAGTCACAGGATCTAATAAGGCTCCACCACCTGTAGAACCAACTTTCACACAAAGGTATTCTATTTCCAGGATTCATTCATTGAAAAAAATTGCACATTCAATGTAATATTTATATAATCTGTCAGCCAAGGACATTAAAAACAGCCTTCTCTTAGAGCAGTGGTTTTCAACTGATTGAGATTTTTCTCCCAAAGGGCCACTTGGCAATCTCTGGAGACATGACCTGGGGAATGCTACTGGCATCCAGTAGGTATAGGCCAGGAATTCTGCTAAATATGCTACATTGCACAGGACAACTCCCAACCACAAAGAATAACGCAGCCCAATGTCAACAGTGCTGATGTTGAGAAACTGTTCTAGAAAGCAGAATACTAACAGTGTTCTTCAGAACCAAACTGTGGTAAAGTTAAGAGAATGCACATATTGAAAAACTAGCCAAATGAAAGCAGTTTGTTGTTGTTTTAAAGCCTCATCACTGCTCCCTTTTTTCTGGCCCATCTACTTTGCAACCTTTATTCTACATCCCACCTCCACAACCTCCCTAACTATCCAGCTGGCTTGTCCTCATATCAGTTTGGAATCATTCCCAAGTCTTTCTCTCCCACCCCTGTAATTCCCATCCCCCCTCCACTTCCACCCCTGACCTATGGATGTTGCCCTTTCCCCTTAAGAACTGGATCCCTTTCCCCTTAAGAACTAGGGGTGTCTCCTCCCACAAGTTCTCAGTGTGCACAGGGGCCTGGTGCCCCTGGGGTATGGGCCATGGGTCCACCTGGGGTGTGAACCCAGGCCCTTCTGCGTGTAAAGCAGACATGCTAACCGCTACACTATGGAGCCACCCCATCACCAGTCTTTAAAGCAATCCTCCCAGGTCCTCTTGTAAGGAGAAAGTGATGCGGTGGGGAAGGAAGGTAGGACTTTTGAAGAAAAACTAGAAAATTCAAGTTCATAGTCCTATATCTGAACTACAACTCCTCCTTCTTCTCCCCCATTTTTACTAAAACAAGTTTTGTTTGGAGAATGGAAGGAGGCAGAAAGTATTAAGAGATGCCCCACTCTCACCTGATATTAGAATATAAAGGGGGGCAGGAACTACAAACACAATTTGAACTCACAGACAATAACAGGATACTGAACTGAGAACAGAACCTGGGTGAGCGTATGGGGAAGTAGTATAAGATACTTTAATTAAAAATAAAATTTGAGGAATTAGTTGAATGTTTTTACGTACCCTCAAAAAAACATATATATGGTAGCTCCAAAGCAAGAATAGATTTTGTATTAAAATGTAACTCTGTAGGAATTTTGCAATGTAAGTTAAAATTATATTGCCACTTTACTCAGACACCCTTGGCTAATATCGAACAGAAAAGCAAGTCTCTATAAATCCATCAAAAGGATCTGAATACGCCAAATAAGTTTTTCCCCTCTAAGGTGATTCTAATTTTATACAGATATGTTGTACTACATCTTATATCCTTATTTAGAATTAGATACACTATAAGAAGCTTTAGATCCATAAAGTCAAACAAGGTAAAAGAGAAAGTAATAAAAACAAACACGGTAAAGTGGAAAAGTACCTTGATCCTGGAGACTTAAAGCAGAGGTAAACATAACTTCTGAAACAAACTATACTCTACCTCCGATTACCAAGTCATTTCACTTCTATTCATTTTATTTTTCTATAGTTAATTAAAAAAAAAAAAAAGTCACAATATAAAGGATAAAGATCTAATTCTAAGTAGCTTAAATGGAACTAATGTGGCTTTTTGGCTAAGATGACGGATAATCTAAATACTTTCTTAAAAGAACAAACAATGTTTTTAACAGCTATTATCCTATGCACACCCTATAACTAAAAAGCTTCAGAAATATTCTTAGAGATTCTAAGAAATAAGTTAGATTTAACACTTGACCAGAATCCATACACATCAATTTACACTTAAGACTTCCTTTTCCTTGTCTATAAATTGACTTCTAGGTGAACTTTATTGATATAGTCTCCTGTCTCCATGGATCCTGGATACTACAGTCTCAACACAGATTTAATTTTAATATCACTCTCTATGAGCTGATCCTCTGCTCCCTCTCTGATCTTATCTCCTATACCTCTCCCCATACTCTGCTTCCGCAACACTGGCCTCCTAGCTGTTTCGTGAATAAGACAAGAATGTTCTAGACTTAAGGCCCATGCTTAGACCACTGCTTTACCCCACATGGCCATCTGCTTTGCTCCCTTACCTCCTGCAAATGCCATTTTCAGTAAAAACCTTCCCTGAGCAACCTATACAAATAGCAACTCCTTCCCCACAGCAGCCTCTACCTTCTTTATCCAGTTTTATTTTTCTCCATAACACCACCGTATGATACACTATATTTTATTTGATTGTTTCCTATCTATTAAAGGGAGGTCCTATCTTTATATAGTCCACTGCTGTACTGCTAGGTGTTAGGGCAGTGCCTGGCACTGCTGAATATTTGTTGAAGAAATGATTATAGCTAGTCAAGCATATGGAAAGTCGTGGTAGGCAGAGATGACAATAATCTAGAAATGCTCTGATGTAGCTATTAAACTACAATTATAATAATTCAGTATTTTAAAAGTCTTCAATATTTAAGCTTCTAATATTTCTGATTTAAAAAATAAATAGATGTGTAACTAAAAGGAAAGTATCTAAAATATTTGATTCAGATCACTATTTAGGGTAAACCCTATCTAATCATTACCCAAATTGTGGCAATTCACAAAAGTTCCAGATTTGGTGTAGTGTCTAAGAGGAGGAATTAAAAACTGCCTCATCCATTACTAAATCATTCACCACAGTAAACTTTGATTAATTAACTCCTTACCTTTTTTCCCTTTACTTATTTATTGAGGTTCATGCAAGACCTAAATGATATAGCTGCCAGCTAGTATTAAAAGAAGCTAACTCCTAAGAAAGTTACGCCGGCATTCCAAAAACCAAAGCAAAAGTTGTATTTCTACATATTCAAATCTAAGCTGTCCTCTGGAAATGTTTTCTCTCCCTTTTAGGGATACTTCAGCAGGAAAAAAAGTGGAGAACAGAAAGTGTGAGAAAAGCAAAGAAAATGGAAGAACTTTAAAAGGCTCAAGTTCTCTAAATACCAAATGATGACTTAAAGCATATTAGCTTTTGATTAATCAAATTCAAAGCATATGAAAATTGTATTTTCTGCGCCCCAAATGTACATTACACAAGAAGCCTCCTGCATAAAAAACAAAAACAAAAATAACAATAACAAAGCCACCCAAGCATAATAATAGCTGTGTAGTAAAGAAAACCCCGGACTTGGCATTTCCTGGTGTCTGGGCACTGCTAGCTGTGACTGCATGTTAATTACATTAAAACTCTAAACCCTTAGGTATCAGATGAGAAGGCTGGACTAGGATATCCTCTCAAGCCATGCCCTAGCAGAAATCTGATGTTTCATTGTTAAAACTGAATATAAATGATTTAGTTTTACCTACCTCTAACTGCCTCAAGTTTCAAGGATAGAAAAATGTTAGTAGAGAAAATTAATTCAATTAAAGATTTTTGTTCTGTATTTTTCTTACATCATTGACATCTACCAATATTTATCACCTCTTAAGCATTAATATTTGATAAAATAATCATTATGAACCACTCATTACATTTATAACTTCATTTAACCATCACAAAACCAATAAGAGGTATATTAACATTTTCTATATCGCTTCTATATTACAGACTAAGGTTTACTTAAACCCTCTGCTTCCAAAGTCTAGCCTCTTAACCACTATACTACTCTCTTTTCAAAGAACAATACACTAAAATAATAATTACTCTTAGTTTATTTTTTCATGGATGTGTGTTCTTGACTGAGTTTTGTTATGTAAGCATCTTCTTCTAACTAGCAAAATTATTCTCGGTTTTTATGACAACACCATAATCCCCATGAGCACTACCATTCAAATGGAGATGGCAACTCCCAATCTAACCCTCTAAGAGCTCTCCTGTTTTCCAGCACCCTCTTACGCGAGGGAAATACAATTACGGTCAGCTCAAAATCCAACATAACAACATGCATCTGTTTATTAGTGATCTCTTGGGTGTCGATAAGAGACAGATCTTTATCCCTGCAGCTGCGGCTTGAAAGAAGGCAAATCAACGATGACCGGTAGGGGAGCAGAGCTCACACTGCGATTCATCAGATCTCTCAGTCATGGCTTTGTTCCTTTCCTTCATTAATCTGCGGAGATCCCTTTTCAGGTGCAATGTGAGGGTCAAAACGAGATAATGTCACTGTCCCCAAGAGGCGGCCGCACAGACACAGGTGTACTTCCCTGCTTGGCGGTGCTAAGGGCCAAATCCTGAAAAGTGGTCAAAGACCCTCCCCCCACCCCAGGCCTCCTATCGGAAACGAGTAAAAGAGATGGGGCGAGAGGAAACGAGTTTTCCAAGAAGTCGCCCGGCCACACTCCTGCTGTGCCACCTCCCTTCCCTTCGTGGCTTCCCGAACGTTCCCAGGTGGGAAGGGCTTCCCTCGAGACCTGAAGACCTAGGCACCCACCTGGGCGCGGCCTCGGCAGCCGGGCCCAGGGCACTCACCGTCATTTTCGTCACTGTGCCGCCGCCGCGACATGTCGCACGCCGGTGCGCTGCCAAGCCGAGATGCCCGGCGGGAAGAGCAGCAGGAACCGTCGGAATGCCGGCCGGCGCGAGGACAGCCGCGAAGCGCGCGGAGTGGCCGGCGCGCAGGCGCACTTGCTCGCGACAGCTCCCGGAAGCGTAAGGAGAGGCGGACGGGTGAGCTCGGCCCGCTTGGCGGCGCCTGGAAGCTCTCGGGGCCGTGAGCGTCTGGTCCGTACGCTACCAGCCCCCTCTGGCTTCCGCCGCTTCTCAGCTGCTCCTCTCTCCCGCCTTTCGCTAGAAGTCCTTCCGGGGCCACGCAGATAGCGCCGCTACTTCAGCCAGCCCAAGTCCGGGTCTGCGAGTCACGCCTTGAGGCAGGCGGTCCAGAAGGAACGCTGTAGTCCCCGCCTTAATTTCAGGCCCTTTCCCGGGGGCCTGCAAAGGTTTTCCCGGCGGCCCTTTCGCTAAGGGCCTGGAGGACTTCCGGAGCGAGGTGACGTCTTCAGCGTTCCTTCTACGTAAAATCCAGGTGGGGGCTGGAGGTTCGAGGACGGTGATCAGTGTTAATTGCTGGGTGGCGACGGTTCAATGAAAGAAGAGCTGAGGACCGGCGGGTATGTGCTCTTTTACTCCCACTTCCGGGCCTTTGCCTCCTCGGGAAAGGTTGGCCGAGAAATTGGGCCAGGTCCGGCGCGCCATTTCGGTAGATGGCACTATCCACCCGACTGTCTTAATTTAAAATGTAGGTAGGAGTAATTCTTGGGTCCTTCTTTTCCTTCACTTCTTATATAACTATCTGTAAACCCTGCTGACTCTACTTTCAAAACATATCCACAATCAGTCTACGGTACTCTTTTGTTTAC
Organism: Eidolon dupreanum; assembly: GCA_028627145.1. Classification (NCBI taxonomy): domain Eukaryota; kingdom Metazoa; phylum Chordata; class Mammalia; order Chiroptera; family Pteropodidae; genus Eidolon; species Eidolon dupreanum. Next base: position 137,495,744 of record CM053509.1, on the reverse strand, counting down.
AACTCTCCAATGACTTCCCTCCCCCAGTACAAACTCCATATCCTGACCTACAGGGTTCTTCTCTCATCACTATGCTCCAACAAGTCTTTCTTTCTGTACCTCCAATAAGTCAAGCTTGTTCCCACTTTAGGAATTGAGACTATATCCTTTGCCTGAAGTTCTCTGCTCCTAAATCTAAATGGATGGCTTCTTGTTTTTTAGGTCTCAGCTCAAAATCAAGTCCTTAGTGAAGCCTTCCCTGGCTGCGCAATCACCGTTTTATTTCATTCAACAAATATTGTATTAACATTTAGCACCTCCTATGTGCTAAGCGGTGCTCTAGATGCTGAAGATGCAGAGCTGAGCTAAGGAAAATTCCTGCTTTCTTGGTGCTCATGACCCATTTAGGAATGAGCAAACAGTGCAGTCAGGTAGTGGGCAAAGGGAGAGTAGTAGATGAGATTAGAGAGGTGGAGGGAGGGGTTTTTAAGGACTATATTTTAATCTGAGTAAGTTTAGAAGACATGCGAGACTGATCGTATTTTTTAATAGTTACCTCTCTGGCTCCTGCAGAAGGAGAGCAGTTAGTCTTAGTCTGTTGCAGTATATTCAGTCAGAAAATGATGGTGGCTTGAACGGAGTTGGTAGGAAAAGTGATGTGAAATGGTCTGATCAGGTTTTATTTCAAAAGTGAAGTTGATAGGATTTTCTGAGAGGCTGGATGATAGTGTGAAAGAATAAGGAGTCAAGAAAAAGCCCAAAGTTTTTTTGAGTAAATGCAACAGTAAAATTGTCATTTATGGAAGTAAGCAGGACTGGGAAAGAGCAAGAGTTTGGTTTCATTTGGTTGCATTTGAACAGCTGATTAGCCCTCCAGGCAAAGCCATCCAGATGGTAGACAGTTGGATATGTGACTTTGGAGTTTAGGAGAGAGGCATGGCTTGGAAATATAAATTTGGAGTCATTGTAGTGTTCTCAACATAAGTTTTCCTTTATCATTGCTTCGCTTTTTCTTTTTTCATGGGAGTTTCAAATATTTACAGAAGTTGAGAAAATTATATAATGACCCCCTGATGTACTTTCTCAACCAGCTTCAGCAATTACCAACTAATGGACAATCTAGTTTCACACATATCCCTTCACAGTTATTCTGTGGCAAATATAGTTTTTAAGTCCTTCGGAATAGATGAGATCACTTAGAGGGTGAATGGAGATGAAATGATTCAACACTTAACAGGTTGGGATGATAAGGAGGATCCAAAGGAAATTCAAAAGCAACAGCTCTTATCACTGATATTTTGATTTTTTAAAAATTGATTTTCTTATTTAGTGTCTCTCTTTTCTTACTAGAATATAAGTTCCAAGAAAGCAGGGACCTTAACTGTTTTACGAAGACCTGTATCCACTGTAGTATTTTCTATGTGCCAGGCACATAGCAAAGTCCTCACATAGAGTAGTTACGAATATATAAATTAAGCAAGAACTGAAAAGGATTTAGAGTGAGGAGAGGTCATTTTGGGATGGTGGGAAAGGTGTATGGAGATGCTGAGGCAGAAGAGGGCCTGGCTTGTTTGTGGAACTAGGCAAAGTTCATTGTGGCCAGGGTAGGATATTTGAAGGAGAGTGTTATCTGACATGAGCCAAGAGTGGTAGGGGAACTAAGGGTGTACCAGACACTTTACTTATTCCCTTCCAGTCGTCACTACAGTCCTGCAAATAGGTACTGATACTATCTGTTTTATAGAGAGTTAGAATGCAAGAGAAGTTTAATATCTTACCTAGGTTCACATATTTGCACCAGGCGCACCACAATCCAAAGTGCGTGCTTTTCCCAGTGTTTCATGTTGCCTCTTTGTCACCTGTAACATTTGCTTTATAAAAGAAAAGACTGTAATATGTTGATTGTAGTGTGTCTGTTTCAATAAGATTTTGTCACTGTAGCAATTTGAATATTTGTTCTGGGTCATTAAAATGGGGCTCTCTGGGTAGTTATTTCTTCTAAGAAAGGGAATTTGCACAGCTCAAATTTAGGGGACAAAAAAGACCAAAGTCTTTATGACTGAAGTTACTAGCACATAGCTTTATTGATTTGGTTCATATCAGTGCTATTTTGGTATCATTTACCCTAAATATTTGCCTGACTTGCTCCCAAATTCAGGTTTCTGCTCAAATGCCACTGCCTCAGACTACCCTCTGTGTTTTAAAGATCCCCTCTATCACTCTGGCTCCTCTCCTGCTTATTTGTCTTCATAACCCTTTTTACCATCTGACTTTTTTAAAAAACTCAATTTATTTGCTTACCTTCTGTCTCCCTACTGAAATGTAAACTAAGAAAGCAGAGCCGTTTTTTGTTTCATTCACTGCTATATCCCCAATGCATAGAACAGTGCCTGCTAAATAAATAATTTATTGAATGAATGTGTGAATGAATAGATAGCTCATTTGCATCATTGATTAGCTTCGAGTTTACTTCAAGTAGTAATCAAAGACTTGGACATTGTTGTTTCTCCCTTGCTCACTTCCTAGGAGATAGTTAACTGAAAGGAATCTGCCCCACCGTTGCAACCAAACCAGATGCCGTCTTCCACTTCACCAGACCAGGGAGATGACCAGGAGTCCTGTATTTTAAAATTTTCAGACCTGGATTTGAAAGATACTAGTGTTATCAATCCCAATAGCAGTCTCAAAGCAGAGCTAAATGTCAATACAAAGAAGAAATACTCATTTGCAAAAAAAAAGGTAAAATTGCCATTGATGTTTTGGGAACATGTGTGTATAGCTAAGGCAGGTAGGTCTAGAAGTAGCTTATCAAGATTATCCTCCAGGGAACAGAGGGCTAGTAAGATACTAGGCTGCTGCCATGTTCAAGGTAAGGTCTAGTTGGGGCCATTACTAGTTATCTTAATTCAATGCCAGGCAAAGGAGAATCATCGGTGGGGTGTGGTTCTGGAAGACTTATGGTGGAGCACTTGGGGACAGATCCTAGACAGGTAGGCTAGATTTCTTTCCCCATCTAGGGTGACAGGAGGAATCCCAGGAACCCAGGAGACTTAGTCATAAAGAGAATAGGGAGGTAGTAGGGCAGTTGCTGTCTAAGACTCCTGATTTGGTCCAGCTGGTGTAAAACTTGCTATTAAAACTGTTCTCTCACAGGAAGTTCTACAGAATAGTAGGACATAAACTGGAAACCCCTGCTGAAAGATAATAGAAGGGATTTCACTGAGACTTAAACTTAAGGGTATTTAACAGTGACAGTTTGAAATGTAATTTCAGGCATTTGCCCTTTTTGTCAAAACCAAAGAAGTTCCAGCACCTTCTTTTGAATGTAAAGAAAAATGGTGGAAATGCTGTCATCAGCTATTCACAGACCAGACCAGCATCCATAGACATGTGGCAACACAACATGCAGATGAGATTTGCCACCAGACTGCTTCTATTTTAAAGCAGCTGGCTGTGACATCGAACACCTCAAAGAGTCTTAAGTCTGCAGACAGAAAGAACCCTCTAATAGAGTATCTTACTCGAAACCATGAAGTATCCACTTGGCTCCCTGATATAAGCTGCTTTAGCTCTGATGAGCTGACAAGGTAAGAATTTCATTCTGTATTTTGGTTTAGTTTAAATGTTTTTCTAGCCACAATGAGCTATCACTACCCATTCACTAAAATGGCAAGATCCTAAAGGCACAGAATCTCTCTACAAGCCTAAGCTAGGCCAATAACCATGTACTATGTCTAATAGAAGATCATCGCTTATGCAGTAGCATATACCCACACAGCTGGTATTGTCGCTAGGTTACTTGGAAGCAATTGTACATCTTTAGAGAGAAATAAAGAACAAAAACTGTATTATTTTCAAAGAGAAATTGAAAGGCCCAGAAATGTTAATGATTCCTCTATCCCAAATAACATCAGAGCTTGCAAAAGGGGTTTTGCTACCAAATGTGGTTTTCTGAGCTGAATGTTTTAGAAAAGATTTTAACTTTTAGAACTGAGGCATAGGATTAGAAGTTTAGGTTCTGCCTTTGAAAAAAACTCACCAAATCATAATATTACAGAATTCTAGAGGACAGATTTCTGATTTTAAGCAATTTCTGAACTATTTGATGAATAGAAAATGTCCAAATTTGACAGACTTTTGTCACTAGTATTTAGTGCCAAATTCCCCTTGTTTATCAGAAAAAAAGAGAAAGAGAATTGAACTTAGAGTCAGATTTTGCTAGTCACTAAAATTCTTTTATTTTCATTTCCTTCTAAAATTGGAATAATAATGCCTGCCCTGCCTATCTCTCAGTATTGCTGCTTTATGAATTATATAAAATGATCATGGTAAGAACACTTGTGAACTGTAAGGTGCTATACAGATGTGGCCCTGCATTTCAAGGAATTTCTAGTTAGAGAAACAAACAAAAGGACATAAAACAGTTATTAGCATGTGATATGAGACAGGCTATATAATTATTAGTTAAATTATATGGTTCAGATAATTTGTTACTGGAGTTTAGAGAAAGGAAAATAGGCTCTAAAATAAGATTTCGGAGGAGGATAGGCCCTGAAATATGATGAGGGTATTGAAAGAGTTATAGATAGCAGAGCTGGATGGGACCTTAATTATCATCTACTATAGCATCCTCTAAAATATGTCTGTGTAACAGTAGTTGTGGAGGATGTTATCAGGTATTGAAAAGAAGTACTAAAGACAAATAGGTTCGGGAAGCACTAGGTTAAAATATCTTTATTGCAGGACTTCTCAGAGCCTTCAATAGATAAGAGGCTTTCACTGTGACTCAGAGAGGGAGATGTTGCCAGCAGGATTTCTCAAACATGTAATTTCATTGAACAGCTTCGGAGCACACTTTGGAAAATGCAGCTTATTTCAGTTCTCCAGTTTTACAGATGAGGAAATCAAGGCTCAGAGATAATAAGAAATCCAGCTAGGGGTATAAGAGACCTACCCATGTCCCTAGAAGACAGCATAGTACAGTAGAAAATATGGATTCTAGTGTCAGAAGACTGGTATTCAGAGTCTTGACTGTCACTTGGTAGCTGTTTTACCTGGGAGGAGTTGGCCTCCAATGCAGATATCTTCTTCAGAGCGACTACAGATAGGAATTGATTCCCATTTCAGGAGAACAATAATAGGCTCAAAGGCAGGCACAAGTGGCTCCATCTCAGCCTTGCCTCTGATTCTGCCTAGGTATACTTTATGAATCGTGGCTTCCTTATGCCAGTGACTCAAATACTCTTTCCCTGTGGTTTTCTTTTTACAGTGGCCAGGGCAGTGATGAGGGGGAGGTGCTACTTTATTACTGCTACTGTGACCTAGAGGATCCCCATTGGATCTGTGCCTGGCAGACAGCTCTATGTCAGCACCTGCACCTCACAGGCAAGGTAACGCCTCCCACACTCTGTCCTTCACTGGGCTCATCTGGCTTCTGACTTGGATTGCAGAGGCTATGCTCCTTACAGAGGGTTCACTGTCATGTTTTTTTTTAGAAATTAGCGAAATCCAGCTAGGCATTTAAATAGAATACTAAATAATTATTAACGTATTTTATAAGAATATTTAATGGCATAGACCAGGGGTCAATAAACGTTTTCTTAAAGAGCCAAACTGTACATATTTTAGGCTTTGCATAAAAAAACCACTCAACCCTGCTGTTGTAACATGAAAACCACTCAACCCTGCTGTTGTAACATGAAAACAACTGTAGACAGTATATAAATGTATGAGTATGCCTGTGTTCCAACAAAACTATGCAAAAGCAGACATACTTGCTGACCCCAGCATGGGGAAATGTTCTTGATGTGGTAGCTGAAAAACCATTTTATGGAACTATATGTATAGGTGTGATTCCAAATTGCTTCTTATTTTTCCTAGAACGTGTCAGGCTCTTTCAATTTCATGGTACTGGCATTTGCTGTTTCTTTCCCTCTAGAATGCTTTTTCCCTAGATCTTCACATGGTTTATCCCCTACTCGAGATCTCTGCTCAAATGTTATCTTCTCAAAATGCTAATCTAAAGTAGTCCTCTCTGTAAACCTCATCATTTTCTATTCCCTTCTGCTCTGAGAATTTCAAAAGAATTTACTACTATCTGGAAGTATAATCTTTAATTTGTTTTAATCTAGCTCCTTTTAGAATATAAGCTTCATGAAGACAGGAACTTTGTCTTAATTGATATATTGTCAGTGCTAGAACAGGGCTTAGCACATAACACAGTAAATATTTGGAGAAAGTTGAATAAAGGCATGAATGTATGTTTGTAACAAAACCTTAGTGTGTGTATATATAAAGATGGAGGGTAGTAAATATCAAAATGTTAATTGTGATTATTTCTACAAGAGGATTATGGATTATTTTTATTTTAATTTTCTCGATTGCATGCACGTGTATAGTAATACACTTTTAAATCATAAAACTCTGGTTATGACACTGTACTGTCTTAAACCTTCTTTCCCACACATGTCCCAGGTTTTAATTCCCTGAGGCAGTCATTTGATCAGTCAGTGATGTTTCACATTCATGTTTTATAACAGATAGTGACTGATAGCTTCATTTATTTCATTCAGTTCATCACTTGGTCCTGCCATTTCTACCTCTAAAATATCCTTTGACTATTTACTCTCCTCCACTTCCACAACCTTAGACAAAGCCCCCACCCTCTCATACCTAGTCCATTTCAGTAGCTTCCAAACTACTCTCATTCTTCCATCTTTGCCTGTCATTTAATTCATTCTCCACACAGCAGCCAGAATGATCTTAAAAGTTAAATAAAATCCGATTCCCCACCCCCTCAAAATCTTTTAGTGGCTATCCAGTGCATTTAGAGTAAAACCTAAATCCTAAACATGCCCTTAGGTTCCTGCATTATTTGGCTCCTTACTTTTTCTGCTTATCTGGTACCATTCTTTACTCATTATACTCCAGCAACAGGGTCTTTCAGTTTCATGGAGCCCCCAAGGTTTTTTTTATGTCTTTAGGTCTTTTTACAAGAAAACTCTTCAAGGAACTCTACCACACCCACTTGGTTTTCCTGTCTAATTTTTACTCAATCTTCAGTTCTCAATTTTAATGACACTTCCTCAGAGAGATTTCCTGAACTTCAGTCTAAATCTGTTGTTTTTTTTTTTCAAATACACTCTCATAGCATCTTGTAGTAATTTTTATAGCATTTGTCAGTTTGTAGCTATTATTTTAATGTGTGACCTCAGTCTATAAGCTCCAAGAGAGCAAGAATGGTATTTTTTCCAACCATTATATCCCTAATTTCTAGCACAATTCCTGGCACATAGTAAAAATAGTTAGCAAACATCTGTGGAATGAATTATTATCTCTGTTTAAAGAACACCTTGAAAGGTGGATATTCTCACAGTAAACCTTAATGTCCAAAAAAAGATACCTATCTCCTTGGTTTAGGGGCAGATTTTTATTCTTGCCTCAGCCTGAGGTAAACTAGCAGTGAGGGTCTCTAACCACAAGGTGGCAGCACCTGCCTGGATCTTAAGTCTAAAATCTTAGGCTCCAAGGATACACACCCGGTTTACTGAAATAAAGAGTTTTCTGCTGGTAGATTTGGCAGAATATTGGCATTAAGGTAGAGAAAGAGGAGAACTTGAAAATTCTAGAATTGTGGAAATAAGCTTCTGATCTCTATTGCTATACATTCCTTATTTCATCAAGATATTTGAGGTAATGCAGTGGAAGCTTTGGATAGGAAAAAATTACAAGATTTGGAGCCAATAAGATTTGGTTTTGAATCCAAGATTTACACCTGCTAACTCTGTGCCCTTGGGTAGGTTACTTGATTTCTTTGAGCTTCTGTTTCCTTTTCTGTCAAATGGGAGTTTTGATATCTGCACTCAGGATAATAATGTAAAGCTCTTGTCTCATAATAGGTGCTCAGTAAATGCTAACTATTGCTTTTCATCTGGAGCTTTAAGGCCTTCCTCATCAAGGAGCTCCTTCAAAGGTTTCCATTGAAGAATCCCAGAATTGAAAGTCTAGTGCATCAGTTTAGAGATTACTATATAGGGAGTGGATGTGCTTGTCTTTTATTTGAGTTCTGAGATTAAGATAACATGGGAAAGAATCTCCTAGCCTACCCAAAAGACAGTTACGTACCTCTTCGTCACATCTGAAACAGTTTTAAGGTAGATTTCCTAACCCTTATTTTGGTTCTGCTCTATTTTTCTGTGAAGTCTCTTAAAAAATATATGAGTTAGTAATAGGTACAGTAGCTTGTACAACAGAGAATACATATGCTTTCTGCTTTCCTCTCTCATGCCCAGAACAGGCTTCACTAGACTTCTGTACTCTGAAGGATATGATCCAGAATGTTTATCATGGAACTATGGATAGATAGTTACCACTAGAGTGTTGGCATTGGCTTGTGAAATGAATCCCCTTTGTATACATGCCCTAAAGAATTGAATCAAATGAGGGAACAAATAAAATATTGTCTCTGGGCCCAGAAAAAGGGGAGCCTTTTAAATTTTTCAAATTCTAATATATTGGGAGGTATTATTATTATATAGGTAACGATAACAGTATAGGACCTTGAATTAAATTACCTCTTTCCAGAGAATATCATGATACAGTGTTTCACTTTCTCTCTAGCACTTTTCTGTAGAGAGCACAGCTCTATCCAAAGATGATCCATCTTTAAAATCATCCCAAGGATTTTGTAGTATCAAAACAACTAACTTTTCAGGGCTCCCAGAGCATTGCTTCTTAAGGCAGGGGCCTTAACCCAGGCACTAATGTTGCCTAACCAGTGAAGCATTTCAAAGAGAATAGAGGGTTCGAGAAGTCAGAAAGCCTCAGACATTTATACCTGTTCATGTGTTTGACAGATGCATATTGAATGCTTACTATGTGGCAGGTACTGTCCTTTGCACTCCTTATGCAACAGTGAACAAAACAGAAAAACACACTCCTGGAACTTGTATTCCTTTGGGTGGGTTTGCAATGGTGAGCTTTCCTCAAACACTATGCAGAGATGTACTCACGCCCATTCTCCGCCCTTGGGTTTGGTCTGTGCTTTAGGACTTGGGTAATAATATCTTCCGAGCAGTGCTTTTCATTGTTGGTTCTTGTTTTATCAAGATGAAGAAATTGAAGAGAAGTAAATTAATTTTCTCAGGGCTACTTGGCAAGTAAGCGGCAAAACTGAATCTTGATTCTAGATCTGACCTGGATTGAGCTCATAATTCATTTCTTTGGATATTGGATAACTGGAGCTCCATGGCAAATGGGGCTTTCCAGTGGTTTCATTCCATTCTCTTATTCAGCAACTTTAACTGAGTGCCTCGTCTGAACTGTGGGCAGTGCCATTTTATAAAACTATAAATATCTTTGTGTGGTTACACTTTGGTGTCCACAGCAGTGTCTGCTTTTCTTGTTGAATTCATTAACACATGAGCCTGTTCTGCCGTGGGAAGATTTAAACTAAGCTAAGAGCAGACTATTTCTTTTCTCTCATCATCTTGTGTCTCAGGTTCGAATTGCTACAGAAGGAATCAATGGGACAGTTGGTGGAAGCAAATTGGCGACCAGACTCTATGTGGAAGTCATGCTTTCCTGCCCATTGTTTAAAGATTATCTGTGTAAGGATGATTTTAAGGTAAGAAAAAATGAAAGTAAAACGGATCTAGAGCCATTTGCCTCTGCCTCAGTGCCTCTTCCTACTGTGGGTTATGAAGGGGAGGTTAGTGTAGAGAAATAAGCAGATAACTCCCTTTTCTCTATTAGGTTATAAGGCAGTGCAGTAGAAGGAGTACATTCATTCCAGTTCTTCTACTAAGTTGCCATGTGATCTTGGGCAAGTTAGCGCCATCTCTGAACCTCATTCTCCCTTCTTAGGGAGGAAGGATGTGACAGCTTACACAGTCTAAACTCTAATACTTAGACATGTTTGTTCACTTGAGAGACATCCTGGCCATTTCAGGGGATCATTACATTTGTAGTCGACCTGGAATGATCAGATTGGCACTCCACACCACACAGGGAATTAATGTTGCTCGTAAATGTCTTATACCTGGAGATAAAGTGAGAACCATATTCTGTTTTCTCATTGGCTAGGCCAGCAAAGGAGGAGCTTTCTGTTTTCCAGAATTGCGTGTTGGTGTATTTGAAGAAATTGTGCCTATGGGGATCAGTCCCAATGAGATCTCCTACAAGAAGCCTGGTATGCTTGCTTTTAGGGGAAAAAAATTTATTTTACTTCAAAAAGATAATATAGAGACAAATGTGAAAGTTAAGACAGACTGTCCTTTCTTTAAAATAGCTGTGGGGTGGCTGATATTTGGGTCATTGAATGCTTAAATTGGTTTTCTCTTTGGTGCTATGGTAATTGACTTGCCCCTCAGAATGATCTGTCTTAGTTATTCTTCTTGATGGTTTGGCAAGAATTTGTTTTCTCTTGCCAAAGTAGCAGTTTGGAAAGAGTGTAATCATTACTTGTAAATAGTTCATCAGCTGATTAAAACACACAGGCTTTTTGCTATGGGAAGCCAGTGGCTTTCAACACCAAATCAGTATGTTTGCAGGTGCTCTAGAATGTTCTCTTTTTCCTCTTCCTCATGATTACCATAGATGGTTGAAAGACATTTGTTTGGCAGAGTTTTTTTGTTTGTTTTGATTTTTTTTTTTTAGTATGAAATGTTTAAACATTAAAAACAGAGAAAATAGTATAGTGAACTCCCATGTACCTCTCACGCAGCTTCAGTAATTACAGGTTCATGGCCAACTTTCATCTATCCCCATCCTGTTTCCCCGTCCTGGATTATTTTGAAGGGAATCCCAGTGTCGTATCATTTTATTCATAAGTATTTTAGTATGTATCTCTAGAAGATAAATGTAAAACTGTCATCATGTCTAAAACATTTGTAACAGTAATTTCTTAATATTACTAAATATCTAGCCAGTGCTTAAAATTCCCAGTTATCTCATAATTTTTTAAGTGTGTTTCTATTGGGATTCAAGTAAGGTCCCCTCATTGTGTTTGTTCACTGTCTCTTTAAGTCTCTTTTAACTTATAGATTTGCCTCCATCTTTTCTTTTCCCATAAAGTTTATTTTTTGAAGGAACTAGATCATTTCATCTGTAGAGTTTCCCATAGTCAGGATAATGCTGATTGCATCTCCATGGGCTGTTCCTCTGTCTTCTGAATCTCCTATAAGTTGGTAGCTTGATTTAGAGTAGTGCTGTCCGATACAAGTGTAATGTGAGCCACATAAGGAATTTTATATTTTCTAGTAGCCATATCTTAAGTAAAAGGAAACAGGTGAAATTAACTTCAATAATATACCATATAGCTAAAATACTATTTCAGTGTGTCTAATGTAAAAAATTATTGAGATCTTTTACATTATTTTTGCATACTGAGTCCCTGATATCCTGTAGCTGTGTTACTCTTACTTTAGCACATCTCAAGCCACATTTCAGGGACGTGTGGCTAGTCATATGTGGCTAGTGGCTACCATATTAGCTCAGATCTAAACACCTGACCAGATTCAGGTTGGATTTCCTTTTTCTTTTTTTTTCTCCCCAAGACTACTTCATAGGTGGTATTGTCTCCTTTCATCAGGAAGCAAAAAGTTCTGATTGATTCTGTGTTCATTTTTTAATATGTAAATATTAAAAAGACAATAGGAGTTAATTAAGCCAGGAGGAAATGGAAGAAAGATACAAGCATCTGGGAAAGGATACTCAATATATGAGAGAAGGGGCAAAAAGGGGCATGTCTGCTTTGTGTCCTGACCTTTTTAAGCAGGAGGTGGGATGACTGCAAATATCTCTTCCTTGGCACTACAGGACATTGCTCAGGAGGTTAGGGGAGAGTGGGCTCCAGGCAGTACTATGCCATTTTCATTTGAGCCAAGTCGTTTTGAAGGCACCTCTTCTATACATGTCCATGTGACTCAGTGTCCAGCCAGGCCCTTGCAGGACCAGGAGAGCAGCAACAGTAGCCGTGGGAATGGGTTTGGTTCCCTGTGGCTCTTAGCAGATTTCTTAGTAGATTTCCTTCCTTCTCACCATGTTTGAACCTCCCTTTTCACCCCACTGTTTTGGTGACCGTGTCTTATACTTAAAATCCTCGGTTGGGCAGGTTGGAATCCAGATTCCTCAGCCATGCTCAGGGACTCTAGCCCCACCTGTTACCCAGTGTTCCCAGGTGGTTGTTGGGATTCATTCCTAAACAGAAAGAGGCTCCTTTAGTGCTGTCAAAATCTGTCATGAGTAGTGACTAAAGTCAACAGAGCCCCTGCCCACGAGGTGTGGTTACTCCACCCTGCCAAATTCACCAAAAGTCCCTCAGTCTCCTTAGATGTCTAAACCTCTAAAGATACAGAAATATTTTATCCTGGAGAGTTAAGGCGGTGAAAGGCCCACCAAATAGGTTCTCTTGTTTTTAGTTTCCTTATATTTTGTTTATCTTCATCTGCTTTCACTCCTCCATCTTCTCATCCTTTCCTCTCCATTGGCGTTTCTCATATATCATTCCTGCTGTCAACCCCTCACACCCTTTTCTCTTACTCATATACACAAACTTAAGATATATTCTTATTACCCTTTTGGATTTTTTAAAAACACATTCCAACTTTATTACACAGTTTTATACTCACACTTGTGTGTGCCAAAGTTCTTAGTCTTGAACTTGAGATTGACCTTGGTATAGAACGTTTATAAAGCCTGTTGTCAAGCATATACGTGTCCAGGCTTCTCCACGTGTAGTGACAATAGAACACTGGCCATGAAATGGACCAGCAAAACCCACTTAGCAATTTAGATCCCAACTGTCTGGCTTTAATCATTGGGTTAGTTCGAGTATGAGGATGTGGATTTTTTGACTGTTTCTCAACTGCCAGGTCTCCATAGTGTTCATCTTAGGTGGGGAGTGAGGGTATCTGGAATTACTAAATTATTTTATCATGATCATCAGATAATATTATTTTGAGGCATAATTGTAATTATAAAGAGAAAAGGTTTGCATGGAAAGAAACAACATGTAAGTCATTGGCCTGGGTCAATAGTGATTGGGTTTTATTTTTGTTAATTTGTTTTGTTTTAACTTTTTTTTTTTTTTTTGGTTTGGTTTTAGGAATCCATTTATCCCCAGGTGAATTTCATAAAGAAGTAGGAAAGTTTTTGTCTCAGGCAAATCAAGAACAAAGTGATACTATTCTACTGGACTGCAGAAACTTCTATGAAAGCAAAATAGTAAGAACAGAACTGAGTCCCCACAGCGTGGCATGTTTCCAAAGGGGATACTGTGCATGTGTTCACCTGTGACCATGTCACATGGATCTCTTCCTGCTGCTACCAGCGTCAGAGAAAACCCAAGCCTTTGAACTCAGGATCTAGTAAGAAAGTCTAAGAAAATATGAATTAAAGATATCTTGGCACATAATGTACTTTTTGGCTCCCATGTGCCTACCCTTGACATAATATAATGTCAAGGATCTTGTAAAGTTCACTTTGGGCAGCCTCTCCAGTTCTTCTGAGACTCTGGCAAAGTGACCCACAGACCACCAGCCTTGCCTCTAAGTTCCAGATCTTAAAGTTGAAAGGTCAGAGTGTTGGATGAGAACGGCAACTACCAAGCATTTCCTTTCGGGGGTGGGGGTGGGGGTGGGGGAAGGGGTGTTTGACACAGAAAAGAACCTTTGTTCCTACCAGGTATGCTTTTCTGATCATTTTCCTTCTGCTGCTCCCATATTATAGGGACGATTCCAGGGCTGCTTAGCCCCAGACATCAGGAAATTCAGTTACTTCCCTAGCTACGTTGACAAAAATCTGGAACTTTTCAGAGAGAAGAGGGTACTGATGTATTGCACTGGGGGCATCCGCTGTGAGCGGGGTTCAGCTTACCTTAAAGCCAAGGTGAGTCACCACCCTTGGGGCCCTGTGGGGCCTGGCGGTGAATAAGGCTTCACCCACTGCATTTGTGGAGATTTCCACCCCCCACTTTCATCCCTTCTCCTCCCCTAGCTAGCCAGGGGTTTATTGCCCCCTTGTATGGTTTCAGCTTAGAGTTTGTAAGTATAAAATAAGTTCTTAATCTCAAAATATGAAAAGCACTTAACAGTCTCTATACATCAAGTAACTAAGGGAAAGATCAGTTACTTTCTCCTTTTTCTAATCCTTTTGCTTGATCCTGAGGAGAGAAAATTCAGTAACATTACATGTCACAACAGGTGTCTCCCTATATTTAGGGGGCAACAAAAATAGTTGGGCTTCAGAGGATCTAGAGAGTGAAGGCCCTGAGTGCTGTCGTCACCCATCCCCCCGGTAGGCAGGGTCTGGCCAGTTGGTCCCTTGACCCTCTTTGGTCAGCAGTTTCTCGGTGTCTTGCAGTAGGAGCCAGGAGCCCCTTCTTTGGCATTCCTCACCCCGCGCTGCTCTGTGGAGCTTCTTACTATTCTTTGCTTATCTCCTTACACTTCTTGTTTTTCCATACATAGGGAGTGTGTAAGGAAGTGTTCCAGCTCAAGGGCGGCATCCACAAGTACCTGGAAGAGTTTCCTGATGGTTTTTACAAGGGGAAGTTGTTTGTTTTCGATGACCGTTATGCCTTGTCCTACAACAATGATGTAGTGTCAGGTAGGTCAGCAAAGGCCTAGAACCCGAACCTGTGATCAGGCACTCTCTGTATTAACCATTCTGGAAGGCATAGTACTGACTGCATGAAGAATAAAACAGGGAAAGGAGGTACACAGTGCCACCATTGCCCAGCAGAGTTGGAGATCCAGCAGCAGAGCAGACAGAGCCCTGGACCAGAATTCGAGAGGCCTGTATTTGGATCCTGGCTTCACCATTTACTGGTTAGGCAAGTCCTTTAAAATGGGGATAATGTCCCTTGCTCTGTCTACCTGCTAGGAGTTGAATAGGTTAAATCAGGAGTCTTGACCTGGGTCAATATATAGAATTCAGGCATTCTGTGAATTTTGATGGGAAAATAATTATAATAATTTTATATTTTTTTATAACTCACTAAATTTAGTACTTCTATTATAAATGTAAGCAACAAGTCAGTAATATTAGACGTGCCTGTGACTGTCATCAATAGAAATCACAATATTTTCATAGATTCTAGTGGCTCCAGATACCTCAAAATAGCATTTATGTTCCCCATTGCTTCAAAATAGAAATAGTTATTCAGCCCACCACTAAGTCTTATTATTTAATGTGCTAATAAATATCTTAATGTATTCCAGATTTTTAAAAATTTAAAATGTTGCATTTCTATGTAACTGAGTTCCTTTGTAATCCTGTGTAGTTTATACATTTAAAAAACATTTTTCCACGGCAGAGTTCATAGTCTTCACTAGACTGCCATGTAAATCTATGGCACAAAATCAAAGCACCCCTAGTTAAGATGGTCTATGGATGCACGGGGTGGGCACCTACTTTGGTGGTAGGGCATTCTAAGGTCAGACCTGAACCTCAGGCCGAGGCCAGAGGCAGGAATCGTCACAGGAGGGAAGGTCACAGGAAGTGTGTGGTTTGACTGTAGTTTTGAGTCCACACTAATGTGCTACCAGATGAGGGCATATGTAGTAACATGAGGGCAGTTGGTGAAGGATGGGAATCATCTTTTAGAAAAATGGCTCTTACCCCTGGATGCCACAGTCTTGAATAGGAAAGGTCGCAGACAACGCTAGTGATTATTGCAAACTTCTGCATTTCCTGGGATCAGAGACAGATGGCATTACCTCTCAGCTAATGAATAAGATATGAGTTTTGAATGATCTTTTAAATGCATTTTGGTGGTCTTATATTTGTGTCTTATTGAAAGTGACTCCACATCTGTTTTGGAGCTAAGATGGAATACAGAGGGGAGAGAGAAGGCCCAAGGGTAGCTTAGATAAGCTAGCGAAGGAGACTTGAAGAAGAATGATATTATCAATGATAACAGGAAGTCAGCGGGAAAAACCAGCTGAGAAAGTAGATAATAATGTGACTTTTAGGAATCCAGGTGGTCGTGTGTCCACCAGCACCTGCAGGAGAACCTCAGGCCTCAGGACGAGGGATGTAGACTGCAGGAGCTGAATGTCACTGTGGGATCATCTGCATTCCGGTGTGTTGTCTCGCACTGAAAAAGGGAATGATCTAAAGGCAAAAGGCTATTGAACAAGAGGTGGTTGATCGGCCAGCTTTGGAATAGTTAATGAAAGTACTGTTACCTGTTTTCTAAATGGGAAAAAAAAAATGGGTCAGTGAATGTTAGAATCAGGAAGACAATTCCCAGAAGCCACCTCCTTTCCCAAAAAAGTGGTGATGGGGAGCATTTTTTTTGTGAGCAAACAGATTTACTGTTTAGAAACCTTCCCCAGGTACAACATGATATATTAGATTCTGATGAGCTAAGAATTATATTTAGGAACTAGAGAAGCACCTGTCTCCGTGTGCACATGTGTGTTTATAACAAAGGCTTTTCTTCCTTCCTCAGAATGTTCATACTGTGGCGCCCCATGGGACCAGTATAGACTCTGCTCCACTCCCCAGTGCCGCCAGCTTGTCTTGACCTGCCCCGCCTGCCAAGGACAAGGATTCACAGCATGTTGTGTCACATGTCAAGACAAGGAGAACAGGCCAGCTTCAGGCCCTACCCAGAATAGCTTTAAAGAGGAATGTGAGTGTACAGCCCGACGACCACGCATACCCAGCGAACTTTCACAGCAGACACAGTTCTCCCTGAATCCAGAGCCAAGGCCTGATGTTGGGGAGGATGGGCCGGCCAGTGAGCAGCACCGTCAGCATTTCTGAGCCTTCACAAAGCTAGGTTTGGGGCTACCACAGATTGAAGAATATCAAGGCTACAACAGAGAAATGGGAAACTAGTGCTGGCCAGTACCACCGTGGCTAACTAGTCACTGTACTGGCTGCCTGTATTTCACAGGAGGAAGGAAGAGGGAGTTGGCGCTGACCACTTACCTGAGACATTCTGACTCAGAAGGTGCTGGAGCATAAAGAAAGTTGATCTGTGTGGGATTCCAAAGCTGCTGACGGATACAGCCTTGAGCTTGGTGACCAAGTCATGCCCTTTCGGTGCCATGCAGCAGGACTGGTAGTAGTCATTTTTCTTGTCAGCAAACCTGTCAGTCCTGATGGCAGAAGTGTGAAAACTGTGGCGCTAGAAGTGGACTCTGGAACTAGGTTCTGTAGGTCACCTGCCATCCACCTCTACCCTACCTTGTGTCTCAGCCTGAGAGTGCTAGACCAGGATCTGCAAACTCCAGCATTTGGCCTACCTCCTGCTTTTGTAAACAGTTTTATTGGAATAGCTACACCCATTCATTTACAAAGATTGATGGCAGAATTACTTATTTACAACTGAAACATGGCCTGCAAAGCATAAAATATTTAGTATCTGGCCCCTTAAAGAAAAAAATTGCCACCTCTTGGTCTAGACCAACAGTTTATCTGATGGAGCAGATAGTCTTAAAGATGTGGCCCACCTTCATTTTTTATTGCCTTGGTTTATGCTGGAAATACTCCCCTAGTAGTCTGTTTCCCCCAAACACCCACCACACTCTTAGCTTTTAAGTCTTCTCTTTGAGAGATTCAAACTATCTTAATGACACTAACATTTGGGCAGTAGTTTTTAGATGAGCACCTCGGGATATAAGATACTTTAAGTGAAGGTTGTTCGGCACTGCCGTGGTGATTTCCCAGCCTTTTGGCCAACATATCGGACACATGTCCTTGTCACTCAGGTCCCAAGAAACACGCAGCTGTTCGTAGACCAACAGATTTAATACGACATTGCAGTTTCCAATGATGCAGAATAGAGCTGTAATTGTGTCTCAAGACGAAGCCAGTGGACCTGTCCGTGGAGCATGGTGCCACTCCTGGGCCCATCTGCAGCCTCAGTAGACACTCTTCCACAGTGGTGAGGCCCTGGCTTCGCCTCTGGTTACCCTGTACCATCCACATCATTACAGTTCAGGGTGCAAGACTTCATTTTTTATCAAAAACCTCTCTGCTCAGTGCTCTGCTGCTTAGTCTGTGCTCATCAGTTCTTTGGCCTGTCCTTGATTGTAAGATTTGACCAGTCACTCATGAAAGTAACTCCCTAGGCAACAGAAATACTAGCTTAACTGGCACTGTGGTATATTAAAAGGCACAAGGGCATTTTGGCTTAACATTTTTGCTAGATCCCAAGAGGTGCACAAAATGTTAAAAAGGATGTGGCAGCAATGCCAAAATTGCATTTTCAGAATAATCATCTTGGGATGGTTTGGCCAGGGTTCCTAATTCTTTAATATCTGGATCTTTACCACTGACTTTCAGAGGCTTAATTTTAACAGGCAGGAGATTAGCGGTGACTTGTCTAGTAAGTGCTGCCACAGGTAGTTGAAGTCCGTCAGCATAGCCACAATGGACTAGAAATTTACCCCTCTGTTTGATCTCACGTAAGCCATTAGTCCACTGTGCAGTATAGAAAGGTGTTTTCTATAGTATTTGGCCATAGGTTTTCACATCCATCATGAAATTGGCATTCGATAAGGAAAAAATTCTGACTCTTATTAACTTGTAAAGAAATCCCAGATGTTCATAAGGAATTTATTGCCTGGGATTGGTAAAGAAAGATGGTGTTTGAAACTTGAAATTTTACCATTGGCTTTTCTGTTACTTCCTTGTATCCAGCAAAAGGAACCTCATGTTCTTTGATTCCTAGCAGAGCTCTGTGGCTTCAGTCTGTCTTTCTCAAGGGACAAAATTGTATTCTTGACCCAGTAATCAGTTTGTCAGCTTTAATCTCAAGGTTCTTAAAAATTTAAAGGAGGTTAATAAAGAATTATGATCGAATTATGATCTTTTTGCTAACTAGCTAAGATCAAATTTGTAATAAAGTATTTTATAATTCTTCTAAACTATGCGGAAGAGTGTACTGTTTATGGGTTACACATTTTAAATACATCTGAAACTTCACAAAGCAAGGCCATAAAACCAAGCTTTTTGGCTTAAGTCACTGCTGCTATAACGTCTTCAGTAAGATCTGTCGGTTCAGGGGCTTCTTAGTTTTTTAAATAGTAACCAGATTAACTTCTGTGACTAAAGAAAAACTTCATATTAATCATAGTTTATAAAATTTTCAACTACAACCACTAGTTAACCTAAAACCTTAGTGCATAAAGAACTAAACCACAAAAGGGTTTTTGTGCTGGCATTTTGCCTTCCGATTTCCACTGCAGAGCACAGATTATCAGAACATGTCCAGTTCAAAGGCATGGTCATCGTCACCACACATTAGACGCCACTCCGGCACTTGGGAATGATGGGCCCAGTTAAGTCTGCAAGCCTCCTCTTCCTCACTGAAAAGGAATGGGGATGAGATGTAAGCCAGCTGTTCCAGGAACCACTGCTGTGACTCGAAGAAAGTACTGTGAAGCTTCTTACTAACTTTGATAAAGTCTGAAGTCGGTTGTTTTTAAAGGACAGTTATGTATGGGTTGTGTAATAGCCCTGCAGTTTGTCAGCATTCACTGATGAGGGTCTGTGGTAGTGTAGATTCATTCATAAATTACTTCTAAGTTGCTGATCACACAGGATTGAAATCCTCCTATCCAGCTTCACTGTTTTAGCTTTGTGTACAGAGGCCCTGCAGTGGACAATCCTTAAGCCATTTCAGATAAGGAGTTCAGTTGACCTTAATGAAACAAAGGGTCGTAACCTGCTGGAAATTTTCCCTCAGCCTTTCCTCGGAGCTGGCCTACCTCCTGCCTGTGTAAACAACAGTTACCACCCTAAGATGCTTCTGATGATCTGTGTCCCCTTATGGTTAGCCCTGACATTTTCCCAGGGACAAAATAAACACTGGTCACATAACAAAATAGTTAAATGCCATAAAGAAGAAAGCAGTAGCCAGGAGCTTGCAGGCTGGAGGCATTAGCTTATGGAATGACTGGGGATGAGGGTAGGGGGTTCCCCTTGTAATGAGGGAGAGTGTTTTGAAATGAATTAAGTGTCTTCAGGTGAAGACCACCAACAAGCTATATCAGCCACGAGAAAGAGGGGGGGGGGGTCCAAAGAAGTCTATAGAACCAGTAGGTGGCAGTTGGGGAGCTGCTGGTGTGGCAGAGACAGGAAGCTATTGCCCAGAGGAAAAAAGTCTATCTATACTTAGATGTCTTCCAGTTCCCGAGCTGAGCCGGTAGACCTGTGGCCACCAGATTGATGCATACGAGCTGCAACAAAAACCAAATCAGTTTGCGCTTCACACTGAGCATATAAAGCAGAACCACCTAGAAAGGTGCAGTGTTGGGGTTGTGGCAGGGAGCTGGGGGGAGGGGCATGGGGGCACACAGGTTGCCCAGTTTGGGGCCTAGAGTCCAGCTGGTGCCTAAGCTCCTACACACTGTCAAAAGAACTCAAATCGGTGGGCAATCTAGTAAGATGACACTGTGTCTAGCCAGATTCCTGGAACTGATGGAATGTCCAACAGCTTGGGGTAGATGTGGAGAAACCAAAACCAAAGCCCAAAGAGCGGAGGAGGTTCGCCTGAGGTGACCAGAGGGTTTACATGAACCAAACTTAAGCATCTTCACGTCAGCTGTGCAAGCATGCCCAGGAGGGAAGTCCTCATGATACCTCTTGTACACTCAACACCTCATTGCAGCCCCTCCAGCAAGTCTGGAATGTCAGTGTTGTCACCATTCCCATGTCATGGAAGAGGAAAGAAGAGCAGACAGGGTACATTTCTTGCTCAAGGCAATAAAGATGGCACCAGCGAGGACCAAGGCTTGTGCTCCAGTCCAGCGCCTTCCTCAGTACAATCCGGGCCAGTCTAGGTAGGGCTCCCATATCCATATCTTATCTGGTCTGCAAGGAGGATTAGCTCCTTTCCCCTGGAGAATAAAAGGGCCGGGGTCCTGAGACCTGGTGGCAGAGTCAGCACTTAGAATCTGGGGCCCCAGCCCAAGGCTCAGGGTACAGAAAGGGGATTCCATATTTCTGTTCCCCTTACATATCCTCACTGTGTACACTGGGCTAGATCTGTGCCAAGTTCCCCCAGCAATGACCTTACCAGGAGCGGGTGAGAGGGACAAGGCACCTACTTTAGTATTTTCCCACCATTTTAATGAAGGAAATTGAGGCCAAGAGGGAAGTAACTTGCCCAAGTCATGATGAATAAGTGACATAACTGGGAGTACAAACCAGGCCTCCCAACACCCTTCTTCAATTCAGTCTGCTTTTTACTTCCATTAAAGCAACGCCCCCTCCCCCCCGCCCCACACACACTGCTTATCATTGTAAGAGCCAGACTTGCTCACTGCCAGAGCCGGAAGGAATCTTGAGTCACCTGGACCAATCTCCACCAGCAGTTTGCATTCCCTCCACTGCTTCCTGCCAAGATTGAACACCTCCATCATGTCTCTGGGAAGCATTTTACATCCATTTATATATTCAACAGCATATATTGAGTGCTATTATGTGCCAAGCACAAGAATCAGAAATAAAGATAATGCTTAACAGGAACAAGATGTACCAACAAGTTTGATAAAATATTACAGGTACTCTGGCAGGTCTCTATCAAGTATGAGGCACAATGAAGGGGTCAGATCTTCTGAGGATGGGCAGGTAACATGTCTGTCGAACCTTAAATGATAAAGGAGGGAGCAGGAGCAAGAGGAGTAATTGGCCCTCTAGAGGGGTGCTTTTGCCTGAGTCACTGGAAAGCACTCATGCTACTTGGACTGATTGGTAGTAATATGGCAAGAGGATGGCTCGCCATAGTGTCAAGAGATGAGTCTAGCAGGGCCTCACCCAGAGAGGAGGTGGAGAGTGCAGGCGCTGAGGCCGGACTGCCAGTGCACCCCACTTCTGCTCACTGCCTGTGGGTAACCTTACCTACTTCTCTAGGCCTATTTCCTTAGTGCAGAATGGGGATAATAGCGCCTACCTCAGCTGGTTGTTGGCAGCACTACAGGAGTTAGTAAGACTGAGCAGTGCCTGGCACTTACGGAGCACCACGTGTCAGCCACGGTTGTTAAGGGACTTGTGAGCCATGTCAGAGAGTTTAGCCTGAGGAGATACGGGAGCCCACAAAGGGTTCTAAGCAGAGTGATAGGACAAGCTTTGGGATGAGCACTGTGTGGGATGTCAGCCCTGGAGGAGCTGGAGGGCCCGAGGAAGTTGCAGGACGGCAGGAGAATGTGATGAGAGCTTGACATGAGGCAGGGCAACGGGGATGGCGAGGAGGTGACCGACTGGCTGTGGTGGGGGTGGGGTGTAGAGAGAGGGCCAGATGTCTGGCTCAAATGGCTGTGAAGAGAGTAGTGCTCTTTTTCAAGATGGTTTTGGGGGAAGATGATAAAATTCATTTGGAGTGCACTATGCATGGGGTGCTTGTTAGAAAGTCTTCCTTGAGAATACAGTAAGAGAGTGACTTTCCCAGGAAGAGATGTTTTCTGCTTTTAAACATGTTACTCTTTTTTCCACTCCACCTTCCCCCCTCCCACCACATACACACAACTGGCTTAACTTGGAGACTGCAATTCAGATTTCATTAAGCAGAGAGAACTTCAGTGGCAGATTTACAGGACCTGAGAGCCAGGCTCAGCTATAAATAGTGTGGAGATAGGAGTCATCTGAGATCACCATGAGAAAACGTAGATGGGGCTCCATGGCCCCTCCCAGATCCCACCACGCCCAGGCGCCCTGCTTTCTCCCCCAGAACACTCTAGTAAGAGCTCAGTGCACAGGCTGGGAAGGATCAGAGGTGCCCCAGTCAGGATGGGTCCCAGGCAGGCTGCCTGTCTGCAGAAGCACTGGCGGGTCCATGGCATGGGGACTGAATATCCACCAAGGAGGAGCCCACCCGCCTCAGGCTGGCAAAACCCAAGCACCACAGAGACCCTGCCATGGGCCAGAAGCCAGCACAGAGGCAGGTAGGAGTGAGAAGGAAACCTGAGAGGCCAGTTCCCTTCCCCTTTGTGCTCAGACACAGCTAACAACCATGGTGATTGGGCAGGGCCCACAGGAGGCTTTTATGACAAACAAACAAACAAACAAACAAAATTCAGCCTGTTCCTTTCATTGGAACAGCAAGAGTGGGATGAACATACTGTGTTGGAAAGAAAAGATTTCTCTTTTGCAGAAGGAAGGTGATGCACTACCAGAATCAGAAGCGTTTCTTTTACAAAAATTAGCAGATGGGTACAAATTTGCTTTTAAAGCTAGAAATCCTGCATCATCAACGAGCACTCTGAATGTTACGTGTAATCACTGAAATGATTCTCCCATAATTCCTTATGGGTGAAACCCCAAGGGAACAGCTGCACAGTTTCCTGGGGTAACCCAGAGGCACATTTTTATCACCTGTCATACCTCTCCAGGAAACTGTCATGGTCTCACTTCCCACCTGCTTTCATCACCAAACTTTTCAGCTTGGCATTATAGGCTTTCATTCTGGGTCTAACTCCCCATAATAGCTCCCCAATCCTTCTAGAGCTTTCTATCTCTCCTATCTCTTCTATCGTCTTGCCTTTGCCTGTGCTTACACCCCCACTGAGAGTGCCTCCTGACCCTCTCCACAACCTGTCTCTTCCTTCCAAGGCTGGCTAAAGGCCCACCCCAACCAGGATGCTTCACCTAACCGGTCTCTTTTCTCACAAATCCTGTCCCCATTTTGTTTGGATATAGCTTTTAGGCATTCTTGACTTTTTAGGCACATCTTTGAGTCTTTTCTCCCCTAAAAGGTGTAAAGTTTCTTAATTCAGGGAACTAGCCTTTCTGCTCCCCTTTATGTCACAACCACAATCCTGGGCACACAAAAGGTGCCCCGAAAGGGCTTGCTGTAACCAACGACTGGAGTGACTTGACTGAGTCGCTGCCAATCAGTCACTTTCAGCTCTGGCACTCTCAGGTCCTGCCATAACCTCAGGAAGTCCCTGGTGATTGAAGTTGGGCCTGGATTTTGGAATCACAGACTGTTAGGACTGGGAGTCCTCGAGGGCCATTTCATTCAACCTCCAGCTGATTTTGGTGACAACACCCCTGATTGTTGGTCACCTGGAACCTTTCATCCCCAGAAAAAAGACCTCCAGACCATCTTGCCACTAGATTAGCCCCAAGATAGGCACCAAGGGGCACATAGGAAGCTTAATTTAAGCTGGGAGAAAAAAATAACGTGAGCCAATTGCATATCAGAATAGAACTCAAGGCTTTTACATGCTTGTTCTGAAGCCAGACCACAGCTGGGCCGACAGAGTTTAGATTGACGGCCTTAGCAATTCAGGGTAGCTATCACTTTTGTTACAGCATAATAATTATGATTCTTAGCTATTTGTGTTTGTTCTTATTTTATTTTAAATAAGGGCACTTCAGATAAATCAAGACATGGGGTGCATCTGTTTGTTTGTTTTATGGACTTTTCTAGACCTGCAGCTCTAGAAAAAAGTGACATCTGGAGTGGATAATGAATGAATAGCTTCTGGGCTATGATATTCTGAAGAGCAGGAAGCTGTGCCCTATAGGACTATGACTAATGTTCGAATTGACTAACTCAATCTAAAGTGTGTGTGTGTGGCTCTGTGGTTACCTATGCAGAGGTTCCGTGAGTACCTGCTTTGTGCATACACATCTGCACACTCATCTCCATTCTTCCAGGCCTTCCATGCATTAGCCCAGCCTCAGATTCATCACTGAGAAGTGACTTAAGTTTGAGATATGCTTTAGTATTAGGCTCTTTGTATTTTACTGAGTGTTAGAAACAAACAACAGCAAAAGCCATGTGTAGAGCAGGTTTGAATTTGATGAAAAACTCACTGAAGACATTGTCCTTTTGAAACATAGTTATTTCATAATTCAATCCCAGAAAGTAGCTAGCTTACTTTCTTTTCTCTCTAAACTCATTACGCCTCCTCCTCTTCTGTAATAAGAACAATGTAACTTGGTTTGTCTTTCTCCTGCCTTGCCCTGGGAAACTCATGGCTAAATAATCGATTATGTTAACATTTTAGACTTACTCCTTTTCTTGTGTTTTCTTCTTTTCTTTTCTTATTTTCCTGTAGCCTTATCAGACACACTCCTTTTTGGACTTTATATCAAGTTATTTTAGCAGCCAGGAACACATATAATAAATAACTACCCCTAGAGCTTGAGGACAATTGGCATCTGGAAGAAAGTTGATGATTGATCTCACTTTTCATTCAACTGACTTAGATATGTATTTGGCATATGCACATAAGATTGTGACATTTTCTTTCACTTTCTTTTTAGAAAAAACAAACTGTCTTTAACTGAGATTAATGTTTACTATGAAGTCGACATTTTCAACTTTTACCTTAAAAACAGTGAGAAGTCTCCTAGGCTTGGGTTTTGGGTGGTAGTGCTGGTTGGGGCCTTTGGGGTCTAGGGCCAGAGCCAGACTGTGACCAGGACAAGACTCTGAGTTCAGAGAAGGACATTCAAAAGGCAAAAGAAACTAATGGTGAGCCTTGTGCCTTCCCTTGTTTCACTCAGGTAATGCACAGAGGGTGCCTTCTGAGCCTAGCTCTGGGCTGAGCTGAGATTTGCTGTGGGGAGGGGAGAGGAGAGGGCCCAGCCTTGGCGCCCTAAGACAGGGTGCTAACAGCCTAGTGGGGAGACAAGGCACCAACAGCAAACAAATGTGACCAATATGAAAGTCAGGAGTCACACTCGCCAAGAGGACTCCCTGGAGAAGGTATCAGTGGAATTCCCTGCCATATCCCCCAGGACAGGTGTAAAGATGACAAGCAGGTGGGTAGGAAGCATATTTTCACTCACCAAGGTCATTGTTACTCATCATGGCATTGGACGCCCGTAGCCGAGGCCCCTGCTGGGTAAAGTGGTAGCCGAACTTCAGAAGCGTTGTGTTTTTTTCCAACATGCTCACGATCTCCATTTCCACTTTGTTGCCCAGGGGCTGGCTCTTTGGTCAAGAAAAAAACAAAACAAAACAAAACTGTCACCATTCATCCTATTTCTGTAGAATCTAAACCTTTTCTACCTGGAAGAAACCCTGAGTGGTGGCTGGGGACTTTAACCACGCCTCTAAGGTCAGGAAATGGAAATTTAGAGAAAGTGAAAGGTTACGCAGCCAGGAGGTAATGAACTAGGATTCAAACCCACTGGACAGCAGGAATAGATCTGTCCACTGGCCCGCAGAAGCCTTCCGAGAATATTTCAGCAGGGAGAATCTTCGAATCATCTATTCCCAAGGAGATTTAAAAATCCTGCTGCCCAGGCTATTCCCCACACTAATTAAATCAGAATCTCTGGGAGTGAGGCTCAGGTGTCTGTGCTTTTTAAAGCTTCCCAGGTGATTCCAATATACAGCCAGGTTTGCTAATCAGTCATTTAGACTAATCTTCAATTTGCAAATGAAGAAACTGAGGCCTAGGGAAAAGGATTTGCCCATGGTCACAGAGGAAGTTGGGAATGTCAGTGATAGCTTCCTAAAGCCTGTTATTTCCCTACTCCCAAATCCATAGTGGTCATCTGACAAAGATTAAAGAAAAAAGGAAAAAACTGGCAATGCACAGTGTGGGGAAGGATGTGATGAGGATGTTCACCAGTCTTGTTTATAACAGTGGGGAAAAAAGGGAAACGACTTAAACATTCAGCAATAGGGAGCTGCTCAAATAAATGGCAGTTTGGCTTGATAACAGAACATGGGCAGCTGTAAAATGATGACACAAATCTTTGGTCATAGGCCTGGAAAGATGGCCACGAAACACTACTGAGTAGAGAAAAAAAGCCAAGTCACAGAACAGGACATATGTATGTAAAGTTCCTGATGTTTTTCATACACATAAATGTGCATTGATAGGCCTGGAAGTTTATTGGTGGTGGTGGGATTTGGGGAGTTTTGTTTTCTTCTTTATATCTTACCATATTGTTTGAGTTTTTTGTTACCATGTATAATAAGATAATAAAGAATAAACCTAATCTTAAAGAGGTTTGAAAAAACATAGAAAGCAACATTTTACTTGATGGTTTAAGACTTCCTGCCTCAGAGTAGGAACAAGACAAGGATGTCCACTCTCACCAACAGTGTCCTAGCCAGGATAATTAAGCAAGAAAAAGAAGTAAAAGGCATCCATACTGGAAAGGCAGAAGCAAAACTATTTGTATTTGCAGGTGACATGATATTGTAAATAGAAAATCCTAAGGAATCCACACAAAACTAATAAACTAATAAACAAGTTCAGTAACACTGCAGAATATAAGACCAATATACAAAAGTCGGTGTATTTCTGTACACTAGTAAACAATTCAAAAATTAAGAAAACAATCCTATTTGCAAATGACATAAAAATAATTAGAAATAAATTTAATAAAAGGCTAGCACATCGAAAACTACAAATAGCATAATACATTAAAGAAGACAAACATAAAAATTCCATACTCATGGATCAGAAGTCTTAATATTGCTACGATGTCAATATTCCCAAAATGATCTAAAGCAGCAGCAAACAGAACCACACGACTCCCTCCAGTGGCTCCCCGCTACGGATAGCTGTCACCATTTATTGAAAATTTACTATGTTCCCAATGCCTTGTACCCAACTCGTAGCATCTCAGTTCACTCCCTCAACAGGATAAGCACCATCTCCTCCTCAGCCTGGCACATGAAGCCCCACACAGTTTAGTCCTTGCCTTCCTTTCCTCCCAGTCCTTACCCAGCCTGTTTATCCCAGGATATCCAGTACATGGTACCTGGTGCCTGCAGAGGTCTACTTCTGAAAGCTCAGGTGCCCCCTGACTCTGCATGGAATGCCCTTACCCTCCTATACCCACCAGCTGATGTCTCCCTAAGTGCTTAAATACCCATTACAAATGCCCCTTTCCCGACAAAGCTTTTCCTGATCCTTATTCCTGGAAACATTCTTTCCCCACTCCACACTCAAATAGCACATTGTGTGTCCCTCTCTCCCCTAGCCCGGTCCATCTGCCTTATTTGAGTCACCTGTCTCCATATCTGTCTCTCCACATAGTCCTGTGTTGTTCAGTACAGCGGCCACTAGCCACATGTGGCCTTTAAAATTTTTTTTAATTGAGATATAATTGACATAACGTGACATAGTTTCAAGTGTACCACACAATGATTCACACAATGATTTAATATTTGTATACGTTGTAAAATGATCACAATAAATCTAGTTAGCATCCATCACCACACTTAGTTGCAATTCTTTTTTCTTATGATTAGGACTTTTAAGATTTACTCAGCAGCTTTCAAATATGCTATACAGTATTATTAACTTTAGTTGCCATGCTGTACATTCTATCCCCATGACACTTATTTTATAACAAGAAGTATATACTTTTCGATCCTCTTCACCCATTTCTCCCACTCCCCGCCCCTACCCGCCCCCTGCCGCCTCTGACAACTACTAATCTGTTCTGTTATCTATGAGCTTGGTTTTTTGTTGTTGTTGTTATTAATTTGTTTTCTGATTCCTCATATAAATGAAATCACATGGTATTTGTCTCTGTCTGCCTTATTTCACTTAGCGTAATGCCTTTGAGGTCAATCCGTGTTGTTGCAAATGGTAAGATTTCATTTGTTTTTATAGCTGAATAATATTCCATTGTATATATCATATCTTTTTTATCCATTCATCCATTAATGAATAGATACTTAGGTTACTTTCATATCTTGGCTATTGTAAATAATGCTGCAATGAACATGGGGGTGCATATATCTTTTCAAATTAATGTTTTCTTTTTCTTCAGATAGATACTAAGAAGTGAGATTGCTGGGTCATATGGCAGTTTTATATTTTACTTTCTGAGGTACCTCCATACTGTTTCCCATAGTGGCTGTACCAATTTACAGTTCCACCAACGGTGCACAAGTGTTCCCTTTTCTTCACATCTTTGCCAACACTTGTTATTTCCTGTCTTTTTGATGACAGTATAAGGTGATATCTTATTGTGGTTTGATGTGCAGTGATGTTGAGCATCTCTTCATGTGCCTGTTGGCCATCTGTATATCTTCTTTAGAAAAATGTTTATTCAGATCTTCTGGACATTTTTCAAAATTAGACTGTTTTAACTTTAAATTTAAATAATTAAAGTTAAATAAAGTTTAAAATTTAGTTCCTCAGTCACACCAGCCACATATCAAGTGCACAATGTCTCCTGGCTACCACGTCAGTCAGTGCAGATATAGAACATTTCCATCATCACAAATGTTCTTTTGGATGGTGCTACTCTAGACTGTGAGCCCTTGGATAGCACATAGTACCCAAGGTCAAGGAACTGAATTGAATGAAGGAAACAGGAATAGGTTCAGTGCACAGGAGGGTTGAGAAGATACATCAGCCTAGCATTCAAAGGGACAAGCATGGAACCACAGTTGAGAACTCGATGGAGGACTCCTCCCACATTATTCTGACTTCAGAGCTTGTCTGGGATCAGATGGGCCTGGGAACGCCGACTAGGGCAGATAGAGGGACATTGGTGAAATTCCACCAGCCCATCTGGCAACACTCCTGCAAGTGCTGGGAAGAGCTCAGGCCTGTCCTCAGAGGACTGAGCATGGTCCTGCACTCTGGCCGGCTTGGCCTGGCACATGGTACGGAGACTTTCTGAGGCCTCAAGAAGGAACTGGCAGGCCCCCCACCCACTCTGATTACCAGGAAGCCTGGCCTCTTTTTGAGGTCACTTGCTGGGAGAGCTCTACTAGAACTCAGGATGAGGTAGTCTCAAAAAACACAGGTCTCCCCTGAGTGGAAGGGCTGCCAGGGCTGTTTCTGCAAAGCTGACACTTCATGTTGCTCAGTCCAGAGTACAGAGCACCCCGATGCAAAATGCCTTTCTCCAACCTCCCTACATCCCAGGCAAGGCAGGCAGGAACTGGCACCTCTGTCTTAGAGGTGAGTAAACTGAGCCCATAAATATAAATGGACTGTGCTCCCTCCACTTAATGACAGAGCGAAGGCTTGACCTTGACCTGGGGCTGAAAGAACTTCGGAGGACCCTCTAGGCCCACGTTCTCAAACTAGCATCCAAACCCCTGAGACACACGCTGATGTGTCAATGTATGTGAGAGGATACAGGATTCTATTAGATAATCATGGCCAGTCTTCCTAGAGTATTAATCTTGGACAAAAACCATTATTTTTCCATTAAGGAGTAAAATAGAAAATGTGCATACATTTCAGGAAGTTGCATACTTGATTCATTCTTGGGTTCTCCCTTTCTCTAGGGACTCTCAGATTAGAAGGCCTCAATCACCTCACAGGTCTGGTCCCTTACTTATTTTTCAAATATTTATTATTTAGTGATTGTGTGCCAGGCAATGTCATAAGCACCTTCCTTACATGTGCTAACTCACTTTCTCCTCACTATAAACCTACGGAATATGTACTATTATCATACTTTTCACCCTACAGGCGAAGAACTTGAAGAATAGAGGTATTAAGAAATTTCCCCCAAATAACAGAACTTGTCAGGTGCAGAACCAGGATTTGAACACAGGCTATTTGCTCTAGAGTCTGTGCTAGTTCCCGCCTCACTCGGGGACCTCTGAGAGAGGTCAGAAGGCAGAAGTAGGCCTGATGAGAGGAGCCACAGGCAGATGGAGTTTGGCTCAGCAAGTCAGATTGTGATCTTACCATCAGCAGTGCCTACACACAAAAAGAACTGCTTGGTAAGGTAGCAGACTTCCCGTCCCTGGAGGTGTGCAAATAAAGGGCAGACCTTGTGTTGTAAGGGTGTCCCAGATGTCATCACAAATGGGGAAAGCTTAGGCTCCATGACCTTTAAGGCCTCTGAAGCCTGCATTCTGTGAGTCTATAAATAGCTTGTTTCGATGGCATAAAAAAATCAGGAGGCAACCTCGACAGTGGACGAAAGGCAATTAGAAGCCCCTTGGGGAGAGACAAAGGGCTAGTCATGCCAGGAACATCAGTCTCTGGCAGCAGAGCCAGGATGGGGGGCGGGGGGATAGAGAAGAATTCCTGCCTCTCTTCAGATTTTTCTTAAGAATTAAATAAATTACTTGTAAATAAATATAATCTCATGATGAAAAATTCAAATGAAACTAAGCAGATTGAGTAAAATGACAGTCTCCCTTCACATCATTTATCCTCAATCCCACCCCTTTCTACAGAAGTAAGCACCACGGCCAATGGAGAATGTTTCTATGAATTTTTTTCTATGTGTGAAGTATATAACAGAAATATACAGATTCTACATTTTTAAAAATTTTTTCTTTAAATTGATTGATATTATGTTTATTCCTCTGCAACTTGCCTTTTCTGTTTAATATTTTCTAGAGATCTTTCCAAGTCAGTACATAGGGAACTAACTCTTTCCTCTGAACTGCTTTATGGAATGCCCTTGTATAAATTTACTTTGCTTTCATTTTTCCTTGTTACAAACAATTCGGCAGTGGGCTTTGCAGGGGAGGGAGGAAGTATTCTTTAGGGTGGACATGGAGATAATGGAATGGCTCAGTTGAAAGACGGGCATATTTTGAATTAAAATTGTGAATGTCCTTTCAAAAGGATACAAATGTTGATAGGCCTTCCAGTGGTGTATGACATCTCTTCACACCTTTATCATGGCCAAGTTATTATCAATCTGATGAGAAGATGATCAGATTTACTATTTAACAAAACAACCAACCAACGACTCAGGTGGAATCGAGCTGTGACCTAGAGCTGGTGGCTCTGAGACTCCCATTCTGACCCAAGGCACCATAGGCATCAGAAGCTCACTTTGTACATCTGATGGGACCAACCATGGACTTTCCTTGGTGATCCAGAAGACATGGACAACTGGGACTACTTGACACTGCCCCAGAAAGGAGCTCTGGGAGTTATCTAGTCCAACTTCAGAGCCCAAACTCTGGCTAATATTAAAATTTCCTCCAAACCCCAGCTGCTGAACTGTTCTGTTCTGCTTACATGTCCCAGTGATGGGAATGCATCACCCTCTGAGGTACCCTGCTCCATCTTTGTTGGGTAGCTCTGCTGGTTAGAAAGGTCTTTCTGGACAAACTGTAGCAACAGAAAATGATATAGGTAATTCTCACTCTGGTGATTTTAAAATATGTCTGCAAATTCTTCGGTATGTCTCCCATCCAAAAGTACATGCAACCTAATTCTGCTCCTGAGTGTGGTTGTGCTACATGACTTCCTTCTAAGACAGACTGTGGCAGAAATGACTGTGTAGCTTCCTAGGTGGGCTCATAAAAGGCATCTCCGGCTTTCTTCTTTCTCTGCCTTGGATCACTCGGTCTGGGAGAGAAGTCAGCTGCCATACAGTGAGGACACTCAAATAGCCTTGTGGAGAAGTATGGAGTTGAGGCCTCCTGCCAACAGCCATGGAGGGAGCCATCTTGGAAGCTGGTCCTCCAACCAAGGTCAGGCCTTCAGACTGCACCTTCACTGCAGTCTCATCGGAGATCCTGGGCCAGAACCACCCAGCCAAACTGGTTCTGGATTCCTGACCCTCAGAAACTGTGAGTTAAAACACATTGACTTCTATTTTAAGCTGCTAAATTGGCGGGGGGGAGGGTATAATTTGTTACACAGCTATAGATAACCGATATACTCACAAATAATATTGAGCAAAAAACTAGACACAAAAGAGCACATGCATGTGATTCTACTCGTATGATGTTTCAGTACAGGCAAAACACATCTATAGTGATAGAAAGCAGAATATGATTGCATTTGGAGGGTATTGATGGGAGGGGGCATGAGGCAACCCTCTGGGTGCTGGAAACATTCTATATCTTGATCTCAGTGGGAATTACATAGGTATATATATGTGTAAATCCACTGAGCTCTCACTTAAGACATATTTGTTTTACTATATGTAAGTTAACCCTTCAGTAAAAAAGTAAACATAAGTAGGAAAGGAATAAAGAGAATAAAGAAGGAAAGAAAGGAGGTTAGTAAGTTGTTCCTTCCACAAGCCAGAATCTGTCTCCCAGAGGTCAACCTTTCCCACCCTACCTGTCTACCACCCACTGGTTCTATAAATAACAACAGAAATATCACCTCCCTTTTATTGAGAGAAGACTATATGCCAGATGTTAAGAGATCAACACGTTAAATCTTCTAACAACCCTATCAGGTTGAGTATCAGTATTTTTTCCCATTTTATAGATGAGGAAACTGAGGCATGGACACATTAAGTGATTTTCCCCAGTTACATAGCAAGAACATGACAGAGCTTAGCTGGGACTGGATCCCTTGTTTGACTTTGAGTGTCAGAGGTCTGAATACAGGTCAGTCTGTCTCCTGTCTGGAAAGCTCCTGGTTTTTTAGAACAGAGTGCAGCCTCCAATGGAAACCTGACATGGTGTGAGATAGTTGTTGTCATGGATAGTTGTTGTCATGATCTGTGTAGGAAGAGGGTTTTCTCTACATCAGCAGTCCCTAACCTTTTTGGCCTATGAGAATCTAATGCCTGATGATCTGAGGTGGAGCTGAAGCGGTGATGCTAACACTGAGGAGTGGCTGCAAATACAGATGAAACTTCGCTCGAGCATCTGCCGCTCATCTGTGCGGCTCAGTTCCTAACAGGCCATGGACCGGTACCAGTCTGTGGCCCAGGGCTTGAGGAACTCCGCTCTACATCTTATTTTTTTCTCTCATTTCTACTGACTTCACGTCACTTTTCCCTGAGAAGTAAAATCAGTAGAAGAACATAATTAGCATTTAGAGGAAAGAACAGTGAGTGACACAAATCTATCCTCGCATGGAGGCTGAATAATTCCAGGCTGAATTACTTCAATACGCAATGAGACTACAGATGCAAAAATGATGCGCAGACTGAGTTGCTGCTTAGGATGTAAATGTATAAGGAATAAAACAGTGAACATGACTGGTCAAAAGTCTTGCTGTCTTGGTTTTCATGAGTGTTTTCCTTTCCTCTTACAAAACCAAAATTATATTCAGCCTCATTTAAAATAGCATTAGCTGGCTACCATAAGTGCATAATCTAAAATTAAGGGGATTATTGCCATGTGTGAAAACCTTCAGGATCCTATTCCAGTGCAGTTTTTGTTTTCTTTCTAAACTTAATTCCACTAGGAAAATAATCCAATCTGGAAAAACAAGAGAACACAATCCACTTCCTTTAGCTTCTTTTTTTTAACATATTAAGCACATCCTCACTGTCAAACATTGGAACGAAACGTGAGGAATCAGCCAATACCATCAGACATTGCACGTTTATTTGGGGAGAGGGGGGGTCATGTTTTCAGGCCTGGTCTGCTTCGAGGGACAGGGAGCGTGCCCTGTGCCCTGAGCATCCTGGGAAGGGCCTGCTGAAGGGAGCTCTGTTGGGAGTGGGAAGGGTGAATCGAGAGGGACAAAGAACCACTGTTTTGATGTGACCTCAGGATCCGCGGGGCCTACAGGCACCCCATCTGTAGAGCCTGCTCCCTGGGGGCTGAGGGAGTCTCCTTTGTCCAACCATCAACGCAGCCTGTCTGAAAGGCAGGACATCTCAGCTCCAACCCGGCTCTGACGCCAACTTGATCTGTGACTTCTGGTACATCCCATCCCCTTTCTGACCCTCAGTTTCCCCACCTGTGAAAGGAGGGCTAGACGAGCCATTTTCTCAGTGCCCTTAGCTCCAGGTCGGGCCCCTCTGCCCCCCACCTCCACCCTCACCCACACTGCCAGCTCAGGGTAACTTCAGGCAGCAACAGAACAGTGCTGAGATAAATAGACTGGCTAAGTAAACAAACAGCCTCAGACTCTGGTTCCTAAATTTGTGTCCTAAGCCAGCCTGGGAGGCTCCGTGTCACCCTTTCTTTGGCCGTATAAGGAAAAAGGAGAACAGAGATTCACTGACACAGGTTACAGGCGCAAGGGCTGAGGAGAAAGCTGCAGTCTCTGAAGATCTTGGCAACTAACCAAGAATGAAGAATAAATCAAATGCCACTCACCACCTTTTTGTCACACTCTGCAAAAGCCTAGGAGCTGGGACATCCGAGGAGAGGCAGTGGCCATGCTCAGGCCTCCTGGGATGCACTGTGAGAGGCAGGGGTGGCCTTCCCCTGAGCCTGGGTGGTAGAGCCCCCTCCCCAAGACCAGTCTCAGCCCTGCCCTCCTCCTCCCTAGCCAGGTCCCACCCAGTCTCCAGGCATACAGGAGCACTTCCCCAGAGGTAGCCTCCTCCGGGAGGTCATAATACCTTCGCTGGTCTCCCTGGCCCTGATGGCCTCTCCCTGCTCCCAATCCTCTCCCAACCAATTGGGAACCATGTTTCCAGAACACAACTCTGATACACAGGACAGGTCACAGTCCACCGTCCTTCAACCTAGCCATTCGGAGCCCCTTGGACTCCCAAATCCCATTCTGGCCTTCCTCTGGGGGTACCATTAGTCATGTTTGAATGGGCTCCATGGCTTTCCTCTCTCCTCTTTGTTCATATGGTTCCCTGTACCTGAGATGCCATGACCTCTGCTTCATCCTCTGAGATACTGTCTACCCTACAGGTTTATCTCAAACTTCACCTCCTCCAAGAAGCCCTCCCTGATGCCTGCTCCTGCCTGAGACTGCTCCTTCCAGTGGACTTCCAGGCACACTGTCTGTGCCTTGCTGGAGCATATCATTTGATGGTCAATTCTGCTCTTGCGTGTCTTCTCATGCAGCATGGATTCCCTGGAGGGCAGAGCTGGAGCCTCATTCACACATGGCACCCAGTACAACCCTCAGGTGCAACCGGCACTCACTGAACTCTGACAATGGACCAAAGCAGAGGCTCCCAGGATCATGGGAGGCATGTGGTAAGAGCGCTTTAGTCTTTAACAAAGGGAAAAGGACAGCTGAGAAAAGCCAAATGAAGTCTACATGAAACTACAACAGGGTTCAGGAGCCCAGACAGGCACAGCTCATGGACTTTGGAGTTATGCAGACCTGAGTTAGAATCTTATTTCTGAAATTTACTTATTGTGTGACCTTGAGCAAATTACATATCCTGCCTGGGCCTCAGTTTCCTCATCTACAATATGGGTTGTGATACTCACAGTCTATGTGAGTATTAAATGATGTAATGGATTCATAGTATCTTCTCAGTAAATTGACTCCTACAATAACGTGTGAACACCCTAGATTGCCTTTGGAGTAATTAAAAAGTTAACAATTGTATACTTTACATCTGTCATCTCCCAAGATATAGAGATGATTAGCCCCATTTACAAATAGGGGGCTGAGGCACAGAGAAGTGATCCCTCTGACACCAGGGTGTTTAGCCAGGGTGGAAGTGATGGTCAGCACTGGCTCAGTCTCCGGGTTCTGAGGGGACAGTAGTGGGAAGAAAGGTGAGCAGCTTGTTCCCAGCCACCTGCCACCTGCCACCACAGCGACCTGAGGCCAGTGCTGTGGACCATCTTCAGCTAACACTCTGCCCCCAGAAGCTGGGTTTCAGCTGTCTCAGAGTAGACCCCAACTCCCTGCCCTGCCACACTGAGTCATGTGACTAGCCAATCCCAGGGTCTGACACAGGGTTGCTGCCGAGCCTGCTGCATGCCTTTGTTCCATCTGCTGTGCTCCTCCTGACTTCAATAAAGCAGAGTCAGCAATGGCCAAGGGAGGGGCATAAAAGGTGGGGGTGGGGAGGAACCAGGAATGGGCAACACAGCGGCCAGGCCACTGACATGTGACACATGCAAGGAGTCCAATGCAGCGAATTCACATGACAGGGCTGCTGCAGGCTCATGTGGTCTCTTTATGTGAATTAGAAAAAAAAGGACTTTCTCCATGTAAACAAAGCCCCACACCAAGGCTGGGAGAGCAAAACGCGGGCTGTATTTCATCCCCTGCCACACCATTGTGCAGTGAACAACATGCACAACCATCCAGGGAAGCCCTGCTTACCAAGCACCACTCTGGCGCCAAGTTCTGAGCTGGGCATTGAGATATGGAGATGACTCAGACACAGCACCAGCTTCTGTGAATCTCACAGGGAAGCCAAGGTGCTAAGAAAACACAGGGAGAGAGCACCTAACTCTCTTTAGGGGATGGGAGAAGACAGTGGCATGGTGGCTCTCAAAAAAAAAAAAAAAAAAAGGATGGATTTGTAGTATTTGCCAATTTCTGTAGTGTAAATACCTCCACTAGGGGCAATTTCAAGGTGCTGATGGGCCATCACTGAACGGGCATTCAGAAGAGATGCACACAATTAACTCTTGCAAGCTGGTTCAAGCTGGCTCTAGAACACCACTGGGAGAACAAGAGGCTTCAGCTGCATCCAGAAGGAAAAGGAAGATTTCTCCAGGCAGAGAAGGGAGTAGGAGCAGGGGAGGACATTCCAGCGGGAGAGAAAAGCAAGAGCAAAGACATGCAGGTATAAAAAGTAGGAAGCAAACTGTGAAATTCTGAAGGGGTGTAATTGGGAAGGGACCATTGAAGTCTTTTGGAGGATTATAATGCTTCAGCTCTTGGCCAGGGGTTACATGCCTGGTGTGATTAAGCTGTGCATTTAAGTTCTATGTATGTTTCTGTATGTTTGTTATAATTTACAATAAAGAGAAAGGTATAAATAATCTCATTCAAGGATAACCACTATTTACAATTTTGTTATATTTCCACCCAGAGTTTTTCCTATGCACATCTTTACGTGACCAGTCAGCAAAAAATTTCTTATAGAAACAAAAAACCAAGTTCCCTAAAGAAGAAAGCATTTTAACATTAGAAGCAATGTGACATAACAGAAGGAGGGTGATTTTGGAGTCAAAGCAACCTGGATTCAAACGTTGCCTCCCAAAAGTGCGAACTTGGTGGCCCTGAGAAAGCTGCCTGTCTTTGCCTCTCTGAGCTGTTTTCTGTCCTACAAACTGAGAGAGATGATACCCACATCCTGCAGGGTGGCTGGGAAGACCAGAGATGATGTGTGTCAAGAGCATAGCACAGAGCCTGGCTTAGAGTAGACACTCAACACATGGAAATAAATGACTGCACCACAGAAGTTATAGAGAAATAATAACCCCATAAAAATAAAGACAAACTAGAATTTGCCCAGAGAACAACCTCAATGGTAAGGAGACTCGAAACCCACTGAGTAGGGGGTGACTGAAGAAAACGGAGTATTTAGC
This sequence comes from Eidolon dupreanum, assembly GCA_028627145.1. NCBI lineage: Eukaryota > Metazoa > Chordata > Mammalia > Chiroptera > Pteropodidae > Eidolon > Eidolon dupreanum. Next base: position 137,457,715 of record CM053509.1, on the reverse strand, counting down.
CTGGTGAGGAAGATTTTAATGGTTTATTAAGATCTGTGCAACAGATGTGTCCTGTGCAGCACAGAACAGAATTAAACCCAACAAACAGGCCTTATAGGGAGTTCATTTCTACTGGATAATAGAAGGGTAAGGAGTAAACTTCCCATCAGTAGGGGTACACAAGCAAAAGCTGGAAAAGCACTTGGTAGGAATGACGAAGAAGGAAGATGAGCAAGGTCCCTTGAAGCTGGGCTCTGGAGCTTTTATGATCAGTAGCATCTGCTCCGTCCAGCAGCATGCAGGAAAGTGCAGAATGGTGAACATCATATAGTGAAGGACATTAGGGTACCCTTGCCCATCTTACCTGGTTGTCGATCTTCAGTTCCACTAGAGAAGTGTTGTATGGTAGAGCTTCCACCAGGCGCAGGATCCCCGCTCCAGAAATGAAGTTGGATTCCACGTTCAGTGTCTTTAGCACCTTGTTCTCCTTGAGCATCTCAGCAAGGGCCTGGAGTCACAGGAGTAAAGTGAAGGTACCCATGAGCCACCCTGAGCAAGGCTGGAGCCCCTCTTGGGTAGAATCTAAAATATTGACAGAGCCCTGCGGGGAGCAAGAGCCCCTTGCAAACTTATGCTTTTTGAGCCAGGAACCAGGCAAGATGATCTCCATAACTTCCTTCACCAACCAAAACCGTGTCTCTCCTCCCCTCCAACCTGCCGTGGCTCCCAAGCCCCTACTGGAGAATTCCTTGCTCCTTAGCCTACATCCAAAGCCTCTATTACCTGGATCTACTTTTCTCTTCAGCCTCAACTCTTGCTGCTCCCTTATGGTGAGTCTACTCGCAGTTCCTCCAGCATGTCCAGTGCTCTCTCACCACTTTGCCTTTGTTCCTCCTGTCCCTGCCACCTAGGATGCCCTTTCCTTTCTGCTTCACATGTCTGAACCCTCCCATCTTTCAAAGCCATTCTCAATGTCCCCTTCTCCAAGAGCCTTTGCCAACATCCCCAGCTAGCTGTGGCCTGTCCTCCTGAATATCATAGAATTTACCCATAACCTCCCTCATGGCACTTGTTTTCCTCTGTTTAGATTATTTTTATACTGGTGTTGTCGCTACCATTAGACGATCTACTGTTAGTGTGCTATAAATGCTTCCCACAGTGCTCAGTACACAGTAGGTCCTCAGTCACTGTTCACTGAGTGACTAGTGGAGTCCCAACTTTCCTAAACGCTCCCCACTTGTCTCTTCTATTTGCTGTTGAAATTCCATGGAGTCATCATTCTCTCTGTCTCATCACTCTCTGAGCAGCAGAGAGCAAAGAAGGAAGCCTGGGAAACCACCCACTGGGTGAGGGACCAGGCAAATGGGAGGAGAGGAACTCAAGTGGCCCCCAGCACCTTTGGGAGAAATTCAGCCAGGGGTGTAGATGACAATCAGAGCCTCTGAAGGAAATGAGGTAATTAGCAGACAATGTGTCATGGTAGGAAAGGAGACAGCAGCAGCTGAGAGGCCAACACGTACAATCGGTAGACCCTGGTTGCCTAAAAAAGGATGATCTGAGCCCGGGCTGCCCTTCCCACTGTTCCCACTTGCTGAAACCCTACACAAGACTCAGCACCCAGGAAGTCTTCCTGGTTAAAATCATCACTTCTCCCTTGCTACTCCTGCTGTGTGCCCCCAGGATGGCATGTCAGCTCTCTCTGTGACCTGGAGGAGGTTGGACCCTCCTGGGGAGAGAGGCCCAGTCTGTGTTCTCTCCATAGCATTCCTCTTGCTCCCTAGGGAAGGCCTTCCTGGGGCTCATAATCAAAATATTTAACAAACAATAGGAAAGTGCACCATGCTGATCCATGTGGACACCTGGTGGCTGAGCAGGTCCTAGAGGCACTGTCATGCCAGGTGTCAACTCTGCTTGCTGAATCAGAGAAGAGAAATGGGTGCGTGTTAGGAGAAGAGCTAGGGACAGGCCATGGGGGACACTTAGAGAGCTCTGGTAGGCTTATTCACTAACCAGCCCAGAGCATCTCAGTATTTGACAATGGATATGCCGGTGTGAACCGGCTGACATCAGGTGTCAGCCTGGCACAGAGTCAATGTCCTATAAACATTCATGGAGCTGAGCTGAGTGCCAGCATAGATGTGTTTGGTTTATGATCCATGAAATAGCAGGGTACAGGGCATGTGGCGTGGCCCGCCATGTCTCCATGGGCAGGCTCAGGATTCCCTGGTGATCTTCTGAGGTCAACGGTCATCTACCCAGAGGTTTCCCACTGGCAGCAATAAGGGATTATGAGCTATTTTTATCATTTCAAAAATACTGGAGGAAATTGTCCTACTTATTTTAAAAATCAGAAAAGAATTGCTTGCTACTACAAATGTGACATGCTGAATGGAGAGAGATCCGGCTTTACGGTCCACTTGACTTGCTTTTAAATTTCTTCTCCATCTCTCGCTTGCTCTGCCACTTTGGACAAAGCAAGTTGCCTGAGCCTCCTGCACCCCAGGTTCTTCATCTGCAAAGTAGGGGAACCTGCACTTCTGGGATCAGGGGGTGGTTGTGAAAATTAACTAGAATAATGTACAGATGGTGTCTGGATAATGGTCATTCTGTCCATTTCCTCTCCTGGCTCTAGCCCAGTGCCTTTCACCACACCACACCATATTCAGTGGAATACGGCCAGTCCTGAGGCTATATACATCAACCCCTTGTGTTTCTATGCCCCTCACCCTCAATGCAGCAGAACAGAAAGGTACATACATATGCCACAGGGTCATTGCTCCGTGTCCCCACGATGCTGAACTTCTTCACATATGAATTGTCTTTCAGGGCTTCTGCATATGCTTTGAGGGTGGGTATGGGAATATTCTGCAGAGAGAAAGGCAGGCAGTGAGCAGCAGCCCCCACCAGAGAGAGGTTGGGCAAACAGATGGGGGGTAACTCTCTCACATATGCTGCCTGATTCCTAGCAAGTGTCTGAACAAAAAAGCTAAATGGCCAAAGGTTTTCAGCTTTGCTTGTTCCCAGGCTCTGCCCAAAATGGCTAGGATCTGGGGGAAACTTTTTGGTAAACAGACTGAGAAAATCTTCCCTGAAGATTTCAAATAGGACCCACAACTCTTTCTTTGTGTGCATAGAGACCGGAGGGGAAAAAACAAGCAAGGCAGTAGGTACAGAGGGGTGTGGTGCTGAGCACTCAGGCTTGGGGGTGTGGGGGTGGACAGGGGATTGGCCTCCACCCCAGCAAGTGGCAATGCTTCTGACATTGCTCTGTGACTCAGGGCGAGTCTCTTCCCCTCTCTGAGCCTGTTTGTGACAGAGGTTGGGTGCATGTGGGGGAGTGGTTTGCACCAGATGATCTCTAAGAGGCATCCATCTCGAGGATCTCTGCCCTGCCATATATCAGAGGCTCCTGGGAAACTTTTACAAAATTCTGATCCTCAGGCCTGCCCCAGACCAATAAAACCAGAATCTCAGGAGAAGGTAGGTCTGGGCACTGGCATATATTTTTTAATTTCCTCAGATGAAAACCACTGATCTAGTCCAACCCCTTCATGTACAGAAGGGAAACTGAGGCCTGGAGAGGGCTGTGCCCTTGTTGAGGCCCCATAGCAAAGACACATTGCTGTGGCCTGTTTCCACATCCCCACACTCTCCGAGCCAGTATTCATTGCCAGGGTACACAGTTCTGAAATGTGCCAGTGTCTCCCACTGGGCACACAACAAACAATGGAGGCACCCAAGAGAGACCCTGGCTGTGTTTTAATGGATCTCTCATTTCAGAATGTCACTTTAGCTCCCCGTGGGAGAACAGCATGGAAAGCCAGGTGGAGGAGAACACAGCAGGCACAGGTTTCCAATCTGATTGTGCCATAGGGCTGGCAGCCACTTAAAAGAAAGGGGAGAAGAAAGGAAAGAGGAGCTGGGGAGTGAGGGGCCCACTTCTTGTCTTACCCCCACACCCTCCCAGAACTAATCCTACTGGCCTCTGGGCCAAGCAGGTGGGCAGGCAGCTGGGCCTGCTTCTGAATTCCTCCTGCAGTCTGTCCACAGTAGGGCTGCCTGTCCATCTGTCTCTCCTCTGCCCTTGATGGTCACATGGGAAACATTCGGAGAGATACGGCTGACAGCTTGGAATATGTCTTCCATCATTTGGGCTGACATCTCCCTCCCAGGGCTGCAATAAGAGGCTGACTATGCGCATCATACAGCAGCAGCAGTGGTTCAGGTGTGGTCCCTTCCAGGGCTTGGGTTACCCCACAAGCATGGGGGACACTGAGCTTTTCCAGCCTTGAGATCCCGTGCAGCCCTGTGTGTGTGACTCATGCTTTTATCTCAGCGAAGCTCCGTGTTTTGAGTAACACAGCGGCAGGTTTCCCGAGTTGCAGCTGGGTGGGCCCAGGGTGAACACCAGGGCCTGATGCCAGTTCTCCAGAACAAACCAGGACCATGCGACGAGCTTGCTTACACTCTCCCCCTTCCTATTCCTGATCCAGAAGCACTCAGAGCCCCAAGAGGCCCCTGTTCTCTCTGCACAGTCATGCCTGGGCCGTCTGCACCAGGGTGACATGGACGCGGCTTTCCCCCACCCCACAGGTGAAGTGAGATGACAGGGACTTACCCGGATGTTGTTGAGGTTAACCTCTTCAAGTTTTGGGTCGTTGTTCTTTATCCTCTCTAGCGTTTCCTCTACGTCTGTTGAATTTGGTTCTTCATCGGGCACAGGCTTGTATTGTGTGGGTTTGATCACACCTAGAGTGACCCACGAAAGGGAGGTGGCTCACAGAAACATGAGGATCACTTTCCCTCGACACAGGGACACTCTGAAAGAAGTGGTGGCAGCTCTCGGGGACATCTCCAGGGGGGCTAGGCCCTGCTTGGACTCTGCCTTTGACGTCCTGCAAGAACTGGGTGAATTCCTTAAACTCTGAATGTAGGTGTCCTCATCTGTAGAGTGTGAACAGTCACTCTGCCTCAGTGGGCTCTTATGAGGATTACATGAAGCCCAGATGGGAAAGAAATATGTAAGCCTTCTGGAAGGGGGCTAATTATTCTTTGGGTATCCCTATTTCTTTCTGTGGCCAAAATGCCAGCTTGGAATGCTGTGCAGGAGCAATTAAGACAATGTGATATCGGGACAGGGAAGGACAAGGATGCACATTGGAACAGAAGAAGTACCCAGAGTTAGACACATGTAGATGAGTAGAAATTTATGATCAAGGTGAAGTCCCAAACCAGTGGTGAAAGGACACACTTTACAAAGAATGGTGTTAGGACAATGAGATATCCATTTAAGTTTTCTCTCACCTCACACCACACACAAACATGAACTCCAGGTGGATTAAGAAGTTGCATATAAGAAGTCAACCTCTAAAACTTTTAGAAGAAAATACAGGGAGGTATTTTCATGATATTGGGATGGAGAAGAACTTTGTAAATAAGACACGAATCTCAGGAGAACAAAAGTAAAAGGTGGGTAGATTTGGCTATATAAAATGTCAAACTCTGCCATGAGGCAGAGAGCCTGAGTGGGCAGAGGAAGCAAGAAGCGTGAGGACAGCTTCACTTCCAAGGTGTCCTTGCTGGGGGCAGGGGCGTGGTGCCGAAGCCGGTGGTCAGGGCCCTGTACTCACTGTTGAGTCCCTCCTTGTTCACGATGGAGCTGCTGCCCAAGGCCTGGTAGTACTGCTGGTTGCTCATGAGCGTGTGCATGCCCAGGATAGCTGCGAGGACATGGGAAGGAACCGTGACTCCCCACTTTCAGACAGAAGAGCCTCCAAGGCATGAACATTCCACATTCTCAAAATTTTTGCTCACAGAAATGGCAAGAAACACTTGCATGAAAACTTTTAAACCTTATTTGCCTCTATTTATGTGACTCTCAAATCCCTCTCCCCGGCCTAGACTCCTCTAGGCCTAGACAGCCTCAGATTCCTAGATGTCCCCTGATGTCCCACGGGCACATCCGACCCAACTTGGCCAAAACAGAACCCGTCTTTCTCAGCAACAGCCTGTTGCTTTGGATCAGCTTCCGTCTTGTCACCCTGCCTGTCCCTCAGGGTAGAACTTCACTCACGTGGCCACCACCCACCAAGTCCACACCGTCCCAAACAGTGTGTCTCATCGGTCCCACCTCCCGCTCCATCACCTCTGTTCTGGATAAGGCCCTATCATTTCTGGGCTGTACTGGCACAGCTGTGTAGTCATTGGTGTCCCGGCCCCACCCCCACAGCATTCAGCACAGAGCAGCCAGAGAGTCTTTCTGGAAATGCAAATCTGATCGCATCATCCCTGTGCTCAGCCATTCTTCAATTCATTCATTTGTTCAACATTTTTTGAGTGCCAGCATCATGTGTCCAGTTTTGAGGGCTAGGGGGTGAGCAGAGAACAAGAAAGACAGGGTCCTGTCCATGTAGCTTACAGTCTGCTAGGGGACAGAGCCACTAACAGGCACCCACACAATTAAAAACATAAGCACAGAGTATGGTGAGTGTTGCAAAGGAAAAGTTCAGGGAGAATGAAATAGAGGGACTTGATGGGAGGGATGAGTAACTGTTGGTCAAGTTGAGAAAAGGGAGGTAGAGTGTTCTGGGCAGAGGGAACTGCGGGTGGGAAAGCCTTAGGCTCAGGCAGTGAAAGACCAGGAGGGAGGGACAGAGATGGAGCTGGATAGACGGCATAGCACCCCCACCCACTGAGCACTCCCTCCAGGCCAGAGACTCTGCCTTATGTCGGTGATTCTGGTTTGAGTGTGCATTGGAATCACTTGTGAATCTTTAGAAACTCCTGAGGCCCAGGCTTACCCTACCCCACACCAATTAAACTACAATCCCGGAAAAGGGGGTCAAACACCTGCCTTCGTTAAAGCTCCCCAGGTAGTTTCAAAGAGCGGTCAAGATGGAGAACACTACCTGACACCATCCCTCTGAACCCTCAAAACAACCCATGGAAGCAGGTTTTATTCAAATAGGCCGAGTTGGATCTTACAGGGTCTTCTAGGTTGAGGTGTAAGGAGTTCAGATGTCCTTTCCCCAGGTATAGCCTGGGAAGCCAGTGAAAGCCTGAGCGAGGTCTGAGCTGTTGACTTGAGTTCTGTGACTGTTACTCTGGCTGTTTGGAAAACTGACTTCAGAGGGCAGGGAAGGACTTCAGTGACTGTGAGGCAGTTGCAGCCATGCGGGTGCAAGGACTGCAGCTTGTGACCCCAGAGCCTGGCTTCACTGGCCCTCCCTGGGATGGCCCTGCACAGCCTTGTGCCTCCCGTATGCCTTTTCTGCTCTAGTGACACCCTTTCTGATCACTGCTCAGTAGATTCTCCTGCTTCTGCCAATGCCACCCCCTCTGCTGGTGATTCTCTCTTCATTTGCAATGTCTACTGCTGAAATCACCCCTAGCAGTGTTGCTAGATTTAGCACATAAAAATACAAGACAGTCATTTAAATCGGAATTTCAGATAAACAATGAAAGATGTTTTAGCATAGGTAGGTCTTGTTCAGTATTTGAGACCTACTTACATTAAAACCTATTCATTGTTCATCTGAAATTCAAATCCAACTGAGCATCCTGAACTTGACCTAACAACTCTACCTCCCAGTCCCTGGAGACAGAATAACACTTCCTCCCCCAGGGAGCCTTCCCTGATTCCTTCCTCTTCCTTGCTGGTTTTCCCACAGCACCTGGTGTCCTTATCACAGCACACAGTCTACATGGTGTTAGAGATGTCTGGGTACATGTGTGCTTCCCCTAGAGGACCAGGAAAGAAAATCACCTCTCCTTCACTTCTTCCAGAATACAGTAAGCATTTGGTAAATACGTGCTAATGACTTTTTTATTCCTCTAGCCATTTGTTAGACATGAGTTCTGGTTAGAGAGAGAACACGAGAGCCCTTATAAGAGTCAAGAAACCCAAGGACCTGCCACTAAGATCCTGACTATGCTTCTGATGCTGTGTGACCTTGGGCAAGTCCCCTCCCCTCTCTAGGCTTCAGCTTCCTCTGTCCAATGAAGGGGCGTGACAAGATCACGGCTCGACATATGATTCACCTGGGAACTTTAAGACACTATCAAAGCTTCACCCTGGACCAACTAATCCTAATCTCTGGAGGTATATCTTTGAATCTCCTTAGATGATTTTTGATGCTCAGTGGGAGCTGAGAACTACAAGAGGAGATAATCTCAAAGTCCCTTCTGTTTCTCATATTCTAAGAGTCTTCTCTGCTAAAATTAGACCCTCCTACTCGTCACTAAGGAGAACTGGTAGAGAGAGAGGCATCTGCATTTTTTCGAGCTCTCTGGGCTTTAATTTGGGCTGTGGCCATGTGGGCAGTGGGAGCTGAGGTCTGAGTCAGTGGCAGGTGAATCAGATCACGATGTGTCACCTTCTGGAGCTGCCTCTTCCAGCTTTCATCTGGGGAGTGGCTCATCGTGGTTCTGGGCTGCTGCTGAGACTTCCAGTTTGGAAAAACAGTTTGGAAGTCACAGGAAAGATGTGATGTTAGAGAGCTGGCTGGTCTTGTTGAGTATATAGAGAGGTAGAAAATGGAAAATGCATTTTGTGCTCGGATGATGGCTTCCCATAACAGTTTAGAAAGGGAGACTGAGGCATGAAGGTTACAGGAAGTGCCAAGGGACAGAGGAAGGAGACCTGGTCTCCAATCTGGCCTTGGTACTAATTTGTTGGGTAACCCTGTCCAGATCACTTCTGGACCTCGATTTTCTCACCTGTAAAATGGAGTGTGTTTAAATGCTGAACTCTTACCTTCACATAGGACTTAACAGCCACATGACATCTCATCTTTTTATCCTGTTTGATTTTTACAAGCCTTCGGGGCAGGTGCTGTCGACTCCCACTTTTCCAGTAAGCTCGAGAGGGAAATGGTTTGTCAAAGAGCATTTGGCAAGGACTCTCCTGGCCTCTAAGTTAGTATATCCCACCAACTCCCCCAGACGCTAGGCCACCAGTCAGTTCTAAAGTTCTAAAACTTCCCCCTCTACTTTGGAATTCTAAAAACAAATAATATACATCCCAGGAGGTAATATATGTCAATAGCAGGTGTAAGAAGAAATAAAATCATTCTGCTGCTCTGAGGAAATTAGGGTGGGAAGAAGGGGCCAGGTTAAATCTCCGTTGCTGAGCAGAATGCCTGGTGATTCTGAAGCCAGTATTGCCTTCAGCCAGCCCTAGGCAGCAAATCATGACTTTTCCCCTGCTTGGTTTTGCACACTCCATGTCACCAGGCATGAGTGATGAAGGAAAACAGCACAACGGCATTGCTTGCTGCTTCATTCTTTGTAGATATAGGCTGAATTTAGCACTGGAGAATGTGATTTTTTTAAAAAAAAATTTAAGAAAGTCTAGATCTTCCTCAAAACTCAAAAGGATTATTTTTGAACTCTGAAAAAGAACATCAAGTTCTCTTTCCTCTCTCTGCCTTGGCAGTGTTCACTCAGTTCATAATTCCACTAAGGATGCAGAGAGATAGAGGCACACATCCCAGGCTTCTCCAGCTGCCAACTGCCTGGACTGGCTTGGGGCAGAGGGCAGGCATCCCGGGAACAGGTGGGAGAAGCCGGCTCTGGCCCAGGACTTGGGTGCAGTTGAACCGCTCCTGGATAAGCCTCTTGTGGAACAGGAGCCTCAGGGCATGAGAGTGCACCAGAAGCCAGGGTGGTCTGACTAACACTGCCTCTGACTAACATAATCACAAGAGCCAAGGGATGCCAACTTCCCTTGGGGGGAGGGGTGGACCTGGGGATTAGCCCTCCTGAAGGTGAGTCTCCCTACCTCCAATTCCTTCTGGGGTCTTGTCCCATCTGAAGGGTCCATAAAGGCAAGACAGATCACGTCCCTAACTGGTAAGGGGAGGCACTGATAATGCCAAGTGCTTGCAGATGACTCCCTATGGCCTCCAAGCCACAACCCAAAGCCATATGCCAAGAACTTAGTACTGTCAGAGGCCTGTACATCTGCTCATCACCCTGTGGTGACACTTTTCATGTTAAAATTTACATGCTCTGTCCTCATCACCGCATCCTGGCCCCGCCAAGGGTAAGGGTTGGATCTGATTCATTCTAGCATTGGAGTTCAAAAATATACACCGACTCTACAAGTGAATGAATGAATGCATGATACACAAACATGAAAATAAATGAACAAGAGAGTTCACAGGCCTTGCCTTACCCATGTCGCACCTGAGTCAGGATGACGCATCTGCTGGGTGTCCTCCTACATGTTCCTATCATCAGCAAATATCAAGCCCACCACATGAGCATATGCCAAGGAAGCGACTCAGAGGGGTCTGCCTCCTCCTTCACGCTCCCCCTACTTCACCCCTAGCTTTCCTTCTTTAGGGTTAGTTTCAATCTCTGGCCTTAGCTTCCAGCCCACCACCTAGCCAAGCCCCCATCCCATGCCCTGTCCTTTTTCCTTTAGGACACTCTCACTTGTCACATCATATTGGCCTTGGTATTTGTTTATGTTGGCTCTGTGACAGCAGGAACCAGGCTGCTTTCTTAGGATTCTCTCCCCAGGACTCATCCTGACCCTGGCACACAGAACAGGGGCAGGGGCAGGGGCCGGGATAAATGGCCATTGAGCATGTGAATTAGTGAACCAGCGACGGCTAGGTTAATGGAAGTGCTCTGCCTGGGAGTTGTGTCACAAAAGCTCCAGATGATACCCTTCTCTCCCTACTTTTCCTTCTCTAAATGAGTCATTCACAGTCATGGCTCCATCCACTCCCTCCTTGAGAAAGGCCAAATCACACCCCCACCCTTCCTCCCCTGCCTCTGGTGGGCTTGCCACACCCAGCACACTCACAAGATGCCCACCCCCATTGCCTCCACCTCTTGCGGCACCTTTGAACTTTTGGCCTCTTATCTAGCACTAGGGACAGCTGGTCTCTTGGTGGAGCCACATCTCACAGGCAGTCCCACAGCTCTACTTCGGCCTTACCTGGGGCCTGCCTCCCATATCCACTCATATTCTGTACACCATCACCTCTCCACTCGCACCCCTGCTTTTGTCTGCTTCTCCCAACACTCCCCTAGTCCAGGTGTCAGTGCCCTAGAGTGGCATCCAGAGCCTTTCTCACTGGGGTCCCATCCTCCCCCAGCCAACTCCATCAGACTTGGCACCCCCTCTTACCCACTGTCTGTGTCCCCCGTGCCCCACCACCTCGGAGGGCTTTATCCAAGTTGCATTAAATGGTGATGATGCGAGTGGGCCCAAGAATGAAGCTGCCTGGGTTCGAACCCCACGGGCAATGCATTTAACCTCACCATACCTACTTTCTCCACCCATAAAATGGGGACAATAAAACTTACTGCATAGGATTGTTGTGGTCAGTAAAAAGCAAGGTACTGGAAGCAACTCCCACAGCACGTGGGACATAGTTGGTGGTCAACAAATGGTGAGTCCCTCCTTCCCCACAGATACTGCCACCTCTCAAATGGCTGACTTACAATGACAGGTGTCCAAAGTTAGCCAGTTAACTTTGGTGTCAACTTACAGCTCTCCCACTCTTTTCCGGACATCTGAAGGATATGATATCATGAACAGATAGTAATCATTAGCCATGCCAACAAAAATAAAGATAAATGATTTCAAGAAATCAACACAGAAACGTAACCCAATATTGCAGTTCTATTTTGGCACAGGAACTGGTGGTTCTGACAGTGGAGTCATCTGATAATCCCTCTGAGCTGACTAATGAGGGGAGTGATACTGCGGAGGGTGACTGGAGAAGGACCAGGATGAAAACAGCTCCAGGGTGAGTCAGTGTAGGGATGCTGCACAGTGGTGTCACTCACCCACCTCTCTGCCACACAGGTTAACTGGAAGGCAAAGGGACACCCTTCACCCCTATAAGGGAAATGGTTTGGTCAAAATACATTCACATAATGTGGGATCTAATATGACTTGTGTGGCTTTTGACAAAACAAATCCTGAACTGCAAAGCAAACCAGCTAAATTCCCCAAGTGTTTTGTTTTCATCTGAGTGAGATACTCACTACTTCTGTATTTCATAGTAAAAATGAAAACTTTTCTTTCTTAGCCCTGATACCCTTCAAGCCACTGTCCTTTCTCCTTTCCCAAATTTTCTGTATCCTGAAGAAAGGGTTGTTTGGACTCAGAGTCAACACACTGGCTCTCCTCATTCACTCCTTTCATTCCCGCGACCTGGCTTTGACTACCACCCAGGGTCACCCCTCCTGCATACTTGAGTCTTCTTACTGCCTCTCCCTTCATGGTCTTACTACAGATGACAGCCATCCCCTTTTGTACTACCCACCCCCAGCAAAGAATGCCATGAGGACTCATGCACAACACCCATGAGAAGCCTGAGGATATGATGAGGCAAGAGACAGTTACAGCTGGCCAAGTCCCCTAGCACTGGTGGCCTCGCCTGGCCTCTGGCCTCACATACCTCCGAGTCTAAGGTCAGCCTTGAACCCTCATTCTGTCTCCCTAGCTCTTGCATCACGTTCTGCCCATTTTGCTTTGGTCTTTGGTTCTCAGCCCTTTTGTGGCTAACTGTTCCCTACTGTGCCCCTTTCCACTCCTCATTCTTCAAAGGCTTCTACCCTGGCCAGGACACTTGCCTGCAGAGCCCCAGGCCCCTCCTCCTGTTGTGCCCTCTGCTAATAATGATGCCCCATATCTCCATGCTAATGATGCCACAAGGGCTACAGCATGAATCCCTTGCAGAACTCAACATCATATACAACTGTCCTGGGTGGCCCACTGGCACTTTGCACTTCAAAGGTCCCAAACTGAACTCAGCACTTCCCCTGAACCTGCTCCTCCCCCACTGTTATGGTTGAATTGTGTCCCTCCAAAATTCACATGCTGAAGTCCTAATCCCTAGTACTTTAGAATTTTTCACTGTGTTTGGAGATAAAATCTTTAAAGGACATACAAAGGGACACCAGGGGACACATGCACAGAGGGACACAATGAAACGTGGTCATCTGCGAGGCAAGGAGAAAAGGCTCAGAAGAAACCAAATTGCTGACACCTTGATCTTGGGCATCTAACCTCCAGAACTGTGAGAAAATCTATTTCTGTTGTTTAAGCTCCCCAGCCTGTGGTCTTTTGTTTTGGCAGCCGTGGCAGACTAGTACACCTGCCTTCGTTATGGTACCAACGTCTACTTAGTGTTCAGAGCTGGCAATATAGAACCTTCCTGGACTCCTCCTCTGACCTCCCTGTCATAGCCACACAGTCACAGTCCATCCTATCTTTCCTCTCCCCTCACACTTGCCTTGAGTCTCTCCCTGCCTCACCGACCCACGTGTCATCATCTGGGCTACGGTTAGTAGCCCCAAAGTCTGCAAAGGAAAAGACCACCCACCCCACTGGCCAGGGTGCACAGCACAATGTGGGGCTCGCAGGGTGTTTGCTGTAGCCAGAGCCTGACCCTTGGGGGCACAGCATGAAGGCATGTGGGGCAGGGTCTAGATGGTAATAAGGGACAAGGGCCAGTGGCAAGGGGCTCTGAAGATTAGGCCTGTTTTCTAGAGTTTCAGGTACTGTTTGTGAAGAGCATATAGGAACACATATGAAGATGGAGAGTATTGTACAAATATGAGATAAGGGAGTTCTCTGAGCTGTGCAAAATTGTAACATCAGATGATGTTGCTCCAGCCCTTATAAACCTCCCAAACCTGAGATGCCCACAACCCTCTGTCTATACCCCCTATTCTCTCTTTCCAGTGGCATGGGCAGGATTTCATGCAGTGGCTGGTACGAGGACCATGCTGGTCCCCTGGGATGCTCCCACATCCCTCTGGGATGAACTCTCATGGTAACGACAGATGGCTCTTGGTGTGATGGGTTTGGGTGGTTTTATCTTTATTTTCCTCATTTTAGTTTTGATAATGGGCTTCTATTTTAATATTCTTGGCCTCCTCTAGTCCTTGTGAGAAACAGAGAGGGTGTTCATGTTAAAATAAACCATCCGAGGCTCCCTGCAGATGCAGGTCAACTCCTTCTGGAGGATGTGGAGGAGCTTCTGGAACGTCCCTTACCTGCGATGTCACAGAGTTCTGCATCTGAGGCATTTGCCAAGGCCTCCTCCAGCTCTGGCTCCAGCGTCACACTTTCCAGCACGGGATCAATTGGTTTCTGCTTGGGGACCCAGACCTTTCCTGCAACACACAAGAGCCCGTTACAGGGAGTGTGGTGGTACTTGAAGGCAGCCTCCAGTGACAGCTCTGGGTGACTATTCCAGAGCTCTGTCATCCCTCAAAACTGAGAGTCCTTTGGGGTTTCTCTCTCCAGGGACCCAGTGCCAAAATTCCCCAAAGAACAGGAATTGAAGATCTCTAATAAAGCACCTTTCACATTTGAAAAGAATACAGAGTACCTTTATAACTTAGCAAACTAGACCACTTGCTGCTGAAAACATTGGTCATTAACTTAAACAACCTATAAGCAGGAAAAAGATACAAAAGAAAAAAATAATAGAATGCTAGGACCTCGTATACCCTAACCAAGGGTTCTGATAGAAGAGAAAAATTTAAAAAACATTTGTAAACAAAAGAAATAAAACGCTCAGATTATTAAAAGAAGAATAAAGAGCAAAAAATGTTTCCTTGCTTCATTGGACATGATATTTTCAAAGTGTCAGACTCATAACCGAACAAGGGAGCAAAGAGGCATTCAAAGGATGGTTATTGCAGTGTACACCAGCAAGGATTGCTAAAGAATTCTGGGCATCCACACAATGGAGTTACTACAAAAGATGATGGAGATCTCTGCTTACTAAGAAGAAGAATGCCTGGGACAAAATGTGCAAAAGCAAGTTTACAAAATAGCGCGAACAACTTAATTCCATGTATGAAAAGTTACACATATATGTATATATTCAAGCAATAGATATTTATTGAGTGCTTCCTACAAGTCAGGCACCTTTCTAGGGGCCTGGGAAATAGCACTGAACAATTTACAATTCAGTGAAAGGAGATAGGCATGTAAAGATATCAGATGGTATTAAGCAGTGTGGAGGAAGATGAAGAAGAACAAAAGACTAGGAAGTTCCAGGCTGGGGTGTGGGTGAGTCAGGCACTGATCTTTTGGGTAGGGTGGGTGGGGAAAGCCTCCCTGAGATGATGGCCTATGAGCAAGGAAGAAATGAGGAGGAAAGGAACCCCTGGAATCAGCAACAACCAGCTTTCACTGCTGTCGTGCAACATTGTACTGAAAGTTCTAGTCGGAGTAAATGGACAAGAAAAAAAATACAAGGCATCCAGATTGGAAAGGAAAAAGTGAACTGATCTCTGTTTATACATGACATGATCTTGTATATAGAAAACCCAAAGATTCCATAAAAAAAGTGGTAAGCAATTCAGCAACATTATAGGGTACAAGATCAACATATAAATATATGTGGTATATTTGTATGTGCACCAGCAATGAATAACTTGAAAGGGAAATTAGGAAAATAATTTCATCTACAATAGCATCCAGAAGAATAAAATACTTAGGAATAAACTTAACTGAGGGGGTAAAAGACCTGTGTATGGAATACTATAAAACATTGCTGAAATAAATTAAAGACCTAAATAAATTTTTAAAAATCCTGAGTTCAAGCATTGGAAGACATTATTAAAATGGTAATAATGCCCAAAGCAATCTACAGATACAATGCCATCCTTATCAAAATTCTAATGGCCTTTTTTTTTTTTTTTGGAGTATAAAAGCCAATCTTCAAATTCATATGAAATTACAAGGAGCCCCCCGCCCCAACCCAAACAATCTTGATAAAGAACAAAGTTGGAGGACTCAGACATCCTGACTTCAAAACTTACTACAAAGTTAAATGGTATAGCACTGACATAGGATGGATATATAAATATTAGGATAGAATTGAGAGTCCAGAAATAAACCTATACGTCTATGGTAAATTTATCTTTGATGAGGGTGTCAAGTCCATTTAATGGTGAAAGAACAGTTTTTTCAAGAAGTGGTGCTGGAGGAACCACATAGCCACATGCGAAAGGATGAGGCTGGACCCCTAACTTACACCATTAATAAAAATGTACTGAAAATGGATCAATGACTTAAATATAATAGCTAAAACTATAAACTCTTAGAAGAAAACATAGGCTTAAATCTTCGTGACCTGAGACTGGAATGTATTCTTAGATATGGCAGCAAAAGGACAAGCAACAAAAGAAAAAATAGATCAATTGGATTTCATCAAAATTTAAAACTTTTGTTCATATAGGGACATTATCAAGAAAGTGAAAAGACAACATACAGAACGGGAGAAAATATTCACAAGTCATTTATCTGATAGGGTCTACATCTAAAACATTTAAAGAACTTTTACAACTCAACGACAACAACAAAACCCAATTATAAAATGGGTGAAGGATTTATAGACAGTTCTCCAAAGATTATATACATATGGTTATTAGGGAAATGCAAATTAAAACCATAATGAAATAGTACTTCATATCCATGACATGGCAATTTTAAAAACCAAAAACCAAAGACCAAAATGGAAAATAACACGCGTTGGCATGGATGTAGAGAAACTGAAACTCTCGTATATTGTTGGTGGGAATGTAAAATGGTGAAGCTGCTTTGAGAAAGTTCTTTAGTTCTTCAAAAAATTAGACATAGTATTACCATATGATCCAGCAATTCCACTTCTAGGTATATACCCAAAACAACTGAAAAACAGGCAAACAAGTACTTGTACATAAATGGTCATAGCAGCATAAACACAATAGCCAAAAAGTAGAAATACAAAAAAGTTCATCAGTGGATGAATGGATAAGCAATTGTAGAGTATTATTCAATCTTAAAATGGAATGAATGAGTCTGGAAAACAATATGCGAGGTGAAAGAAGCCATACACAAAGTCACAGTTATATGATAGGAAATATCCAGAATAGGTAAATCCATAGAAACAGATTGGTGAGTGCCAGGGGCTGGGGGGTAGGAGGTCATGGGAGTAACTTCTTATCAGGTTTCATTTGGGAGTAACGAAAATGTTTTGGATCTAGAGATGGTGGTTGCACAACACTGTGGATATACTGAATGCCACTGAATTATTCACTTTAAAATGGTTAGTTTTATGTTACATTAAGTTTAATTCAATTAAAAAAGCAAAAAACCTGCTCACTTTGGCTATTGATTGAGAATAGCCCAAAGGTGGGCAAGGATGGAACTGGGAGATGGTCAGGAGGCTCTTGCAATAGTCCAAGTGAGAGATAATGGTGACTTGGCCTAGGGGGTGGGGAGTGCAGAGAGACATCTCTAGAAGGATTTTCACCAAAATGGAATCAGGGCCTATCTCTTAGTGGGGGGAATTACTTTAAATAACTTTGTTTTATTGTTTAAATTGTTTATGGTAAAGATAAAGTACTTATACAAGTAGAACACAACAAAATCATCTGGGGGGAAATGTATCATAACCTCCACCAGAGCTGGATCTGGAAAAGGGCAAAACCTACCAAGAAAACAAAGTGGCTAAAAAGAAAATCAACTGTGAAAGTGACCAATGCAATGACTAGGATGAGCATTAAACAAATATTTATGACCTAAGGTTTATTATGCCCCTGCAGCAGGTACCCACAGTGAGGATGATGACTCTAAGACACCACAAGAGGGACTTGGACTTCTTTCCTTCATCTCATTAATTGGAATGTGGATGTGATGACTGGAGCTTCAGCAGCTGGATGGACCATGAGGACAAGGACACATTGCAGGGATGGCAGATTAAAAAACTGGAAAGGGTCTTGATTCCTAATGGCAGGCAAATGCCTATCAGCCCTGAACTGCTTAACCCTGCAGTTCTTCTAAATGAAAGAAAATTAAACTTTTGTCTTACGTCTTTCTTTTTTATTTTACCTTTTTCCCTAGCACATGCAGCCAAATCCAATTTTAATGAAAATATCCTACATGGAGCTTTATTCTGATTCCTCCACTTGAATGAGAGTGAATGAAGTCCTAGGCTATCTCTAGGCTCAGCGTGGGGTGCATGCTCATCGAGGGCTGGACTGAATGGTTCTGAGTCCACCTGTTAAAGCTGGAATTTTTCCTTCCTCACTCTCTCTGCTGAGGACCACCCCTCCCCCCACTTACTCAAACTACATGGACTCCAGTGATCATCATCATCATCAATACTTGATGGTGATGACACTGGTGGTGGTGGTGATGATGATGATGATGATGATCTTTTTAGGCTTGTCATGATATGGCAACAGATTAAATTCTAGCTACCTCCTTGTGTCAGCCTGGTTTTTCATGAAGGCAGTCAGGCTGTGGGAGTCTGGAGCACTGTTCCTGGCTCCGGCTAGGCTGACATTCCCTGGAGCGGCAGAATTGGTCGTGTAATGCCCAGATTCCCTTCCCTTCCCCACCCCTACCCCATCTCCAGCTCCTCTCCTAGGAGAGGGGTGGGTGCCTGAGGAAGTGGACACCAGCAATGACTTAACAGCTGTCCACCCAGGTCTGCTGCTGACTCTCTCACTATCTCTGCTTTTCCATTTTTCAAGTGTGCGGGGAGGACAATGGGGGTTTTAAAGCCCCTTGAAATCCAGAGATTCTGTTATCTTTATCTGCTGTACAGAAACCACTCCTCATGGCACAAGTACTGTGCTTAAAAACATCTCGTGCCTACACTCTCGGCTGGGCACACCCAGCCCTTATGGTCAAGGCCTCAGTGGTTCCCATCCCCTTGACCTGCCACTCCTTCCAGGACACTGTAGGTCACAGGTGCTTCCAAAGTTCTATAACCCAGTTGCCCTGGGCTTCCCTGCCCTTCCAGGTTTTCAGTAAAATCTGGTCTGAGCTCCAACACCAGGATTTGGGATGGCTCAACCTGGCTCCCCATGATGTCTACTCCTGCTGCTCTTTCGCTTTATGATTTCGTCGCAAGGAGCGACTCTGTGCAGTGCATCATGCTAATACGGCAGGGATGCAGAGATAAAAGCCACGGACACAGATCCCTGGCTCATCAACACTTATACACATTTATTTAATTTGAACTCATTCATTCATTCACCAAGTCTTTACTGAGCCCTAGTGTATACCAGGCTCTGCACTGGGTGCTGGGGGTGTTTTGTGGGCAAAACCAGCCTGAGTCCCTGCCTTGATGGGGCTTACAGGCCGGTAAGAGAGACAAATGATAAATAAAAAGATAATGATAAAACAAGAATTGTTATGAGGGACACACACAGGCTCCTTGAGATGGAAAATAACCAAGGAGGGAGCTGAAGGGACTACACATCCTAAACTGAAGAGACAGAAAAGGCTTCTCTGAAAGCAGAGACAGTACAGTTGAGACCGAAAGGATAATAATAGCTAATACTTGCAGTTGCATTCTCTATGGGCCAGGTGCTGTTCTAAGTGCTGTATATACATCTTAACTTAATCCTTGTAACAACCTTATGAGGCTGATAATATTATTTTTGTCACCCCCATTTTATAGATGAGGAAATAGAGGCACAGCAGGTTTAAAAATTTATTCAAACTCACACAGCTGGTAAATGGTAGTGCTAGGATTGCTGCCAAAGTACAACCTGCTCCAGGCTGTGTTTCTAATCATTATGCCACTTACAGGGGAGGGAGACAGCATGGAGGCAGACAGCAGGACCAGCATTCTAGGCAGAGGGAGTATGTGCAAAGGTCCTGAGGTAGAAAAGAGCTCAGAATGCTTGAGGACCAGGAGGCCTGTGGGGCGGCAGTGCATCAAGCAAAGGTAAGCATGATGGAAGAGGCCAGTAGAATGGTTTAGAGTGCAACAGGAAGTCCTAGAAGAGTTGGATGGTCAAGGAGTGCCTCTCTGTTCCCCAAAGACTTTTAAAATGGCTTGACTTAGGCTGGGGCAGAACCTTGGTGGAGACAGATGAAGGAAGGGATAACGCAATTGCCAGAGAAAGGAACTTTTAGTAAAGAGCAATAGATGGTTATGTGTCTCCTGTTCCTGGTTTGCACAGGAGGGGCCTTTTTTTAGCTTTCATGTCTTGATATCATGATTAATAGTTACTTCTCTCACTTTCAATAGTGTCTAGGTTTGTGTGAAGAATAAGCAGGATACCCTAGCTAAGGGGATTTAGGGGGAAGTTTTGCTGAACTGGTTTACCCCAAAACTTCCCTAAATTTACAACATCAATGCTTTCGGAGTTGGGTTTGTGTTTTTTAGACAGGGCTGAGGGCAAGAAGGCCCAGTCGCATCGGGCCTAACACAGTCTGGCGTACAGCTGGCACTCAGAGATGCATGGAGAGTGACAAATTCATAAGAGCAACATTATTAGTACCTCGCTTTTCCCCTGTGTAGGGAACCAGATCTTCTCGGTCCTTAAATTCCTTTGCTTGCTTTTCCAAGTGATCCAAGAGCTCCTCTCTTTTAAAGGGGCCCGTGGGCGCTTTGGTGGTCTGATCCTTCTGCCTCAGGCCTGCAGGCAGCAGTGCATTCTACAGTGGAGGTTATGGGGCCAGGTGACAAGAGAGAGAGAAAGAAAGAGAGAAGAGAGAAAGAGAGAGAGAGAGAGAAAGAGAGCGGTCAGCTGCTGAAGACATGCATTTCTACAGAAACTCATCATTGAACAATGGGGACCTCAGAGCTCATCGAACCAATCCAAGTCACTCATTTACATGCAAGGAATCTGACACCTGGGAGGGGCAGGAATTTGTCTAAGGTCACGAAGCTGATGGGGCAGAGCCAGGGTAGAACTTGGGTCTCTTAATCTCCCCGAGTTTCCCAGCCTCTAATGCTTTTTTAAAGGTGAGCGGGTGAGGAGGCAGCCAACACAGGGCTGAGCACAGAGGGATGCTCCAAGAGCATCTGTTGAGTGACAAATATGATTAAGTTGGTGTTTGGATGCAGGATGATATTTATAGCCATTGTGTATAAAGCGACTGGGGAGAGAAGAAAGCCAAGGGGTTTGAGTTAGGGCCTGGATGCAGGTCAGGCAGGAAGAGGCAGACCCAAAAAACAAGCGGGGAAAGCTTGGCAGAACAGCCAGGTGGGCGAGGTGGGTGAGGTGGGCGAGGTATGCTGTCAGGCTACAGCCCCAGAAGACTCTGCAAACTGTCTTCTACCCTCCTGATGGTCCGTGTTCATGCTATGCTGGTTATTAAATATTTTGAACGTCACCCCTGGAGATGGGTCTCTGAAGAAAGATAGCATCAACCAATCATTGTGTTTTCTTTTTCAAACATGGGCAGGCTTCTAAGTGTGGGCTTCCTACTAAAGCAGATTCTTATTTAGAATGGACTTGAATCACATGGGCTTCCTGTAACTCAGCCACCAGTACCTTAGAGGTTTAAAGTTTACTGTTACAAGGATGCTTAGAGATTGTCTAGTGCATGCACCCTTCCTTCAAGGGGAAACTAAGGCCCCAAGCAAGGAAAGAATTGCCCGAAACATTTCAGAACAGATCCAGAAAAGATTTGGAGAAGGAGGGCGATCTTCATTTCTAATCATTGCTCTCTCCCCATTCGATTTCTCACTTCATTTGAAGAGGTAGTAGAGGATACCTGGAAGGCAGATGCAAGCAGAATCTCACCTCACTTCCTGCTGCACCCATAAATTAGCTAAACTGGAGAGCCATTCCATCTCTGACCTTTGTACCATCAAAATGCTTATTGTCAGTCACTTACACACACTCCAAATCCTTTCCTGAAAGCCCCTCAAGGGGAAAATGAGATCAAGTATCCGAAGACAGCAATGTGCACATAGAGGGACAAAGCCTGGGAGGAAAACACCACTGTTTAACTGCAGTGTGATTTATTTTTACAAGATGCTTTGTCACTGTTTAACACCGCAGTGCCGTTCCTTAATCTCACAGAGGCTGTGAGATTAAGGGACCAGAGTGTGACCCCGACTCTGGGAGAGCTGAAGGTGAGAAGGCCCAGCTCAGTGTATGGCATGTATAACAGGCTCGGGGAGTGGTGCTGGATTTAGGTCACAAGTCAGGGAGCTGGAGCATGTCATGAGAAGATGGCCAGTGGGTGAAAAAGCAAACCCTGACTGAGGAGCATCAAGAATGTAAATGATGTCACAGACATCACAGCTTTCCTTAAGTAGCAATCCTCAGACACTGTCCTCTATGATATGTAGGACAGGTCATGGTCACAGGTGAGCCACACATATGTGGGTATGTCCAAGGTGAGATGGGCTTTCCCAGTGGCTAGCCGTGTGTGTCCGTCCACTCCTTCTCTCCCATGGTGGGGCACTCACTGTGACTCAGGTGAGTGAGAGAACAACCAAACTGTCCCTCTGTGATCATCCATAATAAGTTACCAAATACTTTGTGACACATGCGCACTTTGCAGTTAGCTCTCATCAGGCTTAAACCTTGATTTGGCATAGTGATGAGTCCAGCTATATGATCCTGGGCCAGTTACTTAATTTCACTGTGCCTCTGTTTCTACAGCTGTAAAATGTAAAAGTTACTCTCTCAGAATTGTTGAAAAAATTAAATTAGATAATGCAGGGAGAGTTCTTAGCACAGGGCCAAGCACTCATAAATAATTACTTATTATCACTGCCATCCTATATATAATCAGTTGAAGTGCATGTTAACGGGAGTTTGGTTACCCAAATATGTATGTTGAACAGCAGCTAAATTATCCAAATATATCTCAAAATTCAAAAAATGAAAATATACAAATATAAAATGAGTTAAGGACTGAGAGCAAGTATTTTCTCAATGATCCCTACAAGGGAAAACCTGATAGATTTTTATCACCGTAAAGGGTTTTAATGGCAGTTAGTTGCTGGGGTACATTCTGGCCTCTGAAAGGCTCAGTATTGTGATGGGAAAAACCCATGCAGTTATAAATGAGAGAAAAAGAGTTTGCAAAATCATATCTCTTCTCAAATATATCTGATAGAAGCCACTGATCTAGTTACAGTAGCATTTTCGACCTTGATAATTAATATTCGGGGCTGGATTATTCTTTATGGTGGGGGCTCTTCTATGCACTGCCGACTGTTTAGCAGCATCTCTGTCCAATGGATGCTAGTGCCATCCTCGTCCCCCATGTCGTGACAAACAAAAATCTCTCCCAACATTGCCAAATGTCCCTTGGGGAGCAGAATCACTGTGTAAAACTGAAGTCTATATCATTATAAGAGGGGAATAAAGATGTTTTTAATGTATTTAAAGATATTACTTACACAACATGTTAAAATATGGTTTATCTAAATCTTTACCGAGAGCAATTGATTTTTTAAAAACAAAAATGTTAAAGACCTTTTCTAACAATTCTTAGCTTATTGAATTTTTAAAGTAATATTAAGAATATCAACCCTGTAGGTTTTAAATTTTTTACATTAAATGGTATGTTTAATGAAACAACATGATTTTTGATTAAAACCAAAGACAGCTGCATATTTTTAAAACTCCTAATTATTTCTCATCTTAACTGGTTTTCAAAAATGGCATGTGACCTCACATAGTATACAAAAATTTTCTCAGAATAGATCAAAGGCCTAAATGTAAAAGCTAACACTATAAAACTTTTAGAAGAAAATACAGCAATAAATCTCTGTGGCCCTGGATTAAGCAATGGTTTCTTAGATATGCTACAAAAACAATAAGCATTCAAAGAAAAAAATTAGATAAATTGGACTTCGTCAAAAACATTTGTGCTTCAAAGGACACCATCAAGAAAATGAAAAATAACCTAAAGATATGGAGAAAAATTTTGCAAATTATATATCTGGTAAGAGTCTAGTATCCAGAATATATAAAGATCTCTTATAACACAAAATATAAGACAAAAAACCTGATTTAAAAATGGGCAAATGATCTGAATAGACATTTCTCCGAAGAAGACATATAAATGGCCAATACACACATGAAAAGATGTTCAACATGGTAAGCCAACAAGGAAATGCAAATACTACTTCGTACCCACTAGGATAGCCATAATATAAAAGACAGATAGTAAAAAATGTTAGCAAGAATGTGGAGGAATTGTAACCTTCATTCACTGCTAATGGGAATAAAAATGGTTCAGCCCCTTTGGAAAACAGTCTGGCAGTTTCTCAAAAGCTTAAACATGGAGTTATCATATGATGCAGCAATTCCACTCTTAGGCATATACCCAGTAGAAATGAAAGCATATGTCCACACAAAAACTTTTACAGTTCATAGTAGCATTTTTCACAATAGCCAAAAAGTGGAAACAACTCAAATGTTTATCAAAAGATGAATGGATATCTAAATTGTGGTATATCCATATAACAGAATACTATTTGGCCATAAAAGAAATGATATACTGATATATGCTATAATATAAATAAAACCTTGAAAACATTATGCTAAGTGAAAGAAGTCAGTCACAAAGAACAATAGTGTCTGATTCCATTTATATGAAATGTCCAGAATGGTCAAATCTATAGAGACAGAAAGTAGATTAGTGCTTGCCTAGAGCTGGGGAGGTTGAGGGGAAATGGGGGGTAAGAACTAGTGGGTATAGGTTTCTTTTTTTTAGGTAATGAAAATGTTCTAAAATTAATTGTGGTGATGGTTGTATAACTCTGTGAATATACTAAAAATCAATGAATTGTATACATTTTTAATGGGTAAATTTTATGGTATGTGAATTATATCTCAAAAAAAAAGCTGTTATTATAAACATTATAAAAATGGCTAATGCAATAACTAAACTAAATGGTCGTGGACTGCTAAGGACAGAAGGCTTTTTGTGTGCCAATGACCAACAGTGATGCTGAGGTTGGCCAAGCCAGAGCTACCCAAATTTAGAATGGTTTCCTGTTTTACGACGTGATGTGCCTTATAACGTGAATTCATTGTGGAGGAGTTAAATGAGTAAGAAAATACCTCCTTGGACCTCTTGTGACTATTAGAACCTAAAACCAGCTCTCAGACCCGGGTATCCAATAGGTGAGGAAAGAACTTCCACAAGTGTTTTGTTGTCAGTTCTAACCAGAAAAGTATTTGGTGATCATGTATGAGTAGAAATGTATCATCATCCCTTTATTCCTCATCATTCAACAAATATCCACGTAGTGAGGATTATATATCCAGGCAGTGTGCTTAGAGGCAGGGTTGGGACCTGACAAAGAGCTCTCTAATTTGGAGTAACAGGAAGATAGGAGGTAAACAGGGAAAGCAGAGTAAAATGAGAAAAAAGTCTCAATTACAGCATGTGTGGAAACCAATGTGTTGGTTTAGTTTTTAAGGTTAATCAAGATTTTAAAAGGGGATCGACTTTCCTGACTAGCAAAAAAAAAAAGTCTATAACTAGCCTCTACATTGTCTGTAAAAGTTGAATATTTCTACGGTGCCTTGGGGGTAATTGGAACCATCTAAATTTTAAAGAATTTAAGTCTCAGTCTCCTAATCTTAAAACGTGTACAGGGTAAATTTTCTGGGCACGTGCTTTCTTTATAGTTAGTTGAAGGGAAGCATCAATCTGGCTCCGTCATTGTTCTGTTTTAGGGGAACCTGTATTCATGTGCACACGTCACACGTACACCTTCACTCCAAAGACAGGTGGTTATGGGTGAGGTTTGCTTGGGAGAAAGCTCTGGTATATGGACTGTGAGCAAGTCTCCATGTCCTTACCTACATTTAGAAATTTACTCACATGAGGAGAACCATAATTAATGCCTGGATGATCCCCCTAACACCTCCCAATAGGAAAGATAGTGTTGGTTTTAAGGAGAAGGAATTTCTAGATGGTCTCTGATCTTAGCCTAAAATTACAGCTGCTAAATACTTGGGAGTGGTGGGGACTGTGGCACAATGGAGCTTTCAATGCTCCAGCAAATTACTGCCATGTAAGAATATGTGCACTATTATTAGATCTGCTTATTGTTATGTGACATATTGATTTTTAAATATTTACATATGATCCAAGTATTTTAAAAACCATGTTCAGACCAAATAAAACACATCTGCAGACGAGACTCAACCCATAGGCTGCCATTTTGCCATTTCTGATCTCATCAGACTAAAATTCCATGTAGAGAAAGTCAAGATATTCATTAACTTATTCCACAAATACTTACTGAGTGTCTTGCCCATATTGGGTTCTGTGCTAGAGGAAGAAAGGGGGCATATACATGTGTTTTTAATTTAGAGTTTTTAAAAAATTTAAAAACACATTAGAAGTTAATAAGTTCTTGGAAATAATCACGGGGTAAAAACTAGGCAATCTCTTCTTGCAGTTCCCTACTAGCAATTTTTCAAATGGTGACTTCCTTTTAAATATAAAATTAAAACTGGGATGTGCAGTTTGACAGGTTAACATCTTAGTCTAATTTTTCCACCCACACTCAAGAGTCCAGTTGTCCAAAGGATGATGGAAACTTTGACAGACCCTCAACTGTGTGGTTAGGAGATCTAATGTGCTGCAAACAGGTGCCAGTAAGGCCAAATATCAAGTATCTGCACAGTTATCATTGCTATAGATAGATGGGACTACGTGAGAAGCCATTCTGGCTAGAACCACGGTGGGCTTGTTCTGACGTGTACACATGCACAACACATGTACACACACAACTTACAAAAAGAATCATAGACTCGCGGCACTCAGAGCTGCAAAGCCCTGAGAGAGCCTCTGGGCCAATTCTTTCACTTTCAGTTGGGAAAACTGAGGCATAGAAAACTGAACTCATTTACCCAAAAGTCACACAGCTTGCTAACTACACAGCCAGGAAGCCTGTGCTTATATATAGATGATGCTGTATATAAATAGCATGCTCAAGGATCAGTGTAAGTGTTTCAGGCTGGTGGCTAATCATATATAAAAGGCCCCCTTAACCTGATTCTTCACACACACACAAAAAAAAAACCAAGTAATTTTATCATTTTCCCCAAATAAATCAGCTATATCTAAGAATAAGGGGATATAAAATGTGCCCCCTTGGTCCGGGCTCCAAGAGTCCTAGATTCCTGTCCTGTGATTGAACCAGACACCACTCCCTAGAAGAGGATGGACATGTGGCAAACCTCATTGGACACTGGGAGCAGCTAAGGGCCAGGGAGGGGAAAGGCCTTGCCTGAGGTCACACACCAGACTGAGAGCCCAGGGCTTTTGACTTCCAAGCCACAGGAAACTTTCCGTTCCACCTGACTGCCTTCCTCTAGGAACAGATCCTGGAAACCAGATGTGGCGCCATATGAGAACCAAGTGTTAGAAAGCCAGAGCTCCCCTCCTTATCAGAGCAGTCTCAGTTTACAGCTGGAGAAACTGAGGCCCAGAGGCATGGAGTTACTGTCCT
The DNA here is from genome assembly GCA_028627145.1 of Eidolon dupreanum. Lineage (NCBI taxonomy): Eukaryota > Metazoa > Chordata > Mammalia > Chiroptera > Pteropodidae > Eidolon > Eidolon dupreanum. The sequence goes on along the minus strand of CM053509.1, from coordinate 137,430,515 downwards.
GGGGTAAGAGAAGCCCAGGAGGCTTAACATCTCAGAATGCCCACGGGCTTCTCTCCCGCCCATCTTATTTCGAAGGGCAGCAGTGTGTCCTAGATGCCCAGCCAGCCCCATCCCTCCACCATGTCAGCCAGGCCGAACGTTTTACAGAACAGTCAGTCACCCAGTTACCTTTTACAAGACATGTGACCAAAACTTTTTGTTCGAGTGGCCTTGAGGACTTTCATTTTCCAGTTCATTGCCAGATCTGTTCTTCCTTGTGTGAAGTTCAGCCCTCTTGTCGCACAGGGCCCCATCCAGACGAAGAGCGTCCCACCGCTGCACTGCTGACCAGAAGCTCCCAGATCCCACTAGAGATCATTCAGTGGGGCTTCCATCGAGCTTTTCTGTCACATATGGGGGAACCTAACCTGAGAGTGTGGAGGAGTGGAGGGGCCACACCACTCATGCCCCAGTCACAGAGGGGACAAGCAAGATCCAAACCTCTAAGAGTCCCTCTCTCTCCAAACATACCCATACCCCAACACACACACGCTCTGAGCATCTTCCTCTCTTCTCTTTCTCTCCAGAAAGATCCAGGCCTTTGGCTCGGCCACTATGATCTCACTGCAGGACTGGTGAAACCCAATAGCTGCTGCTTCCCAAAGTCAACTTTCTAGGGCATTAGTGCTGACATCTAAAGGTACCCTTGTGGTGGTGAGACCTGTTGGTCACAACTACACTTTTTCTCTCTCTGGTGTTCATGGTACAAGGTGGGGCCAAACTTTCCCTTCCCAGCTTTCTCCTAATCCTCCTTTTCTGCATGTCCCCCATTGTGCTGGGCACTGGGCATCTTGAGACAATGAATGTGTCATCCTGCTCCATAGGGGCTCACAGTGATAGAGGAGACACACTTACGTGTAAGCAGCTTACTCTCAGCACCCATCCCACCTCTGATTCTCAGAGGAGCCTGTACCTAAGCTGTGTCCCTGGGGACTAGGTAGGAACCAGACAGGTGAAGAGGAAAGAGGAGAGAGGTATTACAGAGGGACAGAAAGCATAGCACAGACAAAGGCATGGCAGAACAAGGGGGCATGGCTTGCTAGGGGAAGAAGCGTGGGTAAGCCCAGTGCTGCAGAGTTCTGAACTCTTTCCGTCCCATAGGCACCACTCTCATTCTAGCCGTCATGCCCTAGCTGGGACCCTCAGACAAGCCTCTAGCTGGTCTCCCTTCCTCGAGCCTCTCCACCTCTACTCCCTTTCCTTTCTGTCAGCCAGGCAGATCCCCCTAACATGAGCGTCCGACCATGTCACTCCCCAACACAGTCATAAATACTCAGCACCTCCACTGATCTATAGAATCACAACCAGATTCATCAGCTAGGCATGGAGAGATCTTTATGATTTGACCTCAACCTACTTTAGTCTCCTGATCTGTTCCTGTCTTCAAATATGCCGTGTTCCAGCCACTTTAGGCTACTCTACATTCCACAGCCACACCCTGCACTCACACTGCCCTGCCTTTATTCAGGCTGTGCCCTCTCCCTGGTATTCCATCCCTCCTCCTCCTCCTCTCCTGCATTCATCTTTCAAAGTCCTTCCCTTGAACACCCTGTTTGGCCCTTGCAGTGCTTCTCACATCGATTGGGAAATTCTCCTTTAAAACTCCCCCAGGCATCTCACCATGTCTTATGTAATGCTCACCCTAATCTGTCTTGGAGCATACTTAGGCAGTTTCTCTCTCCCCGAGGGGACTGAATACCTCTAAAAGGCTAGCCGCGTATCTTAGTCTTCTCTGAAACCCCACACAAAGCACTGGGCACTAGGAAAATGTGATATGAATCATCCAGAATCACATAACATGATGCTCCAGCTAGGAAAGGATGGTATTACTTAGACACCCTTTACATCAACACACTTGCTGCCCCCACTCTGTTTGCTGGGCCACCCAATTGCTGCCACAAGCAGTTTTGGAAGAGGGGACATATTATGCAAGGTGCCATGGTAGGGGTGTCCAGAATGGGGCCAGGGTTCACCAATAGGGGTTTTGGGAAATGCCAAGCTAGTAAGGCTTTTGTAATGTTTTCTTGGAGGGGGGCTGGATTTGATTAAATCCCTACCAACTTTTCTCACTCCTCCTTGGAGCTTTCGGCAGAGCAGAACACCAGGCTATCAAACTGGCAAACCCTAACTGTCCCAGATAGCATGTCCCCACTTCTTCGGTCATAAAAGCACTCCACTCTTTTATCTGAGCACATAGCCCTCAGATTAAAGACTATATTTCCCAGGCTCCCTCGCAGCTAGATTATCATGCACGAAATTAAGTTCTAACCAATAATATGAGAAGTGTCTAGTGGCAGTGTCTGGTAGCCTTCCTTAAAAAGTACTTGAATAATGTCTTTTTCCTTTTTTCCTCTTTTCCCTGTTCTTCCATTGTGATGTCTGGAATGGACACCACCTTGCAGCATAAGGATGAGAACTACACACTAGGGAAGGCAGGAAGATGAGCTGGATGGAATCTGGGACTTTGGGATGTTTGGGGAGCTGAGCTCCACACAAGCCCTAGACTGTCCACCTCTGGACTTTTACTTAAGGGATGAATAAACCACTGCTTAAGTCTTGTTAAGTCTCTATTATTTGCAGCCAAACTGTATCCTAACTGACATCCTGGGTTCTCATCCTGGGACTGTGAGGCCATAAACAGGGCACTGGTACTCTCTGATTTTTGAATCCCCTTCTGTAAAATGAAGGTGAAAAGCTCTTTTAGCTTGAAACCTCAGAATAAAGGCTCGGATTCCGTAAAAAAGCAACTTACTGCCAATCAGTTTTACCACCATAGGGCATAATTGTTCACTTCCATTCAACTGAACAGACACTGCATTGTGGGGACACTTGTCAGGCTGCATCTTGTTGTGTAAACTGTGCACTGCACAACTCCAAGGACATTATTTGCAATCTGGTTTATGTGAACAGTGTCTTCGGAGTTATGCAGTACAACTTATACAACTTGTACAACTGTACAAGACCGCCCTGTTTTCATGGTGTTATGATGTGGCTTCAAATCTCAAAAAGTTGGGATTCTAGTGAGCAAATCATATATTCAGGTTCAACAAAATTTACTAAGCATCTACTATGTTCAAGGCACTAGGCTAGGTGCTTTTCATATGTCCAACTACATTTACATATATATATATATGTGTGTATGTGTGTGTGTATAAACCCATATATAAAATAAAAATCTGTCATGTGGAACAGAGCCAAAGTTGCAAACAGGAAGTCCATAGTCCAAATGCCAAAATAAGATTTGATTGGTGAATCTGCATATAAAAATTCAGATCTCCAGTATCTCTTAGAATTTAGGTGATATAGCAATATTGGACCTGCACTTTCACATAATCAGTTTTTGGTAGAACTGAAGAGCAAATGCCCTTCGGTCAAACACAAGCTCTCCTGTTTGCCTCAGTCCCCACCACTCCCTACTACCTCTGATACAGAGGCCAAGAAATAGTTATCATTTATCGTTGGCTCTGTTGTTTCTTTTCTTCATAGAAGGTTAGGTGGTAAGTGAAAACTTTCTTATGTCTGTATCTCTTTCAAGACTGGAAAGGTAAAAGGTGATCGAAGACGGCCACATGCCTCATGAAAACTGGCCCATCTTCCTTCCTTCGTGTATATTACCTACCCGATGCTACAGTTGCGTGGTTTGCTGCCTCACAAGTAGAAGTGTTTACTAGAGAGAGATGGGAAGAGATTAGGGGGTGGGAAGGCTGAGTTTAAATTTTATGAATAGTGATTTTTTTTTTCTCTTTTTCAGGGTGATTTGAATCAAGTGAAGCAAAATTTTTATATTTGTTAAATTTGGATCATGGAAACATAGGTATATTCTGTACTCTCCTATATGTTTAGATAATTTCTTATTTAAAATGTCAAAATCAAAAAGGAAACTGCTCATCATCCTCTGTGGGCAGGTGCTGTGATGGGGGCTTAGAGCGGGACGGTCAGGAAGGCTCTGCGAGGGAGGTGTGAGAGGTGGGGTCTTGAAAATTCCAACTCAAGTGAGAGGCTCCATACACAAGAGGTCTCTCAGGAAGCAGTGGCAGGGAGGGGAAAGGAAGGCATTGTCGGGGGGCTGGAAAGGGGTGAGGGGAGGTAGTCCTAGGGCTGGAAGACAGAGGTGGGGTGGGGACACACTGCCACCTGGCTTCACTCGCCCTCGTCCCACCAGACCCATCCTTGGCTCTGTGCACGGCCGGCAGTGTTTCTAAGGATGTGTGTCTATTTTTAGACCAGAGATTTATTTCTTTCCATTTCAACTGTTTACTTCTGTCCTGGGCTTGCGAATCTACTGGTTTGTGTTACAAGGGAGAACCATGGCCCTGTGAACCAAACTTGGCTGCTTCCTGTATGACCAAGAGTGTCCTCTGGCTTAGAGGTTACAATTTGGGGCATGAGTGGAGATGATTTCATGATTTTGTGGAGTCTGGCAGTAAGCCATATAGGACAGGAAGTCTCAGGTTCTCATCCTAGCTCTGTGGCTGACTTGCTGTATGACCTTGAACAAGTCCTTTCCCCTCTCTGGGTTTCAAAGTTTTTATTGTTGTTTTGATTTTTCATCACTAAAATGGCAATGACGATACTTACTTCATAGGTTTGGTATAAGGATTTGATGAAATACATAAAGCGCCGGGGAAATAACACATGTCCAAGAGGTACTCCTGAAATCAGGGTTTCTTTACTTACTCCATATATGTACATGCTGAGGTGGAGCGGGGTGGGGTTTAGATGGTCTCTAAGTGTCTTTCTAGCTCTGAGATTCTGCAATTCTAGGTTTTCTCCTCCATCGCTTCTTCCTATAGTTCATGGCCCCTTGTACTCAGAACTCTTGACACATTATGTGCTAAGGGAGGCAGGTCTGCCTGAATTTGGTCTATCACTTACTAGCTGTGTGGTTCTAGGCAATCATTACCTTGTCTTTGGATGGTATTGATCCCAACCTGTGAGGATCAATCGCATAGGAACCTTGTGGACATTTTATGAGATGTTGCCCATAAAACACTTAGCACAGCACCTGGCATGTAAGAAGGTTTCAAGAGAGATTAATAGTTATTACTATTACTATCATTTCGGGCTTTGCAGGGGGCCTGTTTTCCATGTGGTTCTGTTGTTATAACGTGTCATGGATTCCCAATGGTGACTTCAAAGTCAAATCTTAGAACCCAATTTCTTTAAAAGGATAGGATTCTCTCTCTCAACTTCTCTCCTGAAAATATTTTGATCTTTTTACTGAGACACTTGAAAAAATATTGGTGCTTTTCTCCAAGCCTCATTAACAAGCAACATTCACAGTTAAAATCTTTGTGTTGGTGGTTTCTTTCTTAAGATTAGTATTTATAGTAAAAATGACATAACTTTGAAGGAAATCAATTTGGAAAAAAACAAGTTGCTGGTATTTCCCTACCCTGGTCCCTTCCAGGCCCCATCCCCCATGTTCGCACAGGAGGCGGTGGTGAATGACGCAGGCTACTAGGTCACTGTCGAGGCTGAATCCTGGAACCACCCGTGGTGCATCCTGGGCAGGTTACTTCATCTTTGTAAACCTTAGTTTCCCCATCTTTAAAATAGGGCTGATAACCAAACCTCTCAGAAGACTAAATGAAATAATCCACACAGGGCTTTGCCCATGGCATCCACAGTAAATGTTAACTACCTGTCAATCCTATAAGAACACGTACACTGTTCCCTGCACAAGTCACAGAGTGACCATTCTTGCCATTCTTGACCATCTCTGTATATTGTCCATTTTCTTCACTGCCTGGTACAAAGGCAATGTGAACCGAGGAGCTGGCTCAGCTTCTGAGCAGCATCCACTTAACTCCACAAAGACAAGAAAGGGCAGGTCCTCTTGGGGAATCAGTCAGCAGCGGATACTTTTAGCACATGGAGCATTCCTCTCCCGCGGGAGTCCAAGTACAACAATCTCATGATAAGCTCGAGTCTTTCCAGGCCGCAGAGGGAGAGAGAGAAAGTTTCGGGGACTTTTTTTTTTTCCAAACATGCACAAGTTTGGATTCCTCCACTACAGACCAAGCTGCTTTTCAGCTCCACCAGGCTCCACTCTGTCAGGTGACACTGGGGCTTAACGACCACATCACTGAAAACAAAACCTCCTAAAGTGTGAGCTGAATTCGGGTAACAAGACTGCCAGGAATTGCCCATAAAATCATAAATGGTTAGAAAAAAAACTGTAACTATATGTGTTGATGGAAGTTAACTAGACATTGTAGTGATTACAACATATACACAACATATACAAGTATCGAATCATTATCCTGTACACCTGAAACTAATATAATGTTAAATGTCAATTATATCTCAAATTAAAAGAGAAAAAAGAAAAAATCATGGGTGCTTAGAGCTGAAAGGGGTGTCAGAGGGCCAACTGCATCCACTTTGCAGGTAGGAGACAAAGAAGGAACAGCACGTGCCTAAATTGGAAGCAGAATCAGGACTGAACATGAACTTCTGCTTCTCAGGTTGTTTCCAGGAGTAAAGGAAGATGATTTTGTATACAGCACCCTCCCCAGGACAAAATCAGAGCACATCTGTGGCTCAAACTGTCCTCCTGGAGACTCCCATGAAGCTTATGGCAGCGTGGCTAAGACATGAACTCACAGAACTACGTCATGGTTCAGCCGCTGCCTAGTTGTGAAACATGGACAAATTACGTCACTTCTCAGTTTCCTCGTCTGTAAAATGGGGATGATAATACTGCCTGCATCATAAGATTATGACGATGGCTGAATGATTTACTATTTTCAAACTGCTTAGAACCGTGCCTGCACATAGAAAGTGCTACCTGTTAAACAAAAATTAAAATAGGAACGTATAGAGTAAAACAGAGAAGATAGTAGACCTTGGTTCTCTTTGATTGTGTAACCTAGAGCAAGTTCCTTCCTTCACTTGGCTGAGTTCCTGCTCCTTAAGTTGGAGAGTTAGACACCTGCTGGTGCCTGTGCCCTCTCCAGGCCAGCCAGCTCCAGAGGCCTCTCATGGTCTATGTACCTTTGGCCTCTCCTTGCACTGTGATTTCAGAAAGCGGGCCAAGGGTGCATGAAACCTGAGCTGGAATGTTTGTGCTCTCAGAAAGAAAAGAGGCCCACTAGCTCTTTTCAAAACTCACAAATCAGGTAACAGAGACGTCTCAGTGAAGAGGCTAATTGTGTGGCTGAGACAAAAAAAAAAACAACCCACTGGACTCTTATTGCCTATCCTCTCTCTGATTTTTCTTTTCCTTGAACTTAGAAAGAAAGGGGTCTTTGAAAACGTCCGTTTTGAAACCACGAGGGTGTGAGAATCACAGGGCTCGGATTGCCCAGTCCCTCTCCCAAATGCCAATACACAGTTACCTCCCTCCTGCCAGAGAGGGAGATATGCACAGTTTGGAGCCTGTAAGAAATCCAAGTCTCCGTGCCTGGGTCCTGTGACACTCGGCAAGCCCTCAGCTCTCAGAGCCCCAGGTTCTCTATACTTCCAATGGACAAAAGCATTCCTTCCCGTTAATCACCTGGGAGAAGGGCTCCAGGGGAGCTGGCTGTGTGAGTGGTATAGAGACCCTGGAAATTTGCTGTTGGGACCAGATACCCTGATATTTGGGGTGGGGATACTGTGGGAGCTCTTTGCCAGTGTAAAAGTGGAACAGAGCTGTCATCTAGAAATCAAGCAGTCCTGAGAAGTTCTACTCTTGGTTCTGAGAGGGCTTCTCCAACTGTCGCCGCCCCACTCCCAGGTCTGATACTTGTCTCTGACCCTTGTCATCACCTGCCTGATTTGTAGTCACAACTTAACCTAACCTCATCTCCATCCAGTGGCTCAGGGTAACTCCAAAAGTCCTGAAGGCTACAGGCAGCAGGCCTTGAGGACCCGGGGTGTCTGTATTTCTCTGTCCTAGGAAATGCAAAGATTCAGCAATAGGGTGGAAGGGTTGTGGAGAAGGGCAGGGGCCCTTTCTTCAGAAAAGAATTCTCCCACCACTGGCGGGCAGGAAAACAGTGGCTCTGACGTGAGCCCCTTCCACCTCTCACTCATCTCCCTGGAAACTCCTCTAGTCCATCTGTCCTAAGACAGCAAGGCTACCGAGTCACTGCCCCTCAAAGGTTCCCTGCGCCTACTGAGAAAAGCCCAATCTCTTCAGCAATCCCCTCCCATTTTCATCTAGCCCAAACCCCCTTCTAGGCTCATCTAACCCTCCACAGAAACCATGCTGGGACTCCCTGTCTACCTTCTATACAATTACCTTCTATATAAGAGCCCTTGCTCATGGCCTTCACTCGGCTTTGTTTTTATTCTTGACTTAGAAAAATCCAGGGCCCAGTTCCAATATCACCTGCTCTGTGAAGCCTCCCACCAGTAAGAATTAATCCTCTTTCTGAGCTCCTGTCTGCTTCTATTTAGAACGTAGTTTATTGTGCCAGCTTCTCACCGGACTGAGCACCCGAAGGACAGACTCCCCACCAGGCTCCCCTGTCGGTGGCCAGCACAGGGTCTGGCACCTGGCAGGTAACTGGACCATGTTTATTGAGCTGACTACAAGTAACTATGTCCTCCTTTTGTTCTCACTTTTTAAAGCTGTTCTGGTAGTTCTATGTGGCAGTAATCTAGGATAGAAGTAGAACAGAATAAGTTTATAGCAACGAAGCTGGAAGTTTGATTCTTCCTTGCCCACATCACTTGTTTTTACAGAAACCCAGGCTAACAGGGAGCCACAGTGTAGGAGAAAGAGGAGGAACCCAAGTTCTCCCATCAATGCTGCCTTCTAATCACCCTGAGCAACTTCATCGGAGGAACCGTCTCCCTGCGGCTGGGCAGGGAGAGTTGTGAACAGCAAGATGACAGCACGCTGCTGAGTGGATCTGTCATTCTATAGGGCCTAGGACTCAGGACCCCTAGACAAGGATTCTGGGTTATCTAGAAAGAAGCCACTGAATCGAATCTGGAGATAAGACCAAGTTATTAGCTCACAGAAGTCTAGACCTAGAAGGAACCAACAAACTCCACCATTTCACTGATGGGGACACTGAGATCTAGGCAAGGACAGCCACGAGGTCACATGGAGTATAAGAGACAGGGCCAGAGTTGGAACTGGGATATCTAACCTCTAGCCCTACATTTTTCCTGCTAACCTACACTCCTGCTCACTAGCTGTGATTACTTGAGGGTTGGTGAAACGGTGTAGCAGTGTTCTTTTCTTATGGATCACCGTTAAATTGGAGTTGAGCAATGACAGGTTTTGTTAAAGGCATGAAATGTTTTGTTTTTAATTTTAAAGCATATCAAGTAGAAAATTAATTCAGTAACATTAATTATCTACCTTCTCCATGCTCGGCATTGACCTGGGTACCTGGGATAGAGATATGGGATGAAGGTCTAGTAGGCCACTTAGGAGTCCTTGTCTAGCCCTGCTCCTGGCTCCACAGTGGCTGGCCAAACCACAGACATCACCAGGAAGTTTCTTGCTTCTTGATGCTATGATCCTTATGGTAGAGATGAATTCTGAGCATTAAACACATTTCTTAAATGTGACAACTACAAAATGCAATAATAAAAACATCAAAACTAGTGAAAGGGACTCTTCTAGTCTTTTATTTCTTAGTTAATTCATTCCCCCACCATCCTGAAGCAGTTAGTTGGATAGAAGAGTGGAACGGGCTTTTGCAGACTTGGTTACAGTGCTAGCTAGGTGGCTACCTTGCAGGGCTGGGGTAAGGTTCTCTAGGAGTCTGTATCTGCTCTGAATCAGTGTCCAATATATGATGCTGCTTCTCCTATAGTCAGGATTCATGGGTCCAGGAATCAAGGGTACCTAATGACCCATTAGCAACATTTTTGCTTCCTATTCTTGTGACCTAATGCTCTGTTAGTCTAGAGGTCTTAGTTCCAAAGGAATGAATGCTTCCATCAGGAGAGACGACAGTGATTCCACTGGACTAGATTAAGTGCCACATGGCCACTTTGGACTCCTCTGCATCAATAGGCAGGGAAACTGGCTGGGGTGATTCATCCTGATTACCAAGGGGAAATGAGACAGCTTCTCCACAATGGAAGTCAGAAAGACGGCTTAGGGTTTTCTCAGTATTACCATGCCCTGTGATTCAAGTCAATGGAAAACTACAACCCAATCCAGGCAGAATTACTAATGACCCAGACCCTTCAGAAAGGAAGGTATGGGTAAGCCAACCAGGCAAAGAATCATGACCGGCTAGGTGCTTGCTAAGGGCAAAGGGAATGCAGAATAGGTAGTAGAAGAAGGTAGCTACAACCATGTGACCAGTTATAGAAACAAGGACTATAATTGTCATGAGTGTTTCCTTCTTATTTTGTTATGAATATGTTTGCATGTGTGTTAAGTAAATATCTTTGTTTTCTTCCCTCTCTTATTCTCTTACCATGTAACATAAAATATGTTGATCTTATATCGTAGTATTTAAGCATTGTGAATTTTACATCATCGTACTTAAGTTATGGGGATATCAAGGAAAAGAACAGAACAGAAACATCGGCTCTCTCTTCCAGGGTCTCAAGCCTGCCAGGCTTCGGACTGAAACTACACTGTCAGCTCTCCTGGCTCTCAGGCCTTTGGACTCATGGAAACAAAATCATGGGCTCCCGTGGGTCTCTAGCTTGCTGACTGCAGACCTTAGCATTTGTCAGCCTCCACGTCAGCCAGTCTCTCATAATAAATCCCTTTGTGTATGTGTGTATGTATGTGTGTGTGTGTGTGTGTGTGTGTGTGTACTATTGGTTCTGTTAGAGAGCTCTAACACAACACACACACACACACACACACCTACAAAGGCAATGTTATTCCAATGTGATTGTCATAGAAGGAAAGAGGAAGTGGGAGCTTCAGGAAGTCTGCACCTATTCCTCCCCCACGTGGTAATGGTTGCCATCCCTGCACCTGTGACAGTGTGGTCCCCTTTAGTGCCCACTCACATCAGGGTCCAGCTCATCCAGCTCGTTTTCCAGGGTTCTGAGCTCTTCCTCTGTTAGGGCTCCGAGGATTTTGTCTTCATCCAGGTCACGGTATTTCTCTAGTTCTCGTCTGTACGACATTGTAGAAGAATTTGTCTTTGTCTTCTGAGTTCTGCGTTGATTTCGGACCTACCAGAAAGATAAAGATCTTAGAAAGACCCCTCTTGGATTTGCTCTCTTCAGGGCAAATAAATGCTTGTCATTCACATGATGGCCTGACATGTTTTATGAATCATCAGGATAATAATTATTATAGTGGCATAATGCACTAAGTTGGTCCAGTTCCCTAATAAAACTGCAAGTTGAAAGTCTTGAGGGCATGTGATTTAATGTATCATAATTTATTGTATTAGCATGACTACTAATTATGAGTAATTATAAAGGGTTTATGAGTGCTTGAAAACTATTTTATTCTTCAAGTAGTTTAAATAGTTTTCTGTACAAACCTCCACCCTTCACCCCACACCCCAATGGAAAACATCAATTCTGGAAATTCTGCCATGGCTGATTTTAAAATGGGGGAAGGGGTTGTCAGTGGTTAACTGAGCACCTGCTGCCTGCAGGCGCTTCACCTGTAACATCTCATTCAATCTTCACAAAAAGCAGCCAACAGTAACAGCTAACTCTTCCTACCATATGTCAAGCTGTGTGTTAAGCAATTCGGAAGGATTTTCTAATTTAATCTCAGAGGTAGGTATTTGCTGTTATACCCATTTTACAGATGAGGACAATGAGTTTAGAAAGGTTGAGTGACTCACACTATCAAGCAGTGGCAGAACCACCATTTGAACTCAGGTCTGCTGGCTTTCCAAGTCTCCATTGCTCTAGCCATTATATTCTGATGCCTTTTTCACTGAATCACCTAATGTCCTGACCGGAAGGAGACTGTCTTGTCCAGACTTTTCATTTTACTCCCAAGGGAGCTGTCTCAGAGGGAAGAAGTAATTGGCCTGGAGGAGCCCAGTGTCCAGGTCTGTCACATCTCAGGCTACTCTCCTTTGCTAGAGAAGACTGCTGCTCATGTCCCATGGCACAGATGAGACCTAACACCTGTATTTGAAGCTTGTCTCTGCTACTTCCTATAACCATGATGTTTTCATACCTATGAATTCATTTGATCCTGATGCCACACCCTGTAAGTCTTTTAACTAAAATCATTTTATCAATGAAGCAACTGAGGGATCCCAGGTGCTCCCCACTATACAACATTGCCTCTTGCTTAACCTGGGAGACACAACAGGGCCTTAAGCCCTTCTGTCCTCCAGCTTGGCTGAAACTGTCTGATAACACGACAAACCCAGCTCACACGTCACCTCCTCTGTGAAGCCTTAGTATCTCCTCATTAAGCAAAGCTCATCATGGCCACAGCACTGGGTCCACACCTCTGCACCTTTTGCATGTCTGTCTCCCTCGGCTTCCGCATGGCAAGTTCTGGGTTTGCTTAATCATGCTCTCCTCAGGGCCCAACCCAAGGACCGCACAGGAAGTTTTTTAACTGAAATGAACCCAATTCCAGTTCTCTACTTGCCACTGCTGGTACAGTCAGCCAGTCTCGAGGAGATTCTGGGTTTTCTCCTCTTGGAACATGGAAGGTGTCAGCTTGCTGCAGAAGTCACTAGTATCTCTGTGTTTGAGCCTGTTCCCACCTGTCCTTCAACCTACATCAGCCATGCTTTCTGAAGCTGATGGTTAAATGATGAGGCAGCAGCTTGGATCTTCCTTAAATGCTGCAGAATGGAATGTGGTATTTTGTACAGAATGGGTGTTATGGGTTGAATTGTGTCCCATCAACCAGATTCATATATTGAAGTTCTAACCCCCAGTACCTCAGTACCTAGTACCACATCGCAAGTAAGATGTAACATTACTTGGAAATAGGGCTGTTGCAGATATAATCAGTTAAGTTTAGATGAGGTCATGCTGGAGAAGGGTGGGCCTCTAATCCAATATGATTGATGTTCTTATAAAAAGGGAAATTTGAACAGACACACACACGGGAAGAATACCACATGAAGATGATGAAGACAGAGATCAGGGTGATGTTTCCACAAGCCAAGAAACACCAAAGATTGCCAGCAAACCACAAGGAGCTGGGGAGAGCTGGAACAGATCTTCACAGCTCTCAGAAGGAACCAACTCTCCGATACCTTGATCTTAAACTTCTGGCCTCTAGAACTTGGAGACAAGTAATTTCTGTTGTTTAAGCCACTCAGTTTGTGGTTCTTTGTTATGGCAGCCCTAGCAAACTAATACAATCAGTATCACCTTTTTCATAGCAGTTTGTGTTTTTAGATACTCCCCACCCCATGCAAACAAACAAGACCCAAGGCTCACCTGTGAAATGACTGATGGGATTTTCCAGAGTAGAGAGAAACAAAAACTAAGAAAAACTACCACCTAATAAATTAAAAAAAAAAAAAAATGGGTTAGTTGCTAATTAAAAATAAACTAAAACTGAAGTTCACTAAGCTAACAGAAAAAGCCTCCATTTCCCAAAGCAGAGATACGTGTTATTAATGTAAGTTTGTGCATGTATGGACATATTTGTAGAAATCCAAGTGTGTGACAGCTGGTTCGATAAGAAAGAACTTGCTTCCCAAATACAGAAAAACCCAGTGCCATCTTTTCCTCTAAGAATGGCTCTTTCCTGACGTCTTCCTTTGACCAGACCCCAAGAATGCAGTGTTCAGACCATAAATGGGCCCCCACCTTGATTAATTTCTATTTACTTCCAAAGAAAGCACAAGCAGCTGACAATGTTTGGGTATAGATGAAAATAAAATGTTCCTGGAGGCTCTCAGAGAATAGCCTAACTTGGCTTTTCCTAAGAGGAGCCAGGACAGGGTCTGTGGTCTCCACCCTGGGGCCAAAAGGGACCCTAGTGAAGGGGTTGGAGGCTTCCAGAGTCAACTCACAGAGACACCTCTGGACTAGGATCTCTTAGATGGGCTGCAAAACACATTTTTGGTGCTCAAACAGGTTTTGGCTTATATGAAGTTCCACAGAATTCTGAACTGCCGGACTTCTCAACAATTCTGGTATGGTTCCATACACTGGATGACTCCACGAGGGATAGGTTTCAAGCAGAATTTCCCAGTCCTTTTCACCATGAAACTGTGTCTTTGAGAAACTAGTAGAATTGGAATCTCATGAAACAAAGTTTGGAAAACAGTCTTAGACTGACCTCTGGGTCCCAAGAAAGGAGCCACTCAGACACACAAGAAGGGACTTAGGGACAAAAACAGTTAGGACAGGTTTGGACTCTGGGAGCTTCCCATGCTTGTTATCTTTTCTAGCCAACTCATTTTCTAGATGATTTGCACTAAAACCCTTAGAAAAAGTCATGGATGGACCCTGAAGAGGGGACGAGCCCAAAAGAGGGGACGGCGGAGAGAGGAATCCATATCAAAGTGAGCTTGGGAAAAAGGAACTTGGAAGGAGCGGGAAGAGCGAAGTAGGTGGCAGCTATGGAACCCACTTTAGGAGGGACAGGGCTCTCGGGGCTCAGGTGGCAGGCTACCTCCAGACAGGCCACCCCAAGGGGCACAATCATTTAATTTCCTGAAAATTGAGTAACCCTCTCAGTGCACACAAGGACGTTAATGACCCACTTCCATACTCCAAGGTGCTGTTGAATGTAAAAAGTCCTATTCCAGAGGATTGAAAAGGCCCTTTCTAATGTCAAGTGTCCTGTGAATATGACAAAGTGAGGAGGCATGACATTAAACAAGCTGAGAGGAATGGAGGATGCCTAAGGTAAACTTGGAAGCTGTCAGCTTCAAGCCACACTCATCCGCTTGGCTCCCAGGAATGGTTTCTCTAAAGCAAGACTTTCTTGTAGTCGGTGACAAGGGGGAATGGGAAGTGAAGAAGAGAAAAGGTGGGAGGGATGTGAAAACCCCATGTTACAAGAGCCCACTGCAAGCTCGGCCTTAAAATGCGGCTTGGAGGAGATGGTATTGCATAGCTGTTAATAAAAGGCCTCCGTGTCCTAATAAAAGAAGTGCATGGATGGACACGGGCCTGAGAGTCTTAGGACTTTGGCTGAAGTGGGAGCTGTGTAACTGCCCTAGGGACGCTCAAGGAGTTCCTCTCCTCCTCTGTAAAATGAGCATTAAGGGACTGGGAAATTCTGCATGTGACCTACCCCTTTTGGAGACATCCAAGAACTGGGTCACATGGGTGGTCTTTAAACTGTGCCCAGGGAAGAGCTCAGGCTCTGAGGAAGCCCCTCCCAGGCCCTTGTGGGGGAAATTAAGGAGGAGAGGCTAAGCCAGGGGGCTCACCCCTGACTTTGCCCCATTTATTTGAGGTTCCAATTAAGATTTCCCTTGAAGAAACGATTTAGCTGCTGAAATAAAAAGTTGAAAATCACTGGACTGGGTTTCTACATCTACATAGTGAAAGGGTAACAGTACTCACCCCCTAGGGTGTTGTGAGGATTGACAATAAGCAAACAAGGTAGAAAGCCTGGGGCTGGTGCGACTACACCCAGGCTTAACAAACAGGAGCCATTATTATGAGGCTGCCACTGGAGCCACCACCTCTCCCCGACCTTGCTCCCCACCACACATCATCGGACTGTAATTTCCCTCAGTAGGGACCTGAGTCTTATTTGTCTTCATGTTTCAGTGCCTAGCCCTGTGCCTGGTGAATGTGCTAGTAAGGAATGAGCACATTTGGGTTTTGGTCTTGTGTCCTTGGAACTTCGGGCAAGTCCCTTCTCTTCTCAAATCCTCTGTTTCCCCATCTTTAAAATGGAAAAATTGGACCAGGTCTGGGAGGGTGGGGAGCCCAAGATGGGAAGGACAGGGAGGGAGGGGTTGACGAAGCTGCCAGGGCTCCCAGCATACCCCTCCCCGCCCCCGAAGCAGAATAGCACCTCTCTTACCTGCTCTCTATACTGGGTCCTGAGTAAGAGCTGATGAGAAAAATAGAAAGGGCAGCTCAATAAATTTAAAACACATTTAAGAACTTAAGTCTTCCAAAGCCGGTGTATATATTACACTAACAACACATCTGGCCACCCTGCTTCTCAACAATGAAAGCCTTAAGCTGCTGCTAAATATATATTTTTTAAAAAAAATAGAATTTACAAGCTGTGCCAGGAAATAAAACTAGGCAGTTTGGACAGTAAAAATTAGTGGGTTAAGGGCTAAGGCCATTCATCAGGAAGCTTCAAAAGAGAAAGTTCTGAGATGGGCAAGCTCCTGGAGTACCAAATGTGCTTTTAAATCTCTCACTGAAGTGGGTCCCGTCACTTCTAATGGCTTCTCAAGCATCTGCCCCTGTGGGGACACTTGGGGAGGAGGTGCTGGAGCAGCAGCTTGATTTATGGACTGTACTTCCCTGAGGTCAGGAGGAGCTGAGTCACAAGTTTAAATGAATATTTTCCAGTTATACCATCTTCTTATTTCAGGCACAATGAATGTCTTAATGATGGGTGAAGAAAAGTTGATTTACAAAGTTGATTCTTCATACCCCATCTCCTCTCTTCTCCTGTCTTTGTCCTTCTATTTTGGAAGACACTTTGGTTGAAGGAATTTATACCATGATCCCTCATCACTGAAGCCTGCACCTCTCTCTTTCTTTGGCCTTAGGGACACGAGAGTACCTGAGATGTCCCCTGTTCCTTCTGAGAGAGCTCTCTCTCCCTTGCCCTCCTTCAAGGGGCACCTCTTGGGGGCAGCCATGTTTTATATCATGTGACACCCCTGCCTTAGCTGATTAGATAGGATGGGTACCTGGCTCAAGTCAGTGACCTATGAGGTGGGTTGGGACAAGAAAAAAGGATGAGTTGGGTGAATGAGTTCCTTTATTTCTTGGCCTTTGTATTAGTTTCCTGGGGATGCCCTAACAAAATACCACAAATCGAGTGGCTTAAACAACAGAAATTTATATCTCTTAGTTCTGGTGGCTAGAAGTCCAAAGTCTAGGTGTGGATAGGGTTGAGTCCTTCTGAGGGCTCTGGGAAATTTTGGTTTACGCTTCTCTCCCAGCTCTGTAGCCTCCCGTGTTCCTAGGCTTGGGCTGGCAGTCTCCCATTTCTGTGTGTCTGTGTCCAAATGTCCCCTTTACATAAGGACACCAGTCATATTGGATTAAGCCCTGCCCTCATGGCCTTATCTGAACTTGACCATCTGCTAGACCCTATTCCCAAATAAAGTCATATTTGTAAATATGTTCTTTGGGAGAATATGATTCAACCCTTTACAACATTGAACTGAGACGTAAGGAGAGAATGAGGTAGGTAGCACAGGAGCTGAGGGTAAAGCGAGGGGACCATGACAAGCATGTGGAAGCTATGAGGTAAGAGACATGTGGTGGAGCAAGAGTCCTCATGAGAACTCGCGGGGCTGAAAGAGACATGGAGAACACCGTGTCCCCAGCAGCGCCCAGCCCCCGCTCCCTCAGGTCTGAGTTGTTATGACTTATGTTGGATTCCCGTGAGGCCCCTGTCCTCCCACAACCCTTAGGAGGCCCACCCCTCTCCCCGCACTCAGATACCCTGAATGAGTCCCTGCTAACTGCAGACAGACAAGAGCAAGAGCTCAGACTCTCTCGGTTCCCCTCCACCTTTCTGCCTCTTCCTTCTCAGTCTCCTTGATGAAGCATACTTCTTGGCGCATCGGCTGCCCCAAGCTCTGCCCTCTTCCCACTTTTCACAGTTTCCTGGGGTTCTTATCTCCTATATGGGGTCTGTTATCAGTATAAAGCTGATGACTCTCAGATGGTCTCTCTCTAGCTCAGGCTCCCTGCTGGGCACTTGTCCTGGAGTCCTTCAGGCTCAACATGCCCAACCCTGAGCACAGCCCACCTCACCATCACCACCATCTCCTCACCAGGGTGATGGCACCTCTGCCCGCCATCAGTCACCCAGGCCAGACACCTGGGGTCAGCCTGAACTCTCCGCTTCCCACTCCCCGCAGTTCTAGTAGATCCTGTGCCTGTCAATCCTCTCTCTCTCTCTCCTTCTCTCCCTCTCTCCCTCCTCCCTCCCTCTCTCCCTTTCTCCCTCCCTCCCTCTCACATTACAGTTTTCTTTTTTAAGTAATTGTGGTAAAATATACCTAGCATAAATTTTACCATTTTAAGTAGACATTTCTGTAGCATTAAGTAAACTCACATTGTTGTACAACCATCACCACCATCCATCTCCAGAACTTTCTCATCTTCTCCAACTGAAACTGCACTAACTCCCCATCCCCCACCCCCGGCCCCTGGTAACCACCATTCTACTTTCCATCTCTATGAATGTGACTACTCGAGGTGTCTCATTCAAGTGGAATTGTACACTTTTTGTCCTTTTGTGACTAGAATCCGACCTTTTAACACCCTTTGTGCCTGTCCCTCCTCTCCCATTTTATGGCGCTTGCCTTTTTAAAATCTGCGTTATCAAAACAGCCTCTCAAATGGTCTCTCTGCCTCAGCTCTTATCTTCCTGTCCACACTCATCTCAGCCTTCAAAAGATCTTTGTGAAAATCAATTCTGAAGTTACCTTCAACAGCTCCCATCAGAGACTTGGTGGCCTCTGTGTGTCCCCAGCTTCTAATCCCACCACCGGCCTTCCCCTTTCAATTGTCCCAGACCACTCATCTCTGAGCACCCCTGAAATTTCAGTCCTCTGGGCTGCGCTCACGCTGTTCTTTCAGCCGGAGGCACTCTCTCCATGCCTTTGAAGTCGCACTAAGTCCTCAGAGCACAGCCCCTGCCTCAGCGCCCCCAACCTTTTTATTGATGAACTGTGGCCTCTCTCCTCCCACGGCCTCCTGAGCGGCCCTGTGAAAGCAGTGCTTTCCTGCCCAGTGGAGGACAGTGTGGCGCCCACTGTCCAGGCTGGGAAGGCGAGGGCAGCATCGCCTCTGACCAGCTCCATATCTCAGTGCTCACTCTGGCCTGGCTCCGATCAAGGCACCATGACTGCAGGTCAGTCAAGGACACAGCCTCCGGACAGACCCCCAGGAGCCAGATGGACAACCCAATTTTATCCCAGGCCAGTGATCTGCAAGGAAATAAAGTCAACTGGCCCTCGATTGGGGAGGAAGGCAAGGTGTGGAAGGGGTAGACAAGTGGTTAATGGAAGTTTAGGGGGCTTAACGTCCTCAATGTTTATGTTTTAAGACAGGGTCATAAAATGTGACATAATAATTATACCAACAACCACTCCAATGTGCAGAAACCTTTGCAGCTTATAAAACAACAACCGATTTCATGCCTGCAGTTTCATGCAACCGGCAGGGCAAGAAGTGAGTGTGCCTTGGGGTGTGTTGTCACCTGTGATGGGACCCACGCAGACAGGGAGAAGGAGACAGCTGGACTGAGAGGGCCAAGCTCTCCCAGCCACCGAGGTCCCAATCTCCTGCTTCCCCAGGGGGTCCTTGCACGAGCCCTGAGTGGCTCCCCCTGCCCTGCTGATTATCCCAGGCAGGGCTGGCTATGGAATCCGCTAGGTCCAGTGCAAAATAAGATTGCGGGGTCCTTTGTTCAAAAACAGAAAAGAAGTGCCATTAAAGGTACTAAGACATAAAGTTTATCCTTTCTCTCGTGGTCTCTCTCTCAATCTGTTATGCTGTTTTTATTATTTAATTTATTATTTAATGTCATTCTCACAGGTGCCTGTGTACTGAGACTCACACACACCAAGTCCACTGGCTGCCAGTTTCTCTCCCTTGTCAGATGCAGGACAGACATGCCCTGCCCTGGGTGGGGACTGGGCAGTCAAGCCAGGCACCTCCCTTCCCATGGGCCACTGCCCCAACACACCGAGAAGGGCGATCTCAAGGGTACTGCAACCTCTGTGCCATAATACTAGGTTCATGGGTCAGGGGTGGATGAGAGGCTTGCCCTGCAGAGTTGTCAGCTGAATGCACCAGGAGGCAGGGGTTGAGGTGGAGAGCCCCAGTGGTAGCCAGGCAGGAGTGGGAGGGGGTGGCAGGTGGGATCTGGGGGTGCCAGGAGGTGAGGCAGCCAGAGTCTAAGGATGCATTTCTGGAAAGCAGAGAGGCAGTAGGAAGTGGGACCTCATGTGAGCGGAGGCTTCAGCCGTGATCCATTGTCCATGGAGCATCACTTAAAAATATAAATCCGAAGACAAAATTATGAATTTCAATAAAGTATCTCAGAGCATTC
The DNA here is from genome assembly GCA_028627145.1 of Eidolon dupreanum. Classification (NCBI taxonomy): domain Eukaryota; kingdom Metazoa; phylum Chordata; class Mammalia; order Chiroptera; family Pteropodidae; genus Eidolon; species Eidolon dupreanum. Next base: position 137,410,378 of record CM053509.1, on the reverse strand, counting down.
ATCCAAACACAAGGTCCTTCTGAGAACAGGGCTCTGTGCAACTGCACAGCCTATAACCCGTTCCCAGCCTTCTCCCCAGGATGCACACCCTGAAGACCCCAGGGCCAGGCTCAGCCTTGTCACCTGAGATGGTCCTTTTCCTCCTTAGGATCTTCTAACCCATTAGAATCTCCAGTCCCTGGACAGGAAGCTGGGGCCATTGGGCAGTGGCAGAGGAACACTGGGATGTGAGTCAGGGGACCTAGTTACAAGTCCCGACTTTGGTTGAAGACTTGCTATGTGACCTTGAACAAGGCACTGCACCTCTCTGGATCTCAGTTTCCACAACCTAATTCACGGAGTGTGTATTTATTGAGGACCCACCTTGTGCAGGACATGGTGGGCCTTTCTGAGAGAGACAGAAATTAATAAGAGAGTCCCCAGCCTTCGGGAAGCTTACGGTTAAATTGGGAGGATATGACTCACACAGAAATTCCTGGGGTGCTGTCACACACATCATCTCTTCACCCACCACTCTCAGAGTGGGGACAAGCTGGGCCATTAGCCCGACTTTACAGATGAGTCTCCTTTCTGGTCATCCTGGAGAAAGCTTGGACTAGGGTCAGACAGACCTGGGCTAAAACCCCTGCCGTGGCTCTGTCTGTACAGCCTCAGGCATGTCACTTAGTGCCTCTGAGATTCATGGATTCACTTGTTAAGCAACGGCACAACAGGTACCTTTCAAGGGGTGCTGTGAAGAGGAAATGAATTAAAGGATGATTTGGTTCAGGTTGCTGGGTTGTATTTCCTCTTCCTCAGTCCCATGATACTTCAGCCCAACAAGCCAACCCCACATGCGCTAGGACACGGCTGAGCAGCCATGAGGAAGATTTGGGGGTTCTCAAGTGGCTGTCCTCCCAAGTTAAGTCAACAGTGTGAGGCATTAGCCCCAAAAGTCATGGTGTGATCTCAGCTGCATTAATAAAAGTACGGTGGCCACAGGAAGGGTACTGACAGTCTTGCTCGTCTCCGCGCTGGAGGCTCCCGCTCTTTCACTGGAGGGCTTTTACCTTCTTTAATAAGGAACTGGTTATATACAGTCAAGTGTGTTAAGTAAGAGTGCAGCTCACTGAATTTTCCCTTATGCATACACCTACGTAAACACCATTCATGAAGATATAGGACATTGCCAGCTTTCTTATACCCCTGCCAGTCCATCTCCCTAAAAGTTAATTACTATTCTGACTTTTAAAACCATAGACTAGCTTTGACTGTTTTTGAATATCCTATAAGTGGAAAAATACAGTGGGTACGTGGCTGTTGAGGAGTTGACAAGATGAGATGCAAGGCCCTTCAAGGCCTGATTCTATTAAGGAAGACATGTTTGGGGCCACTGAGTGGACAAGATGGGGACTGAGGAAACAGCTGTATTTAAAAGCCTATTTTCTGGCCTGTTTACATGTATTTTCTTTGGCTGATCTCATTCTCTTAGTCATATGGGAAAGTACCTTCTGGAAAAGCAGAGAAACTAAACACACTGCTTGACTCCATCCCTCTCTGCAGTTGCTATGAGCTCCACCCTAGGGCACACCGAGCCTCGAAGGTCCGCATGTCCGTCAAAGTTGTCAAATGGTTTAAATTAGAAAGGCCCAGGCTATGCTTTTACTTTGCACCTCTTGAAGTCATCATGGTGTCTGAGTCACTGCATCAGTCACTGTAAGCAACAGGGTTCCAAGAAAAGACTCTGAAACCATCTCCCTGCCACAGCTGGCCTGACCACCTGCCCTGCAAACCATGCTGCTGTCCAGTCGGTGGCTTCTTCTCCCCACATCTCTGCAACTTCCCTAGGATAGGCCCCTATGAGCTCTCACCAGCCCCTTCCATGCCACTGTCGTCATATCAACTTAAGAGGTTTCTAGCAAACCAAATATCTTAATACAAATGGGAGATGCCAACAGAGGAATCGTTTTACTGTACCCCTGCCTGAAGACTGACAGCTACTTGAGGGAAAGCATCACTGTCTCCCATGTTCCAACACAAAGCCCTGCACTTCTCAAGTGCTGAAGGCAGCTTTGCTGAATGAATGAATGCCTAGCATTATTATTGGCTTTGACAGCATTAAGTCAAAACCATTGGCAGAATAAAAGCTGGCTTATAGAAAAGCTTGTAGAGCTCACTCCTATTTTCGATCTCCATTTTACAAACACAAACTCTGTCACCTTGCCTCACAGCAGGTGTCAACATGAGGTATAGCTTTATGAAATGCGTTTTTGTTTCTTCGGAAAACCCAATATGAATATTAGCATGAACAATGCCAAAAGGCAAATGGCAGTTCAGGAAAAAAAA
>CM053509.1:137299653-137407553 GCA_028627145.1 Eidolon dupreanum | reverse complement strand
CTTTGCTCCATCCCTAGCGCTGGTCCTGCTCCTCCCTTCCCCACCGCACTGCCGCCTCTGCACGTGCTCCACCGTGTTCTGTGCGCTCCCGCCACGTGCCCCATCGTGCTTTGTGCGCTGGCACAAACTTTATTAAAACAAACAAACAAAAACCTAGAAAGAGACCCTGATTTCGAGTCAGGGCTTAAATGAATTCATCTGTAGGTTTTAATGAAAACACTTTTAATGCAATGGCCAAGGGAAAACTTTGAGATAACTAGCGCTCGTCTCCGTGCTCAAAGTGTGCTTGTCTGTATATACAGGGTGAGCGTCACATTAGGTGTATTCGAGCTTATTAGGAACTACTAAGCTGATTATTTAATAATCTTATTAGAACTTATTAGAAACAAGGAGCTTTATTAGAAAATTCAGATTCTCAGGCCCTTCCCAGGCCTACTGAGCCAGAATCTGCATTTTTAACAAGATCCCAAGTGCTTTAAATGCTAGGGAAGCACTAGTACAGAACACAAGGACTCTCATTTCACAAGTTTACCAAACCTTGGAGAGCAATTTTATTTTTCTGTAATACTCATTCCCCAACCAAATGACCTGAAACAATTCCTATTGAGGTTCACTGTCCTATCTACAAAAGTGGGTAATAAGACCTGCCCTTCTGCCCTTCTTCCTTACTGAGAGTTTCAGATGAGATCATGCATTTGTTGCATTTATTGTGATTGGGCCGACAAGGTCTTAAGAATCAGTGGGGAGCAGAATAGGTGTGGTTTCTGTCCTCAAGGAGCTAATGGTTTGGTGGGATGGAAACTGTGTTACTAGTTGATCTGTGTGATTGTCATGGTTATCACAGGGCTTTCATATGCTTACTCTTTTACTCATTCATTCATTCTTTCAAAGGTCAGTCATTTCCTGAAACATAAAGTACTTGCACTATGCCAACCCTTGAGATCTGATTAAAAATAAACAAACAGTAAACTGTCCTCAAGGAGCTATCAATCTAATCAGAGAAAAGGATGGAAGCAGATGATTACATTTAGAACACATGATGGTGGTTCTCTGAGGAACCTGTGGGAGCACAGGTGAAGCAATGAGGAACTTTACTTTAAAGGACAATTACAAGTTTGCCATGTTGAGAAGGAAAAGAACAGCATTCCAGCCAGAAGGAACAGCAAAGGCAAAGACAGGGAGGCATGAAGGTATGCAAGCTTGTACCATGACCAGAAGGTAAGGAGAATTTTGTAGAAGTGCTAAGAGATGGTTATGGAGAAATAGCTTGGGGCCAGGTCTTAGATGGTCCCGGTGTTTGATGCTAAGGAATCTGGTTGGAAATGGAAAGTCCCGGAAGAGAGAGGAATAATACAGTCATAGCTATGTCTCACAAAGATCTTTTAACAGCAGCATAGATGAAGAAAAGACTTGAGGAAGAAAGACTTTAAAGAGGCTCTGACAATAATAGCTCAGGGGGAAGATTGAGAAATAATGGATTGGGGTAGTAATTGTGGGGACAGAAAGGAAGAAGAGAGATAGAAAGGAAAGTAGAATTGGCAGGACACTTGACCAAATGAATGGGGTGATGAAGGGAAGTTTCTGGCTCAGTGCCTGGTAGATGGTGTTACTGTTAACCAAGAGAGGGACACCGGAGTGGGACTAGGTGATGAGCCTGAATCTGAGTCTGTTGGTTGTGAAGTGCCTTTGGGATGCACTATGGGCTTTGTCCAGTTGTCAGGAGTCACAGGAAGAGAGCAGTCCAGGCTGGACACATGAATTTGGGAACCATTGAGTTCATAGGGGGTGGTAGAAGCCATGGGAGTAAATGGGATTGTAGGAGGGTGTGGGGTGAAAAGAGAATAGGGTTGACAGTGGCACCAACATTTAAGGACGGGCAAAAGAGAGAAGTCCCTGAAAGAGGCTGAGTGAGGCCAAGAGGCATTTCTGCTTCTCTCGGTTCCCGTGGACATGGAGAGTGAACATCCCACTGGCCACAACTCATCACCCACAAGAATCAACTCCAGGAATAGCCCTGGGGTCGCTGCCAGAATGAATGGCAGCTTGGGCTAGGGACCCTGAGAAGGAGAACTGAGACAGAAATACACGTGCTAGACTTGCCTCTTCTCCCTCCCACTTTCCTCCTCATGCACAGTAACGTCCAGCCCTTTCACAAATCCATTTTTCTCTGAGGAAAAAAAAAGGATTTAAGAAAGGAGAAACAAAAGGAATGCTTGAGCTTGTTTAGAGTTCAGATCAGACAAAGACCCAGCACCTCCTAACATCAAAGAAAACCTCAGACTTGTCCTAGGTTGACTCCAATGAGCTCATTCTTTCATTATCATGAAGAGCAAGGAGAGTCAGGTCCTATCATGATTAACCAAAGGAGGATTTTCCAAAACAAAACAAAAGAGAGGAAATAGCCCCAAAATCATGCTAGTGATCCACGTTTTTCTGTAGAAATAGGCCTGTAGCTTTAAACTGATAATGGCTCCTAGCGGCCAAATAATTGATCTATTTGGTGTTCTGGCTTTCAGCAAAAAGTGAACTGGCCTCTTTAGAAATGTTGGCAGCCTTGCTGGTCCATTAGCAAGACCAAAAAATCAAAACATTGACTGGAAAAGGCCATTATGACTGGGCTCAGCAGGAGTCATCAATAGATGATGTCATTTCAGAAATAAGCAGACCAAGGTCACGAGGGCCCTGGGCAGTCAAACCACCTTTCATGGCCCTCACCATCCTCCTTTGCAGATACTGAAGGCTGCCAAGGGGACATAGGAATCTAAACCTGGATCGGCTTCATTTTACCCTTTCTTTGCTAAAGCTGATTCTAGAGGAATCAAATTCTAGAGCCTGTGACATTCAGTAGGTCATTAAAGAAGCTCTCAGTCCCCCCATGTGCATACCTCCTAGATTTTCTTTTCACTGTCTTCCCCTTTCCTGGTCCTTTTCTCTTCTCACACTCCCCATCCCAGAAACACCTGCCTCCCCTCTGAGTCCTGTCTCCAGCAACTACTACTTTCCCTTTCCCTTCACTTCTGACTCAAGCTTTTAGAGAGTTGTAGGCTGTCTCCACTTCTTCACCTTCCATTAGCTTCTGTCTCTTCTCCCTAACACCAATAATATCATCGCAGGTACCCAGCACTGGGCTGAGGGCTTTTCCTGCATCATCACCCACCCTTAATCCCCAGAGCCACCCCCATGATAGGGGTCCTATTACTATCCCATTGTACAGAGGAAACTGAGGTGCAGATGGACTAAGCAGAGAGGGATCCATACCAGTCCGTCTTTTGTTACTCAGAGCTCCCACTATCTACTCCCTATTTCTGTGTTTTTGCTGAGCAGCAGGAAGCAGCCCTACCCTGGAGAAGGGAGAAGGTGTGAGACCCTGATAAAGTGGGTGGAGGTTATTTTTAGAGGACACTGGCTTTCACTTAGGCTGGGAGGAATCCAAGAGCCAAGACCTTCCTAAACATGGGTTTGCAAGACTGGCTCGAGAATTAACACATTGAAGTAACAGTGTTTGTTGCTTTCATTCTCTGCTGTTAACGTGGCTCAAATTGATGGGAACCTATTTGTCTCCATTTCCTCTTAATTCTATCTGTGAGACTTTGAGATGGTATTAGAGAAAATATATAATAGAAAGTAAAGTAGGAAAAAAATCTTCAGGATGAGGGTGCTATTGTCTGAGCGAGGGAAAGTCCTGGTCAGCAGCAGATTAAAGAAGAGGGGGCATTAATGGGGTGCTCACAGATCCCCAAGACCTGCCTCAGCAGCAAGAAGGGTCAGAAAAGAAATGAGAAAGGCTGGTGGTGACTGTAGACCTCCTGGCGTGTCCAGCAGGAGTGACCTTGAGCAGGGGGCTCAGCCGCCCTTCACAGAGAACAAAATGGCTGTCACTACTGAGAAATAGATGGAGATTCTGGTGGTGCTTCAGCTCAGGGCCCAAATCCTGGGTTGAGATCTATCTGGTTCTATGATTCGGACATGAAAAAGCTTGGGCCTGGTCATCTCAAAGAATCTGAGAGGGCGAAGTTCGAGGCGAAGTGCAGGATCAGGTAATAGCAGAAGGGGTGATAACTGGGGGTGTACCTTCAAGGCTCGGAAGCGCATCATAGGCACCGTTATGGTCGAGGAAACTGAGGCTGGGGAGTGGCTGGCCTGGAGCCTCTGCTCTGCCCAGTTCTATGGGTCTAAAACTGTTTGAGTCACAGGCTGCTTTGCAAAGATGATGACTGCTGCACAGGAGAGATGCCCATAATTACCGTAGGGCACGCTTCCCGGGGCTGTATGGCCCAGGCTATTCAGAGGATTCTAGCAGGTCACAAAATACGACCCGAGTCAGAGGGACCGCCAAAGTGTCCGGTTTCCGCAACCTCTCCGGCTGTGCCCCAGGCGTCCCAGGCCTGCGGCCGGTGAACAGGTGAGCGGAGGGCCGGCGGTCAAGAGCGCGCCTACTACTGCTCTCATGGTCCCGGCTCCTGGCTCCATCGCGGGAACCAAACCTCGCGCTTACAAAGGGGGAAACTGAGTCCCAGAGAACGATGGGGGCGGGGAGGGGGTTGCCAAGGGGATCCTGTGACTTGGTGACAGCCAGGGAGCTCCTGCCTCCAGGCTCCTTCCCGCTCCACCTCCGCGCGAAACGCGTGTATCTTGGTGCTGTAAATCTCGTCATCTCCCGCAGTTTGGGAAACTTTTCCTGTCACAAACAGGCGCAGCCCGAACCCCAGTTCCACGGCCACGTGAGCACGTACTCCCACCCCAAAACTCTCGGCAGCCGGCGGGGCGGCCAAGCCTCGGCGCGGGGCTGCAGCGGGCACCTGCACCAGCGCAGCGCCCGCGACGCGCAGCCCCGGGGCGCCGGAGTCCAGCAGGGGAGGTCCCCAGCCCCCGGTGCTGCTCGTCGAGAGCCCTCAGGTCCTTCTCCGGTTAACAGTCGTGGCGCTGAGGTCCCAAGAAGAGGGCGCCCTGGCCAGGTCCGCGCGCGCGGAGCGGCGCAGACGCGAGCTCCAGACTCCGGACCCCGAGACCCGGCTCCCCAGCCCCGCAGGCAACCCGAGGCGGCGGCTATTTATAGAGGGAGCCACGCTCAGTCCCTCTTGGCGGCGGCGGCGACAGCTGAATATTTTGCCCAGATATGGCTGGGGCCCCGGCGCGGGGGCAGGGAACCCCGCGAGCGCGAGGGGTACCCCGGCCGGGTAGGGGGCTTACCGGGCCGTAGAAGTGCGGGGGCTGCGGCTGGCGCGGGCGGCGGCGGGGAGAGCGCGGGCGGCCGGCAGACAGGCGCCGGCGGCGGGCGGGCGAGCGGAGCGCGGGGCTGGACGAGCTCCCGTGCGGCCGCGGGCAGACGGGCGCTGTGGTCTCCGAGGGTGGGAGCCAGGGGCGGGCCCCGCTCCGCGCCGTCACCGCGCCCCGCCCCGCCCGCCGCCCTCTTCCTCCCTACCTTTCCCTCCACTCGGGGGCGCCGGGGTGCAGCGCACGGTCCCTGGCAGCAGAGCGACCCCCGCGGGGGACAGCGCTGGGCAGGGGCGGACCTCCCTGAAACTTGGCTCCGCCGACAAGTGAATGCGAGTCGCTCGTGTCTGAGTCTCCGGCTCCGCACTTGGACAGCGACGAGTTTAAGTAGAGTTATCTGGAAAAAGGTGGGCGGATTTTCATTCTTGCGGGGTCTAGGATGTAAGAATCGGCAGGTCCTTGGATGGTGCAAAGCCAGTAAAGCAGCTGCTTGCATCTTTACCTCCTTTGATTGAAGCAACGACCCTGTCATCTATCCAGCAGCCTAACAAGGTCTGGTATAAGCCGAAGCTTTAATGAACATTTTGTGAATACGTAGGTCCAACAGAGTCGAATGCATTCTCTCTATACTGAGCATGGAGTGTCCAAAATAGTGCCTTAAGCCACCACAACAAAACGTCCCATTTTTCTTAAAAGGCTAATATGTTTTTCAGAACAACCCACTTAAACGCAAATAAATTTAAGTTTTAAAATGGCTCATAAAAATGAATTTGTATGAACAGAAGATAAGGTCTCTTTGGATTATTATGGGAAAGTTTCTGGTAGGGACAAATAATATCAACTCCTTTTAATCTCAGTGTACAGATTACTAATGAGAAATACTCGTGTTTTTTTAAATCTCGTTTTCCACGAAAATGTATTTCTACATTACAAAACCCTCATAGCTGTTAGGAGAATGCTCTTTTCTAGGGGTAGATGCCATATATTTTTAAATGTAGCAATGATTTAACATTTCAGAATTTTTATTTTAAACTTGTGGAACGTAACGTTTAAGGAAAGTGCATACCACACAGGTGTCCAGGTTCAAGAATTTATGTCTCAAGAACACCTGTTGCAGCCATGAATCAAGAAACAACATCACCAGCTACCCAGAAGCCAACTTGTGCCCTTCCAGGCACAACTCCCTCCTAAAAATTATCATTTTCTTGACGCTTATGGTAGTCACTTCCTTGCTTGCCTCTTCCCTCCATCGTTTGTCTTCATTTGCTCAATTCTATGTTGTGAGATTAATCTGTGCGGTTTTCATATGGCTGTAGTTTCCTCTCATTGCTTTAGAGGTTTCCATTGTGTGAATATACGAGTTTTTAAAAATCCATTTTACTATTAATGTACATTTAGGTTGTTTCTAGGTTTTAGGTATTACAAATAGTGCTGCTGTGAACATTCTTTACCAGTCTCCTGCTGCACAAGTGCTCATGTCTTCAACACTTGGAATTAACAAAAATTAACTAGTACCATTCTGGTACTAGTCATGTTATCTCATTGGTTTCAATTTGCATTTCCGTGTGTCCTGCTGTGTTGAGCACCTTTTCGTATTTATTGGCCAGTTTGATTTTCTCTTTTATGAAATGTTTGTTCAAATATATTGTCCATTTTGCTTCTGGATAGTCTTCTATTGAATATATTCACTATATTTTCCCACTATATATATTCCTCCACTCTGCTTCGCCTTTTCACCTTCATGTCTTTGATAAACATGTTTTCTTCATTTTCATATAGTGTAGTCTATCAATCTTTTTCTTTATTGTTAGCACTTTGTGTGTCCTGCTTAAGATATCTTTCCTACTCCTGGATTATAAAGTTTTTTTCCTATGTTATCTGCCTACCTTAGCCTTTCACGCTTAAGCTTACAATCTACCTGGAATTGACTTTTGAATATGGTAAGAAGTAGGGGTCAAGTTTCACCTATCCATCAAATTGTCCAAGCACCAGATTAATTTTTTTAGTTACATCAACAACATAATTGCTTATTTTAAAAAAGGATGAAAACACTCCTAAAGTCAGTGAAATAGAAACCACCTCTTCCTTATCTGTAGAGAATTTGAGGATTTTCTTTTTTTAGGGAAAGAAACTATTATTTAAAAAAACATTTCAAAATTTAAAAAATTTTATCATAATTATTTAAATCACTGGCATAAGCATTCCTGACTTTTGAATCACTAATAACTTTTAATAAATTTTTAAAAGCTAAAAAGATAATTTCAACTTAAAATATATGGTCTTTACCTTCTTTCTATTCTCACTTTTCCTAGATTTTCTCAAATGAAAATAAGCAAATGACTTCAAGAATTTTATCTTTAGCCTGGTCTTCTCCCCTGAAATCCACTCCATATTTCTAGTAGTTTATGTATATCTTCACACAGAGGTCTATTAGCTTAAATTCAGTATGTTCAAAACTAAATTTTAAGCTTCCCAGTCAAACTGAGTAAGGGTCATCATCCTAGCCTCTCAGTATTTAAGACTTGGCTTCATTCTTTGACACTGTCTCTTTTTCCTTATCTTCTGTATTTAAGATATCAGTTCTAATAATTCTAATTAGAAATTTCGGAAAGTCTTTAATATTTTTTATTCATTCCCATTGCTTCACTCTTAGTCCAGGGCTCCTCATCTTTAGGCCACTGCTCAGCCTTCCACCCTACCCCTCTGTCAATAATGGGTGCCTGATAGGTGCAAGACATCATTTTGTCTGTCGAGGGGACAGTGTGCTAGAATTTGTGTACAGACCCGCAAGCACCGCTTGGGTACATCTCCCAACTCCGCATTCAGTGATGTCACACCGTTAAATGGAACTCAACAATGGTGGGTGTATTTATAATATTTACAACATGGGAATTGTCAGACACTACAAATCAGGTCTCACCCCCTGCCAACACACCCCAGAACCAGCTGTCATTTACCAGTACATCACTAAATAGTTTGGAAGGGAGGAGCAAGGCGTGCTTTGGAATACCAGTAATCCTGGATGAACATGCATGGGATCAGGCACCAGATAAAGGTCCAGTGTGGCTGATGTAGGACATGCTGGGCAATGAGATTGGATAGGGAGATTGTAGAAGGCCCGGGTTTTCAATGAGAAGCCACTCAGGATTTGGGGTGCAGGACATGCTGGTTGCTTGACTGTTCCTACAGCAGCACCACTAGCAGTGCAGATGTGCTAAAGACTCGGGATAGTCTTCATACGGTTTGGTGACTTTAGGACACACCACTACACCAGGGTAGAGTTAAGCAATGAAATTCTCAATCGAACTGGAAAAGAACCAGCACTGCCAGGAAGACAACATGAATAGAGAAAGAAACTCTCCCTCTTAAGATCATTAACCCTAGAAATTATGAAGTAGTCTGTTTTTATATTGATAAACATTTTATTCTAATATTATAGTAATAATTCAAGTGTAATTTTCTTTGAAAAGTCAACTCTGTTAAACAAAACTTGTTAAATATCTTTCATCAAACATAGCATATTCTCTTTAATCCCCTACCCCAGTCAGAGTCATGTAGCAGAGATAATATTCTTTGAAAAGCCTACTACATTTTGTTATTGCTAAAAAATCTGAATTAGTTGTCAAGGTCTCAGAAGCAGTGATTAATTAACTTTTGAAAGCTCTACCAGATATTCTGACATAAAATCATGAATCCAGATATCTGTGTCTGGCAGTGATGTGTCCACTAAATAGACCACTACTTTCCGGTCCCAAGGGTTAGTATTTTCTATAACCATCTGCACCAATGCCACCAGAGGTTTCTTCTCCACATGATTTCGAAACACCATCGAAGCCTCCTCGGACCACTGGTTGCACTTCACTCCTAGGAGAAAGACAGGGTGTTCACAGAACAGTGAAGGGTCAAATAAGTTTTTCTTTGATCCATTGTAATAGAAAACTAGTCAATTCCAAAGCAGCTTAAACATACCAGGTTAGTCTTGCCTAAAGAGTTGCTGAACAATCTTAAAGCAGTCCAGCTTGCAGCTTTTATATTCTGAAAGGGGTTATTTATGTAAAGCTTTACCTACAGACACAGTTTCATTTGAGATTTAATGCTGTATTATAAAATGAAGTTATAATAATTACTGCCCATTTCCTTACATCAAGTATATGTAAATTTAAACTGATAATGGAGATATATAGGGGAAATAAAATATATCAATGATATTTCTCTTATTTACAGATTTTTTCCTGATGAACCAGATATAGTAAAAAAAATATATATACAGTATACTAATTTTTCAAAATTATACACAACATCATGTCAAAAGCACTGGATTGAAAGTCTGGAGACTCAGTTACTCTTTCCAGCTCTTCCTCTATCAAGTGGTCAGATCTTGGGCAAATCAGTTATCTCTCAGGCCTTGCTTTACTTATAAAATAAACTGGCTGGACCAGATGAATTTTGAGTCCCATGTATTTCTAAATCCTCATGACTTTTAAATTTGAGAGCTCAAGTTAGTGACTTTTAAATTAGGTTTTAAAACAAAATTGAGACAAGAAGATGTATTTTTCAAGAACTATTATTAAACTAAATTAAGTACACATATATTTGATTAAATAAAGTATAAATTGTGCCCCATTGTGAGGAAGGTCTGAGAGTTTCACATATAATTTAAAGGACCTGCTATCTACATAGTAAGTGGGCTAAATTCTTTGATTATCAAGAATTTCCCACAAAAGAAGCCTACAGTAGTCTCTAAGCTGTTATTTCCTGATCTGTATAATATTGAGAGTAATGAAACCTAAACCTCCTAGTGTGGGGAGAATTTAATGAAATGAAGTAGCATAATATATAGAGTAAGCACCAGTGACTTTAGCCACAGTGCTGGTGATGGGGATGATGGTGCCACACACTCATGCTTCACAGAGGCTCCTTCTCTGGGCATTTTGATTGTCATGTTTAACAAAATGTGTCGTTAACAAACTCTGAGCATTAAAAAGCAAAAATGAAAAAATGTAACTATTAAATCTGAAGAAACCATTTAAAGGTTTGAGTTCAAAGCAGATCAATGGTAGCCATACTATGTGCAAGATGCCATTTTTAATTTATACCCAACTACCATGGGAGTTTCCTTTAAATTCTAGTAGGAGACACAAATACTTCAAAAATAAGGAGGATATATATATATATATATATATATATATATATATATATATATATCTCCAATAAAAGCCAGTCAATAATTAAAAGACAAATCTATATACATAATCGATTTCATTTCTGAAATCAAAGCACTTCTGCCACTGTGCTAAGTATAAGGAGTGAGCAGGGGTGAGGAATCAAGGTGGTACCACGTGATCGCAATTCCCCTTGTCCCAGCATAGGAAGACACAGCCCCCGAGGACAGGAGGTGTCTGCACCCCTCAGCCCTTCTGGCCTTCACACCCCTCTAATGCTGATAGGCCTCTGGATGGAGCTTTATCTAACTGCTCAGGCTACCTACTGGTGGAGAGCACATAGAGAAGCCACCAACATTTGAACTGCTTTTATAAAAGATAAACAGAAATCTCATTAGACAATATTACAATTACGTTCCACTGTACATCTATTATTAACTTAGCTACTCAAATATTAGTGATAGTCAATAGGCTGGTGTAAATGTGGTGAAATCATACACAATCACCCCAAAAGTAGAGAAAAAGTGCTAAATAAAGAAAGCAGGATGCAATATTATACCTGTACTAACAGTACAGCTTTAGAAATAAACTCATTTGTGAAACCAGAGACAGAAAGGAACGTGTTAAAACAGAAACAGCAGATATAGTGGGAGGGCATGACTGTGAGAGATCATTAAAAATTATTTCCATTATGGTAGGAAGTTGTGCAAAAAAAAAAAAAAAAAAAAAAAGCTATCACAATGAGCCAATGATTTCGTACTCCCTAAGTACCCAGGACAAAATGACAATATAAACTATATTGTGGCATTAGTTCAAATTCCACAGGAATTACCTGCTAGTTGAGCTGTAACTGCTTGGAATGGCAGCTTTCGGAACATGTCTGCTAGGGGCTGTACTTTCCTTATGTTGACTAATTCGTGCTTGCCATAGTCCAGCTCATACACGGATACCAATCCATTGGTCAGGATTCCTTTTAAAAGCACCCTGTGCCATCTAGACGTACAAAGGATTAAAAAGGAATAAAAAACACACAAAGTCAACACCTGCTTTAAGGGTAACATTTTATGATAGAAAGAAAAATCAATATGTTTATCAAAATATAAAACTATACTGTAATAGTTTTTAAAATGATTGCTTCTTCTTTTTCTAAGGTTACTATTCCCTGCTTTGCCATCGGTTTAGCTGATGGAATGTGCTCACTCAACACCCTTTTACAGGCCTCATGGAACTAAAGGAGAAAGAAACAATCTACTGACCATCACTAAGCAGACTGAAACAAATGCCATGGAGGATGTTCAAAAATACCATAGTGGATCCCTTCACTCTGACAGGGAGATGGGGGATGGCCACATGTTGTGACAAGGTACATGTGTAGAAGATGGAAAGAGGGAGGCAAGCAGGACCAGGCCAGGTTGAAGACATGCAAGATTCTACAGGGTCTGGTGGTTTGAAGCAGAGCAAATACTACAGAATAGCTAGGAGGTGGAATATGTGGAGAAATGGAAGAGAAAGTCAGACTGGAAAAGGGAGGTTGGGAAGAGATTACAAAAAATTTTTAATGTAAAGTTGAATATTTTAATTAGGCCAAGTAAGGACATTAAAAAAAAAATGAAACAAAAACCAAAATCTAACCCACTACCTAAAACAAAAAACCTGGAAAATGTAGGGGGCTATGGGAGAAGATCAGTATTCAAGGTGCCAGGAATTCACACAATTATACTTTCCCTCTCTGGGCCTACATCATCGTTGACAAAATTAGAAAAATCTAGACTTCGAAATTCAGGTACGAAGGACCATTTTAAAGTCCTGTAGTCTTGATTATATGATTAAAGAGTGTTATTACTCTAAGGAAAGGATGATTATTCGTAACGTCTCAAAGGAAAGTGTCTATGGAGGTGGCCTCTGCTCCTGAATGGCGTGAGACAGGCTCTCTCAGGTGGCAGACCCCGCCACCCTCTGAAACAGGTTTATCAGCATCAAGCCCAGTGGGACAGCAGGCACTTCACTGCAACACACTGCCCGGCTGAGGCTGGCCAGACTGGACCGACTCCCCAGCCAATGTACATCTAGTGGAGAATGGGGACAGGAAGCCTATACTGCTGCTATAGGGTGGACTACACAGTAAGAAAGCTACAAAGAGGCCAACTCTAAACACTGTATGTGACCAGGGGCTTCTGGCAGATACTCCAGAAACCTTTAGATAAGCCCGAAGTGCAGCAAGTGATAATCCATGAGTTAGAGACAACAGGCACACAAAAAGATCTCAGTAAGTATATCAGCTTAGGGGGCCAAACTCCTGAGATCGAGTCCCACCTGAGTTGCGCCATTTTTCAGTTGTGTTGCTTGGGCTCTTTAACGTCTCTGAGCCTCAGTGATCTCATGTGTGAGACATTTAATTTTAATTCACTTGCAGAAATATTATATATAATGTGCCTAGCACATTACTTAGCATATAATAGGTGCTGGCAAATGGTAGCCATTAATATTATAATAATTGTTATTAAAATGAAGATAACCTGTGTAAACAAAAGAACTTCAGACCAAATTAAAGAGAAATTTTCACATGTAGAAATGCCAGTTTGGTACAGGTTGTTAATTAGTTTAAGTGCAAAAGAAGATGAAAACATTTGGTTTCCACGAATAGCACTGTCTTTAAGTTGTACAGGGCAAACGACAGTGGTCTGTGCTTTTAGTCTATAAATAAGAGGTACAAAGCAGTGAGGAGAGAGCCATCAGAAAACTTTTGTGTGGTATTTCCATTTAGCTTTCAATTTTCAAAACTAATTGCTTAAATAAAGTCTTCTGTTTCGACTAGATGTACAATTTCAGTGCAAGTCTGCTTGTGAATCACCTGGAGAGTTTGTTAAAAACTCAGATTCTGGGGTTTCACCCCCAGGTATTCTGATTCAGGATATCTGGGGTGAGGACGGAGAATTTCCATTTTAAAGAGTTTTTCCAGGTTATTCTTAACCAGTATAGATTTGAAAACCACTGTAGTCAGAAATGTATCCAAAATTTTGACATCTTCACTTACTATAGTTGGGAACAAGGTTTCATAAATAGTCCTGGGTTGTAAGCGATAGAAATTCTAAAAACTTTACAGTGATGCGGTTCACAAAGTTTTTTTAAAAATCAAATAATCTGTTCTTATCTAGAAGATGTCCCTTGAGTATCTGGGGACAAATTAATTGGTTAAAGCCCAAGAGTCTTGGGGCAGGACCGCTGGACACACCTGTTGGGGGTGGAGTCTGATGCCCCACACTGCAGGCCTCCAGTTTATGGGTTCACCTCCCCCACACAGCCCTCGCCTACAAGTAGGACCCCACCCCCACTAGTAGTCATCATTAATCTGCCCCTCAGATAACAGGTAACATTGGATTAGTTTTAACTGTGATGAAATTATCCTCCAAAGAATTCTGATTGAGGCAGATTTATACAAAGAATGTTCCCGTACTTAAACCTATTTATGCCTATAG
Organism: Eidolon dupreanum; assembly: GCA_028627145.1. Lineage (NCBI taxonomy): Eukaryota > Metazoa > Chordata > Mammalia > Chiroptera > Pteropodidae > Eidolon > Eidolon dupreanum. The sequence goes on along the minus strand of CM053509.1, from coordinate 137,393,701 downwards.
TTATAAATAATTTGACATAGTAAAAATGCTCTTTTGAAGATGAAAAGCTTGCAACATATAAGTTGAATGCTTTTCAGGACGAAAACTACTATACTTTTAACTTTTAAGAGGTAAAAATTAGTTCTTTTTCTCCCATGAAAGTAACAAAATTTTATAAATGCTCATCATACTTGCTATCTTGAGAAAGAATGAAAGCATTTTATAGAAAAAGTAAGTAGTTTGAGCTTCCAAACTGAGTTTGGGTGTGTATATGTGTGTTGTGTGTGTTTGAAGTGGGGACAGTTTCTTGAGTTCGGTATCATCGAATAAGCTCGGTCATTTCCCCTAAGAAAGCTGGCCAAGGGGACAGGACAGGGGCAGTTATGCCATTTTCGAGGCCTTCTGTGGCCTGAGTGCAGAGTGTAAAATATAGTGTGCTTGGGTTTCACTGGGTTGAAATCAGCACATACATCAGGAAAGGGCTTCAGAAAAGGAGGAGATGGATCCAAATGTGAATATATGAGAAAACAAATGGAAGTGCTAAACAAATGTAAGGAATTATGGTTCTCACTGTCCAATGGCCAAAGAGTAGTGAAACACGCATTGTTGTACCTTATTAAAGGTAGCACAAGCTCTCTAGGAGGCAACTGACAACATATATCAAGAATATTTAATCAAATAAGCAATTCCTATCTCAAATAATCAGAAACGTGAACAAAGATTTATGTGCAACATTATTTATAATAGCAAAAAGTTGGGGAGAAAAAATTCCTATATAACAAAAGCGAATAAGTTATGATTTCTCTATATGATGGACTATTATTCAGCCTTTAAAAAGGTTTATGAAAAAATTTTATCACATGAAAAAGTGTTCACAAGATTATGTTAGGTAAAAAAGTAAGTACAAAATTATGTAATAATGATCCAACCATATAAATATGTGTAAAAAACTGGAAGAAATTCATAAGTAGTTGAACAAGGGTAGAGTCTGGTTGGTTGATTTTAATTTTGTATACTTTTTTGTATTTTAAAAATTTTTTACAATAAACATCTTATTTTTAAAATTAAAGTTACTGAATAAAAACTAATTTTCAGAATAAACAGCTATTGTTTCTAATAGAAAAGTAGAAAAACATTCAAACTTTTACTTTAGGTAGAATTATATTTTAACAGAAATGCGGTCACTAGAGCTGTAGCTAAATCACATCATTTTAAATATTAGAAAATTATTCATTAGTCTCATTTCATATTCAAAATTCCCATTCACACAGTTCAGTCTCCCTGCAAGGATTAAGGACTCTTGGTATCACTCTACACATTTTTCTTAGGAGTAGAATAAAATGCTTTGTCCAAGGACCTACTTATTTTCCACTTTTGCAGCATACACTTGATCTTTTTCCACTGCTACATGGCGCTCTTCCGACACACTGTAGTACAGAATCATCTCTTCCATCAGAACTTCCAACTTATGTATCTCTTGCCATGGCTGGATGACAAAGTAGCCCGGGTGACAGGCCACAGGCACATACACATCCATGTGTTCCCCTGGCTTTGACAAGTGGACGGGAGGTGGCAGTTCCTCCATGAAGAAAGAGCTGGTGCGGTCCACCACGGACTTTTTGATGACATCTGTGAGGCTCTTTCTGAAATTCTCTCCAGCGTTGCTCACGATGGGAGTGTTGCCACTTTTGCTGCTGGGAGAGCTACCTCCACTGGATATGGCACTCAAAAACACATCCTTCTGATGCTTCCACAAGTCTGCATTTGTAATCTGGCGATTAATACTACGATGGGGATCAGGGAAGTTCTTAGGAGTGAATAAATAAACATGTGCAATTCTTCTGGTTTCATCCACTTTTGTAACCTTTGGAAAACACAAAAAAACAATTTAAGAACTCTGAGTTCACACTGAAGTCAGAGAGGTGGTTATAATATTAATGTTATATATCAAAACACAGTATTTTACACACACACACACACACACACACACACTTCCTCAAAGCCATTTTAAGGTCAAATGAATTATCTATCACAGCTGTATCAATGAATAAGCTCTTGCGTAGTCTAGAAACCAGTAGTAAGTTTATGGAAGTGAAAAATTGCTGACTTCTAAAATCGTTGAGAATACTTTTATAACTTGCCTGAGGTCATTATCACTGAGAGGAAATGATTCTATATATCGTGATTTAAAAAAATTTTTAATGTCATTTTAAAACACTCAAAATAGAAACAACAGTAAGTATAATGAATCCCCCATGAGCTCATCACCCAACTTCAACAATAAAAAATAATCATTATAATGGGAAAATGTCCCATAAGCATTCTGCTTAAGGCTGGTGCACCCTTGGACTGGGAAAGGAAGGGAAAAGCTTTGACATTCACCATACCCTTCGGGACCTATGGTCTAAATTCCCTGTGTGGTCCTAATATCTGCTCTCACCCCTGAGAGAAGAGGAACCATGGGAGAAAAAATGGAAGAAATCTCCAGGCCGAAACTGCAGTTTTGCACCTTCTGCCCAGGGGACCTTTGACTTCCTAGCTACCCCTTTCTGCCAGAGGGGTGAGTGTCTGTATGGGAACACCACGCACTGATAACTGGAAGTGAACTGCTGAGTGTCCTAAAGGGCTGAGTGACTGTTAATTCTTCTCATCAGCTCCTCTGGTCTATCTTAGGAATGACTGAAAAAAGACACTTCTAGCTACATCTATCTTTTATCAAATTGGGCTAGAAACGAAAGGCAAAAACATAGGCATGAATATAGAAAGACTCCAGCAAGGCAATCCTTCTACAGTAACATACTGAAATTTTTTTTCCTAGCAAGATGAATCTATTTAAATTCATCCTTTGGAGTGCTAATGAAGTACTAACTGCTAATTCATTTTGATATTTATGATACAGAAGTACCATTTCAAAAATCAATCATTAAAAAATATTGAGTACTCAATACCCTGGCTTTAGGAGTTGAAAAAGTAGCTGAGAAAACAATATCCGTTATTATGTGGAAATTGAAAAATATAAAATGGCACATACTTGTGTGGCTATATATCATAAATTTTAGAGGCATATGAAGATAGAAAAGTCAATGTGAGCTAGAATAATCTAGAGATCTTCACAAAGCTATTTCCCAAGGATATGTCACTGTTAAATGTTCATATAAAATAATACTACTTGCAACAGTTAAAACAAATATCTCACATTTCTATTCTTGGAAATATGAACAATGATTTTATATGAAGATACAAAGGCACAGAAAAAGAACAAGCTAGTGAAATAAAGCAGTTTATAATCCATTTTACTTAAAAAAAAAAAAGAGGACTTACTTACCTGATTTTAAGAAAGATTTACCAAGTCTCTGTTGGAAACTTAATTCCTTATTATGGTATAAAATAGGAGCAAGGAACCATCTCTGCTACTTTATTAATAATGGAAAAATTATATAAAGGGTTTAAAAATAATACTGGAGGTAAAAGTCTTAAAACTTAAACCAGGTAGCATATCACTACACAAATAACCAACCTCTTGACTGTAAAAATGTGTCAGATGTGAAGGCATCAGTTTACAGTAAGATAAAATTATTTCACAAAAACCAAATGAGCCCTTCTGCCTGACAGCTCCCTTTCTAAATATATCAAAATTAATAAGATAACTAACCTTAATGCTACAGTCCGAGCAATTCAAAACAGAATCTCTTAACCAAAGCACAGCATCTGGGGTCCACATGCCAATAGATTGTGGAATATCTGCTAAACAGCATTTGATGGCCTGAAAAGAAAACATGATGGAAAAGTGAACATATCACCTTAAAATAGGGACTTATGAGTAATATCAATGTTATTTTCCTAGTAAGTCAGATGTTGCCAAGATAGAAAGCAAGAGATGACAATCATGGCACTGAGGCTGGAACATCTGCTGTGTTCCTGGCTCTGTTTGTGTTACTACAATTGTCTTTACTCCTATTATGAGTTAGGGCTTACACCAGGCACTTCACGTACGTCCTTCTCACTATACAATACTTCTGCATTACAGGCTGACCTTGTCACCTCATTTTATAGATGGTGAACAGATTCAGAGAGACTAATTTGTGTCAGATCACAAAACTGAGAAGACAGAATTGGGATTTAGAGCTGGGTCTTCCCTCTAAACCCAACTGAAAAAAAAAAAAAAATGAAGTGTCATCTGAAGGAAAACTGTCTCTTGTTGCAAAAATCTTTTTGAAGGCTATGTGCTTCATGCAGCATTTCATGTGTACCTTGTAGGTGCTGGACATTTGTGCTCACCTTTGGAAGGAGGTTGTAATGAGAGTTAAGGAGGGTAAGAAAAACTGAAATCCACAGACAGTTAAAAGCTTCATTTTCCCCAACACTTTTTACCTCTCGCCATCACTGCACAAGCTTCTGTAGGACTAATGCAGGGAGTAAAAGGTGACCTCAGGACTCCCTTCAGTCTCATGGAAAGAAGCCTTCAAGTTGATGGAGGCAGTTTTGTGAAGGAATGAAACCTGCTTCCAGGATTCCTGGGTTCCTTCTTTCTTCTCTGAGCCTCATCCTCCCCATCATGCCCTTCTCCCTTTGGGGCTCCAAGTCTCTTACTGTGCCCCATGGATAAGGTACCTTTCTTGGTGGGGAGGGAGTCACACACTCTAATTTCTGCAGGGCCAGGTAGGCAATGAAAGAGTGAAGTGGCCAAATGGGGCCAGCGCACTGGGCAGCATGGCCCTGCAGAGAAGAATGCCACTCCCTAACCTCCCACAGAGCACTGTCCCACAAAGGAGAGTGCTCAATACCGTCAGATTTTCTATTTTGTCAAGAGAAGCTAGAAGTAGGGATTTTTGTGTGAAATTTCAATTTTTAAATTTTGATTTTTAAACTTTGGCAACCAATCCACATTTTAAAATACTGTAAATGCCAAAAGCCCAAATCCAATATTCATGGGTTAGCTTTGGCTGACAGGCCATTGATTTACTGGTCTGATTTAGACCTCTTGGGGAGATGCTGTTAGCCAGAGGCTTGTACTAGCTGGCTTTCAAGGTTCCCCCAAATTCACATCTATCAAACAAAGAATGTAGATAAAATTAATAGAAGAAAATTCTCATGGCTTTTAATGCTGTAGCACAAAGAAGGTAACATTATGTGACTTTCAGTCAGAAGCAGTGGGATAGTCACCTTCTTCTCCAGCCCAGAGAACTTTTCTAGGTAAGGCTGGCCCTGGCAGATGTTCTAACAAGGGGTACAAAGGCCAGAGGTGTTATCAAGTGAAATAGCACTTAAAAGTCTAACAATTTTCAGCGTTATAGCTGAGCAAAAACAAGAGTAAAAGTAATCTTGAAAATTGCTTCTCTGTAAGTCACTTTAGAAAAGGCAATGGTGACTAGAGTGAGAGAAATTATAAAAGCCATGATAATTATCGTCAAGTGCTTTTTATTCATTGTGTTGTGATGGCATAAAGTATCTTCTGGCAAATATAAAAGTCAAGCGGCCTTTTGAAATTACAGAATGTCAAACAATTTTATTTTCAAAAAATGACTAATTTCTGTACAAAATCCTCTATTCCCAAAGGTAGGAAATAGTTCTTAACAATTTTAACTAATTCAAAATTTTTACCAATAGAGGAAGGATAGGTTCATTTTTTTACTAAAATCTATGGAGAAAAGGTCATATAAGAAACTGATTCACTATAAACAGATATCTAAAGATGATCACTACCTAATTAAACTAAGAATTCTGGAAGTAATATTTACATCAATAACCTGCGATTGTATAGAAGGCAGCATTGACATCTAATTGTTAAAATCGAGCCTCTAACTAGACAACATAGCCTAATGACAATATACTTAAAAACGAACATTTATTAAACAACATTCTGTAAGTCTGACTAGACTTGTTATCTAAGTCAGTTGACTTCTACATCTGAAAACCAGTGAACAACCACATCTGGATTGTTTCCAATTTTGTTACACATTTCCATCATTATCAAGAACAAAACTGAAAGGGGGAATCTCACAACCTGATTACTGATACATCCAAATCTCTTCCAGCAAACCTCCCAGGCCTGCAGCATATAGTACCTGAGGTGGTATTGCAATCATTTCTTGTAGAAACCGAGAGGGAATTTCCCTGAGCTCAGACACTTTTACGGATGTCACGGTGCCAGAATCCAGAAACTGAACATCAAGAGCCCGGCTGCTGTGAACGTTTGTGATCTGCAATGAAACAAGTGTTTCCTAATTCATTAGCACATCCAAAAGGTCAAGATGTTTCTGTGCAATTACATTTTGTTCAACTCTACATTGCATATAAAAGGCAACAAAGACTATGTGTGTTATTAAATTTTCTCTTATTTTAAAATGTACTTACAAGTATCCTTTTAGAGTAGAATTGATTTCAACATCTAATTGTTAATTCATTTAATCAGTAATAATCACTAAACTAATAATTATCAGTAAAATTAATAAACAGTAATATTTACTATGTTTTCAATTCTAGGACACTATCGATTATAAAACAATTTGATACATTATTATATAATGCTGATCATAAGAGGCAGTCTGTTCTCTAAAATATTAAAATGTGAGGAAAAAAACTATTGTGTCTTAGTAGTGAGGAAATAAATATAGAGACAGAGTTTTACTTGTAGGTAAATACCATATATTTTTAAATCATAACATACTTTGTTATTTTATAGCTCCATCATCATAAAACCTAATGATAATTTGTACCATTTGTCTTAACTAAAAAATTGAAATTCAGAAAGTTGCAGAGAGGTAAAATACATTGAAAGTAATATACTCAAAAATGGGAAAATTATACACCGAGTCAAAGCAATAATTACCTGTGATCAAATGGCAATCTCACAATGTAAGATACTGGGTACACCCTAAAATGACTGTAATTTTCCTTAATAAGCTGTTGTGATATTTGCCATCATTGAGCATAGTTACATTGGCCAAATATAGCCCCATGGGGATAGTTATCTGGGCAGGGACTTCTGCCTATAACTGCGCTAACTGCCACCTTAAGAATGGTGGTGCCTTCAACATGGTGACTGTCAAGAAGAACTGGAGTAAAACAGGTTGGTACGAGTCTAGTTAGGAGCTAATCTGGACATTTCAAACAGGGGAGAAGATGGGCAAAGAGACATATATTTCTCACGTGTGGGGTCTGAAACCATTTTGGTTATATTGGAGCATAATGTGAGGGCAAGGCAAGAGAAAAAGCTTGGAGATAGGCACAGGCAAGGTCTTAGAGAGCTGGATATAATGTCTTAAGGAACTTAGGCTTTATCTTGTAGATGAGAAGAAGCCAGCATCGAGTCTCAGGTAGAATGAGATGGTCAGTTTTAGAAGAAGCCATATATTGTTGGTGGTAAAACTTGGTGAGGGTTTTGAATTGGACAGATTGGGTTTTAAATCTCATCTCTCCTACTTTCTAGCTCAGTGACTTTCCTCATCAGTAAGAATGGAGATAGTAGAGTTTGTGAAGATTAAATGAGATCAGTCATGCAACATTTAACAACATTTAGTGTCTGGGAAATAGTAAGCCTCATCAAAAATGGAACATATTATTATTTGCTATTATTTGCACCTTGGGTTGCTTACTCTAGCGGTATGGAGCTTAACTGAAAGAAGAGTAAAGGCAGAGAAACGAGTTGGTATGGTATTGCAGTGATCTAGATAAGAATTGACAAAGCTGTAAAATTGGCAATTTGGTGATTAGTTGCACTAGGGGTTGAAGAAGATAGAGAAGACAAAGATAACTCTTAGGGAACAGCTTGAATAGCTACAAAAGTAGAGGTACCACCAAAACACAGACAGGAGGAAGACAAGGATGGAGAAAGATAATTTTAGTTTCAGACATGTAGATCTTGAGGAGTTTGTGAGATAGACATTAGGCTGGCTTTTTTGCTCAAATCTGAACCTCATCAAGGTCTGGAAAATGAATTTAGGAGACATTAGGACAGAGATGATAACTTGAACTATGAGATGTGATTACCTAGAAGGATGCAGAGGCTGAAAAGATTGATGATCCAGGATAGAAATGACACTTCAGTGATAGGGATGAGGGAGAGGTTTAGTTGAAAAATAAGAGAAGGAATCAATAGAATATCGTGAGGAAAATTAGGAGGATTTGATAATATGGTAGCCTAGTGAGAAGAGAATCTCAAGTTTCAACACTTGTTAGATGTAGCAAAGAGATCTGGTAAAATAAGACCTGGAAGTTACTAATTAGATTGTGTAATTAAGGTGCTGTTAGAAGAACAGGCTCTCTGATGAAATGCAGGCAGAAGGCAAACAGCAGTGGCTGAGGACTGACTGGAAGGTGAAGCAGAAAGTGAACGCAGACTACTCAGGATGTGTTTGGAGGAAGAGTGATGGTAGGGAGAGGGATGGCCAAGGAATAGAGTTGGCTAGATGTATGGAATAAGTTCAAAATGTACAGGCACTAAATAAAGCTTAAATATGTCAGGAAGAAAACATCATTTAAACACAGGATCTGCTTTTCATTAATCACTTTTCTTTCCTTAACTTTCTACACATCACTAAAAGAACGAATTTTTTTGCTACCTCACAGGTAAACAATACACAATTTGATAATAATAAAAATAATACTAGATATTCATCTAAAGTATTTGAGCAAACGTTAAAAAGGCATTTTTGCCAAAAAGGCATAACCTGATTCTACACATAAAGAATGGTTGAGAGATACTCTACAAAATATTGCTACTGTTCAAAAGGCCACAAAGCAACTGCCAGGTTGGAGGAAACTGAGAAGACACGAAACTAAGTACAACTTGGAATCCTGGACCAGAAAGAGGACATTTGAAAGACAATCTGAGAAATGTCAATAAGTTCCGGACTTTAGTTAATAATAGTGTACTGATGTTAATTTCCTGGTTTTGATAATGGTTATGCAAGATGTTAACATTTGAAGATGGTCAGTGAGGGACATATGGGAACTCTTTGAACTATTTTTGCAATTTTCTAAAAGTCTAAAATTATTTCAAAAGTTACAAATGAAGTATTTGTACATTTATATATTATACACTGAATAGCACAGAGCTTTAAAATTCAAATAATGCCATGTTCTTTTTAATGAGTCATGCATGTATTTGAAGTTTATAGCTATGCAGACAACTCTTGGTCATATAACACCAGACCTCAGCCTTCTGACACACATTAATTACAATAATTACTTCAAAATTGCTGTTTTCGTTAAAATAGACAAGACCAAGTTGTTTTTAAATAAAGGGAAAGTTGGTATAATTAAGTTATGTAAATATTGCTATGCAGTATTAAAAAATCAATAAAGCAATGGCTCTTACCTTCCTATGGTTGGCTTCTTTGAGAATCTTATGAAAATTATGGATACCTTCCTCCCAAAGTACATAATACACACACTTATAAACACACATACAATTTTCAAGAACCCCTGAAAATAGAGGTCCTTGCACCTAGATTAAGAACCTCTGAAACAAAGGAAAAACAGAAAAAAATAAAATAAAATCAAGCCCAAGTTTGCAATTTTAGCAACTGGGAAAACTAGGTTATCAACAACAACAAAAAAAAAAAAAAAGAAAAAAAAAAGGAAAGATGTAAAAAGATAGTAATAACAAAAATAAAAAATCTACCTTTGAAAAACATATATAGAAATACATGATAAAACATAATGAGATGCCTTTCAAATTCATAACTGAGCTTGCAAGAAAATAAGACAGTTATTAGGGACTGGAAATAGAGGAGTATGTGAACATTAAAGACAAAACCGTGCTGGGCAGGAGGGAGGCCAGGAGGGTGTGAGGCTCCCTCAGGAAGCCAGAACTCTCACAGGGCTACAGCCTCAACAGAAGGGGGACTTTCAAGAGCAATTAGGCAATATCTAGTGCAGCTGAAGATATGTATTCCCTATACCCGGAAATTCCATTCCTACATATGTACCCTGGGAGATATACACAGGAAAGTTCACGGTAAGCACTGTTATCTAAATATCCATCATCAGGAGAATGAAGTATATAACGTTGACATAGTCATACACTGTTATGTCATACGGCAGTGAAAACAAATGAACTAGAGCTACACATGTCAACATGGATGAATCTCACAAACATAAAGAATGAAAAAGTATATCTCAGAAGAACAAATACATTTTATTATTTACATACATTTTAAAAACATTTATTCATTTAGTTATATTTTACTCATTTTTTATTGTATTGTATATACATATTCATTTCTATATTTCCACTACCTATTTACGAAAATATATAGATAGTAAAAATGTGTGCATATAGATACACATAGAGTAAAAGTATAAAGAAATGAATAGGAATGAGAAGCACCAAATTCAGTTGGCTGCTCCCCCAGGAGTGAGAGAAGAAAGAGGGTGCACAGTGAGAACGTCGACCATATTGGTCATGTGTTACTTCTCAAACTGGCAATGAGTACGTAGATGCTTATTCTATTTTTTAAAAAATTTGTTTGTATATCTGAAATATTTCATAACAAGTTTAAAAAAAGTCAAGTGACTGATTTTACCTCAACTCGTAACCATTTTCCTTTGCAATGGAAGAGGCAGATTTTCCCACAGAAGGGTAAGGAAACGAAGTACTCTGAGGTCATGTGCTACAAAACAGAATTGCATGACACTTTTATTACTCTTAGCAAAGAGTATATTGCTACGTCATTAGAAAAACAACGCTGTGGCACAGGCCAACTGTTTCACCCATATGTAATCAATGGATGCACGGCATGTCCAGGGGTTATAGAATTTCTGCCTTGTTTCTCATACATTTGTTGATGGCAGTGATCTATTCTCCTTCCATGGCTTATAAATCAGCTCTGTTAAAATTTCTGAAAATGTCAGTGTGGAGGTCAGTATGATTCATCCCGGCTCTGGTACCATCAGTTAAACACAAAGAGAGAGGATGAATCTGACAAAGAGGAGACCAACAAGCTGAATGAAAGTGAGGAGGTTGGGCTAGCTGTCCAATCTAAGGCCTCTTCTTTTCATCTTTTTACATATAGATTCAAAAATAAGATTTTATTTCCAAAACAAATGTTATCAACACAAATATGGATATCAGTGCCAGTGAAATGCCAACACACGATGGCGTAGGTCTCTTCAACCTCCTCTTCTGTTGTAGCTTGAAGCTGGGGACTTGCCATGGTCTCTTTCCTTCAGGGTGAGTGTGTGTATTCCCCCCATAGGTAATGTCTCCACTCGGGTAACAAGAGCACTAGGGACTATGAAGAGTGCATTTCACCGCCGTAGGTCATAAGCACATGCGTGCAAATGAGTCACTGGAATCAGCCTCTCTGGGTGTCTCAGATTTCTCCAAGACAGGTTAACAAATCAAATTTAAGTTATATATATATATATATATATATATATATAATATATATATATATATATATATTATATATATAAAGCATCCGTAACACAGAAAGAGATAAAGCTATAGATCTAATAATGCCTCAATTCTAGGCTGTAGTCTGAATATAGGTTTAACCTGATTCAGCAAGTACTTTGGAATACCTAGTCTATGTAAGACACTGGATTAGGTACTACAGTATCTAAATGAACTAGGTACTTACCAGTGCCAGGTAAAGCTCAGTCTCTGCCCTCAAGAAGCCTACATTCTAGTACAGCAACAAATCCCCAAATAGTTAAAATTCAATGCTGCTGCGTAAGTGCCATGAGGTGCTCTGTGTGCTTTGCAGATTAGAGGGAAGGGTTCACTTCCAGGGGTGAGAGGGCCTGGGTTGAAGTGGCATTAGCGTTTAGTCACTTGGGAACTACAGCACATTCTGGATTATGACTATAATGTCCTACTGGATGTAAGGAAATCAACTTAGAACCTTAAAACAAAACCTCTACATATCCTGATTCAGAAAAGAATTAAAAGGGGGATCATTTCATAAACTCTATAAATGTCTAACCAATGTACTGTATGCTTGAAACTAATAATAAAATAAAATGCTAAAAAAAAAAAAAGAAAAGAATTAAAGGGTAAGATTTTTTTAAAATAAATTTCAATTGTAGAACCACATATACTGAGGCGGTAGTTTCTCAGGGACTGTAAAAAGCTTGGGAGTGATGCCTTAGAAGTCTTATTCTACTCCTAAATTCCATGGTCTCATCTTTGCCCTAGGCAGAGGAGCCAGCTGGCTCTAGCAGACAGACACAGGCAGCTGCACTAAGGATCATCAACTGCGCCTTGTAAGTAACAAACCTACCGGTTGTTGAGCACTTAGTTTGTGCCCCACACTGTGCTAAGCTGTCTTGCGACTTCTCCATGTGATAATCCTATGGGTACACACTATTATTTTCCTCATTTCACAACGCAGAAACTGGTGGGGTGTTGCTGGTTTGTTTTTGGTTTTTTGTCTTTTGTTTTAAATTATGCGGTCTATGGTTCTTAAGCCCTATTCTAGAAATTCTACCTCAAACTATTCAAAAGCTACTCGTACAATTTAGTGACCACTCTGATTTGCAATTTTAAGACAATTTTAGAGGTGCATGATGCTCTGCCATACCTTACAATGGAAGTAGTCCTCTATCTTATGCAGAAGGTCATTGAGCTTGTTCAGACCCTTACAAGGTACCTGGCAGTAGAGTGTGCCATCAGAGCAAATATTAGTTACTCTGACATTTGTGTACATGGCATCAACCTGGAAGGAACAAAGGACACACAAGGGTGCTTGAGAACAAAGCATGGCTCTTACCTACCTAAGGGGTATCTACTTAAATATCTCATTAAAAGTCTTTATATTTTAAAATCTTCTAAGCTGGAGGATAGATAGGATAGAATGAAATTCATAACTTAAATGTAAAAAAACTAATTTAGATACCTCTTTTCAAAAGGCATATCTGATATCATCTGTGTCAGGCACAAAGTTGACATTTTGTATACACTAACTTATTACCACTTTCCATTGTCTGAAAAGCTGAGAATATCCTTGACTTTATTTTCTCCCCATTAATTTAGAAAAAGAATTATTACATAAAACATTTTTTGCAACATTAACAGAAATAAAAATAAAAATCTCTCACCAAATCAATCCCGTTATCAGCCTACTTTCCAATCTATATCCACAGACAACATGAATTTTAGTAATTTTTAAAAACTGTAATCATAGTAAAGGTTTAATTTTAGCCATTTTTAGTCAGATCCTAATATAAAGACAATTCACTGTTGTTCTACTTTTCCCAATGTAGCTATGAAGCCTTTAAAATGATCATTTTTAGTATCTCATCCTACTCTTTAAAGAGGCTGTTCTATAATTTATTTAAAGGTTTCCTTCTTTGTGGACATTTATGTTCTTCACATTTTAAAAATGTTAAAGTTAATAATTTAATAAATATCTTTATTAATCTAATTTTCCTTTCTTTTGTACTATCCTCCCCTATTAACTTTGCAAAATAATTCCATATAAAATTAATACATGCTCATTGTAAAAACTGTAAAATTAAAAAATTCCAATTCCTAATAATTACTTTTTATGTTTTGGCATTTTTCTCCTTTTCCAGCCCTCCCCTCCCCTTTTTCTCAATATATATGTAACCTGTCTCTATGCAGTGTTAGTCTAAAATCTACAACATTCTTTTCTGATAACCTCCTTTCCTACAATGTGTATAACAGATGACAATAGTGGGCACAGTGGTACCTGAAGGTGAACCTCTAATGACTCATCACATATAGCCTTTAAGCAGGTAGCATTGATATTGACATCATCGTCTCCTGAGGTATCGTATAGAACAACAAGTGGAATGTCAGCTTTTTCAAGTATTTCCACTGCAAAGATCTTCCCACAGGTTAAAGATTCAACCACCTTCACTAAACCAGGATCATCACTTAGAACTTCCAACCCTAGAAAATATCAAATATTTAAATTTCTACTTAATTAGCAGAATCATTTTAAGATGGACAGATTGCATTTTTTGGCAACTTATTACAATTATGAATCTATTATAAATTCTTAAATTTTAGAGGGGAGCTTTGTTTTACAATTTTCTTTATATAACCTACCTTTAGGTTTTAAGATATGTTATAATGTGAATGCCCCTTTTAAATGATTACACTAAGGCAGGCAATCTTAAAAGAAGAAGAAAATTTGATGATCAATCAGAACTTCTACCTTGGCAGAAACAGCCTTCACTTTATATACAAACACATATTAAAAAAAAAAAAAAGACTAATACGTATGTTATCAATTTCTGTTGCCAGTCATGTATTTGTAATATTCTTCCTAAAAATATACCTTTGACTTTTTAAATTTTCTAAATATACACAATTATTTCTTTCTTATCAAATAAACATACATTCATTGGAAATTTAGACAATAACTTTTCTTCTTTCTTTCTTTCTTTCTTTCTTTCTTTCTTTCTTTCTTTCTTTCTTTCTCTTTCTTTTTTCTTTTCTTTCTTTCTTCCTGTACACCAAGTAATTTCCTGACTTATCATAGAAAGATTAGTGTTTAACATAATATGGGTATCAGGTGAATTTTATTGTAGTCTAATTACTCTTTAAATTCTTTGAAAATTGTAATTCCATGTATCACATATGTGATGACTCTAAATTAATCTACTAAAATTAGCTCATCATATCCCCGATGGTACTATAATGTCTATTTCTATATTTTTCCCCCTTTAAATCCATAAACGAAAGCTCACAGACTCCCCCTGAGCCACCTTTCTCCCACTGTTGTTCTGTTCTCCAGACATATAACTTTATTGCTTTTATCAAACTTTTCATTTCAGCATCCCAAATCTTGTCCTATGCTCTTGATATGTTCTTTTCAAAACTATCTCCCACAGGTTTGTAACAGACTTTTAAAATTACTTGAGATTTATCTCACAAATAGAATTAAACTCAGCTTCTCTGACACAAAGACTTACCCCTGATAGGAAGGAGGGATTTCTTAACAGGGCTAATTTTCATGAAAGAATTTGGATCATTTTCTGAATTGAGCTCAGGCTCCCCTGGCATTATGCATACACATTTCAATGCCCTTCTTCATTGTTAACATGGCCACTGCATCCTCTGTACTTTCCAGTTATCCCTACAATGCCACTCTCACACACGTGCATTCCTCTATGCTTCCCTGAGGAGGAAAGACTAGCACAGTGATACATCATCTGTGCCAGAGACTGAACATGACCTACAGCTGAACTAGTGCTTGGAACACAAGGGTGTGTTACTTGGTAATAAGCAGCACCTACAGAGTCCATCTCAATGGGAATGAAGCGGAGAGCCACTTTACAACATGTCGAACATGATTTAAACTAATCAGATCCCAAATACAGGGCCTCCAGCAGTTACTATGGCAGTTAGAACAACAACAACAAAAACTCTTTGGGATGGCTAATACACATTTTTATAACAAAATAAAATATATGTTACATATAACAAAAAATATAGGAAAAACTATCACGTTTTCATAATGATTACATCTGACATAGACTACATAAAACATGAATTTAAACCTTTCAAGAAATAATACATTATAAAACCTTCAGATACTTAGTATCTAGGATTTAACTACACAAAAGTACAATGATGGTAATGTATTGAAATGGAAAGAGCTTTAGAGAAAGTTCCTCTTACCTGCTAGCTTACACTTTGTAGCTTGGAATGAGAGTGAACAGAACTTGGGGTTCAATTTGTATGCTTTGCTCTTTTCAACATTTTCACTAAATCCATAATCAACATAGCATACCTAATAATAAAAACAACAACGTTTAGGTTCAAATAAAATTCTTTATCCTCACTTTAAAAAAAAACAAAAAAAAAACAAAAAAGAAACACTTGATGCACTTAAATGGCTACATTTTATTTCATAATCATCACGTTAAGTGGCAGCAACTACCTGGGATGTGCCTGGAGAAGTGCCCCTTACTTAGCCCGGAAGAGAAAGGCTAAGGCTGGGACCAGGGAAGCCAGGCCCCACTTCTTTACTGTGCCTTCGTCGATAGGGAGAAAAGGAAAGACTGCTGAACTCTAATGTCCTGCTGTTGCCAGCTTCTCAGCACCACACCCATCTGGTTCTGCCAGCGCTGGCTGGCCTACCCATCCATTAGCGCATAATGCCTGCATCACCTTATTCCTTCTTGATTTACACACTTCCACTAAGGATTTGCATCCTTAGGCAACAGTATTTGTTTCTAGAGAGGATGTCACTCTGGTGGTATTTATCATAGTCTAAATCCCCAAAGCAGCACTTGTGATGGCTGCTCTTGGCTATTATGCTTCCAGGGACCAAAATGATTTGCCGATGACAAAAATGATGTCATAGCTGGGTAACCTTGAATTCTACACTGAAAATATGGGTAGGACTTCACCTAGCTCACCAAAAGGCCCCAAATCTTCTGGACAGAGTTCTGTTTGCAGAAACGTGCAGGACACTTTCTCACCATTAATACAGATCATTAAGAGCCTGGATATTATTTTTAAAGTATTAATAAAACCTTCATTTGAAAAGGACTATATAAATAAAGCCTTGTTTGAAAAAAATAAAACCTGGAAACATTAAGCTATGGTTTAGAGTGATAACTAAGAATCTGAGAGAAAGTGGTGAAAAATGTAGTATGATTCTCTAAGGCAGACGATAGTTATCATAAAAAACAAACAAACAAACAAACAAAAACATGACAAAATCCAGAGCAAAGGCATGGCAAAGAAAGATCAAGTAAGAGAGAATTCTACTTAATACAGTAAAATAAAATTTGTAGCTTCTTAGTACCTAAATTATGGTACTAAAATACAAAACAAAAATTCTCCCAGCAGAGAATCTAAGGGGGGGTGGGATGCGGGGAGAGAGAGAGACAGACAGACAGACAGACAGACACCACTAAAGCCTTTCCCTGAACACCCGATAATTGTATATCTTATATTGAAAAGGATCATCTCTTAAGAGTCCATATCTTGACTCAATGTGCCCTTAGACCTAGATCTCCAGAAGGGTTCCCATATCAGCTGGCCAGCCAGCCATTCAGTACACTGGTTCATTTTTCCAATCCCAAATTAGCACCTGTTCTCCCTTCCCATAGGCCTCAGGACTCAGGCAGCTTTTGTTTCCTTTAATAGCAACTGCCACCTACAACTTGGATTCTGCTCTTCCCAGACCTAAAATGGAGATAATATGATCCAACGACAGAAAATAATATGTGAAATCATGATTCCTGGGGAATGGAGAATATATTTCTAACATCAACAGACTAAAGAATAACTGCTCTAAAATCTTCAAAAGGTTTCTGTGATGTTTGGAGCTTGTTTCTTTTTTGAATCACGGCACCATATATTTGTATGGCAGCTGAAGTTTATAAAACATTTGCCCATGGATTGCCCAGTCTGCCTCTCACCACACTCTGCCCTGTGTCCTTTGCTCTGTGAGGAGTGGTGAAGAGTGTTTCTCTAACGCCCTGGGAGCAGTGCAAGCAGGCTCATATCCTGGCATCAGGCCCCAGTCCATTCCTGATTCTCTGGCACCATCAAGTGGCTAAATGTCTCACAGCCACCTGAGTAATCAGTAGACATCACTGGGATGTGGGCCTGGGTCAGGTCAAACTGGTACCAGCCTCAGGGGGTGACCACATGTTCCTTTTCCTCACTTACCAAGGTCTAGGGAAAGCAAAGAGGGAATCAGTACTTGCCGTCAGGCATAGTACCATTCAAGAGAAACAAGACTTGCTAAGTAGCTGAGGTTTCTCCAGATAAAGGGAAAAATTCACCCCTATCTGGTTCATGGAGGTATGGGGAACAATATCAGGCAGCCTTTGTTTCCTGATTTGCTACAACTGCTGCTGTCTTGAGAGCTTACTGCTGTACAGTATATCAAGCTACCCTACCTATTCCTAACACTAGCCCTCGGCTCTCAGCAACAATCAACAGATGGTCACTCCCTCCTATATGAGACACTGTCTCGTTCTGGCTTCCACGATCCTGCCCTCTTGGTTTTCTTTCTTTTTTGGCTATTCTTACAGTCTTCTTTGCTTCTCTAATGCTCACCATCTAAATGGTGACATGTTTCAGAGCCTGGTTCCAGGTCCCCTTCTCCTCTCTATTGGTATTCTTTCTCTAGGTGATCTTAACCTAGTCCTATAACTTCAGATGGCACCTATATGCTGATGCCTCCCAATAACATATATCTCGAGTCCTAATTTCTCCCTGAGCTCCAAACTCATCCATGTGAAACCTGATAGCTAATCTCTAACCTACAATGTCTTAATTCTCCTCTACACTGGTTCTTCTCCCTGACTTCCCAATTTCAATAAGTGACACCACTCTCCACCCAATTGTTCAAGTCCCAAATGCAGCAATCCTGAATCTTCTCTTTTCTTACCTTTCTCATCCAGTGAATTAGTGTCCTATCAGTTCTACCTCAAAATACACCCTGAAGGTGTCCTACTACCTGTCTCCACCACTGCCACCATAATCCAGGTTACAATTTACTTACTAGCTATTGCAATCGCTAACTGATCTTACTTTCCTTCTTTGCCCTACTATAATTCATTCCCCACACAGGTACTGGAACAATAAATCAGATCCCATCTTCCTGCTTATTTTTTCCTTTACAGTTATTTTCCATTACAGTACCCTGGTTATTTCCTTCACTGCACTTAAATTGTCTCATTTATTTATTGTATACTTGCTCATTATCTGTATTTTTTCACTAGAGTGTAACCTTGAGAACAAAGACTTATTGTCTGTCTTGTCTCCCTATCCAGAATAGTGGGGTGTGGGGAGGGGGATGAAAAGTTTATCAAGCAGACCCTAGCATGATGATAGTATCTGATTTTACAGGTAAGGAATCAGAGAAGTTGAATATCTTTCCTGAGGCCACACAGTTAGAAATGGCAGTGCTGGGACTTAAACTCAGGCTTAAGTGACTCCAGAGCTTAAACTCCCACAGTAAAAGGAAGGAAGGAAGGGAGGCCCAAGTGATTTTTGCCCTGTGGATTTCAGACTGGGAGATATCCTTGTGGAGTATCTGCAGTATTTATTGTAAACACTGTTGCACTGTTAATGAGTCACTAGAGCTTGTGTACAGTTTGTCTCTTCATAAGCAATCTTTATGCCTTCTAATAGCTTAAGTTTTGTTGAAATTTTTAAAGGCAGGAAAATCGTCAGGAAGTAGAAGTTTACCTAGGAACATTTGGGCCAGTTATCTCCTATCAACTAGAAGCTACTCAGGTTTCTCAATGAACAGAAAGCAGTTTTGGGGCCCCACTGACTGGGGTTCTGATCACCTAGACTTCCTGTCCCCTGCTGCAACAAGGTTTCTGAGATATGCTAACCCTCCACCCCTACCCTTTCCTCCAATATCATCTCTCCTCCTGGGGTCCTGACCTTCCACTGAGGGGCGCTCTGGCTTTGGTTCTGGTACCCTCTCCCAAGCATTTCCCACTGCCACTCCCCCAAATACAAGTGTGTTAAAGGTTGACCCCTTTGTGGTTTTCTTTCCCAGAGGTAATGCCAGTGAAGACAGGGGCTCTCTATTGGAGAGTTTTCACACATGTAATGTCCCTAGGGACGGGCATTCCAGATACAGATAGGGAACAGCTAAGCAGAGTCTTTGGGGACCAAGATCTCAAACTCCAAATCATTTAGTCCAATGCCTTTGCTTTGTAGATCCAGGTGGGGTAATCCAACCAAGGACACATGTCCATTAAACAGGCAGAGTCAGGACTAGTGCCCAAGTTGCTAATCATACTGCTCTCCATCAGTCCAGTTATCACCTTGGTCTTTAACTTTTTATAGATTTTTTTTTCAAACTTTATCTAAGTATAATCTATATTGAATAAAGAATGCTCATTTAAAGTATAGTTTGATGTGTTTTGACAAATATACATACCCACATAATCACCATAATCAAGATAATAGACCTCATGTGCAGCTCCAAAACGTTCCCTCTTACCCCTTTGCAATTTACCTGCCTCCACCTCCTGTCCCTGGCAACCACTGATCTGTAACTACAGATGAATTTTACCTGTTCTCAGACATTATTGCTATGTAATTATTCAGTGTAACTCCTTTCTGTCAAGCTTCTTTCACATGACGGTCTATGAGTTTTTATCCATGTGACTGTGTTTTCAGCAGTTCATTCCTTGTTATTGTTGAATAGTATCCCATTATTTGGGCAAACTACAATGTGTTTATATGTTCACCTATTGTGAATATTGGGGTTGTTTCCAGTTTGGGACGATTAATAATAAAGCTGCCATAAACTTTGTATACAAACCTTCTTGTGGACTTACATTTTCTCTTGTGTAAACATTTAAGTTTCATATGAGTAGTTAACTTTATAAGAAACTCTCAAACTGTTAGGCAGTTTTCAGTTCTTTTAAGTCAGGTCAAATTACTTAAAAGTTTTATCTCTGTAGATTTGGTTAAGGAACTTCCTAAATTTCTCTGCGAATGGCAAAAGGTAGGTGGAAAGTCAGGGCCTCTCCTACTGAACAAACTAGGTAAAAAACAGAAGCATCTCTTCCTGACCACCTGACACTGTGCTTGAAGGCAGGGGTTTCAGGGGAGAGCACCTGATGGACCTAGGTCTGGGTTCATGGAAGGGTTATTTGTACTTAGTACCACAAAAGAGATTATTTGCCAGGGGCTGATGCTAGCACAAAGGACAGGTTTTATTTTTTAATTTTAAAAAATTTATTCTCAATTATAGTTGACATTTAATATTATATTAGTTTTAGGAACGGGTTTTATATTATGAAACAGAGGCCAAAGAAATAGAAGTGTATTTCTGTGCTTGCAAAATCTAGACAAAACTGTATCTTGAGGGCAAGAGTTCTAGTTCTGTCTCTGCACTGAGGGTAAGAAGGGGCAATAGGGCAGAGGCTGACCACCAGGAATGTGGCCAAATCTTGAAGTCTTAGAGCCTGTTGATGGAAGAGACTGGTGAAAGAGCTCTCTGATCTTCCAAAATGACTGAGAGGGCAAGACTCAGAGCACATCTTGAGTCCTGTTTGGGGTTGTCCTCAGCTGACGGTGGAATTGGGGAGAGGAAGAATGTCATTTACTCTGATCTATATTGCTTCCCTCACTCCAAAGTACTGACCTTGAGCAAAAGCCCACAGAGCTCTGATCAGTATTTATTATATATTCCTGGAGAATGGGAATAAAGGGCTCTTTCTGATTAGGGGTTATAGATACTCCAATGGAGGAGAATTTTTTTCCCTTTACTTTTTTTTTTTTTAACTAAAACTCTGAGATAACATAACTACCACTACTTAAAAACTAACAACATTAATCTTTTGTAGATATTATCTTTTCAACTTCTGAAAAAAAAAACTAAATACAGTTTATCGTGTCCTTAGAATACACCATTAGAAGCAACATTTTATTTGAAAATATATGTGCTTGTCTTCATAATGCTATGACAAAGTAAACAGTGCTTGCCTTTATTTTGTTCTCTTCTGTTGAGATGATCTGTGCCCGTAACCAAGCGTCCTCCTCAGCATTTACAGCCAGCAACTGCCCAACATGCACCGTCTGGACTGGTGTGACATTAGAGTTCTTACTGTAATACTCCTTCATCTCATCTTCCATTAACTCCTGAGCAGCAGAATAGTCCTTGCCCACATATCTGAATTAGTTAAAGGAAGAGAACACAAATGAAGTAATGTAGAAGAAGGCAATCTATAGGAATTCATGAATATTACTGTTTTTCTACTGCCATCTTTTGTTCCAGTCTCAGACTTGCTTATGTCAGTAGAGAGGAGAATGTGTATTTAGCAACATTTATATCTTGATTAAGGAAAATATAACATTGTAGAGCTGATGCAAAAAAAGAACACGGTCCAACACATGACAAAACAGAGCAAATGCTCGACAACTATCCAGCAGCTGGAGAATCTTCAGGAGGATAAGGCTGAGGAAAGACTCCAGGGAAGAGAAGAGAGGAAGACACCGTGGGAAATGGAGACACCAAGGGAGGCCAGAAAAGCAAGAGTCGACTTAAGATTTGACTAAGTTTGCTGTAGATCTTTGCAGATTACTGGAAGAGCACAGTTTTGCCTTAACGAAGGCTGGGTCCAAACAAAGCTCAAGCTCTGAAAAACCAATGAAATTTTACCAGAGAAATACAAAGCCTTACACACACTAAACACAAGTATGTGATAATCCCTCCCCAACTTATTGAACAAATTTAAACATATTACAACAAAATGTTGAGTTCTGACACCCTTAAAAGAGATAACATATTCTAGGTAATACCTTTTAAACTGTTGCTTTCTGAGAAGTATTTTTTCAGAACTTTTTTTTTTTATCTCTTTTTACAATTTTCTGCTGTTGACAACTGCAGTCACCTTGTCCCAATTCATGCTATCAAAACATACTATTTACCTTCTGTCACAAATAGACTATTTTATTTTTGCCTTTCGGTCCTCAGAGACAATTCCATCAAAGGCCTCCTTCCAGGATGTAAAACCTGATGAGTCAAGTTTGGCTCCTTTAACAGGAGCTGTCTCAGCCATAGGATGAAGGGTTTCTAGCTAGAAGGCTATGCTGTCACCCAGCCAGGGAATTGGGGGATATGCCATAAGTACATCATTCTTTGTATTGTTCTAGCTTTTACCTAGGGTCCAAGTAGTCCTATAAACATTAAGAAATTACTCCTTTAGGAGTGGTTACATGTATTCTTGGTAATTATCTGCAGGACAGAAGACACCATAGTCAACTTATTTGTTACTAGAAAAAAAAATTTTAAAGGGTCCTATACAAAATGGAAAAAATGCCTCTTTTGAGGTAATGGCTATTTAAAAAAACAATTATTACATGCATATTATTCACTACAGAAACAGCTGTAGGAATGAATTGAGCTTTACAAATATTAAAGCACTGCTTGGAATGCAGCTGCATTCTTGGTTCTAAAGTTTCCTGGAAGACCTGTAATTCTGCCCAAGTGTCCATTCCCTGGGACCTGTTGTCTCATGGGACCTGCTGTAGTGCTGCTACAGCCCTAGGAGCTCAACTGGCAGAGACCTGTAGCCCTTGGTTTGGTAGACTTCCTAGCATGGACTCCTGCCAAGGAGGAGGCAGGTGGTGAGAAGCAGCATGAGATCTGCAGGCAGCTTCTGTCTCTGCAGCAATCAGCAGAGGAGGATAGCTACACAGCTTGGGTGGGGTAGTGGCATGACAGTTGGTATAATAGTGGGTAGTGGCAAGGAGGTCACACATTGTCCCCAAATTACCTGAGCAAGTGGGCAAAGAATGTATGTAGGCCAATTTAGGTATGCCATAATTATAAAGTTTTATAAAGTTAATTTTTGAGACTGGAGACAAGAGATTCCTACACTTGACCTGAGGATTCTGCTACAGTGCCTCTCCAGATCCTTTATGAGTCACAGGACTAGTTTCCAGAGCCTACTGCCTGCCTGGGTTATGATGTGGGTATTGAACAGGTCTCAGCCCAGCTGGAATTTGTTGTCTTCAGGGCTCTGGGGGATGCCAATGACCTAGGGTCATTCTAAGAAGAGACACTGCCTTTCTGCTGAACATGTACA
Organism: Eidolon dupreanum; assembly: GCA_028627145.1. NCBI lineage: Eukaryota > Metazoa > Chordata > Mammalia > Chiroptera > Pteropodidae > Eidolon > Eidolon dupreanum. Next base: position 137,370,214 of record CM053509.1, on the reverse strand, counting down.
ATGCTGGCTCCGGGATTCAAATTTACACTGGAAAAAAGGGATCTAAAAAATCTGAAGATCCTGGACCTAATCATCCTGGAATAGACTGGAACCCTCCTACTGAAATCCTAGACTGATCCAGATTCCTGCCAAACCTGCGGTAAGAACATCAGAAATCACATGATTGACCTAGGCTCAAGCTGGGTGCTTGGTCTCTGAAGATGGGACCAATGACCACTGATTGGTAAGAGATACGGAAGGATCCTGCCAAGGAGGCAGATTTAGATTTTTTTTTTCTAATAATGTCAAATAGTAAAAGTTAGCAACGTGCTCAACATCCTTCCTTTACCTGAATTTATTAGTGAACCATAGTAGAACCCCTAACCCTTAGCAATCTATTTATATCTTCAGGTCATACTGCATCTTAGAATAAAAGCTTTATACGTTTACTACCCCTGTACAAAACAAGACTTCTCCAAAGTTTCTATACATTCATCTAGTTTGAGCATCCCAAGATACTTAATTCTCATTACATTATCCACTCAGACTTAGTTTGTTCAAATAGAAGAGCTTTAATATTTTTGATCTATTCTTTCATTGAAGGACTTTATTTTTTGCGGTCTTTGGGCATTCCCAGCTCAGCTGACTCTCTGGAGGAATAACAGGGCAAACCATAAGGACATTTCGGTTGAAGAAGCCTGAATTTGTTCTGTTTCAGCCTTCCTTCTCCTGTTTTATCCTGCCACAGTCACACCCTAAGCTAGTGCCTTGAGAGATCCAGCTACATTCTGAGTCAGAAACTTCGAACTTCAATATCTTCTATGTAATCTGTATTTTCTCCAAAAGTCTAAGTCAAGTGCCTGGGGCAAGGCTGTTTTTTGTAATTCTAATTGTCATTAGCCACTTAGACAATGAATGACTCCTCCCAGGCAATGATATTAAAAGGCGCAAAACCAAAGCATGTTTGGGTCCAAGGTCTAATCTGATGTATTATTATACTCTGAAGGTGGTACTTAGCTATTTCTAATATTAGGAAAGGCCACAGAGCCCCAGATTAAATAGTATTAACTACTTAGTGGGTGACTTGCTTTTTCTATGCACTAGCTCTTTTGACATATATAGTTACTATTATGTTTTTCATGTAGGTTTTTTTCATGTTCAGAAAACATTATCATTCCAATTTTTAAAACTGTGAGTAATCTTTTCTCATTAGTTATATATTTTGAACATTTAACAAATATTAAGAATGTATGTAGAGATTCATCTTTGATGCTTGCCATCTACTAGGAGAGACAAATATACTTATATAACCATAAGTAGAAGAAATAAAAATTAAGTCTCTTAGGAGATACAAACAAAAATGTTCTGGCACTTGAAAGAAACGTGCAAGACAGGAAAAAAAGAATATTTTTGTACTTCATTATAACTCTATAGAACTTAGAATATATTATTCTTCCTCAACCCCCAGCACCCATGTGAATAGCCAAGTAACAACAGTATACCAGGGTACTAAAAAATTAGAAAATAAAACTTGCCTGATAACCACTTCGTTTGTGTTGCTCAGTTCAACCACCAACACAGATGGGGATGCCTCAGTTGGAATGATTAAGGGAGGAACTGTTACATTCTCCATAATGGTTTCAGTAGTTTCGGCAATGTTCTTTTCTATCTGCAAATATTCTTGTTCAATCATAGATTTGATATCGTAATCACCATGTGCTTGCCCTGAATCCTTCAGGATTTTGTCAGTGGGCAATGGAAGTTTAGCATAGAGAATGGCCTTCTGGGGATTTCCAGAAATGTAGTCTATGGTGCATACATCAGAAAGCGAGGAAAGATTTTTTAAGGCATCTTCGGGGAATTTCACTTTATACATGGCCTCAAATGCTTTTGGGAGTGCACTGGCCCAAAGACCACTTGAGTATTTCACCAGCAGCTCTCCAACTTTCTCTTTAAAATCTCCTGGCATAACTGTTGGACACCCTTTTGATGGTGGTATTTGTTTTGGAGCAGGTAGTGGGGATGGAGGCACTTTTTCGACATCCAGTTCACTTCTCGAAAGCTGCTTTCTCTTAGCTGGATAAAGGAGCAAATCTTGACCACCACTGCAAGGTTTTTCCACCTGAAATTTTTAAATAGAACAAATGAAAATGACTATAAACAACCTGCAAACACATTAATACATTTTAAATTTGAGAGCAACGCTGTTTTACAATGAAACAAAAGAATATTATGAACCACATTTCAGAAATACATGGAAATAAAATAGTATTAATTTCCCTTGTGAGGTATCTGGACTCCAAACCCTAGGAAATCATGAATGGTTCTGCCCAGTGCACCGTACATCTCATTTAGTTCTCCCTGCCAAATTCAAAGCAACGGCTTACCAAATTGACTGATTACAAGATTGAATGAAGCTATGAAAAGGTATCAGAACAGTCAGGAATAAATAGCTGGGAAGAAAGCTAGAAAATATTTAGATAAAACTGAAGTGCTATCTCTCTTCTTCCTGCAATATTCTGAGAAAACCCTCAGCTTCCCATTATTTAGAAAAAGACACTCCAGAGATAAGGTACAGTTTTTACAACCATTACAACAGAAAGTTAGCTGAAAGTGTTGCCCTTCCAACGAACAAGGGAATGATCAAATGCCTGGCATTTGTATGTTATCAATTTCTAATTTTATCTGCATAACATTCAGATAACATGAGAGGCATGGCAGATTGCCATCTCTGTGTAAGAGAAGAAAGAGAAACTGATGTATGGAACCATTTTTTCCAAGTTCTAAGACTTTCTAATACTAGACCAGGGATCAGCAAACTATAGGCTCCAGCCCAATGCAGCCTGTCACCTGTTTTTGCATAGCCCATGAGCTAAGAAATATTTTTAAATGGCTGAAAAACTAAAAGAATTATTTCATGATGTGAAAATTGTATGAAATTCAGTGTAAAGTTTTTTTTGTGTGTTGTTGTTTTTTTAACACAGCCATCCTCATTTCTTTTCTATTGCTTTTGTACTGCAATAGCAAAGTCAAGTAGTTGTGCAGATGGTAGGTGACAGTTACATAGCTCTTGGCTTGCAAAGCCTTAAAAATTTGTTATCTAGCCCTTTACAAAAAGGTTTCTCAACCTCTGATTAGACTGAAGTTAGTATTTACAGGCTTCTGAAATGTTCCTATTTTGTCAGATCCTGCTCGGCTATTCCTTGGCTTCAATTTAAACCCTTAGAAGAGTATTCCAAACCATTAAAGCCTATAAGAAGTCTTCTCTCCCCTCAGAAGAAAAGAATATTAAAATATGCCATGTGGACAGCTTGTTAGCAAAGAGCACTGACTTCATTTACTTCATTTTTAATATAATGCTTAGAGAGAACATAAATATGTATAAAGAAGGTATTCTCTTGTCACCAGAGGTTTAATAAAAAAAAAAAGTCAATTTAATATTTAGATTCCTTTCAGTCTGACTACATATTCTAGATGATATGTGAGGATGAATATTAATATAAGCATAAAATATTAGGTTTTTCTCCTAATTTTCTTCTGCCAGTGTGTATTGCTTAGGTTTCAAGGACTGGGGAAAATTTTCTTGCCCCAAAAACCTAAAACATCAATGAAAGCAGAGATAATCTAGTCTGCCTTTAACATATGCAGGCATTTCCTTTCACCACTGGTGGATTTCTGTGATACTATGGATGGTGCAATAAATGACAATTGAAATTTATGTCCCTAATTTTAAGCCTCAGAGGAACACAAATATTAGAAATACTCCTCATATTGCTCACAATGGTTGGTCTGCCTCATCAGAGACTCGTGTTTTTAAATCTGGAATCTTAAAATGCCAATCTTCACTATGCTTTAAGGCACTTCACAAATCACAATATAGATTGGATATCCAGAGAAGGTTTGAGAAATATAATTTAAAAGCAGGTGGAAAAATTAAACAGAATTCTATGTGAGTTATTCACTTTGTCATATAAAATCCCAATCAGTATAATTTAAGATTTAGACACGGCAGTCCTCCATATCCAAAGCTGAACCTCTGGGATCATCTTAAAACCCTTCCTCAGTCTTCACCTACCAACCTCTTCTCAATTTCTGTGGGTCAGTATTATTTATCTAAAATAACTCTCACAAGCCCCATGCTCTACATGGCTTCTTCTAACCCAAAAGAGGATAAGGTTTTTTCAGGTTTATGATCCTTTTCTTTCCAAGGAGTGAGCTGAGAATATGGGATACTTCAATGTTTGTTTAATAGTCTCCCCAATTCCCAGTCCCAAAGCTTCCATTCCCATCCATGCTTTAAATGTAATCAGGACCAATCACCTACCAACAAACTTTATCAAACCTCTGAACATGACCAAGCACATTGAGTTCTTCTAACTAGGGATTACTATCTTAGAAGATATGAACATTAGGTCTACTTAATGTGAATTAGTTCAGGGAAAGAGTAGAGTTCCTTTTTCTTTTTCCCCTGATCTTTATTCCAGAAAAATGCTTAAAGAGCATTTGGAATTAGTAAGCTTCCAGGGCTGTGTCTGTAGCATTTAAGTCAAGCTCTGTCAGTTTATAAAGTAGATTTTTGACCAATAAGCCTGAGTTTATCCAAAGTCCAAACAACAGCCAAGCAATCATATGAACTAGAAGATTTCTTCCTTTAGTAGTTTTATTTTATTTTTATTATTTAAAGTAGACACACCCCCATCCCCAAACGACTAGTTTCTTGAATTGTAGGCACTTTCCAATGTGCTTCTTCTTGATCTCAAGAGGCTGGTTATGTGCTTAAATTCTACTTTGTTCTCCAGTGATTTGGCCTCTTTAAATCAAATTAGCATTTACTAAACATAGGACTGACTTTTAGGAACTGAAACTGACACTAACTGAAGTTGATCTGGATGTCTTCCAACACATTAGGCAAATACTCATGGATAAGTTTAGTGATATGGAAAATATACGTGATCCACATACTTCATTAACCTAATCCTTGGAGAATGAATGAAAGGTTACTTCAATTCAAAGGAAAAAATCATGACACTCATTATTTAGAGTTAAAAATGCAACTTAAATGTAATGTTTTTTCAACAAACTTTGTTTTAAAATTTTTCATATGAATGAAATCTGCTTTTCCCAGGCATTCTACTGTGATCACCATCTTTCTTCCATAAAATGTCTTTGTCTCTTTTAAATTTTCTCGTAAATGGGCTTAGGAAAGAGATCTACTACTATATCTGTCCCCAGCCTACGAGAATCTCCCCAAAGGTAAGGAATTGCTATAATGTGGGTTACAGCAGGGTGTCCATTCTTCACTGTGCTCTACTGCATATGACCAGATTTACAAGGTGATCTCCTGTCTCATCCCTCAAGGTAGAACAGCTATCTTTTAGTCTTTGCAAATGACCAATGTAAGTCAACAGCTACTTGAAACATGGCTTTTATTTTTCTTTCCTGTGATAATCAGCTAATAATTTCGGTTGGATCTCTCAAGAGGGTACTTTACTGCTTCTAGTTCTTTTAGTCTACTGGATTCAGGTATATACCTGAGGAGGGGATCAGGTCTCTTGTTCTGTAGAAGACTCAGGATCATAATCCTGCCCTTTTCCTCTAGATTGTCTTTGATTCATGGCTCTATTTTTTCTTTGGTTTTGGATGTCCACCCCCCAAAATCAACAGTCCAATGATTGGCATGACCTAGAACTCCATGTATTTACCACGTATGGACCCTAACCTCCACCTCCCAATAGGAGAGACAGGTAGGTACATAAAAGATTAACTCCCTATACCACAGAGTTCAAGCCATCTCCTTTGACAATCATCAGAAGATTCTGGTATCTAATATGCCTTATACTTTCTATCCCCACAAGTTCATTATGTTTAGCTTGATTTCTGCCTCATCTGGAATCACAACTTGAACAAGATACTTCTCTCACACCTCTCTGGGTTTCTGTAAATTTGGAGTAGACACATTAGGGTTGGTAGATGTGAGATCCAAGGACTTAAAACATCAACTTCTTCAGGAACCCTGTATGTTCACACACACAAAAGTCTTCATTCTATATGTCTAGAAACTTTCTTCTTAATTCTAAGAGGTATTAACTTCTTCCTTTCTAATTTACCTGTGCTGTAAACTTAAAGTTCTTGAAGACAAACTCCTTCAAGTCTATGAAGGCTGACCTCTTAACTCTGCAGCATGGGCCACTGAGGTAAACTTACTGCTCCTTATAGAATTAGAATTTTCTTTGGGATTCTACAACAGAATTGGTATTGTCCAATTAAATCATAATTTCCAAAGCAGTTGTACAGGTCTCACTGAGCCAGTTTCATTTCCATTGGCTAGTGGTTCTTTGTGTTGAAGCTTGAAATTAAGTTCTAAATTCCATTTTATCTGGTCACTGCCCAATACAAAGTGGAGACAGAATAGCCTCTCTGCAGTTTACGGAGGCTAGTGATGCAAGCCCAAGATAGTCACAAAGGGTTATTTTTTATCTGCTTCTGTTCAAGAAAGTACAACTGTTTGTGGCATATTCAGCAGAGATTTAATCAAATGTAAAGGTAAAGTTTCCTAGTAGAGGATAACTCCTGTTTACAAATCATCTACCCAGAGAAACTCTTTCTCTGCTATCCTAAATGAGTAGTTTTATAGACTCTATATATTTCAAGGCTCATACTCTTTCACTCCCACCCCTTTTGCTAGTAAGGACTTTTTGTTGATGTTGACTGCAACTACTCATATCAGGATAAACTTCAAGTTGTTTTCTTTCCGCATGGCCCAAGTTTAAGCCCTGCTCACAGGTTCCTCCAGAAAGACAAGGGAGTCCTTATCTAGGTTCTGTGTGCAGAGCTTTTGGGAATGATCTTGGCTGCCATCTATGGCTTTCATTGTGCATTCTAGGTTAAGCAGGTACTCTAGGTATGCTCTCATTACCTTTGGTTGGCAGTGGGTGGGCAGTCTGTTCTTCTAAGATGGCAGAAACTCACCTCATCCTGAAGTTTCAATTCCTTTGATTTCAGTCATTCACTGCTCCTTTTATTATTATTATTTTTAATTTAAACTCTTGTTCTTCCCTCTTTAGCTTTTCTTTTGTTTTCACTGAGATAAGTTCCCTTACAGAGCTTCCCGGGCATGTCTCTGGTTTACCAGTGGGTTTTAACCTGCTTTAATTCAAGCTGGGCTGCCCCTCAAAAAATAACAGCTGCCTTTTCCGAAACATCCGTCATGTTTCTAACACTGTACTGGAAGCTGCTTTTTATCATTGGTCTCATTTAATTCTAAAAACCCTGTGAGATGGGTTGAAATTGTCACATTTTAGAGCAGAGTAAGGCCCTGAGAAGATGATTTGTATTCTGAAATTAATATAGCTAAGAAATGGCAAGGCAAAATTCTAACTGCAAAGCCCAATTTTTTTCTACCGCACTATAGAGCCCTCTGAGTAGTTTCTCTGTTTTAAGTTCCAGAAGAGCAACATCACATTACTCCTCAACTTCTCTATTCCGATTTCACCATTGTGCTATTCTTTCTCCTACACAGATGTTCACTAAAATTAAATTTAAAAACTGTTCCAATGTGTTCACTGCAAATTTCTTTTTATTAGTAAAATATTAGAAAAAAGTTAGATTCTAATTAGATATTACGGCTATCCTTTCAAGTCCTTCATTTATTTTTCTCTGCTGTTTCTGCTGGCATTGCTATACAGATTATATCCATACCATTTAGCCTGAGGATACAACACTGCTGTTTGATTTATTTTCACTTCCTTAGAAATCCAACACCAACAGGTGTGGCTGTCTTCTCTGAGGACCCAATGGGAACTGTTACTTAGATGCCTGTATTCATGGCTTATAGGCTTACACTCTTGGGTTGTCTTTCCAAGACAGCTTCTGCACAATTACCATTTCCCTCACAGGTTGCCTAAGAGGATTACTATGAAACTGGTTCATCCTTGTTAATATGACTTTATATTCTCTTTAGCTTTCAAAAATTTCAGTCCACATTTTGTTGTCAGAGAAATCAGAAAGGTTAAGAACAACAAATTCAAAGCATCCTTCTATCTGCATCCAAATGTTAACCAGTGTCCTTGTGAAGAGGCTTCAGCATAAAGCTGATTAGAACCTCTATGAAGTTGGTCCCTGAAGCTGATGCTGCCCATTCTGATTTTCAAATGGAAATCCCTACAAGCAGGTATCTGTAGGTGGTAGGATGATGAGTAATTCTTATTGCTCTTATAATTTTATTTTTCAATCATTTTTATATAGGATGTTTTATATGATTGGGAGGAAGCACTTTTTTTTTTTTAAAGAAATACACTGTACCTAGACTTCTTCAGCTATACGACAAGCCATTTAGAGAGATACATATTATCAAGTCTTTCTTTTCTTACCCTAAATTTTCTGTACTGTGTTAGAGATTGTCTGACCTTGCTTATAGTAGCATTAGCCTGAGCATGCTATCAGTGTTTCTGCTTTTCAGCAAGGCGAAAAGCAAGAAGTCAGAACAAAAGGAAAATAACCACGGCATAACTCTTTAAGACTGGGTAAAAATAACTATGGTGCAGCTGTTTAAAACTGTTTACCAATAGGCTATTAAAAAAAATTCAGAAGTTAAAATATTTTTTGAAAAATATCAGTAGACATTGGTGGTTTTTGGCATCCTAGACACAAATGTCCATGCCTAACAATTTATAGTGATTGCATTTAAACATTTCTACTTAAAGTTGAAAGACACAGTATATAGACAAAAAAAGGTATATTTCTGCTTTACGTTCCACCTTCACTGCTGCACAGAAAATAATCATGCAACAAAGGTGAAGTTGAATGCTGAAAAAAGCAACCAAGAAATACAGTCAGTTGTTTCAGCACCTGAAATTCAGTAGGAAACCACTCATTTTAGGTAAAGTTTTAACATCGAAGTGATACTCTCTCACTGATAATCCTACCAAGAGAAATTGAAAAGTTTCCCCAAAAGCCATAAATTAAGCCACACAAATAGTCATTATCATGGAATACATATATATATATATGTATATATACATATACATATACATATACATATACATATACATATACATATACATATACATATACATATATATATCCAGAAACATAATACATTAAAAACCTGTGAAGTTAATTTTTAAAATTTTTACTCCAAAGATACCTTCTTTGTCAAAGCTTAATGAGTTATGTGTATTTTGATGATTAAAAAAAAGGCTCTAAGTTTGTTGAAGACATGCTATAAGTTCATGATGTCTATGAATTTAAAAAGTAAAACCAAATGCATTCCAAGAAAGAGCTCTAGGCCCTGAACCTTCAAATCAGGCATCCCTGATAAAACCTCAAAAGTCCCCTCCATAATAGGATGTCTGAGGGGGTAGTTACATCAATGTTGCTGAAAATACATCCAGAAAATTCTTCCCAGAAAGGAGTAAAAATGAAATGACTGAATAGTAACCTTGGGAATTCCTACTATACTAATAAACACCCCCCCCATTCCTCATAAATTGGAGGTAACATTCTTATGATCATTAAACATTCTCGCCTTTTTAGTAGAGAGACAGTCGCATTTCCAGAATTTGGTATTTATTCTGGTTTTCCCACTTCGCACTGCATATTCTAACACATCACATTGCCCTACTGAGTTCTTAGCACCTAAGGCCTGCAGGTGCATTATAAAGGTGTATGAACACACAGGATGGATGAGCGAGTGAATGGCTCTAATGCATCAGACTTGAGTGGGTGTCAGTGGCCTAGGGGAAAAAGTGGCCACAAAAATATATGCTGTTTTTAGGCCAGGTGCTTATAAAGAGGGAGTGGGTGACATTTTACCCAACAGAGTTTGGCCAAAATAGATATTAAATTAAAGAAATGAGAGCCCTCTAACAAACACTGATCATCATGCATATTTAATTTTAGGAGCTTAGAATCACCAAGCAGTTGCTATTGCTACCATTTAAAATAGTTACATTGTTGAATATATTCTATGTAAATAAAACGTTAAGAAACATTGAAAAGTTATTTTAAGAATAACTTTTCTGGTTGAACTAAAATTTCTAATAAATTATTCTGATCCCTTGTTTTATTATAATAAACTCTCAAGTAGGAATAGGCATGAAAATTAATGTCAGCTCACTTTTATTTTTCTTCAAAGAAGTTTGTAAACATTTTAAGTCTGAAACCTACATTAATTTTAAAATAAAAATAAAATAGTCTAAATAATTTTAAGAACTAAAGTATAACTAAATATATGTATTTAGTTATATATTTATATATTTAGTTATATATTAGTTATATTAGTAGTATAATATATAACAAAATAACTGCAATTTGTTCAGCTGAATGTCTTTAAAAATACTCAGGAACAAGCATATAAAATTTGAGGCTAACAAAAAAAGTTTTATTACCAGTAAGTTTGTTATTAAAATGGGTAAGCTATTAGTATCTATTAGAAGCAGTTCAATACAAAATGGTATACATATTATCACATATTAAATGCATTTTAAAAATAATTTAAAACAAAATATATAACAGCAATTATAACACATGCAGCTCTTAATGCCTGACATACTTCTCTCATAAATAAGAACATATACGTGTTAATATTAGAGATAAAGATTAATGAAGCAATAGTATGTAAAGTGCTTCATGCTCCCTGGATAAAAGGTGATATGACTAATAACTCAAAACCTGAAAGCAGGGCAGGGAAGAGGCATCAGGAAAGAGAAACAAGGAGAAACATACCGTGCATATATGAGGCCAGTGCTCAAATTGTTGTAAAATTTCTTGATTAAGTTCTTCTTTATATAACTCTTTGTAAAAATGTGGAAGCTTAGATATCCAAATGCCATTGTTATGCTTGTTTAGTATTTCCTTTATGCGGTTTTGAACCTCATCCATTTTATAAGTATAAGAGGCAGGAGGCGTGACATTTGGTTTTTCAACAGTCTGATTTAAATTATCTTTAAATTAAAAAAATAATAGAATTAACCAAAATGCTTAACAATTTAGATTATCCCCATTACCTAATATTTGTGTCATCAGGCTTTGTTATACTGCAGGCTTGTGGGGGGTCAAGGGATTTAGAAGGGAACAGGATTAGGAAAAGTAGTACCGAGACAACCTCATTCCAAGTTTTAATCCTAACATAATCAGCAGAGTCAACAGCCACCCACAGAGGAGACCTAGCCCCTTTATTTTGCAAGAGTGCTTCATGGTTTAATTTAAATAGAATAATCTTGCTTTGTAAAGAATAATGAAATGTATTATTTAACTGATCATCTTCTAACTGCAAGAAAGGTTAAATTTTAGATAATAATGGGATATATGCAATGCTGAATTTAAAGCTATATTCCACAAAGCATGAGAATAATGTCTTAATAGTAAAATTGGAGAACACTTTGTAAAAAATAAAAAATTGTCCAGGTTTTAGGATATAATTAATTTCTCTTATGTTAATGAAAAAAATAATTTAGCAGTAGACAGAAGTTCAAAAAATTATCTACCTATAATAATCATCCTAGCCTCAGTTTATAAACATAAAGGTTTGAAGCCCACAGGTTATTATTAATGACTTGTTTTTATTTCCCCAATTCAAATAATTTATCTTTTATGAGTGAATATTTATAAAGTGTTGATCAGCTCTCTTACTCAAATTTACTTTTTATTTAAAACTTTGAATATTTGAGTTAGTGTTATAAGACAGTAAAGCAATTTGAGTGTTCACTAGAGCTGACAGTTTGGTATTTTAAGAGCTATGAAATTCATTCCAAATCTCTTCTAAATTTCACTGGTATACAGATCAGAGTACATTAAAAATTACCAACTATAAGCAAAGTATTTTCATATTTTAATCATATAGGATTTTTACCGGTATTCAACAATTTTTATTTTATTTTTAAACTGCCTGGTATTTACACATAGGCTGGTTTGGGGACCCCGGCCTCTGAACAGGCCAGGAAGTCAAAGGGCGAGCTGTTCCTTGGAACGGCTGGATGATGACTCTGCTTTACCCACCACAAGGCCTGAGGCATGGCCTTGATGAGACTTAGTCTGGCACAGCAAAGAGAGGGCCTGAGATGTCCATGTATGTCTCCTAAAGGCAGATCTAATTTATTTAAGTTCTTCTCAAATAATGATATAAAAGGACCAGGAGAAAGAAAAAGATGAGTTTCTCAGAATTGGCCAGGCCCCACACTTAAAGAGCGTCAACAGCTGATGCAGGGTTGGAGTCTTTGCAACTGGACCTGCCCCGTGGGGCCACTGGAGTCACCTGAACTTCTGTACCCTTTGTTAAACAAATCAAGGAAGTAATCTAGGCTGTCAGCAGGTAGAGAGGTTGTGTATAAGTGTGCACCTACAGAGATACTTGTACCCCTTGTCACCTTCTCACTCATTAGAGGTTAAGATTTAAAATATATAAATATGAGACTTCAACTCATAAAATCCTTTCAGATACTCCACCATTTAAAATCTGGGAACCCAAATGTGTGCAGTGACCACTAGTATCTAAATATGGATATAAATGATTCCTCGAGTTGTAAATTTGAAAGTGCTGTTAAGAAAATAATGGTGCATATCAGCTACCAAGTGAATCACAATCCTCCTGAAACAAGTCCTTTTTGTTCTGCTGAAAAAGTTTATTCTAATTTGAAAAGATTTACAATCTCTAAAGGGTATACAACTTTACTCAGTAGTCATGTATCAGAAAATGCATATGTAAAAATAATTGATATAAACAAAACCATATTGTTCAACAAATTTCTATAACAAATAATATAGATGTGTTCTTATGGAAAAAGATGATTTCAGCTCAGTAAGAATCACACTGAAAGCAGCAAATTATTTCAAATCATATTTCAATTTCATGAAACTTAACTACGAATTCTGAAAGCCCTGTGTCCCTCAGGTGGGTCTCTAAGCGGGGATTTACTTTGGTTGAAGGAGACAAGATGAGGAGTGGGTGCATTTCTAATCTTCAGGTTCTTTGACTTTATTATGCCTCCAACTGTTTTCTTAACAGCCTTTTGGATTTTATAACCCGAGGAATTATTTATATTCCTATTTAAATGATTACTGGTCACTGCATACAGTTTAGGGCCCCAGCTTTTAAGTGGTAGAGTTTCTAAAATTATTTTTCACCATTTTAGGTCCCATATTTATGTACTTTAAATCTTAACCTTTAATGAGTGATAGGGTGACAAGGGACACAAGTATCTCTGCAGGTGACATGTGGAAATGAAACAGAATGGGTCTGGCGTGAGAAAGGCCTCAAGTCAGAATAATAATATGTTTGGAGGTATTATTTTCTCTTTAGATCATTTCAATTACATAACTTTAAAAAATTAGGGAAGAGAGGAGGAAAGATATATTCCAAGAAAGAGAAGGTGAGAGGAAATGTCAAAAGCCACCACCAGATAATTGTCTTGAGGCTCTGAAGCTCCAGAAGCCGAAATGTATATGTTTTAGAAAACATACCACTAGTTTCCTTAGTACAGGTTCTTGAGGGATGCATCTGAAGAGGTGGTGGAAGGGATGCCTTTGGGCTAAACCTAAAGTATAAAAAAAAAAAAAAAAAGTAAATTAAAATTCAAGTAGCAAAGTCAATACAAGTTTTAAACATTATACTTTTTATTTAAATTCTCTGTGGCATTGAACAGCAAAATAAGTCATTAAAATATTTTGACATGAGCAAAAATGAAAATACACCTAGAATCAGCTTGCATGATTCATATTCACCCAGAGAAACATGTATTAATGTTAAATTTAAACCTGGACTTTAAAAGAACTTGGAAGTCAGAGTTCCAATTAATCACCTTTAAGGAACAAACAATACAAAATTAAGAAAACTATGTAAAGAGTAAGCAGTTGACATAAAGACTATTTTGGAATATAACTAAAAAAATGAAGGATGTGCATCATCAGATATTGAATGTATTATAAGTTACAACATTTAAAATAGTTGGATAGATAAGTAAAACCGTAGAGAGCTTAAAAATACATGATAAAAGTAGCATTTCTAATCAGAGAGGGGATTGCGCCAATAACTACTCAGAAAAAAATAAACATAGATTTCCCACCTGAAACACTCGCTAATTTTTATATGAATTATACTTAATATATAGAGATTTTTTCCAAATATGAGGACAAAGAAATAAACCACGCACACATACACACAATCATTTGTTTGTATCTGTCTCCCGCACTAGCCTCCAAGTGTCTTAATTACCTGTGTTCCTAGTGCCTAGGGCAGTGCTTGTTACATGCAAGGGAGAGGGAATGTTGAGGAATAAATAGAATAGTATAGAATTTGTGGCTGGCAGTTTTTTCCTTCAGTACTAGAAAAACATGCCATTTACTCCCTCCACAGTTGTGACTGAGAAATCTACTGTCATTAAAACGTATTCTCCTATAAGTGATGTGTCCTTTCTCTCCAGCTGTTTTCAAGATTTTTTTCCTTTGTCTTTAGTTTTCAGAAGTTTAATGATGAGGTGTCTTGGTGTGGGTTTCTTTAGTTCATCCAATTTGAGATTATCTAAGCTTCTTAAATCTGTAGGTTTATGTCCTTAGCCAAATTTGAGAAGTTTTCAGCCATTACGACCTCAAATACTCATTCAGCCTCCATTCTCTCTTCTAAGACTTTGATACTATAAATATTACATTTTATTTTTCCCACAGATCCCTAAGGCTCTACTAGTTTTTTCCCCCCAGGGGCCCCTCATGCTCTGCTAGTTCTTTTTTGGTTTTGGTTTGGTTTGATTTTTTGAAGTCTGTTTACCTGCTGCTCAGATTAGGTAAATTCTATTGTTCTACTTTAAGTTTATGGGTTCTCTCTCCGCTCATATTCACTTTGCTACTGAGCTCATCCAGTGCCTTTTTTATTTTGGTGTTGTATTTTTCAGTACTATAGTTTCCATTTGCTTTTGCCCTATGTTTTAGTTCTTTGGTAAATTTTCTATTTTTTTCATTTTTTCAAAAATCTTTGCAGTTAATCATGAAAGCATTTTTATGATAGCTGCCTTAAAATCTTTGTCAGGTAACTCCAACATCTAATTCATCTTGGTGTTGGTGTCTGTTGATTGTCTTTTCTCATTCAAGTTGTCATTTGCCTGGATCTTAGTACCACGAGTGATTTCTTTTTGGTATCCTAGACATTAGGACATTTGTCAGGACACTGCGGATCCTTTTTAAATGTCCTATTTTAGTAGGCAATCACCCTGTTTAGGTTTAGCACATAGCTTCTGGCTCAGTTTTGTAAGCTGTGGTTCCATTGATAATTTAGTATTCGGGGCCCTTATGGTACTATTCTGGTCTGCTATATTCACCTGTTGCTGCTGGGGCTTCTGCTTTCTCTATAGAAGCTGCTTATGGGAGCAGAATACACTTCCCTGGGCCTGGTGTTGCTAGGTAGGAGGGGTAGAAGTGCACTAGGCTATTGGTCAGAGAGCACCATCTTGGGTCCACTATTTAGGCTGCTGGCAGAGCCCCCCACTCAGTCACTGCTGGTGCTACCTGCAGAGATGGAACACACTTACCTGGGCCACCAGTCCCACTAGGTGAGGGGTAGGAGGCCCCAGATTGTAGGGTGGAGAATATTCCCCTGGGCTCACAACCCAGGATGCCTGATTTTGCTATAATTTTATAGATTTGATTCAAAATTGGATTTTTAAATTTAGGCATGCAACTAGAGGAGACAATCATACCTCAATCACAAAATGCAGTGGTCCCCAAACTTTTTGGCATGAAAGACCAGTACTCCTATGGTAGCCTAATGCCTGGTGATCTGAGGTAGAGCTGAGGTGGTGATGCTAACACTGGGGAACTGCTGCAAATACAGATGAAGCTTCTCTTGCTCACCAGCTGCTCATCTCCTGCTGTGCAGCCTTGTTCCTGACATACTGGACCCAACTAATGTTTTGGGTCAAGATTCAAGTTTGAACTATATATTTTCTAGGCCTTATCAAAATTATAATAGCCATAAACAACATTAAATATATACCATTATGGCAAATATTTGGAATTTATAGAAATATCAAGATATAAAAAGTTAATATCCTTTTGCCTAACTTAAAAAAATTAATTCTTTCCAAATATTCCAGTATTTGGTAGGCTCCACGTTGTGGGGCGGGGGGGTGAGGGGGAATAGAGAAATTATCTTTTACACAAATGGAATTTTTGAACACTAAATTAAAGAGATTTGACATAGCAAAATTTGTTTTGTAAAGGCACAAATAGATGGAAGAATGTGATACTCATTCATCTATATCAGGACTTGGCAAACTTTTTCTGTGAAGGGTTCAATAATTCATATTTTAGGCTTTCCAGGCTGTATTGTCTCTGCACTGCTATTCAACTTTGCAGTTGTGCAAAAGCAACCACAGACAATATAGAAAGGAATGTGGCTGTGTTCCTATAAAATTTTATTTACAGAAAACAGGCAATGGGCTGGATTTGGCCCATGGGTAGTAGTTTGCTGACCTGAGTTACCATAAAATTTAGGGCCAGAAAGAAAACTTGAGACCTCCTAGCTAACATTTTTATTGGACAAATGAGGATAACACAGCCTCATAAGATGAAATAATTTCACTAATTTCACCTGACTAGTGAATGGCAGCCTCTAAACTAAGACTTTAAGGTTGTGTTATTACTGCCAGTCTGGTATTCTGATGCACGGATGTATTATGTTACTATATGATTATGGACACAATTATTGGAGCACAGTGTAGTATACAAACCAATCAGATTTTACTTAAAACTTCAGAAAAAGTTGAAGTCATGTTGAAATGACATCTTATGAAAGCTTTTAAAATGAATTTCACAAGGAGAGATTACCAAAACTGTGGAGAAAATATAAAATGGAGCTATTCAGAGAATGACACTCATGCAGCCAGGAAAAGTGAACTTACTAGTAATGATGCATTTCTCTACTACATATGAAGTTACATTAGAAAAAACAAAGTATTCCCTTCTTACCCTAAACGTGCATTTTTAATGTTTATTATCCTAGGTTCACCAAATGTCTCCTTGTAGACAAAGCACAAATACCTGCTGTTGGCAGACATGGTCACGTGCCTCTGCACTGGCACATCTCTGAACGCGTCACTTCCGACAGTTGTGTGCAATGTGTAAGGTAGCATTTCAGCATCGGACTTAACTCCAAGAGAGTTCCCTTTGTCTCTTAACAGTGTTGGACTGGTTTTTTTGCTGATAGAAAAATCCGAAGAAAATCCTGGTTGTCTGAGGGTTGCTTTTGGTTTTCCTATGAAGTTATGCACACAGAATGGAATCAATTAGCTTACCCAAACCCAAATTTCATGTCACTCCCCTGTCCATATGTTTTCTGAGAGACTCTGTTCTCAGAACAGTGTATAAGAAAATGAGGAAGTTGCCACTGCTCAGCAGAAAGAGTAAACTAGCGAGTACTTAGCAGATATTAAAATTCATATTTAAAATGTGGCTTCATCTACTAGACTAGCCAGTTATTTTCCCTCTACTCACCAACTAACATGTCAGTGGCAGCTACCTCATGTTTTTACAAATGTGGTACACTCGGCCACATCTCTGTCCCTCAATTTAAACTCTTCCCATCATTTGAAGTCTGGGTTCAAGTCTCTTTTTCACTATAAAGCCCTCCATTGCTGTTTTCGCTCACGATTGCTCCCTTACCTAAAATGCTCATTGTGGCATTTAGGCATCTACTCTATTATATTACTATTGAACTATTTCTTGAGAATTTAGTTTTAGAACTGATTATAAGCCCCTTGAGATAAATGTTCAGTAAACACAGTCTGAATTCCCTATATGACACCTTTGTGTACTATATCATTCATGTTTTTCTGAAAATAGAAGATTTGTACTAAAAGACATGATTTGCAAAATAAGATATTAAATCATAGGTTCTTGGTTCATCTAACATTCTGGATGAGGCTTTCCCTCAAATAACCTAAAAGAATAAAACCACACTTTGCTATAGGCTTAACGAAAATCTACTCTTACTTCACAGAGTGATTACTACATTTAGTAAGTCATGCTTATCATAGTTATTTAATTTCAAATGGAAATACTAGCTTCAGGATTTTTCCCTTAACATATGAAAGGCAACAAATATGTGTTTCTCATAAATACAAGTAATCTTTCCATAATTTCATACATCAATGTATTCATAGACAGTCTTAAAATTTTTGGCATGTGAAAAAAACCTTACCTTCTAGAAAAAATGGCATGGTCTTCTTTACTCTCATCTGACAATTAACTTGCCGCCCTGTTTTCCTTTTAGAACTCCTCTGACGAGCCACAAGCTGAGCAATTCTTGCAGTTTCCGTGCAGGCCACGGCATAGCAGGTAACCTATTCATGAGAGGCAAAGTGAGAGGAGAAATGTCACTCATATTCACAGGTGCCTACAGGCCAATTTTTTATTTCTTTTCTTCTATTATTATTATTATTTATTATTTACGCCTACAGCACCTGGTCTTCCTAGGTGGTCTCCCATCCAAATACTAACCAGGCCCGATCCTGCTTAGCTTCTGAGATCAGACATTGGGCTCATTCAGGGTGACATGACCATAGACCATGGACTGTGGCTCCATTGGGGTGCGAACCCAGGACCTTCTGTGTGTAAAGCAGATGTGCTAAACTCTACACTATGGAACCACGTCATAGAGGCCAATTTTTTAAATTAGTGAGTTTACATGTCTCAAATTAAGCTGCATGAAAATATTCATGTCTCTCTTCCTTGATAATGTTCGAGCAAAACTATACTCTATGAGAAAAATCAAGTACAGTCTAACACACTGAATAATCTTATTTCCTCAAATTGAAAATAGAATTTATTCCTCAAACAGATATTTATTAAACATCTACAGTGTGCTAGGTACTACAGGATTCATAAATGAACCAAAAGAAACCTGTGATCTGCACATATTATCTATTACGATCTGTGAAATGTATTTTATTCCATTTTATACAATGGGAAAACAGGCTTAGGAAAATTAAGCAATCTTCCCAAGTCACATAACTAGGCTATCACCCTGAATCCAAAGAATGTATACATAACTGCTATGTTGTGTCATCTTTCAGAGACCACTAAATCCTAGTCTTGCCACTGCACAGATTAGCTGGGTGACTTAGAGCAAAGCAGTTTACCTCCCTAGTCTCGGTATTCGCAGCAGTAAAATAGGGTTTTACAGGGCTTAGATCTGGGGTTTTCAAACTGTCTGATGGAGCCATAGGATTCCATGGAGGTGCCTCAGGGCCTCCCAGTGGCGAGGGTGTGCAAGCGAGGCAGGGCAGGCAGAGGTCCTGGACCCTCTGCACCTGCTTAAAACATAGCAACCCAGCTTTTTATATATTTTTTTAAAAAACTGGTGTGACATATAGAATATTTGAAAAAAAATATCTGAAGAAAGAATGTAGACTATTGAGACTAGATGATCTCTGAAGCCCCATGTAGTGTGAAAGTCTTTGATTCTAAGCTGAAATCAAGAATAGGAAAGCAGTGAGGCTTTACACTATGGGCCAAAACATGGTCCTGCTCTTTGGCCCAGTATATCTAGTCCTGAAAATATGTTACAAGAATATGATTTGAAAGAAGGCAAAGTTAAATATTCAAATGTGTGCAGTAGGGGCTATTCTAATAGTCAAAACTTGGAAACATTAAAAATGTCCCAAATAGAGAAATAAGAGTAAATTATAGTTTAGTAACCATGTGAAGCACTATTAATTCATTCATTCAGGTATCTGATCATTCATACATTCAACACATATTTATCAAGTAACAATTATTAGGAATGAAAAAACAATCTCTCATTAAGAAACTTATGAAGGAAAAAGAGAGACAAAGAGACTAAATAGAAAACATTATGTCAAATATTTATTGAATATATGGTGTCAAGTAGACAGAAAAGAAGGCTTAAATCTCTCTGGGAGACTCAGGGAGATGGAAGAAAGCTTTATTAATATAATATCTAATTAATTTATACCTTCTCCTTATAAAAATTATTATAGCTCAGGTGGACCTCCCTTTTGACCACTCTATCAATCCAGTGCCCCTTTTACCTCCTCCGCCCACCATGCCCACTGCAAACAGCAACAACTACTACAAGTTGTGGTGAGAAATATTCCATACCAGTCCTATGTATTTACACATATAGAAATGTACCCAGAAAAATGAACTATTTTGCAGGGTGGGTGCTTTTGTTTATCTTTTGGGTGGTGGTTTGTCCACACCTTTCATACTGTATATTGGGCAGATACTAAGCGTGAAACTGTTGGGTCACAGAGTAGATACAATAAAAAATTTACTTGCTACCCCCAAATTGCCCATGTTATACCTAAAATATTCTTCCAGAGAATATGAATATGAATATATAGTATTATTCCAAAAAAACCTAGAGGATTTAAAATTGTAGAATAATATGATCATATGAGTGTGAAGACAAGAATAGGTTAAAGAGAGAAAGGACTGAAGATGGGGAGAACAATAAGGGAGCCTTGTAATAAACAAAGTGCTTAATGATTGATTAGGGTCCAGAGAGTAGGAAGAGATATAAGTGAGTCAAATGACAGAATTTAAAAGTGTCTATTAGACTTGGTAATCAGGGGGTCATTAGTAACCTGGGCGAAAAATGGTTGTAGTAGGTTCATAATAGGTGGGTGTGATGTTTAAGCAGTTAGGATCTCTAGTTCAGTTATTTTGTTTAGATGCTGAGGCTGGGTAAACTTTAATTTTAAAATTTCTTATTTAATGTGATTAAAACCTTATTTTTACAATGGAAAGAATTTGAGGGGTTAACCTAAGTAATCAGAATCTAGGCTGTACTCGGATGTTGTTTTCTCTATTATGACTAATGCCAAACCACTTAGCTAGTGCTTTTCACTTTGACTTCTCTCAGTTATGAAATTGGAAGAGCTAGATGGGCAGTTAAAAATTGGTTTGACTCTTCTGACATGCACGATTACCTCCTTACCTCTCCGGAACGACTGGTGTCTATCCTGACAACTGCCGGCACACTTCTCAGATAGGCTTCTAGTGTAGGATACCCTAACTGCTTGAACGGGATCCAGTCTCCAGTCAAGGATCTGTACTCTCCTTGGAGTCGAGGTAATGCTATTCCGTTCTTATGAGACTGCAGAACAGCTCGTAGCATTTTTGAAACTAGATCTGCTTCCAGCATCTTTACCTGTAAGAGAATAGTAGAAGGTTACTATGATATGACTCATTAGTCTGTGAATTCAAATTGATTTTCAGAGTTTACACTTGTTCGATTATTCCATAAATTATTGCTGACAACTTTCCGTGCTATTACAATACAGGGAAATAGCTGTTACAGTAGAGAAAAGCAGAGAATACTATGAGAACATAGGGGAAGTCAGAAATCACAAAGACTAGCCTGGGGAAGGAAGGTATCACAGACTTTCCCAGATGAGGGAAGGCCCAAATGAAGTTCTGAAGGACAAGAAGGAATTGGTCAGGCAAGGAGGAAGAGGGTGTGTACTGGGGGTGGGGATGAGGAGTGGTACTAGTCCCAAGTAAAGGGAACAGAAAGTGCTTCAGAAAGTGCAAAAGGCACAGAGATGAGAGAGAAGTACATAGTTGGTTCTGAGAATTCCAGTTAAGTAGCTAGACATGATTGAATAAAGACTCCAAGCTGAGGGCTAAAAGATGGGGATAGAAGAGGTGGAAAGAGGCAGGCCCAGGAAAGACTACTATACTGTTAATATGTTTCCATTTTTGTCAAAAGTAATGTGGGGCCTTGGAGGGATTTTAAATAGAGGAATAAAAGAGACGACTCTGCATTTTAGAAAGATTGCTATTCAGTAGTGGGGAAGATAAGTCAAAAGGAGAAAGATTAATGACTTGTAAGAATACTTGGAAATGTGGAGAACTTGAAAACAGAGTCTTGGGGAAAAAAAAATCAAGTTGAGAGGCAATTAGTAGGTAGAGTCAACAGGAATTGACTAACTGGTTTGGCTGAGGAGGGAAGTTCCGAGTTTCTAGCTTTGAAGCATGGTAGGTAGTAATGAGCTACACTGAAGAGGCAGGTTTGCAGGAGAGGAAATGAGTGAATTCATTTTGGACATATGGACAGTCACATAGATATACTCACTAGGACTTAAGTTAGAAGTCAGAGCTGGTTATAGATTTGCTGGTCTTTAGCATATACATGGTATTTGGTGTCCAGGGAGTCAAAAACAAAGTTAAGGATGGACCTTTGTGGAAGGCTGTCATTTAAAGAATGGGCAAAGAAAGAAGAAACTATAAAAGGCTAAGAACAATGTACCAGAGAAACAGAAGTAGAAAAGGCAGAGTTACAGTGTCATATAAACAAAAAGAGAAAAGAACCAAGAAGAATGGCATGTTCAAAGTGCCATATGCAACAGATAGGTCAAGTGAGAAGAAATGAAAAATGACTACTGAATTTTGGTATCCAGGAAATCCAGGGAATCCTAGCCAAGGATTTCCATTGATCAGTAACAGGTATGTTTCAAAATTAACCACTCATATTTTCTTTGAACTAATGATAAACAAAATGGAGACAAATACAGAGGATGTCATTCAAGCAGTCAGGAAAAGTGGACTTAGCCTTTCATTAAAGGAAGGAGAAAGGCAAGCCATGGGAAACCTGTTAATTTTTCCTTCAACAGTGCTATCCTACAGAACTTTCTGTGATGATGGAAATGTTTTATATCTGTGCTGTCCAATATGGTAACCAATAGACACATATGGCTACTAAGCACTTGAAATGTGGCCAGCATAACTGAGGAACTGGATTTTTAATTAAATTTAAATTAAATTTAGCTAGTGCATACCATATTGGACAGCATGGAATTCTAAAGTTTTGTTCTTTCTCTAGTTTAGAAAACAGAAGGGAGGCATAGTATACAATTCTATCAATTTCTTCATTTGTCCATTTGAAAAAGGAGGCAAAATATCAGCTCATGTGTGAGTGTTTTTAATTATAAATATGATACTCAAATGACAGCAAGGTTTAAATGACAAATATTCTAAGTATTCATTACGTATTTCCCACTACCAAACATTAACTCTTTTCAAATTGTCACCACCAGTGGGAACAAAATTTAATTAATACTAATATAAGAAAGTCCTATGCTAGATCTGTATTCTTATTCTCTAGATAGATAAACAGACACATACACACATGTATGCACATACATATATATTAATATCTTCATGTAGGTATGATTTACATACAGTAAAATTCATTCATCTTATATGTACAGTTTTTTGAATTTTGCAAAATATATATACCCATGTAATCATCATTACAATCAAGATAAAGACATTTCCATCATTGAAAAATTTCTCTCAGGTGGGGTGCATAATTATATAAAAGTAAAATATACAACAGCAATAACACAAAGAATGAGAGAGAGGAACTGGAAGTATACCATTGGGAGGTTCTTAAACTATACATGAAGTAGTATAATATTATCTGAAAGTGGAGTATGATAAAGATGTATATGGTAAATCCTATGGCAACCACTAAAATTTTTTAAAGAAGTATAACTAATATCAGTAGTAAAAAGAAAATAATAAAACATCCAATCAAAAAGCAGGCAGAAAAAATAGGTAAAAAAAAGGAAGACAACAACAACAACAAAGAATAAATAGGGCAATTAGAAAACAGCTAGCTAGCAAAATGTCAAATTTAAAGGCAGCCATACCAACAATTACATTAAATGTAAATGACAGAAATATTCAAATAAAAAGTTACAGATTAGCAGAGTGGATAGAAAAGCAAGACTTACCTACATATTATCTATAAGAAACCTGTTTTAATATAAATACACAGGTTAAAAGTAAAAAGAGAGAAAAAGATATGTCATGCTAATACACGACTATATTAATATCAGAAGAAGTCGTATTACCAGGGATGAAGAGGGACATTACATAATAATTAAGGAGTTACTTCATCAGGAAAACATAACAATCCTAAGTGAGACTGCACCTAACATCAGAGCTTCATGAAGCAAAACCGATAGAGCTGAAAGAATAAGTAGACAGATCCACAGTTATGGCTGGAGACTTCAAAACTTCTTTCTCAGTAATTGGTAGAACCAGTAAACAAAAAATCAGTAAGAATATAGAAGAACTGAACACCACCATCAACCCAACTGATCAAATCGTTGTTTATAGAACACTCCACTCCAACAACAGTAGACTATACATTCTTTTCAAGAGCACAAAGAGCATTCGTCAAGATAGAATATATTCTGGGACTTAAAACAATCCTTGACCAATTTAGAATAACTGAAACTATACAGGGAGTATACTATGACCAGAAAACAAAATTAATTTAGAGAAAAATATGTGGACAACTTTGATGTATTTGCAAAATTAATGACATACTCCGAAATAATCAAGGGTCAAAGAGGAAGTTTCCCAAAAAAATCAGAAAATATTTTTAAATAAGTGAAAACACAACATATAAAAATGTACTGGATGCTTTAAACAATATGTAATTTTAAAAATTTTAAATATCTAGGACATTTACAGCATTATATGATCATGTTAGTAATATAATCAATGATATAATCTACAACCTTAAGAAAAAAAGAGAGCAAATTACACCAAAAGTAAGTAGAAGGAAGGAAATAATGAGAGTAAAACAAATATTGAAATGATGAAACAAATCAGTAATAAAATAGAAAAAAATTAGATAAAAAATAATGAAAACAAAACTAATTTTTTGCAAACATCAATAAAATTAATAAACTTCCAGGTAGATTGAGGAAAAAAAGGGGCCACACATTCCAACTTTCTCAAAAAGAAATAGACAACCTTAATATCCCTATATCTATTAGAGAAATTGAATTTTAGTTTAAAACCTTCACACAAAGAAAATTCAAAGCCCAGATGGATTCATTGCAAATTATACTTAACACTTAAGAAAGAATGAATACTACTTCTAGACACTCTTCCAGAAAATAGAGGGGAAGAGGACACTTCTGAATTTGTTTCATGAGGCCAGAATTGTGCTGATGCCAAAAAGAGACAAAGACATCACAGGAAAAGAATAGACCAATATCTCTCATGAACATAAAGGCAAAAATTTTTAACTAAATATTAACAAATCAAATTCAACAATATGCAAGAAAGATAACATGTCATAATCAATTATGATTCACTCTAGGGGTACAAAGATGGT
Source organism: Eidolon dupreanum (assembly GCA_028627145.1). Classification (NCBI taxonomy): domain Eukaryota; kingdom Metazoa; phylum Chordata; class Mammalia; order Chiroptera; family Pteropodidae; genus Eidolon; species Eidolon dupreanum. Next base: position 137,345,085 of record CM053509.1, on the reverse strand, counting down.
CCAACATTCATAAGTCAATCAATGTAGTTCACTGTACCTGCAAATTAAAGGAGAAAAACTACATGGTCATATCAATAGGTGAAGAAGAAATACTAGACAAAATTCACAAGTTTATGATAAAAATTCTCAGAAAATAAAAATAGAAGGGAATCTCCTTAACCTGATAGAGAGTATCTAGGAAAAACCCAAAACAAACATCATCTGCAACAGTGAAAAAGTGAATGAATTCTCCCTAAGACTGGGAATAAGGCAAGAATATCTATTCTCTTCCACACTCCTACTCATTATTATGCTAAATGTCCTAGCCAGTGCAATAACACTGATATCAAGACTTCTATCAAACTATACTAATCAAAATATTGTGGTACTGTCAAAAAGTCACATTGATCAATGCAACAGAATACATAAACAAACAGACCCACACTGATTTTTGACAAAGATACCAAGGAAATTCAATGGAAAAAGTTCAGCAGTGCTGAACAACTGGTCATCTATACACAAAAACTGAATATCATACCATATACAAAGATTAACTCAAAATGGATCACTTAGGTCCTCAATGAAAACACTAATACTGTAAAACTTCTAGAAAAAATATAGGAGTAAATCTTTTTGGCTTTGGGTTAGGCAAAGACTTTTTGGAACCACAGAAGAAAAAAATTGATAAATTAGATCCCATCAAAATTTAAAATTCCTGCCTTCCAAAGTCTGTTTTAAAAAAATGAAAACACAAGCCAGACTGAGAGAAAATATTTTCATAACACAGCACATATAAACAATATTTGAAACTCAATAACAAGAAAACAAAGGGCCCAATTGAAAATGTGCAAAAGATCTGAACAAATACTTCACTAAAGGAGAGATGTAGATGGCAAAAACAAACAAACAAACAAACAAAAACCCACTTAAAAAGTGCTCAACAGCATTATTCATTAGGGAAAGACAAATTAAATCCACAAAGAGATATCATATGTATCTATTAGAATAGCTTAAATTTTTTAAAAATGACAATATAAAGTCCTGAGAGAATGCAGAGCAACTGGAACTCTCAGTTTTGGTAGGAATGTAAGTGGTACTTTGAAAAATAGTTTGGCAGTTTCTTATGAAGTAGAGTATACATCATACAATCCAGCAAACCCACTCCTAGGTAAGTACTCAAGAGAAATTATGACAATATGTCCACGCAACACCTATACTGAATGTTTATAGTAGCTTTATTCATAATTTCCCCCCAACTGGAAACAATCCAAATGTCTGTCAACAGGTGAACAGATAGACAAACGTGGTATAGCCATTTGGTGGAACACTACTCAGCAATAAAAAGGAACAAACTATTGATATATAAAAAATATGAAAGACTCGTATTATGCTAAGTGAAAGAAGCCAGACAAAAAGGTTATATGCTATATGAATCCATTTATGCAGCACTTAGGAAAAGGCAAAACTACAGGCACAGAAATTTTATCAGTGGTTGCCTTGGGCTGGGGATGTGGGGGAGGGGAATGGCTACAAAGAGAGCACAAGGCAATTTTGGGGGTGATGGAAATATTCTATATTTGATTGTGGTAATTGGTACACGACTATGTAAGTTTATCATATAACTGTAAATCAAAAAATATGACTTTTCCTATATGTAAAGTATATCTCCATAAATATATAAAAAAGTTCCTTCATGCTGTATCCCTTTGCAGTCAACTTTTTCCCCTCATGCACACATTGTTTGGCTCCAATCTGCTTTCTTGCACTACAGACTAGTTTTATCTAGTTTCTTGAGTTTCATCCATGCTACATTTATCAGCAGTTCATTCTTTTCTATGGTTGAGTAGTATTCCATTGTATGGCCACATTAAAATTTGTTTCTACATTCAAATATTGATAGACATTTGGGTTGTTTCCATTGCGGGAAGACATATGTTTTTAATTCTCTTGTGTAAATTTTGAGAATTTTATTTCTAAAAATTTAATATCTGTCATAATTCTGGAAGGAAAGTATTCTTATTCTCTAGATGAGAAAACCAAAGCTAAGAGAGGTTAAATAACCAAAATATCACAGGACGTATGGGAGCCAGAATTTTAGTCCTGGTCTGTTTGATGTCAAAGCCCACATTCTATTATTAATCACCCTGCCAAGTGGTACTGAAAGAAACAAAAATGAAAACAAAATATAGAAGAACCCTGAAGAAATAACAACAGGGGACAAGACAGTCAAGAAAGACAGTAAGCAGAGTGAAAAGAAAAAACAGTGGTATGAAATCAATGGTAGACTCTGCCATGGGGATGGTATGGATTCCAAGTGGAAACGGGCACTCTGAAGACTTTCTCTGCAATGTCCCCCTCTTTCTTCCTTATTTCTCCTCTGAAACAGCTGCCAGCAGGGATCTCCCAAAGAGAACACTTAATTTGGGGGGTCGGGGAGAGGCCCAAACACTCACACATAAAACCTATCTAAATGCCACAGAATACAGTGAAAGCTGGAAAGCTTGTGCCCAGTGTTTACTTCCTTAATTCCACCCTTTTTATTTTTATTTTTTGTATTTAACATATTTTATTGTTATTGCATATAACTCAAAATTTTGACTTTTTAAAAGAACAATACAATTATGAAATGAAATTGCTAATACTGCTTGGTATCCCGTAAGAATTACTATATTTTCATTGAGCTTTTATTAGGTAGGAGGCATGAGGGATTGAGATATAAACATAAATAACTGATACATGGAGTAGAAAGGAACAAGCATTTTAAGAGACAAATCAATAACTTTCCATGAGATACAGATGAGAGCCCGAGTTTCCAAGTAGGAGAAACAGAGAAGATAAAGAAAACAGCATGGAGAAAATACTTGGAGGCAGGAACCCAGAGGAAACCCAGTGGGAATAGATTGGAACCCAGGGCAGATGAGGGACAAGAGCACAAATTAGACTAGGAATAAAGACTGGAGTCAGATTATAGGTTTTATATGTCAAGCTGAGGAGTGAATCTCAACCTCTTTAAATGTATCTTCTTTTGGGACCTAGACTCTGCTAAGATATAGTAAATTTCTTATGGCCTATACCCTAATTATCCTAGCCTTCTGCCCTAAGATTCTCAGTTATGTTTCATGTAGATACAAGGTATGTATTTACAGTGAGCATCTGATAATTAATAATAATAATAATAATAATAAAACACTGCTAATCTGTATGGCACAGAAGTGCTCATCCTTATTCTTCACCTTTTCCCACTCTATCTAACCACATGTTTGCCTATCTTCGTTTCTTGGCATTTGTTAGATTGCTTTTCTTTAAATTACACTTTGTGCAGTCTGATCTGAGACAGGCTCATACCACAAACCTAACTCCTAGTTTCTTTCTCTCTTTAATGTACATATTATCATAGTTAAAGTCCATAGTTAAAACCTGAAGAAGTTTAATATTTCTTTCAACACTAAAGTTGCTGACAACTAGTTGTTGATATATTGATTTCTACTTGATCTGGGTGATAGAAGGGGGAGCGCAGAAGGTTGTGCCTGTGCCTCCTCTTGTTTGTGTCCCCAAGTTCAATGTCACTATGTAAAGTGCATTTATTTTCCCTTCTCCTGGGCCTTGGTCTCCATGTCTGTAAGATGAAGGCGTTCGGTATCAGTGGTTCAGTATCACCACCACTGCCACCGCCATCGCCACTGCCACCACAACTGAGTGACACATGAAGATGGACAGGCAGGCTGACATCCGCAATTTCCCCACTTTTGTCACCTCCATGGTGATCACTGAAGTCCACACTAACAACATCTCTTGCCTAGACTGGGGCAACTACCTCCTAGCTGGTCTAGCTGCTTCTACTTCACCTCCAAGAATTTATTCTCCACATCGCAGCTAGGGTGATCCTTTCATATTACAAACCCTATTGCGTCATTCCTCTGCCCAAAACCTTCTAAGGGCTTCCTGACTAACTCAGACAAAAGGCCAAAGTTTTCATAGGGGCCAAAAGGGCCCTACACAATTTGTACCCCACTTCTCTGGCCCTAATTTCTCCTTCTCTTTTCTTTCACTCACTCCACTCCACCCAGGCCGGCCTCCCTGTGTTTCCTGGAACATTCCAGGGCCAGCCTCACATCAGGACGTTTTTACTTGTCATTCTTTCTTTGTGGGAAGTCCTTGCTCAGTGCTTCTCCTTCTTCAGGTATTTGTTCAAATGTCACCTTCTCGGTAAGGCCTTCCCTGACCACCCTATTCAAAATCAGAACTGTTATTCCAGCTGCCCAGTACTCCCTACACCCCTTTCCAGCTTTAGTTTACTCCTTAGCCCTCAGAGCCATCACCAAATACTCTTTAAGGTCTGTCTCGCCAACTTGGATATAAGCTCTGTGAAAGCACAGATTTATAAGGTTTTTTTTTTTTTCACTGCTGAATCTCTAGCACCTAGCCCACAAGAGCTCAAAAAACATTGAATGAATGAGAAATTCTCCATCTACCTTATACTACTCTCCTTTTTTCTCCTACTCACTAAAATATGTACATGTTAGCTATTAAAGAAATAATCTTTAATTTATTTAAAAATTATTTGCAAAGTTTAATGATTGTTATAAACTGACTGAGACAGCCAACTGTGTCACCAAACCATGACTGAGACACATCAGGTAGATTATTTCTGGGCCTTTCCACTCTGAACCTCTCTTCTCAGGAGCACTGCTTGAATACTTGTGTCCCATTCTTATATACATTACTGTTTTTCAAACAGTGAGCAGATACTGTTGGGATCACAAACACAAATTGATATAGAATTCATAACAGCTTTTGGTAGTTATATATTTTATCAAGCAGTGGACACTATGAGTACGACTACTAATGTGTGAGGTTTCACAAAGCTTTTTAAAAGCTAACAACAACAAAAAGGACCTTATACTTGGGAAGACTGGGAAGTAGCACTTGACGACATGGCTGCAATCTGAATTAAGTACCCCTCCACCTCCTCCCACTAGCTGCCTTTTTAAAATATGCTATTTTCATGGAATACTGTAAGTCTCTTTGCAAACAATTGTTTTGGAGAGATGGGCAGTCCCTTAAACTGTAAGACTGAGGATCTCAAAGCTGGTGAGAAGGAGCTGAGCTCAGTAAAACTTGTTCAGATGTACATCTTGTTCTGATGCCTGTCGATTTCTTCCAGTCTGGTTTGCAATTTCTACCTTAGGCATTAAACAAAAAGAAAGGTATAACTAAAGCTTTAAAAAAAATCATTGTTTTCTAATCCACTATATTGCTTCAAAAATACTCTAATTTTCGTTAATTCCTTGGTTACGATGGCATATTTTGAGATTTCCTGAAGATGGCAATTACACTTAAGAACTTTATAAAAAGTACAGTATATATAATAATACTTTCCTCTAACTATAAAAATCAAGTTTACCATCTTGGATGTCATCCATCCATTAGAAACAAAAAGGAAGCTTATTATGGGAATTTCAACACTTAGTTTCTCAATAGTAAACTTTTAGGTATCTCCTCCAAAAAAAATAAGTTTGGAAATTAAAGTGGCATCCCAAACTTTTAAAGTTGCCATTTTTATCTTTCAAATCTCTTTCCCCCTTACTTCTATTATCTAAAAGTGTGATAAATATAATTTAGAGTTCAGGAGAATCCAAATTACTTTTATTCTGAGAATGTTATGCAAGTGTTGGTGGACCACAAGTTAGGCTAAGCTGGGAGAAATGAGGTTGCCATCTGTTTCAGACCACAGTTTCTCAGGTTAAATTCTTGAGGGTTTTCCTAGACAAGAAAGGGGCTTAAGGGTGCTGTTTGAGCTGAATAAGAATTCTAAACAGCAGAGTACAGTGGAGGTGGGTCTGGAGAATTATTTAATCAGAGTATTTTTTATTTCAAAAACTGACCAAGGTCAGCTAGCAAAAACTATAGTTAAGGAGGAAGAAATTGGCTGCAACAGATCACAACATACTGCACCTGACTTAAACTTCCTCTCACTCTTTTTCTTCCTTTTTTCCTTGCCTCTCTTTCTGAATGGAAAGTAGTGTCATGTGTGCTTACCACAATACTTGGCATTCAGTAGTTAATAAAAAACATTTTCCTAGAAGCATGGTGTAGATGGGAAACCACCTTTGAATATGTGAATTAAATGGCTAGCTTACAATGATATAAGCATTGATGTATCGGAGAAATTTTTAGTATAGCATTAAATTTGAAATATCAGAATTTTCCCAGATTTTCTTAACTTGCCTCATTAACATACTTATGAACTGGCAAGCTCGGTAGGAAAGCCACCCAGATCTCTCAACTAAACAGTAGGCAAAAAGTCACTTACTGTTTTGGCAAAGGGTCTCGCAGGAGAAATTCCTTGCCAGACTGTAATCCCTCAATGTCCCCCGACCCTGCCTGGCTTAGGAAAGCAGCAAAGGACAGTGGGCCCAACCTCAACATGGGGAGCTGAGAGACGTATGGCAGTTTCACACCATCTCAAAACTGTTCATTTAAAACTGAGAAAACTAAGGCCCAGGGTAGATATTCTAGGTCTCACATATTTTTATGGCCATAACCACAAGGACCCAGGTCTTCTGGATCCCAAACTTAGAGCTTCCTTTCAGACAGCTGCTCCAAATGTATAGAGCAGGCTTCTGGAAGTAAATTTGGATTTATTGACAGCAACCCTGGGGTATACTTAGCAACCAGCCCTTAAAGTAGCATGAAACAGGAATCTGCCACATTCTGATTGAAGGGTGTGGCAACCAGATCCAAAAGAATTGCCAACTGTTGCAAAAATTCAGTGGTGGCAAGTGACACCTTTTATCCTTTCCTTCTGTCCCTTTTCTCTTTGCTGCACAATTTATCAAGAGTACCCCCAAAGTGCTAGTAATATACAAGAAGTGGGGCAAGGAGTAGGGAGAAGTAATGACAACCTTTAGGAAAGCAAGGTTTGAACAATTTCAATGGCCTAAAAAATTCTCAAATGCAAAACTGTATTTTGGAAATTCACAGCTTTTATCTTTAATACACCTGAAAATGGTCCCAAGAAAATTTTATTCTGAAGAAACTGGTTTTGGTGTCATTTAGATACATGCCTCTACCACTGACTGATTCTCCCTGGCTGAGCATTTTATCTGCCTCCTGTTGCTTGAGTTTCCTCTCTAGTGGTGCCCAAAGACAGTGTGCCAAGCTGGTCTGGCTCTCACCTATGCTCTCTTGTCTCTTAAGTTTCTCTTAACTATTTCCAACTGTACTATTTGACTCATCTTCCTCATTGTATTTATGTTGAGTTGTATAATTTGAGTTGTAGACTGCCACTAAACCCCCAAAATAAATCTGAAGAATTATTAGGGTAAACTGAAATCACCAAGTAATCTCTCTTACCTTCTTTAGTCAGCTACTCCACTTTTATTATCTCCTCAGGGCATATACTCTAGTCACTTGCTGCCCTTGTCTTTGAAGATATGATTTTAGCAACAAGCCGAGCCCCTAAAGTCCAGAATGTAGGTGCTGAAAAGATTTTAGACATCACCTAGTCTATCTCAAGCCCCTCATTTTACAAATCAATACACTGAGCCTAAGAGAGGAAAGGCTTTTATCTAAGACCCCTCCACATGATTTCTCTTCTTGCAACAGTTTAACATGTTATCTTTTCTCTCCAATTGTCTACTTGTTACCACCTCCCAAATTACTCCTTGATCAACTCTTTTTAAAAGGAAAGAGTAATTAATACCTTCAGATGGTGATATACTTTTTGAGGGTAACTTCAGGAAGCAGTTTTCTTTTTATTATTATAATTTCAAACTCCAAATTATGCACACTTTACTAACTACATACTATAAATACGAAAGCAGGGCTTTCCATAAATCTATATACTAGAGATGACAAAGTAGCTTAGAAGTGTGGGTCTTAATCCTAGTTCCGCTACTAACTAGCTGTGACCCTGTGAGCAAGTCACTTCAGGTCTCTTTCATATGGAAGATGAAGAAGGTGGACAAGATCTATGATTCTCAACTTTCCTTGGAGTCCTTTGGATTTTGAAATGGGGTCCAAAGGTCTAATGGGAACCATGGGTTTGTTTCCTTCTAACAAAGCTGCATGATTAAAATATTTAATTCGTTTTGAAGTTACACTTGGTATCTTGTGCTGATCAGAAGCTCCAACTGGCAAATATACAGATCTTCAGCTAAAAATGACAAAATAATTACTTTTAAATAGCTTGTTTGAAAGATTTAAAAAAATTTTTTTTATTGGCCCAATGGGGGAAATAATGAAAAGAATGAAGCTTTTAAAAGCACAAACGTGGGAGTAGAGGGATGAAAAAGTACATTTTCCATAAAGAAGGAAAAACAAATTCACACAAATATGAAATTAGATTTCACTCCTAGCACCAGGATGTTTCCATCCTTGTATTTATCTGCTAACCCTGAAAGCGCCCAGAGGCAAAGGACTCACTCTAGGTCAAATCTCAGTTCTTGAAAATGGCACTTGATCAAACATAGAGTAGGCACTTAAAGTTGGATGATAAAGTGTTTTTCCTTTACATTCATATTAAGTCTCTGACGAGATTATGTTGCACAGACAACTTAAAAGAGAGGTCCTTCAAGGAGTTTACATCTCTTGGTACAAAATACAATAGTTCATTCAGCAATGTTCAACCAGTACACTTAAAAAGGGCATTAGTAGGGATTACATTTCATTTCCAATCTACAAGGACTGAAATCTGAAGTCACTGACTGCTGCCTCACAGCTTCACTGTGTTTAAATAGCAAAGAGGGAGGTTATGTACCACCAAAGGGCCCTGGCCTGGCCACAGGAGATGTAGGTTCTAATCTAGTTGGTCCCAGAAACAATTTCCTGTATCCAGCACAGTATTTTGCATGTAACTGATGCTCAACGAATGTCGGTTGAATGGAATTGCAAAAATCTCCACTATGTGCCACTTTATATTACACAGAGAACTTAAGGCAGGAAGGAGCCTCTAAGGAACTGAAATTCAATTATGTAAATTATGGGAAATTTGGTGGAAGGAAACGTTAACATTTTCTGACTAGTATTATAAGCCAAAGGATTTACTATAGTTATCTCACCAACGCCTTGCTAATTAAGTTAAATATTTCCATCTAATACATAGAAAACCAGGCTCAAAGAAAGTATGTAATCTGTTCAAGATCACAGTAAGAGAAGCCCAGATTCCAACTCATGTCTGCAAAGCCCACACAATTTGCCTTATGCAACATTCACACAAGAAGACAGCCTAAGATACTTTGGGGGCTTGGGGCTAAGTTTCACTTTCTGTCATTAAGTTGGTGCACATCACCAGGCAGTACACTTTTCCGTAATTTATCCACCTGCACCATGGGACGTGATAGGGTAAGTGACTAGATAAGTGGTTTTGTTTTGTTCTGTAGGTCAGTTACGGAATCCTTTTTGGCCAGGACTTTCTTCTAATACAGGCATTTCCTTCTCCTGCTCTTTGAAATTATTTGAGAGTGATACCCTTGGTTGTTAATGGAAATATACCCTTCAAGAGGATCAGAGCAGAAAAGTTGAGCGGGCTCCAAGGCCCCTCCCATTAAGTTGAGGCTTAGAACTTGACCCTGTTAGATCCCTGGTGAAAGTTAAGAGACAACGCATTGATGGATTCAATGTTTCTTTCAGGGCTTGCAGCTCTGTTCCCACCCGGTGCTCGCGGTTTGAAAGGAATGGATGGTTTTGTGTCCGCGTTACTTGAGCGGCCTGCATGGGCTGGTCCACGGAGAGAAGCCGGTGCGTTTATGGAACTTAAAGCTCCTGGAGTAAAATATGAGTTCAAACAGCCTGGGGCTCGGATATCCCCGGCTCCGGGAAGGCGGCTGCGGCCAGTCCGCCAGTACCGGGAACCACTTCCTGGTCAGCATCTACCGCCCCTTGTCCACACCCCCACTGCTGCATTTCCCCCGCTGCACTGTTTCCCAGGCAGCAAGACTGTCTGTCCAACTCCGCGGTGAACGTCCAGCCCAGCCCCGATGGGATCCCATCAGAGATTTAAAACACAACGCTCTGGAACTCCAACTCCCCGGCGCCCTGCCCGGTTTCCGGGGGTCGGGACTGCGGCATCCCCTGCGGCTGCAGGAGGGAGGCCCCGGGCCCGTTCGAGCGCTGCCCGGGCCACTGTTCCGCTGGAGACACAGGTGCGTCGCTCCCGCCCGAAACCTTGTCGGACTTCGCCCGGCACCTGTCGCGCTGGCAGCGGCAGGACCTGCGCTCACCTCGTTCCGGGGGCCCACGGCCAGTCCCCGCGTCTCTGGGCCCAGCTCCCGCTGCCGTCTCCGCCTGAGCCACAGCCGCGGCCGCCGCCCACTTTCGGTTTCCCCGCACGGCCGGAGCCGCCGCCGCAGCTCGGAATCACCTCAAGCCCCCGCCCCGCCCTGCTCGGCCCCGCCCCGCTACGCCCCGCCCCGAGGGCAGCCCGGCCTCGGCTCTGCGCACGCGCGGGCAGCCCGGCCTCGTCGGCCCACGCCGGCGTCCGCGCGTGGGAAGGAAAACCGACGCCGCCTAGCGGTTTCTGCGCGTGCCCACGCACGGGCCGACGGCGAAGACGACTGTGGAGTGGGCGCAGGAGCGCCTCCTCGTGGATAATGCAAGTACGGGCGGACCCGGCGGGCCCGGGACCTAGCAGACCTCATCAGTACTTACGCGCTCCTGCTATTGCGTTCCTCCTCCCTTCCGTCAGGCGTTTCATTCAACCCTTGCTCACTTTTTATTCTGCTAGACATCCACCTGGTCCTCTCATTTCCTTTAGGGTTTTTTTTCAAGCACAACCCCTTCCAGGAGAGTGGCCAAACTCTCGAAAACGTCGGTCTCCTTTCCTCATATTCCCTGCCTCGCTTCTCAGCTTTATCTCTTCTTAGCACCTATCTAGCACACTGGATGTGTTTTATCTTTTCGTGTCTACCATCCTCCTCAAATTAAAGCTGTGTGAACACAGAGATCTTTGTCTTGTTCCCCAGTCTATTCCCAGAGCCTAGGATAGTGCCTGGCACATGATAAGCATGGCAAATATTTGTCAAATTCATTCTCCCTGAAATTATTGAACATTTAATATTTATTCACTTATTTTTTTCTCCACATAAATTCCACCAGCATTTATTGGGCATATTGATTTATATTCCTTAAGCCAATATCGACTACTTCTCTGCATTCATTCTATACACATTTACTGAGGGCCTGCTGTTTGTTCAAGCAATATATTTTTTACAACTTTATTGAGGTATAATTGATATACTGTAAGCTACACATGTTTAAAATGTACAATTTTATGTTTTGACATATATATACAGCTGTGAAACTGTCACTGCCATAAAAACCATGAACATATTCACCCCCAAAAGTTTCCTCATGCCTCTTATAATCCTTATCTCTCATGCCTCTCTGTCTCTCCCTCTCAACCACAGATCTACATCCTGTCACTATAGAATTTTTCTAGAATTTTATCTAAATGGACTCATGGTATGTGCTATTCTTTTGGGGTGTGTGGGGGGGTCCAACTTCTTTCACTCACATAAGTCTGTTGAGATTTATCCACATTGTTTGTACCAATAGTTCATGTCTTCTTATTTTGAGTAGTATTCCATTGTATGGATGAACTAAACCTACCATATGACACAGCAATTCCATTCCCAGGATTTACCCAAGAGAAATGAAAGCATATGTCCACCCAAAGACCTGGACAAGAATATAAATAGCAGCTTTGTTTATAATAGCCCAAAATGGAAACACAAATGTCCATCAGAAGGTGAATGGACAATCAACCATTATATACTGAACACCTGCTGTTAAATAAACTTTCACGGAGTGCCTGCTGTGTTAAGGAACAAGCTTGTGCTTAAAGAGCTTTGATTCAGTGGAAAGATGTAGTAGATTTGAAGTAGATCATGGAAGCTCTGATAACTCATGCTCAGGAGTTTGGGCTTTTTCACAAAGGCAATGGGGAACTGTTTAAAGCCTTCTTTGAACACAGTTCTCTTTTATACTTCCACATCTAGTCTCTGAATCTGCCCAATTGTCTCTCCCTGGCACTTCCATCCTGCTGCTATATTTCAGTCTATTTCAGAGCTTTTTCTCTCTTCTTTCCCCTCCAATCTGCTGCTGCACACGGCAGTGGATTTAATAGACCTAAAATACAACTAGACACAATTTGGACTTTGCAATGCTCATAACATCCTTTGGCTCCATATTTAAGGTGGGAAAGATGTAAAAAGCTACTTCCATTTGAAAGAGTGCCAGTGAAGTAGGAAATTGGGAGTAACTCCAGAGTCCAATGTGCAAAATAAATCATAGAACAATGTGAGTTGACCCCAAGTCTAAGATCCTTTATCCTGGCAGAGGGGGTCCATGTTTAGACTGTCCTATAAAGAAAATGATGCTCTGCAGCTAGTTTTTTTAAAAATCAGTTTTACTGGTGAATAGTTTACATATAATAAAAATTTTAAATGTACAGTTTGATGAATTTTCACAAAATATATTCAGTCTTGTGTCCACCACCACAATCAAGATATAGAACTAGTTGATCATTTTAAAGTTTCCCCATGCCCCTTTACAGTTCATTTACTCCCCTACATCCAGCCCCTGGCAACCACTGATTTCTGTCACTATAGCTTTGCCTTTTCTAGAATGTCATGTAAATGGAATAATATAGTATGTATTCTTTTTTGTCTATTTTCTTTCATTTAGCATAGTGCTTTTGGGAGTCATGCATATTGTCACATATATCAGTAGTCTGTTCCTTTTTATTGCTGAGTAGTATGCCATCATATGCATCATGGATATATCACAATTTGTTCATCCATTCACATTTGATACACATTTGCATTGTTTCCAGTCTGGGGCTTTTATGAATAAAGCTGCTATAAATAGTCACATGCAGGTCTTTGTGTGGTCCTATGTTTTTCCTGCGTAAAGGCTTGGGAGTAGAATTGCTGGTTGTAGGATAAATGCATGTCTAACTTTATAAGAACTGTTGAACTGTTTTTCTAAAGTGGTTGCACCATTTTGAACTCCTTTCCTCACCCCCTAGCAATGTATAAGAGTTCCAGTTATTCCATATCCTCTCTACTACTTAGTATTTGTCAGTCTTTTTCATTTTAGACATTCTGGTGGATATATAGAAATATCGCATTGAAGTTTTAATTTGTATTACCCATGACTAATGATATTGAGTATCTTTTTATGTTTATTGGCTCTTCATATATGTTCCTGGGTAAAGTGTACATTCTAGGTAGATTTTTAACGAAGACATATTGGGAGGTTCTCAGAAGTCCCTGGGTAGCTGACATGGCAAGGATAGGTTGGGAAGTTGTGTTTGTTTTCTTTGGGGGTGGTCCATGGCCCAAGGAGTTCAAGAATTAACTGCCATGCCCTGGATATAATTAGATTTCAAGAGAATTAAGGGACATCAGAGATGACACAAGTTGGTTACTCCTTAGGCACAATGGTTCTTACCTTTTTGGGGAGAAGGAGGTCAAAATATGTGAAAGTAATGGATAGATACGGAATTTGGCATATGATCTCAGAGAAAGTTTTGCACCCCCTTTCCATGATAACCTCTCTTGGAATGCATATCAAGGCCTATGTGTGAGGAAGGAAGATGAATTTGTTGCCAGCTTATCCTGGGCTGAGAAAGGTGAAAACATTTCAGGTGTGAAACCTTCATCTAAGGCCCTTCATGCATTTTTGTCCACACCTAGGTAGTCTTGTTCATTTGGAGAGAGCCACGTTGGACACAAACACCAAAACACCTGTACAAGACAGGACCAAAGCCATTGGTTGAGTTGAATTTCTGTCCCTTCCTCCCTTCTCTCAGTTCAGCAAGTACCATTTAGAATGAAGGGGAGACAGTGAGCATGTTCCAAGAATTTACTTGTTCCTCACCTTGTTTTTATTTCACCTGATGGATTGTGTGTGTGTGTGTGTGTGTGTGTGTGTGTGTGTGTGTGTGTGTGCAATACAGCCTGAGAAAGAGAAACTCCTTATCCTCCCTCTCACAGCCTCTCAAGCTTTACAGCTGCCATAAGCAGCTTTATCAATGTCGCTTCCACTCTCCAAAATTTAGAGGGCCAATTTTAGAGACCTCTGGTTGCCCTGAACTCATGTTTTTTTTCTATACTGTCTTCAAAAAGAAAACCAAAACCCAAACTCTCATTTCTATCACCTATGAACTACCAAATTAGCTGTAGGGACTTGACTGTGGCATTATTTGGTGTCTTGAGTATTTCCTTCATGGGAGATCTTCCCTGAAGCCCCCACCTGAAAGTGATTCCTCTTTTAGCTGAGCTCTTAGAGCACCTGACTTGTTCCTCCAACATGTTTACAGTGGAGGAGAATGTTGGAAGTGACTCCATGTCTCATCTCCACTGTGACTCTGAAAAAGAGTTTAGATTTCATTCATGTTTTTTCTCTGAGTTATTTAATTGAAAATAATTTCAGCAATAATAATTTTAACTTCTTTTTGAAGCTAAACAACACATTCAGAGTTTTATATGTGGTTGAAATTCAGCCTCACAGTACTTTGGCTTGCATAAGTGAAAACAGATCCATGACAAAAGGGATCTTTGGACAGAGCCGCTTTTGGTTAATCATTAACATCATGATCATTCCCTCTTCCATCAGCTACTGCCTCATGAAAAAATGCAGAGAAATTTCTAGACAATTGCATTTGTTTTAACTGAGTAAGGAGAAAAAAAACAAACCAAACAAAACAAAAAACAAAAGGGAGAGAGATGCCGGAGCCCTGCTAAAATCCAGGCCATGGTACCGCTAAGGATATGCTGATCCAGCAAAACTCCCTAATCTGCCCACAAAGGCCTCCAAGGTGAGTCAGCTGAAAGGGGCTAATCCCTAGAAGAGACTGATCCCTAAAGCTGTAGCATCCACACAGCCACAGAACCCTGGAAAACTGGGGATAACAAAAGCTTAAAGCAATATTGTGTAGAGAGAGGTCAAAGAAGCAAGAGGGGAGGGTCTTGGCTATCTAAGAGATTGCCTCTGCCCCCTCTCGAGTTGTGGGTCATTCACACAGCTCAGCCCTGGACAAGGCCCGGATATCGGGATGATCCCAAGGATGCAGATATTGAGTTGTCAGCAAGTTAAGGGCCCAGTTGTGGGGTAGGGCATGGAGGTGCAGTAACTAATACTTTAAGCAAGGCAACCAACTACTATTACTGATCCCATAATAGTCGACTAGCTGGTACAAAATTTATACTAACCTAGAGGCTGGGGTGAGGAAAGGAAAAGGCAGTGAGAAGAAACCACATAAGTATATGGGAGCAACCTCATGAGTCATTAAAAGAGAGAAAACGTGTGAAAATGTAAATGGATGCAAAGCCAAAATGCCAACCTTATAAAGAAACAGGAGTTTGTGATGTTGAGGAACGAATGTGAGCAGCCTGTCCAAGTGGGACAGAAAGCTACTGACAAGTGAGACTGGGTATGATTGGGCCACTTAGCAACCAACTGAAGAAGAGAAAGGGAGATAGCAGGATGGAAGTTTCCAAGGGGGGGCGGGAATGATCTGAGTCCCAGGGGATTAAAGAAAGAGGCCCTTAGGAAAATGAAGGAGGCCTAGTTTTCTAAAATGCTGTAATTTGGTCAGGCAAGTTGCCAGGCAGATACCCAAATCAACACTGGGTTAAGTCTTTGTTGGTTCTAGCGATTGGTGCATAGTTGCAGTTATAACCTATATTTTGTTAAATGTAAAATATACTCTTTCCTGTAAGTTTTAATTATTTCATTTTCTAAGGTAAAGTACCAAGCATGACTTTTGGAAGTTATTTCCTTTGAAATACCAGTCTCGGTTTTAAGTGAGCCATTCCTTTCACCCACCATCCCTGCTAACCATGTAAAACTCCTTCTTTCACCTCAGTCTTCCTCACTGGAATGAATGCTCACATGGGCAGGACCACGTTGTGTCCTGGTCACTGAGTGATGAAGCTACAGTGGTTGGCACAGAACAGAGATGGACGGGTGGGTGAGTGGATGGGTAGGTGGATGGATGGATGGATGGACGGACGGACAGTTGGACACACGGACAGGTGGGTGGATGGATGGATGGACAGACAGATGGATACATAAGGAAGGAGTCCAGACAAAATGAGCCTTTATTTGGGGTAAGTCGAGGGTGTCATAAGTACAGGCCCCGGATGGTGTGCACGGAGGTCTTCCAGCTGTCCTTCCAGCACTGAGCCTCCTTTACCAGCATCGTGTTGTCATCGTGGATCTTCTTCAGCTCCTCTTCAAATAATGCTAAGTATTTCTGGGAAAAAGGAGGCCACATGAAGAGGGACTTCTGGACTATGTGCCCTACAGGAGTGCTGTAACCTGCCGGCAGGCAGCTTTAACCCACCCTAGGCACTGGCAATATTTCCACAAGTCATTTCTCATGTAATTTGCCCAACAATTGATCAGGCAGGTCCTATTGTTTTCTTGTTTTATACATGGAGAAACTGAGGCTCAGAGCCTTGCCTGAGGTCACCCAGCTAGAAAGGGGCTGAGCAGGGACTAAGACCCCAGTCTACCAGGCTCCGGACTCTGCACTCCTTCCTAACCTCTGTCCTGCACTGAGGCATCCCTGGAACTCGGGCGTCCTGGCTTCCTCAGGAGGCTGAGCACTCCGGGCCTTGAGCCCTTACTGAACTCAGCAGGCAAACTACCCCCTCTGCCTGGGGCTTGACACGCTGGCCCAGAAAGGGCCGGCCCTGGGCACGCTATAGGTTCTCCCAATACCAGGGTCAGCCTGTCTTTGGGCAGCACAAGGTTTCTCTCCCATGCACCAGGACCAAAGGTCTACACATCTTCAGGGCTTAGAGGTCCCACAGGTGGCATCTGGGTATAGCCTCTTCTTCAGATAGGCCCCACAGTCTCTAGCAGGCACTTAGGTTCTAATCCTAGTTCTTCCTCTCTGTAATGGCATAGAAGGGAGCATGTTTCTTTAAGCCTCAGTGTATTTGTTGGTAATGGGACAATTCTGTCTTCTCCATGGGATTATTAAGAGGATTCATGAGATGCCTCATGTTGAGAACAGAAGCTGTAGTAGGTGCTCAGTAACTGTCAGCTGCTCCATTCATTGCTCCCAGGGCCCCTATGCCTCTGAATAACTCTGTCCCCTTGCTCTGATTCAACTATTCCTCCATAAAGCCTTCCTTCACCCCCCTCTCTAGTCTGGGTGGGGTGTCCCTCGGCTGGGCTCCCATAGCCCTGGGGCTCATGCCATCGGACCTATGCTGTCACTGGGCCTGGACATGACTGGTGGCTCACGTCCATGTGCCTGAGAACATCAACTGCCCTGACTGTTGACACTGCTCTGGGGCACCCTGACATGTATTATCTGCTCCACCAGCCAAATGTCAGAGCACCTGTGATGGGAAGATCCCTCCTTCCCCAGCCGGCCAAAGTGAGCTGCCCTGTACTCCCTCAGACACACCCAGCCGAGCCTGTCTCTCCACTCACCAGGTAGACAGCATCTCTGGCCTCCACAGCTGCCAGGTGGCCCAGGGTTGTTTTGGTGGTGGTGATTGATGACGTTTTCTTGAGGAGAATCTTGTTTTGGATGGTGGCTTCGGTGGGTTTGATTCCGGGCCATTTCCTACCAACAAACATGCACGTAAAAGCCCCAGACTTGACTTCATCATTTACAAATGCACACACTAACCCTGGCAAGAAGGGTTAGCATTTCTTTAAATGTCTTAATGAAAAGAAAAACCCTTCTGAGCATTTAATGTTAAGCTGCTTGAAGTTATTTTTTGTATTTTCATATTGTTTAAATCGTGTGAATAGACAGTCTTGAGTTCTCCATGGGGAAGGGGAATGTCACACCTCTAATTGCCTCCTGTTTCTGGGCCTCAGTCTCCTCAGTCGGCCGCCAGGTGGCAGTCACCAGTTCCTAGTCCCTTTTTCCTGCCGCGCTGTAAAAGCCACCGCTAAGAACTTAGCTGGGCACATCACCATCTTACTTCTTCCAGGGTCACATTCTTAGAACACAGGGGGCAAGCACTTTGAGAACTCCCATCACATATGACACACAGCTGCAGTGGTTCACAGTGCCACCAGTGACCCAGAATGCTCTTCACACTGGGCCAGGCCTTCCTTTCTTTGTGGGTTCTTATCACATAAACTAATAGGGGCTAAGCTCTCAGTATGTGCCAGGGGCAGTCCACGTACAATCTCATTTAACTTTCTTTTCATAATACCATGTGAGGTAGGCTGCCATGCCCATTTCACAGATCAGGAAACTGAGGCTTAGACCATGATGCCTTTCCCAGGTTACCAGGTCAGTTATCCCACTGTACCATCCTCAGCAAATATAGCCATCCACTGTATTCCTCCTGTTCTTGGCTCTCACCTGCTCCCCCGTTCAATCAGAGGCTTCTCACTCTCTTCCTCCAGGGAGAGTCTGGCGAGTTTCCTCCGTATGAGGATTGATGTTTTCTGTTTAGGGGGCTCCATCCCTGGCAGGCAAGAGATAGATTACTGACCATGGCCTCACCCACAGCCTGAGCTCAAGGGGTCTACCTCCAACCTTACATTTACAGAAATGAGGGCTCACCTCCCTCCTCCCCACTTGGGAGTCTCCCACGGAGGCAGAGCCCCCCCACCACAGAAAAGCTGAATATACCAGATATGTTGAAGTTCTTATTTTACTATAATATTTATATTATCTTTGTAATACCAATTTAATAAAATAATGTTTTACTTAAGTTTAATGGTAAATCATTTAATAAATGATTTGAGTCTTTGTATAGTTTATAAAAGTAATATGCACATTATAAAAACTTTAAACATCACTTAACCTGGTAAAATGAAAGATTTCAGAAATCTCTCATGGTCCCAGCCACCAGAGGTGACCATTGTCAACAGGCTGGTTCCTGTCTCTCATACTCTGTCTCTCTCACACAGATTCATTTACACATATGTGAGTATGCATATTTATATCTTATGTGTTTTTTTAATAGTATACTAGATAAGTATTGATTGCCAACTTGTGTTTTCACATAACAGCATTTCTTCCTGCTGCCTTTCTACACTGGCCCTTATAGACCTACTGCACCCACATGAACAGCTGCACAGTACTTGTACATCTCGACCACAAAGTATTTATCCAGCCTCCTATACCTGGTTATTACTGTTGTTTCCTATTCTTTGCAATTTTAGTGCTGTTATGAATATGCTTGAAAAATCTTTGCAAAATTGTGCAAATATTTCTGTTAGGGGAATTCCTAGGGTAATGACTGCTAGGTCAAAGGTGTACACATTCAGAATTTTGACAGGTACTGACAGAGCGTTCTCCAAGAGAGTGGTGTCAATGTTAAACTTCTCCAAGGGTCTCTGTGGCACTCGGGCTTCCTCACATTCTCCTCAGGGCTGGTTACCACTAAGCTTAAAAGCCTTGCAAGGCTGTTGGTGAAAACTGATATCTTAATAACATTTGTTTTCGCATTTTTCATCATCTTTTACGTTTACTGCCACAAAAATTGTTTCTCATGTTTGTCCGTTGTCTCTTTTTACAAATTTGACCTGTTAGAGTTCTTTGTACAACAGGGATATTCAGCCTTCCTCTGCCCTTTAGGTTATTAGGAATATTTTTCCAGTTTTTGGTTGGTCTTTCCATCTTTTAACATTTTTCCTTTTGTTTTGTTTTGTTTCGACCACAGAGAAGTGCCAGCCATTTCCTTCATGGTTTCTGGCTCTCATCTCATATTTAAAAAGCTGTTCCTAACCCAAGATTATGAAAATATTTTCTGTTACAGTTTCATTTTTCACAAATAATCTTTGACCCATTTGGGATTTTTTTAATTTAAAAAGTTACTTTTTATGAAAACAAACAAAAACTCATCAGTCCTCTCAGTGGAGAATCCGTTTTTATTCTGGTGGAATTGGGGGAAAGCAGACCCCTAGGCCCATCAGCCTATGCTTCACTAACCCCCTGGGGCCAGGGTACAAGGCTGGTGGTGCCACTTACTTGCAACCTGGACATCGTCGATGGTGACCACTTCATCTAACTGCAGCAGGAACTTCTCGGTGAAGGTAGCCAAGCTGGTAATGAAAAAGCGACCGTACTTCCTGGTAAATTCCTGGAAGAAATTCCTGGTAAATTCCTGGAAAATAGCCCCGTGCCCAGGGAGAGGAACTCGCCTCCAAAATCAAGCTGAAGGATTATGGAGAGCCAGCAGGCAAGACAGGACCAAAACCATGTGTCAACTGTGTCCAAGGTAACTGGCATCTAAGATAGGAAATGATTCAGAAATGGCCAAGGGACAATTCACCAAAGAAGAAATAAAACTAGACCTAGATCTTGAAAAACAGTTCTCATTAGTGATTTTATAATTAATTTAGTAATTAAAAAATACAAGTTAAAACAGCCAATAATGACCATCTCCACCCCGAAAACCTACCCACTTTTATGTCCTGCTTTGGCCAGAGTGCCAGTAAAAAGCCATGCTCAGTGTTGGTGGGCTATCATTTAGTGTAATCTCTCTGGAGATAATCTCTCAGCACCTGGACTTGGGAGTCAATGGCACCACTGACCTCCAGCTTCTCCCTGGTTGCCGTAATTACGGTGTCCAAATCTCCCTGTCTTTTCTCTTCTACTTGACATAGAGACTCCATTTCTTGGAAATGGGCAGGGTGTCCGAGATTTGCATGGAGACTCTGGGCATTTTCATCCTTCAATCAAAATATCCAGAAATCAGCAGGGATTTTGACCCCACTATCTTGATGTCAAGACCAAAAAGTCACTGGCCTAAGTCCTCTGCCAATTATAGCCATGGCCAGACTGATGTATGCTCTGACCCGGGCATGTGAAGGGCCATGTGTGGGCAGAAGAGTGGCAGAGAAGGCAAGATAGGGACATGGTTGGAGACAACTCTGAGGGAGAGGGTGAGTCGAGCATCTGTCCAGTATAATCAGGACTTTAGTCCAATGAAATCAACAGCATCCACATCCCATGGCTGCAAGGACCAGGTGGACGATCGTTGTTTATCTCAATGACCATGGCCACATGGAATCCAGCCAACCCACCCATTACATCCAACAGGGAGTTTACTGAATGCCTTCTGTGAAGAAGCTATTGTTCCCACTCTCATTTTTCCATTATCTGGCGTCCCTCAGCCCCCACCTAACAATTCCAAGCCTGGCCCATTGCCTTCCCTGATACTCAGTTCTGCCTATGCCCTGTATCCAGGGCCCCTGGTCCTAGAGAGAAAGGGCTAGTCCTGGGGCCCTCACCCTCTTTGTCTCCAGTTGCTTCTGATAATCCCAGAACTGTTTCCGGATCTCTTTGATGGAGGTACAAAATTTTTTCCAATGCTGCTCCTTGAAATTCTCCATCACCAGCCAACACACCTGAGGTAACAGCTCCTCAAATCTCCTCATCTGGGCTCGTAATTCTGTAGAAATTGGGTGTGGGGGACCAGGGAACAGGACTGAGCAGAGCCAAGTTACTGAGGTAATCTCTAGAACAGGGCCCAAAGCAATTTCCCAAAGAGAAAAACTGGTCTTCAATGTGGTAATAGCTATTTCATCAGTAGGGGTCCTGTGATCAAATCAATATAGAAAATACTGGATTAAACAAGTTCGAAGGACTTCTATAGTCTGTGGGATTTTTTGGCTCATTTAAAATGCATTGCGTCTCTCAGCAGTTCTGTCTCATCCATTATCTCTTCAAATATTGCTTTGACTCTAGTCTCCTTCCTCTCCCTTTGGACTTCTAAATAACTAATAACTATATGCTAGACCTCCTCTTCTATATCTCTTTACTTCTCTCTTCAATTTTCATCTCTGTTTTTCTGTGTTGTATTTTGGGTATTTTTGTTGGATCCACCTTCCAGTTCACCAATTTCACCTCCAGCAGGGAATAATTTGATAGTAAATCCTTCCATAATTTTTAAATTTCAACTATTTATTTTCTCAATATAGGAGTTCTATTTGGTTCTATTTCATATCTACTTGGTCCTCTAACAAATACATTCTTTTATAATCTGTCTGATACATTTAATATCCAAAGTCTTTATTGGCCTCATCCTGCTGCCTCTTGCCTAAGGTTCCTTTTTCCTGTGTGTGTGTGTTGGGGGTGGGGGTCTATTTTTACTGTAGGCTCTTATTCTAGGCATGAGACTCCCTGAATTGAAAGTGGGTTTTTCTAGAGAGGATTTGTAGTGTCTTTGTTAAACAAGTATCTGAGCACAACTAACTCAAGGTCACTTTAAGCTGAAGTATCAGCAACAAGTCTTATGGATGGTCCACAGAAACAAAGTTGAATTCAGGTTTATCTCAGTGTGACTTCTGGTTTAAAAACCACATAAGGGCTGGCTTATACTCATGGATTCTCATTGGAGTTTTTCTGCTGCTTCTTCACCCAGTACCAAGGTTTTGAATAAGCTAGTTTTAGTTTCCTTCCAGTTGTGGGGGTAGGAAGATTGGTTTTTGTTTCATTCACTTACTCCTGCAGGTGGAGTCCCAGTTTTATGTGGCTGTGTCCTTTCAGACTTTCCACCTTGGGAGGTCTGGGGCTTTGTCTCCTTTTCCCAATGCCCTAAAGGCCACAAAAATAGGGGCTTAAATTCACCTGGGTGTCAGCAAAGCCCTTGGGGCAATAGCCAACATTACTGCTCAATTTATCTCTCAGAGTTCTATTTTATTTAATTTTGGGGCCTCATGTGTTTCTTACTTTATAGCTAGCTCAATGCATTTAAAAGAGTTCATCATAAAAATATTCTATCCAGCATTTTTACATGTTTTCAGTGGGAGAGTCGGTCAGGTAACTGGATTCTGGAACTGTAGGGAATGGAAGTGTCCTTTTAGCGTGAACTGTCAATCTTCAGAGAGACATAATCTGCAGCATTTCTCAAACCGATTTGTCCACAGAACCTTTCTTTTGAGGAGGATTGTATAGGATGGGATCCCACAGAGTTCATCTAGGGAAATTCTGAGCTAAAGAAACAAAACACTGTCTGTGGTTTCAATTCTAGTCATTGTCCAACCATAGTAATGAGAACTCTGGCAGGCTGTTTCCTTTGTATACAGCAGGTCTATGCAAGGGGCTTGTCCTTAAAAAAGCCTTGCATAGTGGGTTTACAGACAAGGAAACCAAGGCTCACAGAGGTGAAGTGACTTGGTCAAGGTCATATGGCTGGGAAATGGCAGTGCTGGGTCTTGACCCCAGGTCTGTCTATCCCCAATTCTCTCTTTCTTCTACCCAAGCTGCCCCTCAACCAACATAGCAGTCCCTGAGGTTCCCTACCTCAGAAGCAGGAATAATTAGGACTTATAACTGCACAAAATACACATGGCTATGGACAAAGACACAGAGGAACATGGAGAAATAGACAAAAGGGGGGCTAATGGGCATGTTTTCACAGCTCCTTTAATGTCGTTATAATAAATATAAATGGAAAGATGTATTCTACCTGCCTGTTTTCATGTCCCTATTCCCCAGGAGGCTGTATCTACCAAGTTCATCATAGCCCAGCACAGGTCAGGCATACAGTAGGTGCTGTGGAAGGATTCTTCAAATGATTAAACACAGAGTTACCATATGACCCTACAATTCCATTCCTAATTATACACCTAAGAGAAATGAAAACATGTCCACACAAAAACAGGCACATGAATGTTCACTGGAGCATTATTCACAATGGCCAAAGGTAGAAACAATCAAATGTCCATCAGTGAATGAACAGATAAACAAAATGTGGTACATACATACAATGGAGTATGATTCGGCCATAAAAAAAGAATGAAGTGCTGATATACACTACAACATGGATGAAGCTTTAAAGAATTATGCAAAATTAAAGGAACCAGACACAAAAGACCACATAACTACATGATTCCATTCATATGAAAGCCCAGACTAGGGAAATCTAAAAATTCTGGAGACAGAAAGTAGATTAGCGTTGCGTAGGGCTGGGGGAGTGATGAAGAGACAGGGGATTCTAAGACTGACAGTGGTAGTGGTTACACAACTCTGAATATACTAAAATCCACTGAATCGTACATTTTAGGTGGGTGAATTGTATGTATGTGAACATCTCAGAAAAGCTGTCAAAAATATCTGTGCAATGAACAAAACATTTTTCGTGATACAAATCACCATATTTCTCAAGAAAAAAGAAACTTTGGTGGGGTGGGGGTAGGAGCGGGGCTCCTCTGCCTGCATGGTGACCTCCAGGCCAGGAGGGTAGCGTGCAGGCCCTGAGGCCCAGGCCTAGATCAATCACTAGCTCCATGTCACACCCTCCACTGGCCTGCCTGCCCGCACCCACCTATGAGGCAGGAGTTGTGGTACTCGTTTGTCTGGCTCTGGTACTCCAGGATCTTCTTGCCAATGTTCTCTGCGCACTGGTCAAAGGTATCGTACATGCAATCAGGCCTGGTGACTGAGCGCTTCTCTTTCCGGTAAAACTCCTGCAGGAGAGGGTTGACAGTGTGTGTGCAAGGACTTTCACTATGGAACTCTTGCCCATGCTCCCAACATCCTCCACCCTGCTCTCAACACCCCCTAGCCTTCTCTCCTGCTGTCCCCTATGCTGGTGACGCTCTTCCTGCCTGTCTGCCCTTCTCACCACAGCTGGCATCACAGGGCTATGCACGGCACAGGTGAGCGAATGGCAAAATTCTATTTATCTTTTAAGACCAAAATGGAATCTCATTTCAGTGACCAGGTTGAAAGCTTTCTATGAAACTTCAAGCTGGGTACTAGGCTGTGGGCCCTGTACTGAAGGCCTTCACAGCCCAGTGGGAGGCAGACATCCCTGTGTTGCATGTGCTGGAACTGGGCACTGGGTAGCTCCGATTGGAGGACCCCCAGGTGCCTGTTCCCATCACCCCACCTGTCTCTCTGTTGCCACCACATTGGCCCCCCTCTTGCTGGGCACTGACTTCAGGGACAGAGATGGTGCTTTTTCCCATTGACATGCCCAGTATCTGACATACAGTTAGTGTCAAAGAAATATTTGGTGGCTGAATAAATGGATAAATGAATGAATGATGTTTAGCTGTGTAGCCATGGTCATGGGGGCTGGCATCCCCCTTCCTCAGTTTTACCCACAAGGCCTTTATCAGTAGATTGCAGGAGGCAGAGGCAGCTGGGGACATGTGGCCTGTGGCTGGCCATGGGGCGGGCAGAGGCCTGTGGGCAGCACTCCTCACCTCTGCAACATTCAGCAGATAGTCGTTGTTCTCCCAGAGGAGGCTCAAGATGATCCCTTTAAAATCCCTGCAATACATACGAGACAGATCCCTGAAGGGCCTGGTGCAATCGCACCAAATACTGTGGACAAAACCAAACGGACAGAACATTCCGAGGACTCAGCAGCCCAGCCAGGATTGGAATAGGACTGTTCATGGATGTCCAAGCATGTGCCCACCTAATACTTCCATTGTCAAGTTTAATTCCTCTTGTAAATAACGAGATAGGTCTTGCCCCTTAAAAGGGTCTGCTCTCTTTTGGCCCCACTGCTCCTTGTAATTACTCACTCCCATCCCAGGACCTTTGCATATACTGACTCTTCTCCAGAGTATACAACTAACTTTCCTCTTGGTCACATTCATTTCTGCTCGTCCTCAGATACTGGCTCACTGCCAGTTCCTGACTGCCTTGTTCCGATGCTCCCAGAGTAGGCCTCAGTCCTACTGCATTCCACAAAGGGGGACGGGGTGGGGGGGTTGTTTGCGATTGCTCCGTGTGACTGGCTGATTAACCTCCATTTCTCCCCGCAGATGGTAAAGCCCATCAGAACATGACTTGTGTGTGTCTGTTTCCTTCAGCAGGGAATCCCCAGCCCCCCTGCAGTGCCTGCACCTATCTGCTCCTCAGTATTGGCTGAAAGAAGAAATAATGATTTCTTATAAATGTCAATTAAATGAGCGGGACTTCCTGTAGGACCAAACATTCTCCTTCCAGCACCTCTGGCCTTTCAGCGCCAGTGCACAGACTGTGGCTTTATTAAACAAATTTACACAGATCTAGTGGATATTCCTGTCCAGTTAGGTCAACCATCTCAACAGTAAGACTGAAGCAAAGAACAGATGTATTAGAACTACATGTAGCTGCAGGACACTTAATTTTTCACGATTTCTGTAAAGTGATGGCAGCGACTATTGTAAACACACTGTTGTCAGCCAATATCTAAAATACATGTAATAGGTTCCTTGATCTTTCATTTTAAAATACCTTCATCATAATTAAAGAAAACTGAATATATTCTGAAAAACAAGAAGCAAAAATGAATGATGACATTTTATTGTATTTCCGTTTGTTCACGTGTATGTTACATTCTGTTCTTCTTTCCTTGAACAAGAGGAGGAACCAATAAAGACTCTCCTTGACCAAACTTTAGACAGGCTCCTCTGAACCCACTTTCCAACTAGGCCTCATCCTTGGGCATTGTTTTTGGCCTGCTAGGTTCTGTTTTAGCAAGAACCCTACTAAGTCAGTTTAGAGATAATCCCCCACACTTGGTAGCTGATGCCCCTGGGCTGCCTGCAGTGAGAATACAGTTAAGTAGGTTTACCAGGAACGCCACTATCCTTAAATTTTCCATCCACTGACCCCTCTCACTCTGCACACTGGCTATATATTCCCATGGTCCCTGTTACATTGTGAGTGGAGCCCCATCTCTCCCCTACTGCGACAGTCCTGACACCTAATGCAATAGTCCCACTTAAAGTCTTCCATACTGTTTTAACAAGTGTCAAAATAATTGTTTCTTTAACACCTCCCACTTGCAGTGCTTTGGAAGAACCATCACCTCTCTCCCTTGATAAACTGGGAATTTCCACTAAAATCTATTCATGTATTGGTTAATCTCAGGCAAAATATGGAATGGACCTGTTTCCCTTTCACTTCTTTGCATTCTACTGAGAGTGTTTGCTCCTAACTTTATTTCCTTCTTCGGGCATGGTCTCTTCAAATTTTCCCCTTACCTTACTGAGTTCTCAAGATTTCCTAAATGATTTGCTGGGGGATGGGGAGGGAGCCAGTTTTTAAAGGTCTTTTTCTTTGTTGTCCTTATCTACCACCATTGTTTCACAGCTGGTTGTTATCTAACTTTTAATTGCATTTTAAACTCCAGAGTAGTTTAAACATTTGTTTGCCAAGTGTTTCCATCTTTTTCCTTGTGTTTTTTTTTCTAATGCTTCTCAGTGTGACAATCTTATATTAAGGGAGGCCTATGGGTAACTCTTGGGAACTTGTTGGCTCCTCTCTGTAGCTCTAAGGGGAGGGTTCTCTTCTACCTACTGTGCAGAGGGGAAGATTGAGACTTGGGGAGAAGTCCCAGTTTGGAGGTAAAAACATGATCAGTCTGATTCTATTTTCTGAGCAATTAACTACTGTGTTAGTCCAAGAATGTATCCTTGCTTTAAGAGATTTAATAAGTGCTTGATTTATTTATTTCCTGTTTAGCCGATGATTTTTCTCTTTAATCACTAAAAACACTGTGGTGCCTCCACATCATGGATATCATCCATGCCATTCAGCCATACAAAAGAGGAAACTGTTGACACACTTGACAACTTGGATGGATCTCAAGGACATTATGTTGAATGCAAAAAGCCACCCTGAAAAGATTATATACTGTATGAGAACACTTACGTGACATTTCTGAAGTGACAGAATTATAGGGATGGAAAACAGATTAGTGGATGCTCATGCTAGGGTTGGCGAGGGAGGGGAGTGAATGTGCCTGTACGGAGCAGCAGGAGGATATTAGTGGTGGTGGAAGAGTTCTGTTACTGGATTGTGGTGATGGTTACACAAACCTACACATGGGATAAAATGACAGAAGTATGCAAAACTGAGAGAAAGAGTCAAGGTTTTAATGATATGGAATGTCAATGGGTGTATGGGGCAAGGAAGCATCTAGCTGCTGATTTGGACATGACTTCTGGGCTGCCTGGTGTAAAAGCCGCCCTTCTTTGCATGTTCACAAAACCCCAGCAATGAGACCTTTGGTGCAAAAAGACTGATTAGTGGGGGGTGCTGTGATGGTAGGGTTGCCTGATTACAGGGAGGGGGGCCAGTTGTAGACCTGGACTTTTCTCTGAGTGCTTTCTGTTTTCAAAAGTTAGAATTTTGCTAATTTGATTGAAATGTAGCCATATTAAGTGGAGCAGATTTTGTTTTAGTTACTGCAATTAAAATAAGGGAAAAAAGGAATGGAGATGGGGGAAAGCATTAAAAAAAAAAACAAAAAACCAAAGGGGTATGCTGCCCTGCTGTTACAAAATACTTAGTTTGGAAAATGTGAAGTTTTGAGAAAAATATCTCTCAACAAATTCAAGTGAAATGGGCTGAGAAAAATTGGCTTTGATCTCTACCTGTCCCTTCACCAACCCCTCCTACTCTGCCCTTTACTTCTTATTTTCCCTTCAAATGAGTTGGGTTTAGCCACCCCCAGATGGAGATGAGAGGTTAAAATAGTTAAAGGAAAAGGCGTTGTCACTTACGCAGCTGGAGGAGGTGGCCTGTCCCCGAGCACCTGGTACTTTTTGTCCATTCGATTCGGCTTGGAGTACCGTGTGATACTGTGAGACAAAGGAGGGTCAGGGCTCTGGAAGCTGGGAACAGATACGAGCAAATCTGGGCCTATGGGAGCTCTGCCTGAGCTTCTAGAGGCGCTTGGTCTGCCTTTGGGGCAACCTGACTCCTGTGTCTGGGGCTGAATCCTTCAAGATGCCTCTCTCTACTCCTCATAGCTCTAGAGATGACCTTACTGTGGGGATGGAGCCCTTGCCACTGAAACCTACCCAAGGCCATTGAGAGGGGGCAAGTGGTAGAGGTGCTCCAGCCCAGAGATTTGAATCCTTGCTTCTCCGTGGTGAGGCCCCAAAGAAAAATAGGTTGAGCCACATTAGGATTGCCAGATTTTTAAATAAAAATATAATACGTCCAGTTAATCTTGAATTTCAGATTAGCAATGAGTAATTTTTAGCGTATGTCCCATGCAATATTCAGGACATACTAAAAATATTATGTCTTTTATCTGAAATTCAAATTTAACTAGGCACCATGAATTTTTATCTGGCAGCTGTAGCAACATAGACTTCTCTCTGTAACCGATGAGAGACTGGATATACAAATAGTCAGGGGCTGGACCATGTATAAATACAGAAGTCTAACCCACAACTTGCAGCAACATGCCCAAGAAACCAACTCTTTATTATAATAAGTAACTCGAGAAGCCAGCCTGCTATAAGTCAGACTTGAGAGATAGTATCCTAGTGACAATCCATAAAGCTAAGCAATAGCTCCTATAACAAGTGGCCTCACATAACCAGGAATTATTAATAACTGATAGCTTCCCAAAATTTTGTACCTGCTTCCAACTTAGGACCAACCAGAGAAGGCCACATATTCTTCCCCAACCAATCACATAGGATGCCCTGCTGTTGGCCTGCCTCCAGCTGCCCTGTGCCAACAGCCTCCAATCAGCCATGCCGGAAGCCCTCCTTTTCCTCCATTATACACTCCTCTACCTGCCTTTGAGGTTCCGCTAGAATACAATTGATGTGGCCTATACCCTTGCTGTAGCAAACTCTGAATAAATAGCCTTTGCTTTTCTCATTTGGTTGGTCTTTGTTTATTTCCACATTGCAGATGCCATGTGTATTCAAAAAGACATTCTGGAGGTATACAAAGCACACGGCCACTTCCTCAAAACCTAGAATTAAACCAGGTCAACAAGGGCTCAAGGGAGACACAGAAAGTTGGCTCAGCCACATGGTTTCTGTTATCTACCTTTTGTAAGATACATAAGGGGGGTGGGCCAGGGCCCACCATCACTGAGCCATGAGTCTGATGACTCTAATGGAGCACATTGGGCAAAGCGCCCAACCAGGATGCAGAGGCCAGGACTTCCTATGGCTCGGTGATATCACCCAAGGAAGGCTATCTCCAGTGACCTTCTTCCTGATCAAGATGATGTGTGTGGGAAGGTAGCAGGGCTGCGCTCCACCTGCTATCACTGAACTCCACTGAACTCCTAGACAGGCTCTCCAAGTGAGTGGCCTGTGTGAGCCGAGTCACTCAGCAGGAATGAGTACAGATATGACTAAAGCCAGCATCAGAGCTGGCTCTTCACTGGGTCCCATGGAATCTTGGAGCTGTGAGCACAGGAAGCACATTCTGAGGATAGACTCTGGTAAAGTAGCAGGGTGGTCTCTGGCTTCCATTCAGGGACACAAGGTAGGGGTCTGGGAAGGGGAGGTCCTGGGCAGCCCGGCATCCCTACCTCCCTGCTGAGGTGGCACTGCCACTGGATAAGGCCTTGATGAAGTGTTCTCCCCGGTTCCGGTGTCGCTTCACGCCTTTGGGTGATGATTGCCCAGGATAAGAGCAGAGGACCCAAATTAAGGATGGGTCAGGTATCACCACTGGCTTCCCCACCACTGGTACCCTGAGACTCACAGGCCTGTTTGCCTTTACCTGTCTGGGATCGGACTTTGTCACATGGGGCGTCTGCACATTTTGAGTCATGAAGTCTGAAACCAAAGGAAAGGAGGTGAGCTTTTACCCAGTGACCATGAGGACAGCTCAGGCCAGGCACTGGACACCATCCTGGTTGTCACACAATACCACATGACTCCATCCTGTCAGGAGCCCCACTTCAGAGGAGGAAACTGGGGCTCTGAGAGGAGAAGTCCCTTGTTCAAGGTCACAAGTTTTCAGGGGTGGGCTGACATGGGAACCCAGTGTGTGAGACCACAAAGCTGGTCCTTAAAGGCTCAGGGCTTGGGCCATGGTGGCAGGGGCCCCACTGTGCACCCCAGGGCCACTCACTGCAGGATCTTCTTGACCACCTCTACAGCTGGGTCTTCAATCATGGGCTTCCCCATGCGGCTTGGCTGGGCGAAAGACTCAGGGGTGACTACATCTATCTTGGCCTCCTCTTCAAAGGTTTCTGAAGACACCAGCACGTCACTCTCCATCTCCAGGTTGGTCAAAATGTTTTCCTAAAGGCCAGAGAGAAGGGCTCAAGTATGTGGGCCCAGCCTAGGTGTCAGGGAGACCGGCAGGCTGGGTTCACATTCCAGTACCACCCTGCCCAGGTGCTGTGGCTGGAGGCCAGATGCCTGAATTCTTTGAGCCTGTATTCTCCTTTCTATAAAACAGTAATGGTCATTTATGCATATATGCTGCTAACCTTCAAAACTGTTTCCTGAGTGCCTGCTCTCTGCAAGGCTTTGTCTGGGTCCTGGGACACGGCATGAAGAGGTTACATGTGACTCTTGTCCTCATGGACCTTATAGTTTAGTCCAAGAGACAGACATTTAATATGCATTGATGAATGGGCGAGCAAATGAACAGATGCATGGATGAGTGAGTGACTACCGCCCCCCTGAGTTGGCCCTTAGAGAAAGGGTCAGAGTGGCAGCTCACGATGAGCACTTAGGCTGTTCCTTGTTTTATTCTGAGTCTTGTCTTAGCGGTGGACTATAAGGGGGAGGGACCCCAGCTGGAACCCTGAGTCCCATCTCGTAGGCACGGTACTGGTGGTGCGATGGAGGCTTAGCGTTGGTGGCATAGTGGGAAGAGCCTCTCCATAGAAGGAAGGGCTAGTTCAAAATGTGGCAGTGAGAGGCAGGGCCTGAGGGTGACCGGAGCCCATTTGTGCTGCCATTGGTTGTATGATCCCCCTCCTCCGCTGTCTGAAGTTGGTTGACAGCCTTTGATGTTAAAGCCTGGTGTGAGGGGCTGAATGTGGGGTGAGGAAAGCACAGGCTCTTTGGCCCTCTTGGGGTGCACAATCTAGGGTAGATAGCCCCTAAAATAGAGACCTCACTGTATGGTCTGTGGGCTCACGGGGAAGTGGGAGGTGCCACTGGGCCAGGAAACCCTGACCAGACCAGGGGTAAGAGAAGGCCTAGGGCAAAGTGACATCTTTGGGGCAGGGGCAGAGAAATGAAGAGGCCATGGAGGGTGGACCGCAGAGGCTGCTGTGCAGGTCTGATTAAAGAGTCTGGATTTTGCCCGGAGGGCAGGAGAGTGATATGGTCAGGCTGGCCTTTTCTAGTGTTTGGTCTGGCTGAAGCTCAGGGAACAGATCATGGGCGGATGTGAGAGGCTAAGTCAGGAGGTCAAGAGACGAAGGGGCTTGGATGGGGTGGTAGAAATGGGTAGGGAGAAGCTAGTGGCTGCTCATGGGTGTGGGTGGGAAGGAAGAGGTGGAGAGGCGAGGCTGCCCTGAGAGCCAGCAGGTGGGGTGAACTAAGAGTCTTGATGGGGGTAAGGAGGTGAGACCAATGAAGCGAAGCGGCCCATTCAAGATTTGAACACAGATCTGATTGAACAGCCCGTGGTCTTTCCAAGTCATCCCAGGAGGCCTGAAGTCTAGCAGGGACATAGGAGCCCCGCTTCCCTTGAGCTATTGAACCTTGCAAGTCTCCTAGAAACCCAGACCCAATAGCTCACCCACCCTTCCCTATCACCCCCCGCCCATTTCTTACAGTAAAGACCACTTTAGTCACGGACTCAGTCTCCAGCCTGCAGTTGAGGTACTGAATCCTGTGGTTCAGTTTTTCTTTCCAAGTGCGGACGAACCCAAGGAGGTCTTCTGTGGTCACTACCTAGCGAGAACATGGACGAAGAAAGCCACAGGAAGCAGGCTGCAGGAGGGCAGACTGACTCCGTCTGAACCTCAGGAATGGGGGCTGGCTAGTGAGGATACCTCTTGGTTTGATGAAGGCTCCTCGCTTGCAGGGGAACCCCGGGGAGTGGGGGACGCTAAACTGATCCTCTGCACTGGGATGACAGATCCTTCACTTGATGGGCCATCGGGAGTTCTGTTCCTGGTTCTATGGGTTTGTTCTGGGCAAGTGATTTAAACGTGCTCAACTCAGTCTTCCCATCTGTGTGACAGGGACACAGAATACTTTCTAGGATTTTTTCTAGCTCTGATACTCTACGTTCAGAAGGAAATGTTTGGCCCAAGATGGTGAGGGTGTGCAGGAGTGAAATGACCACAGCTTTTCTGGAGGGGGAGTCTGGCCATCTCCATGACAACGTCAAATACACACAGCCCTGGAGCAGCAATTCCACTGACCATGCTTCATAGTTGTGCAAAGAAGCACCGTAAGGATGTTTGCCTTCTTCACACGTTCCACACATCACTCAGCAATCCTCACACGTTGACCCTAAATGGATCACTGACCTAGTAGATGACCCAGGCCAGGAGGTGCCTTGGCCTCTTCTGCTTCCTTCATTTCCAATGCACTCTGAGTCCTGCCAATTACCTCTACCACTCAGCTCCGAAAATGGAACATGTCCCTTTTAGCACCTTGTCAGGACACTATTCTCTCTGCTTCAGTCCCAGCACCCTGCCTCTCTCCTACCAACCTCCCTTTTAGCAACTAGAAAGCCCTCCTCAATGTGGCACTGAGCACATGGCCATGGCCGTACCATCCCTGGTCCCCGCTGCCTTTACCATGCATCTGATGCATCTATCCATCTCCTGATCACTGCTCTGGAGAAGTGTCTAACCAGTGTCCCCCATCAACAGAGGATTGCCTGTCCACCTGAGCTCATGCTCCCCCAACCTGGCTGGAAGGCTCTACAATGTCCCCCACATGCCCATCCCCATCTCTGGCACCCTGCCAATGATGCCCTGATACCAACAGAAGGCAGGAAGTGGGGTTGTGAGGTGAGGTAATGTGTGAGAGCCAACATTTCTGCCCTAGAGAGGCAGGGTGGTCCTTAAAGGGCCTGTGAAAGGGTCACAGCAGATTAACTGGGTTTTCCCTGCTCCCCAGGGGATGTGTAGAAACATCGCATAAAGACACAGAGGTCCCAAGGGGCTATACAGGAAATGAGAATAACATGAGAGATGTGTATTTTCCACTCTGTACTTTGTGGATATTGGAACTATTTTTAAGAAGCACGCATTACTATGCAAGAAAAGGCAATAAAGATAGAAAAATAACTGTCCTCCAATGAAACCCTAACTCACTTAAGTCACTGAAATGGAAAAGACACTCTCACTAGACTCCATCTGCCTGCCTGGGAGGCGCTGGGTGGGGACTGGGGGAGGCGGCTGGTTTCTCTTCTCTTCCTTAATTTCATTGAATAAAACAGGGGTTAAGGAGAAAGGCTCAGGGATCCCTTTGGTGCTAGAGACATCTTAACCACAGATGTAAGTTTATTTCCAGTTTATGATTCCAGCACAATGCATCTTTACTATTCATAGCTTAGCATTCACTGAGCACTTACCTTTTTATCTCCCTTTGAGCTTCGACACATTTCTACTTTGCTTTGAAGCTGCTCCAGAGAAGAATTTAATCCATCTGTTTGCAAATTGGATTTTGCCACCTAGAAAAACCAGAGATTCTGAGATTTGTTTCTAGAATACCTACTTTGACCAGGAAAATGTTCAACAAAAAAACAGATGGACTAAGTACTGGAAAATTGAAATCAGGGGGAAAAAAATGTACAATCTTATCCGAAACTTAAGCAATGAAAATTTAAAAGATTTTTTTTTTTTACTGACAAATAGATAAGGTTTAAAAATAAAATTAGTGGCTCACAGTATTGGTCAAGAGCATAGGTATAGTTCTAGGAATTTATCCATTTCTTAAAGGTTATAGATTTGCTGGCATATGATTGGCCATAGCAGTCTCTTCTGATCCTTTGTATTTCTGTTATATCAGTTGCAATGTCTTCTCTTTAATTTCTGATTTTACGTATCTTGTCTCTTTTTTTCTTAGTTAGTCTAGCTAAAGATTTGTCAATTTTGTTTATCTTCAGAAAACCAGCTCTTAGCTTCGTTGATCTTTTCTATTGTTTTTCTGGTCTATATTTCATTTATTTCTGATCTGACCTTTATTTCCTTCATTCTGCTAATTTTGGGTTTCATTTGTTCTTCTTTTCTACTTCTTTGAGATATACAACTGGGTTGTTTATTTGAGATCTTTGCCCTGAAGTCACATTTTGGCTCTACCATTTAAGAGCTCTCTGTTTTCGACTAAGTCATTTAATTATTCTCTGCCCCAGTTTCTTTATCTCTAAAATGGGGATTAAACAACAGTACTTGCTTCATACAGTTCTTGTGAGGACTAACACAGCTATTTGAAAGACATCAGTAGGATGCATGCATAAGAACTCAATGAATGCTAGCAGCTATTATGATTTAATCTCTATCTTCCTGGCTGTAGTGCAAGTCCCATTATAGAGACCACATCGGTATCCCCATCACCTGGGACAGTGCTGGCATGCAGGTGTGTGTGATGAACACCCACCAGATGAAGAATAAATCTGTCCTACCTCGCATTTGATGTTCACTTGCAGATTTGTCAGCAACCGCTGGATTTTCTCTAAGAAAATAAGGTCCACAGACAGGTTATGGAATTTACTTTCAAACTTGTTGATGACATCATTGGCCTGTAAAGAAACAGAAAAAGTAAAGAAGTGGGGCTTAACTGGGAACTTGTGGGCTTCAGAAGCAGAAGAGGACAGGCTCAATTAAAGGTTGGAAAGGGGGCTTGACTGGCCCCCTTGACCCCGTCACTATGTGTCCCGGGAGTCTAGCTGGAAGTCAGGGACGGGGCTCCCCCACCTGGTCCAGGTACTCGCTCTCCATCTTCTCCATGTTGATCATGATTAAGCTTTCAACAAACTCTATCCGGGCAGCTTCCTTTTCCAGTCGATGACACAGTGAGTCAATTTCTTCAGAAGAAAAGTTGCCTCCCTCTGAAAACAGTCTGAAAGTAATTTGGAACAAATAAAAGCCACTGATCAGATCTGAACCTTTCCACCCATCCCAAACACTGTGGTTAACAAGGATTTAGATTAAAAATATAAGATCAAGGAAAAATGAATGGAGGAAGTTCAAGGGTAGAAGCAGGAAAACAACCCAAATATCCACTGGGAGGCGAATGAATAAACAAAATGTAGCATATATGCACAATGGAATAGTATTCAGCCTTAAGAAGGAATGAAATTCTGATACAACATGCATAACCAATGAAGACATTGTGCTAAGTGAAATAAGCCAGACACATAAAAAGACAAATGTTGTGTGACTGCACAACTTGTTGTATGAGGCACCTAGAGTAGTCAAATTTGCAGAGGCAGAAAGTGAAATGGTGGTTGTCCGGGGCAGGAAGAGGAGAATGGAAGTTAGTGTTTAATGGGTTCAGAGTTTCAGTTTGTGGAAAGGGATGGTGGTGATGGTAGCATAACAATGTGATTGTACTTATTGCCACTGAACTACACACCTAAAAATGGTTAAAATGGACAATTTTCTGTTATATGTATATTTTGTCACAATAAAAAAAATCTGAAAACACTTATTCATAAAGATATACATACACACACACACACACACACACACACACACACTCATTGTAGCATTAATCACAATAGCCACAACACCTAGGTGTCCTTTGGTGAATGACTGGATAAAGATTTGGTACATATGCATATACAATAGAATACTACTTAGCCATAAAAAATGATGAAATATTGCCATTTGCAACAATGAGAATGGATTTTGAGAACATCATGATAAGTGAAATAAGTCAGATGGAAAAGGACAAGAACCATGCAGTTGCAATCATGTAGGATATAGAACAGAAAGCCATAAATGAACAAACAAAACAAACAAACTCATAGACACAGACAACAGCATGGTGGTTACCAGAGGGGAAGGGATGTAGGGAGGAGGACAAAGAAGTAAAGAGGGTCAAATATATGGTGACGGAAGGAGACTAGACTTTGGGTGGTGAGCACACAATGCAAGATACAGATGATGTATCATGAAATTGTACACCTGAAACTTATATAATGTTATCAACCAATGTTACCCCAATAAATTTAATTTTAAAAAAATTAAGAGAGAAATGACCAACTCTCAATAGAGAAAGCCTGGTGGCCTGCAGAAGCCCCGGATGCCGGCTCCCACCTGCAGTGCTTAACGAACTCGATGTTGGTGTCGCGAACCTTGCCCAGGCTCTCCTCCAAGTACTGGCGGAAGCTGCGCAGGGACACCTGGATGACATCGACGTAGCTAAGCAGCTCCCGGTGCAGTGTGTTGCTGAGAATGACCAGCCTGGCGGACATGAGAGGGGCAGGGTGGTGACCTGGGCACGGAAGAGCGACCTGGAAGGCTGAGCTCCACTGCCGCACCCAGCTGTGGGGCCACCAGAACCACTGCCCATCTTCTCTGGGTGGAATAAGAGGCATTAGAAGGAAGTCCCAAATGCCAGCATGTGTAGGACAGTGTGGAACTCTGTGTGCTGGATCAGAGGGTGTCCCTCTCCTCGTTCTGGCTACTGCCACCAATTGGTAAAGGAATCCCCAGACCCTCCAACACGCTCACTCTAACTTCCAGCAACGTAGCTCCTGTGCCCCAGGGCTCTCCTGAAAGAGCATCCTGCAAATACCCCTTCACACCCGAGTCCACCCTCACCAGCTGCCTTTCTGTACCTGACCACCATATAGACACCTGTGAGGGCTCCTCACCTGTTACCTGACTGAGGCTTCCCTGGAACCCCTTGCTCTGCCTTGAGCACATCTCCACCTCAAGCTGTGCCGCTGCTCCTTCCTGATGGGAGAATTCTGCTCCCTCCCCACCTTTCTCCATCCCAGACCTGGGAGTCCCTCCTATAGGAAACTCTTCCTGACTTCCCCTGATGGAAGTGGCCTTTCCCACAATGGACATTTTGGGGCACACCATTTGCATCCCTGCATTCTGATCATGAGATCCTTTTTTTTCTCTCTGGCTGCTCACCCAGCCCCAGCACCCAGTCTCCAGCCCCCAGACAGATGTTTCACACAACGGGACTCTGACTCTCGTGAAGATCTGAGCTGAAAAGAGAAGGTTGCCCTGGGGCCTGAAAAATATGACTCTTATCCATTGGGGTTAGGGGCAGGGAATCCCTCCTCTGACAGCAGCTCTCTGCTCTAGGCTGGATTCCAGGCCCACGAGGCTAGGGTGGGGACTCCAGGGCCCTTACTTATGGCTCTTGGTGGCGTTCAGGAAGGTGTGTTCCATGTCGTAAATCTTGCGGCGGAAGTTTTTACTCCTCGCATTCTGCTCCTCTTGGAACTGGCAGAACATCAGCCTCTCCTTCCTCAGTGTCTCCATCACCCCGGCACAGTGGTTGTCCAGCTGCTTTTGATGGAGCAAGAGCTCAGCTGAAAAGGATGAAGGGAGCTGAGGTCCTTTGTGACCCCGATTCACCTCAGGACATTCCTTTCCTGGACGGTGATGGCTGCCTCTCCCAGGCCAGCTGAAGAGCATAGACCATTCAGGTCAATATCCCTTATCCTGCCCTGCTGCCCTCACCAAGGCCTGGCATGAGACTTGTCACAGACCTCAGGGAGGCCACTCTGAGACTGCCTCAGGGTCTCTAACTGGAGAGGAGGCTCTACCTGGCTGTGGGTGGGGAGGTCCCTGCTAGTGGAAGCACTCTGCCTGCAGCTGAAGGGAACAAAGCCTGGCAGATGGAGAGTCCCAGAATAGCAACCCTGGGAGCAGGTGGGATGGGGGGAGGGTGTTGGAGAGGGTGAGGATCTTGGTGAGAGGGTCTGAGAGAAAACAATGAGCACACAGCTGGGCAGTGGGGGGTTGTTCCTAATATCAGTGGCTAGTTACTTCCAATGAGCCTGAAGTCTAACAGACTTCCAAGGTGGAGTAAAAAGAACCAGGATTTAGCTTCAACAGCTCCATCATAGGCTTTTAGAGCTGGCAGAAAGCCCCAGATCGCCCTATCTGAACTCCCAACTGCTGGGAGTGGTCAAAGTGCTGTGGTCCCAGCTCCACCAAAAACGAATGGTGTGACTCTAGGATGTTGTTTCTCAGGCCTCAATTTCCACACTGTGCATTGGGCCAGGGAGCCAGGGAAGAAGAAGGAAACCAGCCTTCAGAAAGTACTT
The DNA here is from genome assembly GCA_028627145.1 of Eidolon dupreanum. Classification (NCBI taxonomy): domain Eukaryota; kingdom Metazoa; phylum Chordata; class Mammalia; order Chiroptera; family Pteropodidae; genus Eidolon; species Eidolon dupreanum. Next base: position 137,306,228 of record CM053509.1, on the reverse strand, counting down.
TACTTGTATTTATATTTAAGGCACATTTTCCAGATGAAGGCAGTGAGGTTCCAAAAGCCAAGCAGGTCTCCTCAGGCCACAGGCACTGGGACTTCTGGCTAGGTCACCGACTCCACAACCACTTCAATGCCTCAGGCAATAGGAGGTTGGGTAGGATCATATGAGACTCTCTTTGAGCTCTAAATGTCTATGATGGAGCTTGAAGTGTGACACAAGTGAAAACCTAACAGGGATCATTGAAAGATCCAGCTAAAAGTGTGCCCCCCCCACCCCCCGTTAATGGAGTCCTCTGCCTAGGAAAGAAATGTCACCTCTTTTTAAGTGTTATTAATTATAAGCTAAAATTAATGGCTACCACTTTTGGAGGCTGTGGCATGTATGAGGTGCTCATTATTCCTCACTACCACGACCACCAACAATAGTCTCTTCTACAGGTGAAGAAGGGATCAGAGAAGTCAGGCAACCTGCCCAGAGTCACTGCTACAGTGGTTGAGCATGATAGCTCTGATTCCTGGGCTACAGGCTTGCCTCTAGAGCAGGGGCCCCCAACACCTGGGCCTCAGACCAGTACCAGTCAATAGCCTGTTAGAAGCTGGGCCACCCAGCAGGAGGTAGTCGGCCAGCAAGTGAGCAAAGCTTCATCTGTATTTGCAGCTGCTCCCCAGAGCTAGCATCACTTCCTCAGCTCCACCTCAGATCATCAGGCATTAGATTCTTATAGGAGCACCGGTCCCTGGTGTCAGAAATGTTGGGGACCGCTGCTCTAGAGCACTTGCCATGCAGGTATTTATCTGCCAGGTGTGTGAGCACATCTGGGATCTACACAACCAAAAAAAGATGACACTCTTCATTTCAGTATCTAATGCCTTCTTTTATAAAAAATAATTTTAAAAAATCTTGAATGAGGATTCTGCCAGCCTAAGAGGTACAAACCCTCACACACATCTTCCATGGTGTGATGACAACTGGGGCAGCTAATGAATGTGGAGCTGTGGTGGCACAGATACCAGAGGTCTGGGGTAGGACAGCCTTCCCAAGCAGGGTCTCTACCTGCCCTGACATTGTGGATGTCCCTTTCAATGTGCTGGACTCTTGGCTGGTGCAGGTGTAGACACAGCTCCAGTTCCGCATCCAGCTGATCAATCTTAGTGGCCATGATGACCTGGGCATTGAGGGTGCACTGGTCAAACCACTTCTCTAAGTGCTCAAAAAAGCCAGCTCGAAGTCTAAGGAAGAGAACAGTGAGGGTCACTCTTGACAGCAATCATTACCAGGAAGAGGTTTTTTCGTATCAACATATAAAGGTCTCTCCCCACGCCCTTTGCTCCTTCTTCCTTGTTTTATTTTCTACTACAATGTATTTTTTTGGTTTGGGTGGACGATCATTCATTAACCTTACCTCTGCTGGAGGACATAGGGTGGTTTCCAATCGTTTGTTCTTGTAAAGAAGGCTGCAATGAATAACCTTGTGCATATGTCTAGTGTGGAAGCATTTCTATAGGATAAATTCTGTGAACTGGAATTGTCATTTGTATTTCTATGTAAATTTGATATCAGTTCATTGGTTTCCATAAGAAGACATCTGCTGTGATTTTGTTGTTGTTGTTGTTATCTTATCAACTCTATAGATAAATTTGGGGAGAACCAACATCTTAAGATGGCTAGGTATTGTCAAAGGCTTAAGTACATGTGTGATTCTTGAAGACATGGCTGAACTGCTTCCTTTGCAAGGCAACTTGAACTCCCATCAGCAGTGAATAATAGTTACTACTTCTCCATAGCCTCACAGTGTATTGTCAAACTTTTGAATTGGACAATTTTGCTATGTTATAACTGAGATTGAGCATATTTTTATGTGTTTAAGACTACTCTCTTTTTCTATATACTACCCATTAATATCTTTTGCCCATTTCTCTATCACATATCTGCTTTTTTTCTTATCAACTCTTTAAATGGGAGTTCTTTAAATATTAGGAACATGAGGTCCTTTGATTGTGGTATGAGTTGCAAATATTTTTCCCAGCTTATCATTTCTTCCTTTTAAAAATGTACATATTGATAAGATGGCTATGTATTGTTAAGAGGTCAGTTGTGCCTAAATTTATCTATAGATTCGATGTGATAACAAAAAAAAATCACAGCAGATGTCTTCTCATGGAAACTGATGAACTGATTTCAAATTTATGTAAAGATAGTTAAGGAAATCTTAGAGAAGACCAAAGTCAAAGGACTTACATTTTGAGATATTAAGACTTAGGGTAAAGTTACAGTAATCAAGTAAGGTGCTGTGGTGATGCAAGGATAGACACACAGAGAAACAGAAAGAGGCACAGCAGAGCAGTGGGGAGAGGAAGAGTTTTCTCAAATAGCACCAAGTCAACTGGTTATCCATATGGGAAATACAGATGACCTCACACTGTAAACAAAAATCAATTCCAGGTGGATTTTATATCTAAATGTGGAAGTTTAAAACAATAACATTTATAGTCGATAACATAGAATGTTTTCATGACCTTGAGACAAGCAAAGATTTCTTAGATAGGATACAAATATACTAATCCTAATGAAAAAATTGATGAATAGGACCTTATTACAAATAAGAATTTCTGTTCATCAAAAGATATCTTTAAGAGAGCAAAAAAGGCAAGCACAGAGAGAGGATGAACATTTGCCATGTATTTACCTGACAAAAATCTCATATCTAAGAGAGATGGCCAACTCACATAAATTAATTAGAAAAAGATAAGACAATCCACCAAAAATAAAATGACAAAAGATTTAACTAGGTATTTCACAATAAAGTAAGTAAATGGCCAACAAGTATACAACATCATTGAAAAAGTACACAACATCATTGCTCAAGAAAATCCTCCTTAAAACCACAGCAAAGCACCACTACACACATATCAGAATAGCTAAAAATAAAAACTGTTGACGATACCAAGTATTGGTGAGGATGTGAAGCAACTGGAACTCTCACACACTATTATAAACTGTTAAAACAAAACCACTTTGAAAACTCTTCAGTAGTATATTTTGGTTGTATCTCCTCCAGATGGATACACATATAACACTATGTCCCAACAATTCTACTCTTAGTTCTATATCCAACAGAATTGTGTATATATGTTCACCAAAAGAGTTGTACATACATGAATGTTCAGAGCAGCATTGTTGGTATATCCCCAAATGGGAAACAATCCAAAGGTGTGTCAGTAGTAGAATGGATTAACAAGAAGGGTTATATTTTTTATAATTGAACACTCTACAGAAATAAACAATGAGCTACAGCCATGTTCAAAAATATATGTGAATCTTAGAGCCAATGAAGGAAGCCTGACATAAAACAGTACATTCTGTATGAGTCCATTTAAATAAAGTTTTAAAAAAAAAACCTCATTCAGAAGTTAGAATATTGCTATCCTTGGGGAGAAGAGGGCAGTGACTTAGGACAGGTACATGAGGGAAACTCCTGGAGAGCTGGTAATGTTCTACTTCTTGTGAGTACTGGTTACTAGGTGTGTTCTCTTTGGATAATTCATTGGGCTTTATATACACTCATGATTTCCATACTTTTCAGTATGTAAGATCCTGAAACACACAAATCCAGTTGAATACAGAACTATTTTTTTCTGGTCAGTCCCAAGGCTAGCTGGCACAATGTTTGGTTCAAGACTGGAATGACAGGGTCTAAAACTCATATCTAACAACCTCTTATCTCTGAGATCTTATTCAAGTTACTAACTCTTTGAGCTTCAGTTTCTTCATCTGTAAAATGGGCTTATTACTGTATCCCTCATAGTTATTAAGAGTATTAAATTCTCTCAATAAATATTAGCTCTTGTGGTGGTCTTTGCTTTTCTTTGTTCTGTTGGCTATGGAGAAGACAGATAATGGCCTGTAATAGAGGAAGGAGGAAGATGAGGTTCGAGTCAAGAGACATTCTCCAGGTGAGAAGAGGCTGAGGTGATGGAGAAAAGAGTAAGTACAAAGGACTGACTTTACTCTTTTTATTCCCTGCACATGTACAAACATGGGAGGTAGACTAACCAGGTGATCTTGAGCTGATTAGTCCCAACTATGACATTGTTGAGTCAGGAGGGCAGTGGAAATGTTATCCCAAAGCCAAATATAAATTTCCACATTTGGTCCAAATTCAAACACAAAGGCCCAGAAACTTGGGAGTTAGGGGAGCTAAATTCTCAGTGGTAGAATTATGGGTTATTTATATATTCTTTATTTTCTTTTTTTAATTTTCTAATTTTCTACAATAAATGTTATATAATCTGAGCTAAATACCATACTGATACACTCACACCTATGATCTAGCTCTACAAAATTGAAAAAAGAAGAAGAAGAAGAAGAAGAAGAAGAAGAAGAAGAAGAAGAAGAAGAAGAAGAAGAAGAAGAAAGAAACCCTAAGATTACTCATGCAACAGGATCTAGAAACATCTTGCAGAGAAAACACTATGTCCTACATACAAGGCCTAAGACAGCAAGACATCCTGGGATAGGTGGAGAGGTCACTCTCACAGCGGATATCTATGACTGCAAATAACTCCTGGACATTTGTGATTTTGTATTGTGTTTCTCATCTCCGCCTTCAGTTACCTACATATTTTCTTTTTCCAGCTGAAATTAGTCCAATTTTTGTTAAAATATTTCACCTTGTTAATAAAACTCGGGACAAGAGAATGAAAATAAAAGAGTTTTCTACTCACTGTTTCTTAATTTCTAAAACTAGCATGGGTGGAATTATCGCCTGTTCTAGGAACGTGGCACTGGAAGTGTCATTGATGAAAATGGAAGAAAGTTTGAACTGGGGCCTCTTGTGTTCCTCTTCATGTTCCAGGGGTAGGAAGACAGAATAAGTGTTCCCACTGGAGGTAGTGAAGGACTCCATTTCCTCATCGCGGATGTCCTCCAGACACTCTTCCTGGGCTTCGGACTAAACAGAAAATAAGACTTTAGATTTGACATCATCAAAAGACATGGGAATCACAAACCACAGGTTCCTTGACATCTGAGGTTGTAACCATGTGGGCAGAATCTTGCCTATAATTGCTTCTCCCCCCTCACCACGTAATGCCTTTAAAATCAGGAAATTCTACATTTCTGATTTCTCTGAGTCTATATTCCCACATAGCATCATTGGCTGGAGCTGCGTAATGCCTGTACAGTTGCCATAGACTGAATGTTGGATGTCCCTCCAAAATTCATATCCCTAATTCGAGTCTGGGAGTGCTTCTTGAAAAGAAGTCTCATGTGCCAATTCTTCCACAGCAACATAGGAAAAGAGAGTCTTCTGCAATTCTGTGATTATGAAATTCAATTTACTGTTCTGTGAGTTGAAACATATTTTGAGGATAAGATTTAATATGAAAGTAACTTTCCTGCATGCTAAGGAGAGCTCTGTCTGCTAACTTGGATGTGGATCTTTTGTGTTGATCCATACAATAAAGAGCTAGGAAAGAGGGAGGACCAGGGAAGGGCAAGGAAAGCCATACAGTAGAGAGATGACTTCAGAGTAGGTTTTAGGATGTGCGGAGAGGAAAGTGAATTTTAAAAAGCGTAGCCGTGAGATAAGAACTGGATCCCTGTTGACAAAAACGAAAGGTGTGCATACCTTTGCAATTTTTTATATGCACCCCCTAAGGACACTGTACCACTAGGGACCCCGGCTTGTATTAGTGATACACAGAGCGAACACAGCACACTTTCCTCAAGCCCAAGAGTGAAACCACTGCTGGCCTACCTCCATCGCAGACAGACTTGCGGGTTCCTCCACCTCCTCTTCCTCGACCTCTTCCTGCTCCTCCACCTCCTCTTCCTCCACCTCTTCCTGCTCCTCTAGTTCCTCTTCCTCTACTTCTTCCTCCTCCTCCTTCATTGCCACCTTCCATTCCTCCTCCTTCCTCTTCTCCTCTTTTTCTTCTCCCTTCTTCTCCTCCTCCTCTGCTTCTTCCTCTTTCTTCTCTTCTTCTCCAACCATCATATTTTCCTGGTTCAGAGATGGTTTTAAGTAGTTATCTCTTTCTACTTGTGTTTCTTCCAACTCCTGAAGAGAGTCCTCTTTCAACTTATCTATCTTGTCACTCAGCTCGGATTTTTCCCACTGGGTCACTGCCCCCTCTTCAAGTGTAGAGGACTCAGTATCTTGAGATCTTTCTTCTCCCATCTCTTCTGCTGGCCCAGAGGAACTTGTCCCTCTACTTATGCTTTCATCACTTTTATTGATTTCCACTTTAGCCCTTCGGTTTCTCCTCAGTTTTCTCATTTTCTCCTGGAAGCGCTTTTCATATGCTCCTATTGAGGACCAACCCCAAGGCACAAGGAAAGACAGGTTACCAGTGTAACCTGGTTTGGGCATCCCCAGTCCACAAATATACAAGAGTGAAGTCAGGGAGAGTCAGACTTGACTTGTTAAAGGTTTACCTGGTTTCCTGAGTCTGAAAATGACCTCTCCATTCAAGTTCTACAAGGAAAAAACATGGGACAATGAGTGAGTAGTGCTGCCTTCCTCCAAGTGCCACTTTAAGAGTGTCTTTTTTCTTTTAAATAAAAGGATCCCCCCC
>CM053509.1:137282876-137299153 GCA_028627145.1 Eidolon dupreanum | reverse complement strand
GGTTCCCATTTCCTTTCTACTGTCCTCTGTCCTTGAACTTCATCTATAGTATTCCATCAAACCCTCTAATGTCTCAATACCCAGAATTTTATCTGTATCCTAGGTAAAGAGAACAAGGCTCAAGGGATTATTTATTTGCCTTAAGATACATTTCTGAATCTAAGTACTGCAATCAATTGGCAGTGCAATTCCATTTCTGTGAATGGTCCTAACAGAATTAGTCGTACAAAGGCATAAAGATACAGATACTTCACAGAGAACTCTTCTTCACGTCGAGAAACTGGAACTGACCTTAAAAAGCTAATCAACTGGGGGATGGTTAAATCATTATGAAACAACCATATTAATAAGTACTATGTGGTCATTTAAAAATGGAAATATAGCTGCAGTTACAGAACAATTTGCATAGTTGAATCCAACTTTTATTTAAGAAACACTTTATATATGTATATATCCACATATATAAATGTAGATTTCCACAAAAAAGAATGAGGGGAAAATTTCTACATTAGTATGGGTTAACTTTTTCTTTCTTTAACAAAGAGCATGTATGTTTTAAATTTTTAAAGGTAGGGGAGGGCCCATGCTCTTGACCTTTAAAATACATGGCCTTGAAACCTCCTTCCATAAACTTTTCAGATCAAAGTTCTCCCTGAAAGTTTCTATGTCGGTGGAGAGCAAGCTGCAAAGGATCACAATGTTCTCCAAATTCAGAAGCAACATTTTAATCTTGAGCTTGCTGGGCACACCCCCAGGCTCTAAAAAAGGCAGGCTCTGATCTTAAATATGAATTACAGGTCATCTTCTTGTGTCTTATGGGGTCCAGTGTGCCTACCTGCATTTTATTTTCTTCAGAAAATCTTTGGCCTTTTCCAGGTGAGACTTCAGTGTTTCCTCACTGTTTTGCTGCCTCAGTTTGTCCAAGAGCTCATCGAGTTGGGCCTCCTGGGCCTGGCAGTCACCCCCACAAACAGAAGGAAGCAGACAGGAGTTATCAGAGCTCACAATGTAAAGTGACATACAGTGATCCTGTCACTGGAACTGAGGTCCAGACACCCAGGGCAGGCCCAGGACCCTCTTTTCTACAAAAAGTACGCTGCTCCAGGCCTCCGGGATCTTCTCTCTGTCTGGAATATTCTTCTCTGTCCACTTTACATCCCCAAAGACCTAGCTCAGATCAGACTCCTCAGGGACTCGACCCTCATACTTACACAGCCTGACCCTTGTCACACCTTCCTGTGGCATCTGCTCCTCACTCTCACCAGTCTTACTTGAAATCAGATGCTGAATATACCCCCTCAACCCCTTAGGCTGTGTGAAGGCAGCTGGGGCTGGGGCCAGCTCATGTCCTGTAGGGACAAGGTGACTGCCAGGCGTGGATGCTCCATACCCGTAGTCTGTTTCCCATGCACATTCTCTTACAGGCACGTTTGGATCCAGAGGCCCACTACACAGCCCAGGCCTGACTCAGGTAGATTTCTTCTACTCTCATCTAGCCCCGTAACCAAGGTGAGCCTCAATTTCTCAATCTGCTCAAGGTTATAGCTTAAGGTTTTAAATTTGAGATTAATTTTTGTTTATAGTATGAAGCATGAATCGAATTTTTTTTCCATCTGAATGCTGGCTGAGTTTGCAGGCCACCAAACAGAGCCATCAGACAGCTGACAATCCAGGTATGGCCCTTCCCTCATCCCCTGTGGTGGCTACCCTGGGTGCCAGGGGCCACACCTGGTTTTCCAGGTTGTGCTCCTCACGCTGCTGTTCCATCCGCTTCTCAAGCTCCAGCTCCTGCACAGACAGCATGCTCTGATGTGTCTCCCACAGCTGGATGGCCTCCTGGAAGTAGTTGAAGAGGGCCAAGCTCTGCCACTCCGACTGGTTCGTCAGGGCCTCAAAGGATTGCTGCAGTGGCAGAACCCAGAAAAGGGGCCCTGAGTGCTGAGCGCCCCAGGGCGAGGAGGAGGACCCTCTCACAGGGCTGCCTCACAAGACTGGCCATCCCTGCCCGAGTACCACTTTGACTCATGGCCCTTTCTCTTCTGGGACGGCTTTTTGAGTCTGCCCAAGGCCATGGCACTGGTCTGGCTGAGTCTGAAGTCCCATGTCAGGACCTTTTCCATGTCTACTGAAGTCACTAACAGGAAGAAGAAAAATAGCCTGGGCCCTCACATGGCCACACCCAGCTCAGCTGGGGGCATCTTTCCTTCTTGGGAGTTCCCTGACTCTCACCATCTAACTAAGCGCCACACCCTGCTATTGAATCTTCACCTCCCCTGCCCGCCTTTTAAAAAACATATGTCTTTTGCTCTCATCATTGTCAGGGGTCAGCAAACTTGGCCTGTGGGCTAAATGTTGCCCTTTGTCCTTTTCTTTTTGGCCCTGGGAGCTAAGCACAAATTTTAGATTTTTAAATGGCTGGGGAAAAAATCAAAAGAAGATATTTAATGCTGTGAAAATTATATGAAATTCAAATTTCAGTGCCCACAAATAAATTTTATTGCATCACAGCCGATGTTTCTGCATTGCCTAGGTCTGCTTTTGTGTGACAACAGCAGGGAGAACTTTTTAGAGATCTGACAGCCCACAGAACCTGAAATACTTGTCTGGCCCCTTACAGAAAATGTTTGTTGACCCCGCTCCAAAATTCTAAGCATCTTGGGGCAGGGGATTATTGCTTCTTGTGGCCCTTCAGCACCTCACCTTAGCAAGGGCTCTGGGAGCACTGCCCGACACCATTCCCATGGAGTGTCATGGGCGCCAGTGGCTGGCTAGGGAGTCAGGGTGAGCCTGGAGTGCCCATCACAGAGGGACTGCTCCGAGGAGCTGGCCACGATGAGGGAAATGGGCTCGCTTAGTGACAGGAAAGTTGGAGGCCCCTGGCATCCCGTTCTTCTCACAGCCCAGCACCCTGGGTGACCCCCACACCGTTCCCCAGATGTGTGGGCCCCCAGCTACGCACGTCCAGGAACTCCAACTCCTCCTCCACTCTGCTCTGCAGCACTCCCATCGTCTGGAAGAAGGACGGGCTCACCAGGTTCTCTGCCTCCTCCTCAGTGAAGGCTTTCCAGTCCAGCAGCTGCTTCTGGAGGGGGACGAGGCAGAGCCTGGCTTAGGGCCAGTAGGGGCTTCCCCTCAGGGCCTGGCCCTACCCACCGCAATTTGCCTCCCACCCATCTCTGAGAAACCCAGGGGAAACCCTCACGGCAGTGGAGATGGTGCACCTTTACGGTCCGCTTGCTCTGTCCCCCACCCTTGTCTCACTGACTCCCCCAGAGGTGTTCTTATTAGCCCCATTTTGACAGATTAGGAAACCTGGCTCAGAGAAGTGAAGGAACTTGCCAGAGGCCGCTCACTTGGCAAGTGGTGGGGCCAGAATTTGAACTCAGAACTGTCATATTCTACAGGCATAACCCACCATTCTATATGGCCTCAGCATTACTGCAAGTCAAACAGGGCTCCCGTTTCCTGTAACTGAATTAATATCAACTAGAAAGTGGACTCTCTATGTAAATAAAGCCTTGGTTTATGCACAAAATCTAAAATAAACCAACCTTCCCCAAATTAAAAATCTGTCTGTAGTAGTTCGTTTCCAATGCTGCTGAATTGGAATACCAGGTGCCCTCTGTCAGGCACACACTCTCAGGGTGTGTGCTGACTTTAGCACTCATCCTCTGCATGTGCCAGACAAAAGAAAGACAGAGTGGGCACAAGGTGTCAGCACTCAGGGCCATCAGGCTCCAGGGGAGGTCCCAGGCAGCAGAAGGGTGAGGGAGGTAAGTTCCAGGGAGTGCCCTCACAGGACACAAGGTTTTCCTCTCCTTTCTTCCTCCAGGCTTTCCTTCTGAGGTTGGATGCCCCTAAAGAGCTGACTGAGAGGCACATGGCTGTCCCTAAGGCCACAGAGCAAATGGACAGAGCCCTGTGGGCCTGGGCAGCCCCAGGCTTTCCACAAACTTGATTTTCTCATTTCCAGATGAGGCTGGTGACACCTACACTGCAGGACCTTGTAGCATTCAATGGCAGAGTATGCAAGTAGCTGGCATAGGCCACAGAAACAACAGTATCCGGACTATACATCGTACTATAAAGCACTGCTCACTCACCTCAGGGTCCTGATGGCAGAGCAAAAGCTGGACAGACACGTGAGGGGTAGAGTAGCAAGTGCTTCTTGGGGACAACAGGTTGGGCCCTCAGAGTTCGGGTACTCTTACTGCCACAGGTGGCAAGTTAGACCATTCTCAAAATGATTAGGCTTTTTAAAGTTTTTTCATCTAAACAGTTTTACTGAGGAGTCAGGGAAGGGGTATTTTGACAAAATATTCCCTTATACCCCAGAAAACCAGGCATTGTAGCTGAAAGGATTGGCTCACCCTCTAACAGAGAGAAAAGTTGGGTGTGATGGCAGTGGCAGCACTATTTATAAAAGTGAAGCACTAGAAATAACCCCCATGATACAACCTCCACTAAATAAATAATGTCAAGTGCTGTAAGTGACACAGAGGGTCAAGGATGAAGTCTGAGGTGATCAGAGAGTGTATAATTTTGTCTGCGAGATCAGGGAAGGCTTCCTGGAGGTGGTCATTAATGGGCTACAACTTGAGGGATAGGTAGGAAAAGCTGGGGAGAAGAGAGTCCAGACGGAGGAAACAGCTTCAGAATACCCAGAATCTAGTGATGGCCTGGGACATGTAAGGAAGGAAAACAGGGGATCCAGGCTGGAGAGAGGCAGGGGCAGGCCAGGGAGGGGGCTCCAGGTCCGCTCCCTGTGTTCCTCTCCTTAGGCCTGCCGGGAGGGGTGCCCACCTTGCATTTTTGCACATAGGCCAGGCACTCCTGCCAGGTCTTCTCATACTGCAAGCGGATCCGCATCATGCATTCCGTGTGGTAGGTATCTACATGGGCAGAAACAAACCATGTCACTCAGCATGGCAGCTGCTCTTCCAGAAGAAGGAGAGATTAGAAAGAGGAGTTTCCTCTTTCTTGGGGAAGCATCTTCTCCCCAGCAAAGTGCCTGGATAGTGAGGATAACATAGGTGAGCACAGTGGTCTCGATTCAGTTCAGGGGCTAAAGTTTCACGAAGTTCCTGACACACCAAGATAAGGACCTCCGATGAGGAGTCATCTTTATCTGTTCTGAAACCATTCTGACCCTGATTCTTGATTCGGTTTCAAGGCTGGCGAAATTGTTTTAGGGAGTTGGACCAAGTCACAAAACAATAACAAGGGTGCAGATCAATGAGCGTTTACAGATCATGTCTGTGGTTAGTTTCTTAAGAAGTAAATAGATTAGCAGGATATTCAAAGCTTACTGATTTTCTCCTCTTCCTCCTCTTTATTGTTTCCCAATTTATAACCAACTCAGTGTTGACTCTTAGTGTCTAAGATAAGCAACTGAAGTTGAATGTGGCTGGCAGGTCTGGAAACTAAAAGACAAAGATTTTGTGGTGGCTGTTCTTTAACAAAGGCTCGGGTGGGGCAGGGTGGATGGCAGTTGGGTGTAGATTTAGAACACTGTGGAGGGCGATATGCAGTGGAACTGTCCAGGAAAAGCTCCGAAGCTGGTTTCTCCCAGCCTCAGAGCCACTTCCTAGGCAAATGGCTCTTCTTGTGAGGTGATGAATTCTCCCGTGGCGTTTTTGGTCCTGTGCCTCTCTGATTTTCCCCCCTCTAACTCCATCACTCCCAGCTTAGCCTCTTCCACTGGGTCCCCACTGCCCTGAGGATAAAGTCCAGCCTTACTCTATGGCCATGTGGTCAGCACAGTCTGGCCCCTGGGCATCTTCCAGGCTCCCCTGCTACCTTCTCCGTTCTCTGAAGGCCTCAGTGCTGTCCTGCCTCTGAGCCTCCCCACATGCTATTCTTTCTCTTGGAAAGCTCCCCGACCCCTGGGATTGGCTCACTCTTACTTGCTTCGCAGGTCTGAATCAGATGATCTGTTCCTTGGCAAGGTTTGCATGACCCTTAACCAGGCTGTGTCCCCTAATATATGTTCATATAGCTGGTCGCCTGTCTGCTCCCTGCTATCATATCCTGCATGATCTGACTTCGGCTCTGGACTGCAAGCACCCACGGGGAGATCTACCCTGCTGGTTGGCACGGTCCAGCACCATGCATGTTCCTAGGATGTGCCTGATGAATGGCAGCCATTGCTATTATTTCTGGTCTTGGGACTCTTAGCCTTGGCATTTTAACATAATTATAATACATTTGGAATTATAAAACTGAGAGCCCTGAGAGCAATGGTGGGTACTACTAGCCAAAAAACCCAGGTCAAGTCCAATTGCAACACATTATTTGCTGTGTGACCTTGGGCTGGATACTTCGTCTCTCCATTGCCTCTGAGTTCTTCTTTGTCCCAGGGAGACAATGACATCACTGATTTCACTAGGTTACTATGAGTCTCAAAGGAGATGGAAATATATCTTCTAGGGCAAGGATTGGCAGACTTTTTCAATAAGGGGCCAGATGGTAGATATTTCCAGCTTTGTGAGCCATGTAGTCTCTGTCACTATACTTATTTCTGCTGCTATAGAGCAGAAGCAGCCAGAGACAATATGTAAACAAATAAGCAAAGCTATGTTCCAATGAAACTTACATACAAACAGGCAGTGACTCATGGGCCAGAATTTGAGGGTCCTGGTTATAGAGAAGTCTCAAATACAATCATTTATTATTTAGTACTCTCCATGTAAGCCAGGTACTGAACTAGGGCTAGACCACAGAATCACATGTAGATTCTTACATCAACCCCACAAAGTAAGTGCCTTTATTATACTCCTCTTGAGATCCCTATTTTATGGAGGAGGAATTTGAGGTCAAGAAAGGTCGTGACTTCCCCAAGGTCGCAGACCTGGGAAAGCATAAAGATGGAAAGCATAGAACTGTCCGTCAAGCCCACATCTCTCTGACTACAATACTATGTGCATAACTTCACATGCCCAGGACCTGGCTCCTGAGCCGTCCTCACAGGTGGTCATCAAAGTCATCCCTCTGGCTCCATGCTGGGGTCAGAGGACAGGGGTCAGAGTGTGTGACTAGCACTGTGACCAGTTGAGCAGTGACTTGGGAGGCTGTGGGAGGGAGGTGGGGCTCTGCCAGGCAAGGTCTTGGAGGTTCGATATGAACCTCAGAACTTATTCTTCCCGCTGCACCTCATTCTGTTTTCCCCAGGAGAGACTTGCCACCCACTCCTGAGTTTATAACAGACTCCCAGGTAAATGATTGACCAACAGGCTGAAGCTGTTACAAAGATAGTACTAGAACAGAGTTCTGGAGAGAGCAAGTAAAATTCCACAAACCTCACTTACCAAGGCACTTATTTTGGGAGTTGAGAAAAGAATACCATTCAGTTAGCTGAGCCTTGCTGTAATTGGGGGGCAGAAGGTCACTGGGGAAGGAAGATATGACAAGTAAGCCACACTTAAGTAAAATGTTCACTTACCAAAATTGGTAGCATCTTTAAGAAACATCTATGTAAATACTAAAAACGAATTGACTTGCTGGGGATTTTGTGATGTCAAATACACACCTCATGAAAAGGTCTATTCCATGAATGAGCCTGTTACTTTGAAAATAAAACTGAACTTTCCTAATGGGAAAACAACAAAAGGCTTACAGCACTTGATTAAGGAAGCCACTTTTAGGAACCTAATCCAAGTAACAAAATGTATACTGAGTTACGTATTAAGAAGGTTGCTTAACATTACTGTTTATAAACAAAAAAAAAAAATCACAAACTTTATATCCAATAATAGTGAATTGTCTAAATAAACTACAGTGAATTCTCTTGTGAAGCCATTAAAAAAGTGTGGCAGATTAAAAAATGGCCACATAGCATTAGTGTCTTCCACAAGGAGGTGGAGCCTCTGGATCTGGGCTTGGCTATGAGATTTGCTTTGGCCAATTGGACATTAGCAAAAGCAACAGCAGGGGCTGGGAAAGACCTTCCTAGTGTATTCCACTTGCCCTTTCTTGTTGTAGGGTGCTATATGGCACTGCCACCATGCCTAAGGGCCCAGATTACAGAGGCTGAGAGAGCATGTAGAAAGAGATCTTAGCTGTCCCAGATGAGGCTCTGGACATGGGAGTGAGACATCCTAGACCACCTAGCACCAGCCAAGTCAGCCCAGACCAGGGAAACTACCAAGGCGACCCACACAGAGTCCTGAGAAACAAGAAATGATTATTGTTTTAATTTTGGGGTGGTGTTTAATGATGTGGAAAGATGCATATGTCTAGAGGGACCATATAATTTATTGTTCAAACCAGGACATTTTTGACAGTGACAGGGGGGATACTATTAATGATTATGCCAGGGCAAGATGTGTAGCCCAGGATGGACTTGGGCACTCTACCTATAGTAGGGCAGTGAAGAGCAAGAGGTAAGTACAAGAGGTAAGTATAAGTATATAGTATAATCTCAAGCCTAAATATTATACTAAATACAGTGTGGTGTTCTAGATTGAGTACTGAAACAGAAAAAGGACATTTGTGGAAAAACTAGTAAATCCAAAAATATCTGATGTTTAGTTATGGGAACGCTTCAAAGTTAATTTCTTAGTTTTGACAAATGTCCAGTGGTAACATAAGATGACAACATTAGGGGAGACTGGGTGAGGGGTAGACAGGAATTCTGTGAGCTATCTTTGTAATGTTTCTGTAAATCTAACACTTCTCCAAAATACAAATTTAGTTTAAAAATTACTTTTAAATTATATGCACATAGGCTTATTGGGTCCAAGAAAGTCCATGTGAATTCTTCCTGGACTTTTGGTACTCCCTCTTGGGGACCCGTGAATCTTAGCAACACTCCCCACCCCTCTCCCACAGCCCTGCCCACAAGCCTGCTGAGGGCCTGTGCATGAGAACAGGGGCTGAGAGAGGTACAGACAGAGTCGGGTGGCAGGTGCCTGGAACTGAGTTTTGCCCAGTCTAATAAACAGAAGCTCAGAGTCCGAAATAAGTGGAGTTATGGAGAACAAAAGCACTTTTCCTCGCACTGAGATTTTTAGCCACCTTGTCAATTTTCCAGCTGCTCGTTAATGTGGCTGCACATGGAGCAGGAGGTACCAGCCGTGGGGGAGACCATCTGGGGCTCTAACTGTAATTGATATCCTAACTGTGAACTTAGGCTCTGTGGTAGGGAGATGAGAACAACCCGAGTCCCAGGCTTACCAGGGTGGGAGGATCAAGGAAGAGGAGGAGCACATTAAGTGTCTTCAGCTTACAGGACCACACAGACCCCATCCTGCTGCTGAGAGTGGATGCTACAGACTCCTCAACAGTGGGCTTCTAGGGTCTATAACATCCAGTGTACCTCCCACCAAACAGATTACGGGATTAGAGCTGGGCGGACCCAGGTCTGAGGGTGGTGTCCACAGCCTTTTAACAGGTCCCTTGTCTGATGGCAGCTGTCTTCTCACCAACCTTCTAGCCTCCAGCCTCAGGTCCCTCCAACTCACCCTCTAAACTGCCAAGCTGATGGAGCCACTTTGCTTCCCACAGCCCTCAGGAAAAAAGTCTAACCCCTTAACCTGGCCCCTCCCTCTCTCCCCACTCTCCCCTTGCCATTGACTCCTCCCAAATTCTTTGGCACAGTCACACTAAACTTCTTTCTGCAGTAAGCATATGTTCTTTGTTGCCACTGGGGCTGGAACACCCCAGCATGTAGCCCCAGGTGGCCAGCCCAGGACCAGAAAACCAGGAGATGGCCTGGTCTGGAGGATGCCTCAAGAGAAAGGACAATGCTGTGCCTGCCTCCCCCATGGACCTCCAGAGGTGGCCCTCCCCAGGGATGCCTCCCGCTGTACCAGATGGTGCAGAGATGCTGCAGTCGCTTTTGCTGCAGGACTTTCTGATTCTTCAGCATGTTCTCCACCTCCTTCTTCACAGCTGGAGGAACCTGGATCCTCTCAGTGGCCATGAACTCACTGGGTGTCCACATGTTGGTACCATGAAGAGGAGAGGAAGGGCAAGGTGGATGGGAGAGAGGGGATGAGACCTATGGTGAGAACATTCGGAACCCCAGGATTCTTATACCACTCCCAGCACCTTCCTCTCCATCCTGGGCCTCTGGGACACTGAGGAAAGGAGGAAAGGTGGGGAAGAAGAATCGAGGTTACTGCCAGTGAGACTCTGCTGCTAAGAGCATGGTACCAGCAGGCACAGATCTGTGTATGGGTCCTGACTTTTGCCCGCCAGCTCTGTGACCTTGGGCAAGTCACTCCCCCGACTCCGAATCTCAGTTTCCTCTTTTATAATGAAGCTAATGGTGAGGACCCAACAAGATATTGCATGCAAGCGAAAGCCTTAGCGCCGTGCCTGACTCATGGGAAATGCCCAGTAAGTGTCAGCCCCTGCTATTGCTGTTGATGATTACTGACATTTGTAACAACCTCCCAGTCCCAGACCAGGCACCTTCCCTGCAGTATCTTACTGATCATCACTGGTCCATCATATCATGGTGCCTGCTTTGCATAGGGAGAGAAAGGCTCCAAATGTTCAACATTTGATCATGGTCACAGGGAAAGTACAGGTGAATCCAGGGCTTGGTACACTTTCCTTCATCCCCAGGATCAGACTCTGGAGCTTCCCATTTGGAAATGCAAAGGTACAGAGGGGCCTCCCACCCCCAGATTTGCAGCACAGACAGACGGAAACTCTGGTATCCTCAGACATCTTGACCCAAGATGTCCCTTTCTTAGCAAAAGAAAGTCTTGCTTATTGGCCAAAAGGTGCAGGTCTCTTTGTGTCAGTATTAACGAAAGTGACACCTGGCAAAGGAAGCGTGGAGACGAGCCCTCTCTTCATCCTTCCTCCCATGGGTAAAATTTGCTACCAAAAGGTGGGAAGTATCAAAGCCTGAGGGACGGCTGTTCTCCTCGGTCAAGTAACACAGGGCTACGTGTAATAGTAAAGAGTGGAAATTGGGCAGGCAGTCAGACCAGACGTTTCCGAATGGTTTGTATTGTTCTCAGAAAATGCTTATGAAGAAAATAAGATACAAATCTACCTATGCAGTGTGGGTCTAAAACATCCTGGGAGAAAATATACCAAATATCAGCTGTGCTTCTCACTGTGGTGAGGGATTAGTGGTGATTTTCAATTTCTTCTTTATGCTCTTATCTATTTTAACTTAAAAAAAAGAGCACTATTACTTTTTTTTTTATTACTCTTACCACCAGAAAAACAACAGCATTTTAAAGTAACAACAAAAAGAGAGGGAGAATGCCTGCTGTCCTCGTGCCTGCCATTGTCGAGCCCTCTTTTACCTCGTGCCTGCTGTCCCCGTGACCGTAGGCAGTGTGGGCAGCCACTGACCTGAAACTCAGCACCAGGGCCTCCTTCTTGAGCGCCTTCCAGGAATCGACCAGGCCCTGCCAGCGGCAGCGGCTCTCAAGCTCCTGCTTCAGCGTGACCTCCCTCAGATTGACAAACAGCTGCGTGATGGCCCTCCGGTTGCCCAACAGGGCGTGGTTTATGACCTGCGGTCACAGGCAGACAACCTTTAGATGGGGTGGGGGCTCTCGAAGGTCAGAACAAGGCTCAGCTGGATAGGGGCAGTGAGAGGCTGGAGAGGGGCCAGGTGAGGTGCAGGCCGAGGGCCTGGAGCACAAAGGGTCATGGCCAAACGGGGTGGTGGCACTGTCTGAGGAGTCCTGAGGGGTCACTGGGCACTTAGACAAGCTATCTGGGACTCAACAGCCATGGACAGTGACAAAGGTCTATCCTGAAGGCTTAACCGTGAACCTTGATGATATAAGCTTCAACCCAGCTCCAAAGCCACCTCAGATTGTTTGCTAAAAAAGCTGATTTTAGTTCACTGGAGTTAAGCCCTCCAGTGGACTCTGTGTTTAACTGCTTTTTGTTGTTTTTCAATAAATTTGTTCCAAAAGCAGAGTATTCATGCTATCAAGGACCTGCCACATATGGTTGTGATGAGAACCAGGACCCAATTACCAAATGAGGCCAGAGCTAGAACATTCTTTGGCAGTCCTCCCAGTAGTTCTCTCCTGGGCACCACTGGCATGGCAGTGGGGATAATTCTTCATTGTGTGGTATTGTCCTGCCATTGAGCATCCCCGCCACTTTCAATGGGAGCACCCTTTCCATATCCCCAGGGAATGTAACAGCCCAAAATGCCTCTACACATTTCCCAAAACCTTCTAGGCACTACCCTGGGGCAGAGCTGAGAAACTGCCAAGCTCGGTGAGAACTTCCTGTAACATTTGTCATTGGAACCTGAGGTTCAATGCCTGCTATACTTCCTAGCATTGGCAAGTATCTCCTGAACCTCCAATTCTGCAACCATAATATGAAGATAATGCTACTTAAAGCATAGGGAATTCGTGGAATTAAATAAGATAAATGCACATAGAGCAAGTCGCATATGCCCGTTGTTATAAAGCATAAAGTAAGCATAGGAAAGTCAGACGATGACACATGATGGGGCACCGCTAACTCTGACTCCCCCAGTAGATCAAACGGATAAAATTTAGGAACTCTTTCTTGACTCAAAATGAGAACTGCCTTTGCTGAGCCCTCTTTTATCATCTTCCCAACAAGTACTGGCAGTTAAGTATCATTATTCCCATTTTATGGAGAGGAAGTTTCAGGTTCAGAGGCTGAGTTACTTCGGGAGCTTCCATGTCTGAGCAGTGAAGAGGGAGGTCTGTGTTCCCTGTCTGCACTTTGCCCAGACTCCAAGGCAGAGACCAGAGCTGGAGCCCATCTGTGATTCTGAACGCTGTACTCCCTTCACCCTGTGTGCTGCCAGGAGGCCTGTTAGCTGGCTGCCAGCTTTCTGCATGGGACCTAGAAACCCATGCAAGCAAAATGCACCTCTGAGTAGCCAAAAGAGCTGTTCTTTCACGCAGCAAAAGAGTCAGAGTAAACTGTGACTTTGGAGACATCATGAACCACCTTGAATTTCTTTTTTTTTTTTTTTCTTTTTATCCTGAAGAAAGCAGTTGGGGTGTGGACAGGGAAGCAGTAGGGACAGAGCCAGGAGGCAGGCATGTTTCAGCAACAGGCACTGACAGCCAGCAGGAGAAGAGATAAGGATCACTAGAAAAACTAGAAAAACAGAGCAGGCTGAGGTCACTTATCAGGGCGCAAACCAACCTGAGACCCTGATGGCCACGAGATGATGCCTCTAACAGTGCAGCCCCTATTGCTCTGCACATAGTAGCTGAGACATGGCCCAGTAGGTGCTTATAAAATCAGCGCTCAAAACCATGATGCTGTGTTAGGTACACTGTGATTAAGACGGCAGGGAAATACAAAATGTACTTTAGAAAGATTTCTATTGAAAATACTTTGTGGAGACTCTGCTTCTGAACCTAAGTGGCCAACCTGAGTTACTTGGAAATGTCACCTACGATAAGCCATTCATTCCTGAGACACCAGGTTCTAGGGCACCTGAGGGTCCTGGCTCCTTCTTCCATGGGCTGATCCCCCGCACATAAAAACCACTCACCAAGGCTTCTTTGTTTATCAGCCTGTACACATCAGGCTGCATGAGGTAGGAAGTTTTCTCTATGACCGCCACATATTTCTTTAACACGCTTTTTAGCTAGAAATGACAAAGTGCTATAGTTAGTGACTCTCTCTTTTCCTGGAGAACTAAAAGGAAACAGATGATGCGTATAAATCCCACAAGTGAGAACCATCAAGAGCCCATCTGTAGGCCAACTCACTTTATCTGCCCGGGAGAATTCAAGCGAGTACAGTGTCTCATCCAGCTCCTTAATCCCTTGCTTCTGGAGCAGGAACTTCTCAGCCACCTTATCCCACAGCTCCAGCAGGGTCTACGCCGAGAACTTTGGGTCAGGCTGGGAGAACAGAGGGAAGGAGAAGGACCAGGGTGGGGTCAGCCAGCCCACGAGGGCGCCCCTACTTGGATGGTGTAGTCCTCGAGGTTGTCGTCGTTTTCCACCTCTTTGAAGAGATTGTCGATATCTTCATCAAACTCAGCCAGTTTTTTTAAAAGAAGTACTCCTGGCTCCAAGATGAGAGGTTCCATTTCCTATAACAGACCAGGAGGGTGATGGCTTTGGTATCAGGAGTACCGCCCCCCTCATTTAACGAGGAAGTGTCAGCCACGGTCCTGTCTCAAAAATAGTAATCATTACCTAGATGTAAGGAGTTAAGACTTACTAATTAGTTCACAACTAGAGTATAAGGGCAGCCACCATTTGGGGCACATGCCACGTGCCACACGCTCTGCTCTATGCTGAGCTGAGCCCTTATCCTTGGACTCACTTGGTCCTTACACAGCCTGTGAAGCAGGTACTGACATCTGGCCAGGCCCATGACTGAGGCTCAACAAATATTTATTAAAGAAGTAGCCAATGAAAGAATTCCAAGTTTACCTCAGATGAGTAGACTGGGGCTCAGTTATGTCGTATGACCAAAGCCCCAGAGCTCATGGGTAATACAGAGCTCACGTCTGTATTACGGGATGTGTTAGGAAACTGAGGAGCTAGCTAGAGGGGCACCCCACTGATACCTTTGAGAACAGAGCCAGCTCCAGGAACCCAGGGGAGCAACATGAGTCAGAGAAGACACAGGAAGATAGTGGTGACTGCAATCTGGGGCTCAGAGAGGACCCAGAAGGACCAAGACGGGTCTCATTTAGGGAACATTCTGGGACTAGTATGGCTGGGGATGAGGTCTCTGGAGAGGAACAGGGAGCAAAGCGGGGGCAGGACCTAAGGGACAGGTTGTCAATGGGTCAGGCCGTTTGGCCCCTTATGAATGAATAGGACTAAGCAGGGAGATCGAAGTCTGAGTGTTGGTGTCAGATCAGGAGTCCAGTTCCCACTTGGCTGCTTCCATGCCAAATCAGACAAGACATTGTGGGCTCACCTATATAACAGAAGTAATAACGAAACCTGACTTATGGGGCTATGTTATAACAAGTTCTCGTAACGAGCCACTCAGACGTGGTTACTACTATGGTTCTGTCAGCACCATGGTGAGCCACTGAGAACCTCTGAGCTGGAGTGAAGGCAATGACAAATCGCCTTCAGAATGGCCCAGGGACAGAAGGGGATCAAGAGCAAGGACTCTCACCATCCCAATCTGAGCGATTTCTTCCTTAAAGCTCCCTAGAGCATTCTCGTAGCACTTTCTCTTGTAGTCTCCTTGAAGGGCGATGGTGCTGACCCTCTCAGGAACTAGGGGAGAATAACAGAGGTGATGAGTCTGCTCTCAGAGCTCCAAGCCGAGGGAAGGGGACCGAGGAAAAGGCAGCCAGGCAGAAAGTGCCCTGGTTCAGGAGATGGATCCAGGGCAGATGGCTGAGTGAGGCACACAGTGGGAGCTTCAGGTGCTTCTACGTTAGAGCTCCTGGGAGATCCCACAGCTCTCTCTCAGGCCCAGGCCAGGCCTGCCAGCATGGCTGATCAGAGGCTCACCGACTGTGTCCATGAGGCCCCGGACTTCTCGGGCAGCAATGGTACTCTCACTCTCTTGAGCTTTCTCCTTCTTAATTGTTTGCTTTTCCCTAAGACCAAAGCAGAAGAGAACACTGAACCCCTGGACCCCTTAGTGGCACATGGGGGAGTCTCTAGATGGACCCTAGGCATTACCAATGGCCTGGGCCCACTGATTCCAGCATGTCCCAAGGCTGTGCCATTCTCCAGCAAATACCACCTGGGCATCTGCTGCCTGCAGACACCATGGATCCTAGACAAGAGGTGGGGCCCTGCACCTGGGGAGCTTGCTTCTGCTCTGGCTGCAAACCAAGTGTAGGTAATGGGCAGGAACCATTTTCCACAGGTGGAAACTGAAGACCAGCAGGGGTATGACCAGCCTGGGAAAGCCAGATTGGTGCTAAGAATTGAATTCAGCATGCTCCTCATCTGTCTTTCAGCAGCCCATCCTGTGAGGCAGTTGGGGTAATCCCATTGTCCAGGATGGGAGAAAGGGCTTAGAGAAGTCACTGTACGAAGCAGAACTGATATTCTTAGACCCATGTGTGTGATACCAAGATCCATGGTGCATGAGGTTTGGGTATAGGAGGAGAGAGTTGGGATCCTAGGACAAACTATCTCAGCAGGGAGGACCAGGGTAGATGAGCATGGAATAAAAATCCCTAAGGGCACTGTCCACAAGGCAGGCACCAGAGAAATGCAGCAGTTCTCAGAGACTCCTGCTCTTCCTTGGGGCTCCCACAAGTGCAGCCCTTACTGGACATTTTCTTATATAGTCCTCACCAAGGACCTACCAGCAAGAAAGACTGCAAGGCCGGGGCTGCAGCTGATGGGGTCCAG
>CM053509.1:137265862-137282376 GCA_028627145.1 Eidolon dupreanum | reverse complement strand
GTACCCTACTCTCCCTCTCACAGTCCCACCAAGCTTACATGGACTGCTGTGGCCTCCTCCCAACCTCTTCTTGCAGCTCCTCAGATTCTGCACACAGCACCCCGAAGGCCTTAAAACTGCAAATCAGCTGATCACTTTAGTAATGTCCAAAATACTGCCTATGGCCTACAAGCCTCTCCTAGCCTCATCTCTCGCCCCTCTCCCCAGGCCCACTAACTTCTTTAGCCTCCTGGAGTGGGCCGAGCCCATCCTGCCTCAGAACCTTGCCCCATGCTTTCCTTCCCTCACACTATGGTCTCAGTTGAGGCCCTTCCTTAGAGAGCTTTCCTGATTCCTGTCCCACCACCCCATCCTCTGTGTCAGAGGGACCAGCTTACTTATTTACTGTAGAGGCCTCAAATTCCAGGAGGGTGGAATCTCCATACCTAGTGCCTGGTCCATCAATAATTACTGAGGGGGGAGGGTAAGGAAGGGAAGGAGAAGCAAACAATCCTGCAAAGTAGGTGTTTTTACCTCCCTCTTTCAGTGGAGGTACCTAGGACTTGATTCTTACCTGACACTCATCTTGTGTGAGCTCTTTTTGAGTTTTCAAAGGTTCTGATGCACCCCCAGTATGCGGGGGTATGGCCTGGATGGCAGGACCTACCTGTAGAGAACAGGGTTTTCCGTGATCCAGTCATTGGGTAGGCTGTGCACCCACTTCTGCTGCCGAGGAGACATCATCTCCCCTTCAGGAATATCCACCTTCTTTATCAAGGGCTTGCTGCCATTCTTCGGGGTCATGGAACGCTCTGCAGCAGGCTTCCTAGAGGCTGCCAGGGATTGGACCAGCTGCACCTGAATCCACAGAAGATCCAGGTTGGTGGGGGGTGGAGGAGTCAGAGTGCAGACTCCTCAGCACCCCTAGTCTGTGTCATAGAAGGTCAAGTTGGAACCAGCTAGCAGGAAGGCACTTCGCAGGGGAGCCTTCAACCCCAGACAGGGGACAGCATACACAGGGGGTTCTCCATTCCCCATAAAAGCCATTCAGCCACTTCTAGGAAGGCATCTCTTAAGAAATTTTAATGAGGACCAAGATGCTCATTCCAGCAGTTTTTATAATCACAAGGAATTAGAAAAATGAAATTGTCCAATATTATGGAACTGGCTGAGTCAACACAGTATGCCCCTTCAATAGAAAGTTAAGCATTTATTAAAAATAAGTCAGGATTTTTTATGACATGGAGAAATGCATATGGTGTACCATAAAACATATTAATTAAAAGCATAAATTAAGAAGTATAATCAAAATTTTAAATGCATAGAAAAATGACCAGGAGAAAAATATGCCAAATGGTTAAGAATGGTGTATTGCCTCCTGGGGGCAGGATCATATAAGTAATTGGTTTTTTTGGTTTCTTTATCAAGCCTTCTACAAAGAGCACTGTTTAGGGCTTGAAGCAAGAAAGTAAATTATTTTTAAATAAACAGTACAAAACTTCAAAGGAAAGATTTGAGTCTGTGCATTTCTTTTAAGTTATATTTTGTCTGTACAACCATATGGCAATTCCAACAATGTATCTGGTTGTCAGGAGGGTGTCACTTTAATACATTATTGGAAATCCTAGATCAACAACAAGGCAGCCACTAAACATCACGAAGTACACAAATGTCCACTAATGTGATATACTGTTAACAGAGAAAAAGCAGGTTTCAAAACACTAGTTTAAAATCAAACCTGGTTTTTAAATAGAAAAATTAGAAATACTTTTATGCATAGGAAAAAGACCAGGGCATGCAGTGATTAATTCTGGCTATTTCTGAGTCATTTAAATTTAATTACATGACTTTCAAATGAGTCATTTAAATTTAATTAAAACTTTAAATTTTCTAATTTTCAAGAATAGACATTCTAATTTTACATTCTCACATTTTAAGAACTAATAAGAATTTTTCAAATCAAAGTAATTTTCAAAGCCCTTATTTCATTAGATTCCCAGGCAAAGAATCCTTCAGAGGGAGGAAAGTTTGAGGGAAGCAAAGTGTAGAGAGCACAGGGAAGTTTGGGGAGCAGGAAAAAGGGGGAGAGGACAGACATATACCTCAGCTTCAAAGATCTGCTGGTAGACTTTCCCGCTGGGGACCTGGGTCACCTTTCCCACTGAGGACATCGTGGCCGCTGGCTGGGTGCCCCTGTCAGGAAGCAGTTATCCAAGAATTGAGTCTGCGGGTTCTGGAGGTTGAGAGATCAATGTCCTCCCACTCCTCCCAAGGATAAATCCTCCCCAAAGGACAGAACCCTGCAGGCAGCCTGGGGCCCTGGCCTCTCTGCTCTCTGAGAAAGCATCTAGCCTGTCTTCAGCCTCAGGCAAGAAATGAACTCACGGAGAAGACTGGCTGTCCCAGTTGCCCAGTTGCTCAAATCCAAGAGGGACTTTGAGGCAAATTATAATAAATGATTATTGTTTGTTCTTCACTCTCCCAAGCTTTCTGGGAAAAGTCAACATGCCCAAGGTGTCAGCTGGGATTTCAACCCAGCCTTAAACCCCTACCTGGCATCGAACACGGTTCCAAGACTCTCTCCCCATCCCTTCCCGGAGTGGACACAGGGAGGGGTAAGTGGAGGGAGGGAGCAGCCTGACTCTAGCCAAGCTAATTAGTGACCTATTGTATGCTAAGACCGGCACACTTCTCTCACACCCCACTCCCAACCCCAAGCAGCATAAACCCCAAGGGGCAAAAACAGTCCCTGGACCTCCCCTCTGAGCCCCGCAGAGTGGTGGGCAGCCCTGAGTCCAGGGGCCTGGCCTCACCAAAATCTGCAGAAAGCACCACTCAAGTCAGCCAGGGACTGTCCAGCCTTAACTGCAAGTGGACACACTTCGTCTCCAAGGCAACGAGGGAAGGCAGCCCCGCTGGCCCCGCCCTCACTTCCTTTCCTACTGGGTATCAGGGTTGCCCTTAGCAACTGGAGCCCGCACGCTCCTCCCCCCAACCTGCTACGTGGAGTTGTAAAACTATTAGACAACCCCTACCCTTTAGGCCAGTTCCTCTGTGCAGAGGTTATCTCGGGGCTGTCAGGAGGGTCCAGAGCAGCACACTAAATGTTCTGGAAACTAGTAGGAGACAGGAAACGGAGCTCTGAGCCATTAATTATGGTCTAGAAAATCCATCCTATCATTGCCTTGACTAAAAACCAACGGGTGCTGGAAAGTAGCAGAGTAGTGCTTAATTATAAGAATCAGCATCTCTAAAAGAGACTGTCTTTCTCAGTTTCTCAATCTCGAAGAAATTGAAGGGCTCAGAATTCAGACATCAAGGTTTGATGGAGTTATAATAAAAAGACTAATTTATATGGCACTTTGAATTCTATTCATCCAATCTACCACTGCCACATAATCCTCCTAAAATACAGCTCTGACCTACCCACTCTCCTGCTCAGAAGGCCCTCACCAACTCTGCTGCCCCTACCGAATCCAGCACAGTCCCTAGATGACCACAGAGGCCCCCACATCTGGTTCCCACCTTGACTCTCCCTGCTTCAGCAAAGTTCTCGCTCTTCTTGCATATGCCCCTGTCATCCTGCCCTTCCTCATACTGCCCCTGTCTGCCTCATCTGCCTGTCTGCACACATCCTCAACCTGCCCACACTTCTGGTCCACTGCCAGTGACAAGTGACAAGTACCTCATCCACTCAGCCTGACCACCCATACCACCTTCCTCAGCCTGTCACCTCTCCTCTCTCTGAGCATGCTTATATGTTGGTTGCTGTCAAATACAGGAGTTCAGAGCAGCCATTGAAGGTGTTTGCTGCAGACAGATATGTCTCACTAACTTTTATTCAACTTGGATTGCCCTTAGCAGGAAGCCAGGCCCCTGCTGCTGCTCCTGTCTTCATTGCCTCTCCAAGGAAAGGGGCACCCTGCTTGCACCGGTGATGGGCACTGCAGGGGAATCCCACAGGCCAGGTGGACGAAAGGGCTGCCTTGGGTCAGAATGGCTGAACCACAGATATCTGTGCATTCTGCAACTCCCTTCTCTGTGCCTATAGCAGTCACTGTTAATCAATCACAGGATTTTCACCTGGGTGTCCAGTTGGCAATGACATGTGCCCTAGATAGCTTTTAAGTCTGGGGAACTGATGGATTGATTCTTAGTGGATCCTTCCTGAATAAAAGTCATAAGCTTTATGTAAAAGAGGAAGCAAAGTGTCACCACCCTGTGCCTTGGTTACCCCTTACACTGTCAGTCAGGAGGACACCTCTGGAGTCTCCTTCCTGAATGGATAAAGACTGCTGTGCAAAGGGGTGTCCTGAGTGAAGCCATTGGCAGGGCCCCAGGCCCAGCCGGAGGTACAGAGGTCCCAGTGGGGCTAGGGCAGGAAGGCATTGCTCAACCAGGCTCCGGAGACACCCATCCCTCTCCATCCACGGCTCAGCCCAGCTGGGGACCTAGACTAGACACACATTGAGAGCCCAGAGGACAGGACTCTGGTCAGTGGTGGGGCTGAGGCAGGGTGAAGGCAGCTGGGACGGGGCCTCTGGCTGGAGGGAAAGCAACCTTTTCTCTGTGGGGCTCTGAAAAAGTCACTGCCCCTCTTTGGGCCTCTGTCTCATCTGAAAAACAGAGGGTGGTAATCCTGTGGTGCAGGCCTCACAGGGTGGTGGCAAGGTTTAAGAGAGGAAAGGAATGTGCTGGAGCTTTCTGCCCCAATCTGTCTACAGTTCTGAGGGGAGAACAGTGATGACAGTAATAAGACATTAAGTCCTGGGAGACCTCGCGAGGTAGGTGGAATTCTCACACTTTTCAGATAAGGAAACGGGCTCAGGGAAGCCAGGCCACAGGCCCCAGGCCACACACTGGAGCTGGAATTGTTCTAGCATTAAGAACGCACGGGAGGGCAGAGTAGCACTGGCAGTGACTTGGGTCAGATGGCCAGGGTCAGAGGAGATTAAAAGTTCTGGGGGAATGGGGTGAGGGGAGTGTGGCCTCAGTGACCCTGTCTTGGATCCTGGCAGCAGCAACCTTCCAAGTGTGCGATCCTGGAGATGATCCCCTAGAGAGCCCAGAAGAGGCGGCAGCAGCATTAGGTGAGTGTGCCTGTGGAGTCAGAGGAGAAGGGCTCCTCCCTCCCAGCTGGAGGCCTCCAGACTAAGGGAGAAGGGGCCTTCCTTCCGCAGGCCTGCCTCCTGCTGCCACAGTGCCTGACATCCTCCCTTAGAAGTGACCTGGAAGAGGGCTTGAAGAGCTGGGTGCAGGATTGATTTGGGGCCGGGGAGGGGCCCCGGGATCACATATCCTGTGATTTGCCAAAAGCAGGCCCTGGGAGGTGATTAGGAGGAGTCTGGTGTTCTTGGAGTGGGAGGGAATGCAGAATTGAGGGAGGCTGCTAAGGGTTCTGGGGAGCTCTCCATGGGCCAGGAGGTTGAGGAAGAGTTTTCAGGGGAGGGTAGGGGGGACACCTGAGAGTAGGGGCTCACCGCTGCTCCCACTCTGATTGCTGTGCCCTTCCTTGGCACATTCTTCCCTGACTTGGCGACGCAGGACACCGTGATGAAGGGTTATCGGAGGTCAGTGAGACTGGGGGTGGGGCAGCAGGAACCTGGATCCTGAGACTTGGTAGGAGAGGCCCCTACACCAAGCCCTGGATTCTCAGCTCTTGGCAAACCACCTTTCATGACACCCTCTCAGCTGCCCCTGTGAGCTGGGGGGCCACGCCTGTCTTAGGGATGCGTGAACGGAGGCTTCGCATAAGATACCCATGGTTCCCCAGACTGGTGAAGCAGTAGAGCTATCTGAATGCAAAGCTGCAGGAGGTTTCGTTGGAGCTGGACTCAACTTCTCCCTCAGACAGTGCCCACAGAGGGGAGAGAGTTTAGGTTCCTCCAAGTCAGGTAGCACATGAGTGGCTAACTGGTTCCTTCCTGCCTGAGGTATCAGAGAGGGTTGGCCTAGCTGGTCCCTGAGCCTCAGCTCCCACATTCCCCCAACTCTGATCCTGTCTGGCCTAGGTCCCAGTCCTGTTTCCTGCGTGTGCCCTGCCCCCTAGAGGATCCTGTGATAGTGCAACATGAGAAGGGGTGAAGATGGGGACTAGTCGTGGGCTAGAGGCTCCTTCTGAGGGACTTGGCTCTCTGCTTCCCAGGGGAATCAGGACTACCTCCAGAAAAGGAATAAGATGAGCAGCTATGGCACTCACTGCAGGGGATGGTAGGGAAGTGGAATTCAGAGACTCCCTGGGAAAGACACTCTTTGCTCCATCCCTGCCACTTACATTAATTGGAAGAGTTTCATAACAGAGAAGTAGGAGACCCATTAAATTGCGGGTAGAGGCTGGCATCAAGTACAACTTCCTGGGGGAGCGGCTCTTTACCCATATCTCAGGACAGTTAGGACCTAGATGATCCTACTCTCAGGGATGGAGGGCTCCCATATGTGCAAAGACCCAGGACCAGCCCTATCCCTCCCTCCTCACCCCCAACGAGTCCCCTGAAGCATCTCCTATCCAGGCTCTGTTGGAGCCTATGCATCCCTTTGGCTCAGCAACGAAAAAGTGATAAGAGAGATCATGCTGCTCTAGGTGGCTGAAAATTATTACAGCCTCAAGCCTGAGGAGCAATTTGGGGCCTGGTTTCAAGATACAGAGCAGCTCAGTGGGAATGAGAGGTAAGGCTGGGCAGGAGTAGGATGAGGGCAATTAAAGACTTTTCCCCTGGCTCCAGAGTTTATGGCCAAGGCTCCCTTATCAGCCCCAGACCTTATTGCATGGCCATCCCTAAGGCATCCAGACTCCAGCTACTGGGCAGGCGCTGGTGGGACACCTAAGGCGTGACTCCTGGTAGGTTCACAGGTTCTGTTCTATCCTGTAGCTACAATCTGTCCTGCCAGCTGGAGCCCCGGTCCTAGTCAGCCAGCAGAATATTCAAGGCCAAGAAGAACTGGTGATCATCAAGCTTAGGGGTGAGTAAGAGTCCAGGCTGGCAGTGGCTGAATTCTAAGGACTCAGTAAAGCTTTGCGCCAAGTATGGTCTCGGGGAGTCAGATTCTATCTCCACTTGACCAATCTTGTGCCTGGGACGATTCAACTCAGCTTTCTAGGACTCAGTTTCCTCCTCTGTGAAATGAGTAATGCTAAATGATCTCTCACATGGCAGGGACAAATGGAGTACTGTTGACTGACCAAGCACTCGGCAAAGTGCCTAGAGCAGAGTGCAGTGAGGGCAAGGTGGTGAGGGTGGGCCATGACCCTGGGGGAGGCCTCCCCAAGATAATCTCTCTCTTCTATCCAGAAAAGGGGATGACCCCATCCTAGCTCTCTGACTGCTCTTCACCAAGGGTTATTTACTTATTAGGGAGGGGAAATATTTATTTGTTGAAAATAGTGAATTCTAAATTTGAATATTATTATGTTAAAATCCTTTTTTTTTTTTTATAGCCTGAGAGTTGAGGTTAGTTCTTTCACTTCCTACGCTAATTTAAATGAAATGCAAACTCTCACATTTCTCCTTGAACTAAGAAATCTTACCAGGTCATCAGTTTATTGTATATGGGAGAAGAGAGAAGGGCTAGCCCTTTCTGGGCTGTGAAGGAGACCCTTAAGTTTCCCTTCCTCAGAGGACACATTCATTTCATTAACATGAAATGGGCAAGGAGCGGAGACAGCTCCTCAGAGCTCCTGGGATTTAGAGGTTGAAGGTACTTTCACAGGCATAGCAACGACCACTGAAACTGGGGCATTTTTAGAAATTAGACTTGCCTGGACCATTTCCTGCCCCAGGTCGGTGGCTGTCTATCTACAGCTTTGAAGGAAGAGGGAACATGTTCTGCTTCTCTTGTTGAGGTTTCTTTTGGCCAAATATTAGGAACTTGTAGTTTTCTGGTTCAATTTCTGGAATTGCATCAGTAGTAAGGGGAAAAAATGTAGAGATTAAACATTGCATGTGGAAAGGACAAGGCCAGAGGAAGATAATCTGCAAATGGACTAAGAGCAGGCAAGATTTTCCATCCATAGTCCCTTTAGGGGCCCCATGATTACCCTTTACCTAAATCTGAATCCCTCTGGGATCCTTGTCCATGACCTCTGAATTCCTGCTTGTTTCACATCCAGGGGAAAGACTGGTGATGCACCTGTTAAGGCTATAGCTGGGCCTCATTCCATAAACATTCATGCTACCTATGAACAAAGATTTCCAGTATCCTTGCACACAATTCTTTTTAAGACAAATTCCCTAGAGGACCCCAGACTCTCTGTCAGGGACATCATGGCCACTTCTCCCTGGTTGGGACCTGGTAGATCGTGAATGAGTTCTGCTTTGCCAGGAAAAGGGTCTGTATACTTGGTCACAGAAAGAGCCTCAAACTCTCCCTTGCTAACCAAGGTGACTTCTGGGGCCAAGTTTATTAATAGGTCTGTAAGCAAAGGGCTGGTGGGTGTAGGTTTTGAGAATCAGCAGCAATATGCAAGAAAACTACCTCAGGGGAGACCATTATAGGCCCCTTTCTTCATGGAGCTGAGCATAGTGAGAGGTGGGCAGACATTAATCAGATCACCACAAAGTGTAACATTACAAACAGCCATAACTGATATTTATTGAGGATTTGGGATATCTCAGGCATGAGCTTAGGAGTGTTTATATGTATTAACTCATTCTATCCTCAAAATAATTGTGGGTGTTGCAGGTATTACCTCTTTTTATATGAAAGGAAAGGAAGCACAGAAAGGCAAGGTAATTCAGCCAATGTCACACAGCTAGGAAGTGGTGGTGTGGGCTCCCAACATTCTGAGTCCCAGTTTTCTCAGTTTCTAAAAGCATAATGACAAGACTTAGCTGTGGAGATCAAGTTAAAAGAAATGTCTGGCAAAAACACCTAGCAACAGGACTGGGTTTACAGTAGGTGCTCAATAATGATTACTGAAATTCAGTGGCCCTGTAAGGTGGATGGGGACTTCCCTTACCCTGTTGGTGGGTTCTCCTGGCACTTGCACAGGCTTCATGAGTGACTTTGAATGGTCAGACTTTGTATAAGTCTCAGGCCACCAGAGACCTTATGTTTTCATGTGAAGAATTTGGATAAGTAGTGGGCCCTCTACTCCCAGATGCTCCCAGCCTGGCATCTGGGCCTCCTTGGATGGTCTAACCAGGCCCCAGCACCTGCACTGCAGACACCTGAGGGCTCACCCTCTTCAAACATGCCTGTGTCTTTCTTTCCCCTGTACCTTTGCTCTTATTGTCCCCCACCTAGAATGCCTGCATAGCCTGTCTATGCCTCTTCAGTTCCCCTTGCCGGAGAGAATTTGTACATTATCTTTGTGTACAGGTCAGTTCTGATCTGTTCCTCATCCCAACTGGCTGTGGCAGAGAGAGGTCAGTGTGTGCCTGCTCACCCTACCAGATTAGAGTCTGGATCATGGATTTCCTTCTCTCCCACCACAAGGCCTGGAAAGGAGGAAGCAATGAGAACCATACTTTCCTCCAGAGAAAAACTGCATCAGATGGTTAAAGAAAAATTGCATCAGAAGGATAAGGACACAAGACCTTTCTGATATAGAAATCTAACCACCACTTCAGTGACACAGAGTTCTGCCCTGTGGTCAAACTATGTGCTTCTCAACATGGAACTCCCCAAGGCTGCCCCCTAACTATGGAGAGCAGACATCATGGTTGGGCAAAGTTTGTTCAATTGACATTCTTTTTAGTTCTTGATCTTTTTGCCTAGGGAGCAAATTAGACCTGAGACTTCATCGTTCAGGTCAGATGCCATCCCACGAGCGGCCGGTGCTGTGCGCCATCTACATGGACAGTGGCTGTGCATTCCATGTACTGCAGGGGCAGCTGCTGGGTAGCCTGGGTCTTCTCTCAGGGGCAGTCATCCTGGAATGGCCTTGGAGCAGTGTTGGAGGTCAGTGTCAGCTCTCTGAGCAAGTCAGCAGAGTCTGGGTAAACTCCCGGGAGCCATGACTTGGTTTTGATTTTCTGAGCATGACCAGTCTGGGGTTGTTGATCAGAGTCTGCAACAGGAGCCACCTTGTCCTGGACCTAGCTGAGATGCGGTGACCTAGGATAGAATCAGAGCAGCTAGACTGGGGGAAGGGGGTGATTCTCTCTGTTCTTCTCAGAGGCTGTTAGAAAAACTGCCCAGGAGGTATGAAGTGTGGGATAAAAGTGGGAGAAGAAGCTGCACCAGGACTCCTGGGGGCATGAAGGTGACTGGAGGGATGTGTGTTTGTCCCACAGAGCTGGGTGTTCATTATCTGTAGTGTTAGGAATAATGATGAACACAGTCCAGATTGGTGTTGACAAGACATAGCTAACTGGGGGCTTCCCAGCAGAAAGCAGAGAACAATAATAATGGTGGGAGGGGTGGGTGTAGACAGTATTAAGCCTTGAGGGGACAGGAGTTGGTGGCTGGGAGAGCTGTGGTACATACAAGTGAGCGCCATCTTGGAGGGCACCTGGCCTGAAGCCTGGGGTATGCATAGAGTCTCAAAAACTGGGAAACAGAGGACTCAGCAGAATTAGAGCTCATTTCTGGGAACAAGGGAGGAGTCCAGTTAGAAGGACAAGGACACAAGGCCTCAGGGTTCCCCTTACCAGGCTGACTGGGAGCTAAGGCTCCTTATCTCCTGGGTAGAAGATTCCCCAAGGCATGGAGTTTGGAGGAAGTAGGGCAGGGAAGGGGGAACTTGGACATCTCAGGGATCCCAGAAAACCCGTAGATTACCTGTTTCCTGGTATCCAACCCCAGGATAGGTTCAAATAGGAGACTCACCTGCTGACTGATTTAGGTACTCATATTTGATGACCTGCTGCAGACTTCTCTCCCTGTGGCCTGTGATCAGGATGTGACAAAAGCTGACGAGCACCGGATTGGTATGATAATGGTCCACAAAGAGCATGCCAATCCAAGCCCTGAACCCTGAAATCCAGAAGGCAAGCCAGGCTATGCAGCACATCCCAGGGTGGCCCAGCTTATGCTTTTTATGACCTAAGTGTAGCATCACTTTGTTCCTAAACTGTTCCCATGTCTTTGCTGAGAATCTAGAAAATTAAGTATAAAGAGCTGAAAGGCTTCTTAAAGATCACATTCTAATCTGTCCATTTTATGGAGAACTAGAAGCTCAAAGGAGCTAGGAGCCACTGTGGCTAATATGGAGAAGCCATCAGTCCTATAATGAATGAATGCATGAATGAATGGGCACAGGCCAGAAACAGAACAAAAATGATTTTTGCTTTACAGAAATGGCTTTGAATTTGGAATATTTCAACTGAACAGACTGTTAATGAAGTTTCCAACTAATAACCAATAATTCTGAGATGTGATCTTTCTTAAAATTTTCAGAGCCATGCGTTCATAAATTATCTTCTAACTGTTTAGATCGAATTCCATGATCTCTTACTGCCCTCCATTATACCTCAAAGGTCTGTCAAATACACAAGTATTTAATAGCCTGAATTCCCTCTGACAATTGGGCTAAATGTTTTCTTTGTTCCTACTCAGTGTTCTAGCCTCCCTGGGAAGATTAGCTCTAAGGACCAGTGAAGGGGGAACTCTAGGCCTCTGCTACTCGACCTCCAGGCAGCTTCTACAAAGAAGGCAAGTCCAGCCCTCTGCAGAGGCGTAGGCCACTTACCCATGTCTGCTCTCTCGTAACCACTCTGCATGATGGTCCTGTCGATGCGGGCAATCAGCCACGTGCCCAGGATGCAGCTGATGAGCAGCCTGGAGAGGCAGGCGCTCAGGCCCAGCAGCACGTTGTAGAAGAACAGAAAGTAGCTGAAGTTGTGGAACACTTTCCTGCAAGTGGAAGCAGGTAGAGGGGTGGCACCCTTTCAGTATGAGAAAGTGGCCAGGCAGGAGGGCTCAGGGCACCCCCAGACCTATGGTTGAATCCTACATCTCCCGGCTCCTAGTGGTATGATCCTATGTTGTATGTGGGAACTGACTGTCTTGACCTCACAGCACTGGTGTGAAGCCTGGCTAAGACAGAGCGTAGAGGACTCTGAGCACAGTGCAGGACGAATGCTGGTGGCAACTGTAATGTCTGATGGGATCCTTGAGTTTTGAGGATTCTTGCATGATAAGAAATCTCATGTGGCAACAGCTGGTTTTGTGGTTATAACAGAGGTTGTGGCTTTCGCACTGTCTGTTGTAACAGTGACCTGTCCCCAGCTGGAACTGCTCCAAGTCCTCCAGATGAAATTTCCCAAATAACCATTCGATCATGTGGTTTCCTATTGCCTATGGGATAAAGCCCAAACTTGCATATTGAATTTCTGGGCCATCTTTGAGAGGGGCTCTTCTGGCATCGTTACCTTGTGCGCCTTCCATGGACCTCACTTCTAAGGCCACTGCATGGCCACCATGTGGGATTCTCACTTTTCTCCCGACACGTTCTGCCCTTTCATGGCTTTCCGCCTTCATCTGTGCAGTGCGGGCTGCCAGCCATGTGGGTCCTCAGCTCTACCTGTAGGAATCCTAACATCCCGCTGACCTCAGCTGAAACGTCCCACCTACAGTGGAGTTAACCACTCCTGCCTCTCCTCCTATCACTCGTGCTTCTCTTGTAATCCTTGCACACCCTCTGGAATCTACTGACCCTGGATATCTGTGTCCGTCAGCTCCAGTGGAACATGAGCTTCTCATAGGGGATATCTCTTTATCCTCGGTGCCCATGTTTTCTCCATGAGTGAATGGCTTTGAATTAATGAATCAGAAAAAATTACCACAGGCCAGGTACTATTGTTCTAGGTTCATATCTGAACACATTTTATTCTCAGAATGCCTTTGAGGTGTGCACAATTATTTGTAAAATGAGGAAACTGAGGTTGACTGGTGTCTAGTAAGGTCATGCAAGGTCACACAGCTCAGAAGAGCAGAGCCAGAATTTGGACCCAAGCAGTTTGGCTCCAGAGCCCCCTCTGGAACCACCACCCTTCACCCTCTCAGAGAGTGTAGGTTCCACCAAAGAGCCTGTCAATGATGAAGGGAAAGGAACGAGAGAATACTGAGGCCAAAGTCCTACCATCACCATTCCCTTCTTTGCCCTCACCTGTTGTTGAGCGCCAATGGCTTCTGCTTGTCAGCTGTGCCCATCTTTGGCTGCAGGAAGAGGCTGGCAGCGACCCATACCTGCAGGATCATGAGACCCAGGACGATGGATATGGGGAGGCTGAAACACAGGGCGAGACCATCCTGAGGTGGCCTTGTCCACTCTTCCCCAGCCCTTGTCAAATGCCCAGTGAAAAAGAGGAGTGAGATGACTCGCAGGGCCAACAGGAGCATGAGCTCTGTGCTTTATGCCTACAGAGCATTCTCACACCCACTGTGCAGTTGAGAAAACTGAGGCTCCCAAAGGGGAGATGACTTTCTTAAAGGCACATGGTTGGGTCTTCTGTCTCCAGACCACAACTCCAGATTTAATTATGTCCTTTTGTCCAGGGGTAGCAACTGGGATGAGTGGTTCAACAGCATGGGGATCGAAGAAAGGAATGGGATTTTTTAGAAGAGCTCATGAATGCCATGCAAGAGTGGACAGGGAAGGCTCTGCCTCAGACTCACAGGTAGCTCTGGGTGAGTATGGAAACAAGGAGCTCAGAGCAGGGAGGTCCCCAAAGAGCACCACTGAGCAGCAGGGTGAGGTAGTGGTTAGATGAGGCTTTGCTTTCAGATTGCTCAGCTCTCAGCTGTAAAACGGACATATGTGTGTACCCCACAGACACAACTGTGAAGATCCCTTGAACAACAAGAATGGAAATATTTTGTATAAATATTATATTATTTGTATAAATATTTTGAGATGAGCTACTATTCTGGCCCTTCCTTGGATCAGAGCTAAGAGCCTAGGTCCAGGGATTGGTGAGAGCCAAGCAAGAAAGGAGCATTTAGAATAGCAGCTATAAGGGCCCACCAGCTCCCAGGCCCTGGGCAATGACAGAAAGCCCACGTAGCACTTACATTCCGATACCCAGTCCTTGCAGCATCTCCAGCCCCCGGTTGTGGATGACGGGCAACACCAGGCTGTACATGATCGCCACGCCACACAGGGTCTGTACCACGTGGATGATGAGGTAGCCTATGGGCCAAGGGTGCTGGTTGTCGCTCAAGGCCCTCTGTGGTCCAGTCACACTTGTTCCTGCCAGCAGTCCCCACACTATCTTCCTCCCACCAGTGGTCCTGTCGCCTTTGCTAATGCTGTTTCTTCTCTTTGGCATGCCTTTCCTTTTCTTCCTGTTGACTGTCTGCTCACTCTGCCAGGTGCAGTTCAAATGTCAACTCCGCTAGACTGTATTCATGCCTGCCTCAGGTGTGGACAGTTACTTCCTCCTCTGGGTTACCACTGCCCTGTGGGCTCAGGACAGATGATGATAATGACCTATATGGGTATGTGATTCTCCTCCTTTCTCAAGGTCCCTCAGGGCAGAAGCTAGGGCTGTTTCTGCCTCGCCTCTCCTCCCTACCCACACCAGGACTCCACAGGTGCCCAGGACATGGGTGTTGAATTGAATGGGTCACATAATGGCACTTACCCCACAGAATGTAGGCTATTTGCCAGCCAGAGTACCTTGCAATGGCCACCTAAAATTTAAAAAGTAAAAGGAGTCTCAGAGGAGAGAAAACCTTGACCACTTCTAACATGTGTCCAGCATTCCTGTCTCATCTGAGATTCACCCACTAACCCACTGAGGCAAGAGTTGTGACTGTCCTCATTTGACAGATGAAACCAACTGATGGCCGCATAGAGAGAATGACTGTCTTTAGTCACCCAGTAGTAGAGTGTACTGGGATTGAGGTCTCTGGATTCCCAGTCTGAGGGTCCTTCTCCCCCAGCATGCTGCCCTGTCCAAGGTACAGGGGAGCAGGTTTTGGTAAATCATTTAGTCTCACAGCAGAAAGAGGCCTCTGCAGACTTACCACACTCTCCGACGAGGAAGGATTATGAAACTTCAGAGGGAGAAAATGTTTATTTCCTGCCCACAACCTCTTCATGTGCTTTCTAGAGAAAAGGTGGAAAATTAGTAATGTTCATAACGAAAGTTCCTCGTGCACTTAGAGCTGAACAGGTTTGAAGGCCTGTGGAGGGAGCTCAGCTCCCCATGTTGTCCACAGCTCATGGGATGGTTCTGATTAGCCTTAAAGATCTTAAATTTAACATATTTTGTAAAAACAATATATAGTTATCTAGTCTTAATAGTGAATAAATGTGATAATTGGGACCGTGTACGTGGCTTTTCTTTTCTTCATTTTGCTCTATTTTCTTATTTTTTTTCTACAGTGAACATGAACTACTTATGTAATAATACCTTAGAGAAAAACAGAAAAACATTTTTAATGATAGCCCCAGCTTATAACAACATAAAGGGGAATGATAAAGGGGCCATGGCTGCCCACAATCCCAGCATCCCAAGAAATCACCGAATGTTTTTCCCATGTGCTAGTCTGGGCCTAGACTTTTGCATAAAGATTAGGTTGGCATAGCTATGGTCACAGTCCAAATTCACATCTGGACCCTGCTTTTTTCTTAACATTCTATCTCCAGCATTTTCCAGGATGTTTTGCAGTTTCATGACCACTGAATTGGGAAGACTTAGTATGAAGTAAAGAATGTAAATATCTCATTAATAGTTTGTATATTTATTATATGTTGAAATGATTGTAATCGTGTTATGTTGGGTTAAATAAAATATATCATTAAATTGTTTTCATTTCTCTTCTTTTTAAATATTGTCTACTAGAAAATTCAAAATCGCATCTGTGGCTTTCACTGTGTTTCTGTTTGATGGCACTGGAGTAAAGTGTGCTACCAGGAATACAAACACACACAGATATAGTAGCATAGAAATTTTCTGGAAGGATGCTCAGAAAGTGGATATCGATGTTAACTCTGGGGCAACAAAATAGGGTCTGAATGGAAGACTTTCTTTATGCTAAGCATTTTTGTAACATTTTTAAAAAGGAGCTTGTATGTATGTTTGAACAATGCTCAGAAAAATAAAAATACTGGCACAGTGCTAGTGCTTCCTAGTTTGCAGTGTGGGAGGGAAGGGCCAGTCTGGACAGGAATGAGGCCTCCCCACAGCAGGTGCCTTCTCTGCCCTGTGCCCTCAGCTGCCTTCCACCCATGTCCATGCAGCCCACTTTGCACACCAATTGTCCCTGGTTATGGTCAAGTGTCTCAGTGAAAATCTCTCAGCCTAATAAAGCAAGGAGTGAGCAGATATGTCCCTGTATCAGATAGGACACGGGACAGAAGCAGTGTCCAGTCCACCCATGGGGTCTAGGGGAAGAAAGTGAACAGAGGGAGCAAGGTAGGGTGGGGATCAGGAGCTTGGGCCCCTTCATGCCAGGAGAGTTTTCTCTTGGATGCCGATGGCAAGAGACCCACCCTTTGGGCAGCCAGATGGGAAGGATGTAAAGGCAGGATGCTCTGGAGGGGTGAGAATTGGCCTTGGGCTTCCTGTGAGTCAGTGGAAAAGTATGAGTTTGAGAGTAAGGCAGGAAGAGAGAGAGAGGGAGAGGGAGAGGGAGAGGGAGAG
>CM053509.1:137244014-137265362 GCA_028627145.1 Eidolon dupreanum | reverse complement strand
GTCTGGTTCTTGGAGGTGATGTAGCTCTCCAACTCACCCTCAAACACATCCAGCTCATCTCGCACATACATGAATATGCAGAACTCAATGATGATGAACTGGGGACACAGAGCAAATGTTCCAGGGTCTCACCTGAGTTCACCTTAGTATTTGAACAACATATGGTTCTCTTTGGTTTTTAATTCAAAAGTCTTTGAATTTCAAAACTCATCTGAAATAAGACTCTCTGGACACGCTATATTGAGATGAATGGGACTGTGACTTCTTTGGAGACAGGAGTCACCCCAAACTCTATTCTTCACACTACAGCATAGAAGGCCCCACAAAGACTCAAAGAATATCTTCAAACATGAATTATATCAGAGTGAAATGAATGCCCAACTTTAGATGAGGGGTGACCTTGGAGACAATTCCAGCCATATCTCTCCTGCTCCCCTTCTTGCATCTCAGTGATAATCAAATTGGAGAAGGTACTGTTGCCTGTACACATGCCATGCTTGCTCATTCCTATCATCTTGTCATGATGCCATCATGCCCCCCCATTATGCCATTGCTTCTAGAGTTCCTGCTGCTATTTTATTTCGCCAACTGAATTTTGTTTCTCTCTGAATGTGAAGCTCAAATACTATTGCCTTCAGGTAGCTTCTAATCTAGAATAATTCACTAATAATTCACTTCCAGATGCTTTCACCTTTCCTCTTTCTCTCTTTAGATGGCAGGTACTTCATACCATATCTTATCTCCTCTTAGAATATGGCTTCTCGCAGGCCAAGACTCTCACATCAGCTCTCTTCTATTCCAAGTCTTAGCATAATGCTTAGCATATAGTAGATAACCGACGAAGACGCAGAAAACAAATAACTCTAAATGAATTATTGACTGTTGCAGAGAACTCTAGTTGTCCATTAAAATCCATTCTCCGCTTCTTCTGGCACAAAGCTGCACTACATTTCCCAGCCTCCTTTGAGTTAAATGTGGCCACATGACAAGGTTCTTGCCAATGGACGATTAGTGGAAGAAATGTGTGCTACTTCCATGTGGGCCTTTGACTTAGTGTTAAGTCACTAAAATATAGGGGTTTACGTGGTACTTCAGCATAACCTAACTAATACATTTGCTTAAAACTTAGTCACAGGATTAATTTACATAGGTATCTGAGTACATTTCAGATGAGCCAAAGACAATTTGGCCTTGCCATTTTTATGCCCCCATTTTGACCCAGACATTTTACCTCAGATAACTTTGACCACATATTATGTTTTGATTTTGTGCTTAACAAAATATATATTGAAGTCTGATTATGACATTAAATTCTTTTTATTGTTGAGAAAGAAACTTAGAGCAAAATGAAAAGAGACATTTTAAGTTTTGATTCTTTTTTTGAAATATAGTAAGTTTATCCACTTTTATTTTTAATTCACTGAAATTATTTGCCAAGATCAATTATTTTATATTTAAGTGACTAGATTTTTGCTCACAACATAATTTGCTGACCATAGATTTTGCTGCTGTTAGTTTCCTGTAGGTATCATTATTTCTACCAAGTCAACATCCCTGGGTCAAATTTTGTATATTAAAATGTTTTCAAATATATTTTTCTCCCATCAATTTTTTAATAATAAATTATACCATGTGCAGGTTTAACCATTATCAGTATGATTTAGTGTGAAATTTTTTTTACTAAAGGCATTTTTTTTAGAAGTTCTAGATTCACACAGAAAAATGAAAGTACAGAGATATCCTTTATTCTTAACTTCCCCCACACTTGCATAGCATTCCTCATTATCACTGTCCCCCACCAGAATAGTACATATGTTACAAGTAATGCACCAACACTGAAATGCCATTATCACCCAAAGTCCATGGTTTACATCAGGGTCCTTTCTTGGTATTGTACATTCTATGGATTTGGACGAATGTCTAATTACCTGTATCTACCATCACAAAAAGTATTTTTACTGCCCTAAAAAATCTTCTGTGCTCCACTTATTCGACCCTACCTTTCTCTTAACCCCTGGCAACCACCGATCTTTTCCTGTCTCCATAATTTTAGCCTTTTTCAAAATGTCATACAAGTTGAATCATATAGTATGTCACCTTTTCAGATTTGCATTTTCACTAATATACATTTCAGTAATATACATTTAAGTTTCCTCCATGTATTTTCGTTGCTTGATAGTTCATTCCTTTTTAACACTGAATTGCATTCCATTGTCCTGATATACCACAGATTATTTATCCATTCAGTTACTAAAGGACTCTTGTTTGCTTTCACATTTTGGCAATTATGTATAAAGGTGCTATAAATTTCTATGTGCAAGTTTCTGTGTAGACATACATTTTCAATGCATTTGGGTAAATACCAAGAAGAGTGATTGCTGGATCATATGGTAAGAGCATGTTTATTTTTGTAAGGGTCCAAAATTTCTTCCAAAGTGACTATCCCATTTTGTATTTCTACCAGCAATGAATGAGAGTTACTATTGCTCCACATCCTCACCAGCATTTGGTGCTGTCAGTATTCTGAATTTTGGCCATTCAAATAGGTGTCTAATAGTAGTATGTTGTTGCTTTAATTTGCATTTCCCTTGTGACATATATCATGGAAAATCTTTTAATATACTTATTTACTATCTGCATACCTTTTTTGGTGAGGTATCTATAAGGTCTTTGGTCCATTTTTCAATCAGATTGTTTTCTTATTGTTGAATTTTAAGAGTTCTTTGTGTATTTGGGGTAACAGTCTTTATCAGATGTGTCCTTTGCAAATATTTTCTCCCAATGTGTGGCCTGTCTTTTCATTCTTTTTAACAGTGTCTTTTGCAGAGCAGAATTTTTTATTTTAATGAAGTCCAGCTTATTGATTCTTTCTTTCATGGATTGTGTCTTTGGTGATCTATCTAAAAAGTCATCACTAAAGCCAAGGTCATTTAGACTTTCTCCTATATTATCTTCTCTGAGTTTTACAATTTTGCATTTGACATTTAGGTCTGTGATCCATTTTAAGTTAATATTTATGAAGGTATAAGGTTTGTGCCTACATTCATTTTTTCATCTGTGTATGTACAGTTGTTCCAGCACTCTTTGTTAAAAAGAAAATCTTTGCTCTGTTGTATTGACTTTGCTCCTTTGTCCAATGTAAGTTAACTGTATTTATGTTGGTCTATTTCTTGACTCTCTATTCTGCTCCATTGATTCATTTGTCTATTCTTTTGCCAACATCACACTGCCTTGATTAATGTAGCTTTATAGTAAGTCCTGAAATTGAGTAGTGTCAGTCTTTCAACTTCCTTCTTTTCTTTTAATATTGTGCTAGCCATTATAAGTCTTTTGTCTCTCCATGCAAAGTTTAGAACTAATTTGTCAATATCCACAAAATATCCATGGGATTTTTATTGGGATTGTACTGAATTCCAATATAGATCAATCCAAATATATATAGGTCAAGAAGAGAAGAATTGATATCTTAGCCATATTGAGTCTTTCTATCCATGAATATGAAATTATCACCATTTATTTAGTTCTTCTTTGGTCTCTTCCAACAGAGTTTTGTAGTTTTCCTCATATAGATCTCATATGTATTTTGTTAGACTCATACCTGATCATTTCTTTTTGGAGATACTAATGTAAATGGCATTGTGTTTATAATTTCAAATTCCACTTGTTCATTGCTGATATACAGAAAAGCAATTGACTTTTATATTAACCTTGTACCCTGTAACCTTGCTACATAATTGCTTATTAATTCCAGGAGTTGCGTGTGTGTGTGAATTCTTTTGGATTTTTTACATACACAATCATATCACCTGTAAACAAAAACATTTTTACTTCTTTCTTCCCAATTAGTATACCTCTTATTTCCTTTTCTTGTCTAATTATTTAGTATTTCCAGTTAATGTTGAAAAGGAGTGGTTAAGAGGGAACATCCTTGTCTTCTTCCTGATCTTAGTGGGAAAGCTTCTAATTTCTTCCCATAAAGTATGATGTTAGCTGTAGATATTTTGTTGATATTCTTTATCAGATTGAGGAAGTTTCCTTCTATTCTTAAGTTACTGAAAATTTTTATTATGAATTGGTGTTATATTTTATCAAATTTTTTTCTGTATCTATTGATATAATCATGTAAATTTTTCTTCCTTGAGCTGTCGATGTGATTAATTACATTAACTGATT
This sequence comes from Eidolon dupreanum, assembly GCA_028627145.1. Taxonomy (NCBI): domain Eukaryota; kingdom Metazoa; phylum Chordata; class Mammalia; order Chiroptera; family Pteropodidae; genus Eidolon; species Eidolon dupreanum. Next base: position 137,261,189 of record CM053509.1, on the reverse strand, counting down.
TTCTTTTTAATATTGTACCAGCCTTTCATATCTGAAATAAATCCCACTTGGTTGTGGTATATAATTTTTTCTATATATTGTTAAATTTGATTTGCCAATATTTTGTTTAGAATTTTTACAACTATGTTCATGAGAGATATTGGTTTTCTTGTAATGTCTTTGTCTACAGTTTTCTTGTAAAGTCTGTCTGATTTTGATATTAGGATGATGTTAGCTTCATAGAATAAGTTAGAAAGTATTCTTTCTGTATTTATCTTTTGAAAAGAATATAGGGAATTGGTACAATTTCTTCCATAAATGTTGTGTAGGACTTATCACTGAACCTATCTGGGCTTGGTGCTTTATGCTTTAAAGGTCATTACTTATTGATTCAATTTCTTTAATAAATATAGACTTGTTAAGATCATCTATTTCTTCTTGTGTGAGTTGTAGTAGATTGTGTCTTTCAAGGAATTGGTCCATTTCATCTAGGTTATCAAATTTGTGGGCATAGATGTGTTCATACTATTTCCTAATTATTGTTTTAATGTCATGGAATCTGTAGTGATAATCCCTCTTTCATTTCTGACATAAGTAATTGGTGTCCTTTTTTATTAGCCTGGCTAAAGTCTTACTTTTATTGATTGTTCAAAGAACCAGCTTTTTGTTTCATTGATTTTTTTTTATTGATTTCCTGTTTACAATTTCATAGCTTTCTGCCCTAATTTTTATTATATCTATCCTTCTGCTTTGTATTTAATTTGCTCTTCTTTTCTAGTTTCCTGAGGTAGAAACTTAATTATTTTATATTTTTCTTCATTTCTAACATATACATTCAATGCTATAAATTTCCCTCTAAGCACTGCTTTTGCTGCTTCCCACATATTTTGATAAGTTGTTTTCATTTTAATTTAGTTCAAACTGTTTTTAATTTCTCTTGAGATTTTTTCTTTTACTCATCTGATACTTAGAAATGTGCTGTTTAATTTTCATTATTTGGGGATTTTTCCAATTATCTTTCTGTTATTGATATCTAGTTTAATTCCATTATGATCTCAAAGTGACACTGCATAACTTCTAGTCTTTTAAATTTGTTAAGTTGTATGTTATGGTCCAGGATATGGTCTATGTTGGTCAATTTTCCATGTAATCTTGAGAAGAATGTATCTTCTACTGTTGTTGATGAAGTAGTCTGTAGATGTCCAAAATACCCACTTATTGATGGTGTCTACAGTTCAGATTTTCCTGCCCCAGCACTGGTTCCCATGGGGTTTCCGCTCCATTCTGTTGTGATTCTCTATATTTACCTGTCTGTCTGTCCAATTTTAAAGGTAATGGTTTGCCCTGTGACCTTACTTCTCTTATGGATCTAAGAAGAGCTGTTGATTTTTCAGTTTGTTCATATTTTTACTTGCTGTTAGGAGTGGCACCTTGCAAGCTCTTTACGTGTAGAATTGGCAACTGGAAGTCTCCGTAAATAATTTGATTATTTATTAGTAATATTCACCACATGGGTATTTAGAGCCAAAATGAAGGGGTCAAAGAATTGTACGTCTTTGACTTATAGAGATTAAATTTTGACCCAGAATTTTAAGAACAACCCTTATCCTAGCCTCATCTCATTTATAAAATAGAAAAGGGTTTTCTCAGATCTACTTACAAGGTACAAGCAGATGAAAGCCAACACAGTGGTTCCAATCATTCTGCTTGGGAACTGAAAGCAGGGGTCCCACTCATATATTCTGGTTTGGAACCAAGACCTTTTTTTCTCCCTGTGAATGAATAAGCACCAAGAAAAGACAGGTTGTGGTTGGTAAACAAATATTTGATTCTTCTGAAAATAACCTCATATCTTCCTGTTCATCTTAGAGTTTTGTGAAGAGAAAGAGCACTGGTAGATTCCAGTTTTCATTCTCCTCTTACTCTTAAGAACAAAGACTCAGTTTCATTTGGGGCAGCACTTCACCAAACTAAAAGGCTGTAGTTTCTGAGCTCTCTTACAGCTAAGAGTGACCAAGATTAAGTACAGGTCAATTAGATGTGACCAGAAGTATGATGTAGGACTTTGGAGAGGGTGTTTAGATAGAACCAACACAGCTAGAAGGGACCCCACTGCCCTTCCTTCTTTTCTCCTGCCTGCCATCTGAAATGCTGATATAGTGGCTGGTCCAGGCTAGAGCCCCAGAATCTGTCTTGGACCATGAACAGCTTCCATGATGGAAACCACTAAGGTACTCGAGATGAAAGGCAGATGACTGGTAAACTGCTGTGGTGAGCAGTCCAGGGTCAGTATGAACTACAGCCGCCGGAATTCTTTTACATGAGAAATAAATCTCTCTCTGGTTTATACCATTATTATTTTGTGTTTTCTCCTACATGTAGCCAAATGTTCACACCAGAAGTACTAGCTTTGCCACTGTGTGACCTTGAATAGACAAGTCCCTTCTCTGGGACATGTCCCTTTGTGCATAGTGGCAGTGGCAGGGGTAGAGTGACCTATGATTACTGAAGACCAGGTGGTTTTACCTAGCTAACAGCTGTGTCTTCTTTTGTTGGTAAACAGCATATGAGTTTTCCCTGGGAAACTGCTCCTCCCCTATCATCATTCCTGGTGGTTAAGTAAGGCTGAATTACTTCTTGATTCCAGTAGTAAATATATGACCTAAGCTTAACAAAGGCTTTACTCTGATCCCCTACCCACAGTAATTGATTCTGGGATGGCATGTTCTCTAATCTGACCCAAAGAAATACATTCATGAAAATTTTGTTTAAATCATTAGGAAAATTTTTCTTTCCTGTGACTTAAACCAGAAGGGTCTAAGCTTAGAGATTCTGGGGCCACCATGGGAAGGGAGCCCATCTAACTAGGAGTCTAACCTAGATAAAAGCAGAGCTAAGGAGAGATGCAGAGAAAAGACTTAGTTCTCATTATATTGATTAAGCCCTTGGGCTATCTGTATCTGAAACTGGCTACCTCTAGACTTTTAAATTACATAAGGCCATAAGTTTCCTTTTTCTTTTTAATCCAGTTCGAGTTGAGTTTCTGTTATTAGAAAACAAGAGTCCTGACGAATACAGTGCCCCTGCAGTCATTTCAGGGTCTCTCACTGTTAGGGCTCATTCGTACTAACGTAAACACCAATGGTGGGTGAATCAAACTGTGGCTTACTGCAGTGGGGACTTCCTCAGGAGCTGTTTGACATGCTCTGCCTGATGAACTTCCAGGAAAGGCTTTTCTTCCTGTGAGAAAAGAGAGAGGTATATGCTTTGGCTCACAAATTCTTGTTAGAGTTTTGGTATCTTTGAGGGGTTATTGCCAGAGAGAGCAGGAATCTGGGTAAAATTTGCTCTCTTAGATTCAGCCATTCCTAGATCCTGGTAATTTACTGAGGAGAGGGGCGATGTCCAGATTCCTGTTTATCAAGCATTTGCTTTCATGAAATACCAAAGGGATGGCCTTCCTTGATTCTTTCGCTTACAAATTGCACCAGTCATTGTTCTGTGAAGGCTTTTTTTTTCTCTTTGAGAGTTGGTGATTTCCCATCATAGTTCAAAACATTGTTTCAGGAATGAAACATCCAAAATCCCAGCATTTTCACTTTTTATGAATAAGAGTTTCTTTTGTTCATTTCTTATTTTGCAGTATTTACAGAAATAAACTTTAACAGTATGTTTTAAAATGTTTTCTCAAAGCGTAATGAGCTTTCCACGATAGTCACCCATTTATATGCTACATAGATTGAATATGTAAGTTTTACATGCTATGGGATGAAGTCTTATATTTTGCAGATGTTGGGGAGAGTACAAAAGATCTGGCTAAAATCCTGACTAGTGAGTAACGTAAAAAGGATGGAGAAATGGGGGGTTCCAGCCTCATGCCCACTCAGATACACCAATTTTGACAACCACCCACAGATGACAGTACTCTTGTGGGAGCCCAAGAGTGCACCTGGGAGGTTCCAGAACCCGAATCAAGCTAAACCTCTGAGAATAGATGCATAAAAGAGGGTAAGAAGAACAGTTTCACTTTACCCATTCTCCACAGTGGCACAGTTCAGTGTATAGAGAGACCCCTTGGCCTACAAATTCTCCCATGGGGGAAAGTGAGAGTAAAGGTGTAGAGGTTTTCTATGTAATTAAAGTAAGTGATTATTAACTTAAAAGAGACCATTATAGCTATAAGGCATTTTATGCAAGCTTCATGGTAATCACAAAGAAAAAGCCTGTATTAAAAAAAAAAAGATAAAGAAAAAGAAATGAAAACATACCAACACACCACTAGAAAAAATCATGTCACAAAGAAAGCAAGAAAAGAATAATAAAACAATCTTAAAACCAACAAAATGACAATTTGAAGTCCTTAGCAATCAATAATTTATCTAAATGTAAGTGGACTAAATTCTCCAATCAAAAGACATAGAGTGGCTGAATGGATTTTTTAAAATTCCAAATATTGGTTACTTTTAAGAGGCTAACTTTAGCTTTAAGGACACACATAGGCTGAGAGTAAAGGAATAAGAAAAGATATTTCATACAAATAGTTACCAAAATAGAGTAGGGGTGGATATACTTATATGAGACAAAATAGACTGTCAAAAACTGTCACAAGAGACAAAAAAAATAGTCATTATTTAATGATAAAGGGGTCAATTCCTCAAGAGAATATAACAACTGTAAATACATGTGCACCCAACATCAGAGCACCTAAATATATAAAATAAATATTAACAGAACTGAAAGGATAAACAGCAACACAATAATAGTAGTAAATTTCAACATCACACTTTCAACAATGGGTAGATAATCCAGTTAGAAAATCAATAAAGAAACAGCTGACTTGAATAACACTATAGACCAATGGACCAAACAAACATATATAGAACATTCCATGAGACAGCAGCAGAATATATATTCTTCTTAAGAGCACATGGAATATTCTCCAGGATGGCTCATGTCCTGAAGAATGTTTAGGCCACAAAACAAGTCTTAACAAATTTAAGTACCAAGTATCTTTTCTGACCACAATGGCATAAAGATAGAAATCTATAACAGGAAGAAAACTGGAAAATTCACGAATATGTGGAAATTAAACAATACACTTCTGAACAACCAATGGGCCAAAGAACAAATAAAAAGAGAAATAAAAAAATATCTTAAGTGAAAAATGCAAATACAACACACCAAAACTTACAGGAGGTGGCAAAAACAGTTTTAAGAGGGAAGTTTGTAGTGGTAAAGATCTACATTAAGAAAAAGAAAGTTCTCAAATAAACAACCTAACTTTACACCTCCAGGAATTAGGAAAAAAAAAAAAAGAACAGAAGTTAAGAGAGAGCTCCAACAACAAATTGTCTGGGTTCCTGTTGTGGCTCTGCTACAGAATATGTACATGACCTTGGGCAATATAAGTCACCTCTTTGGGTCCACGTTTCCTAATACAGAATGGGAAGAGTAATAATAGTACCAACCTCATAGGACTGTTGTGAAGACTAAACCTGTTGGGACACACACAGTGCTCATACCTATACTCACCATCTGGAGTTCCCAGCCCAGGTGGACCCTCAGAGACTTGACAAACATGTGCAGGAAGCGGCCCAGCAGGAAACACAGGCACAGCAATGAGGGCCAGTAGAATATGACAGCCTCATACTTCCCCAAAAACTGCAACAGAAGCAGACCACTGGGCACTGGATGTAGGTGGATCAGGACCAGGACCCTGGTGAAGCTGTAGACAGGAATCTGCGTGCCCCAGTCTGGTCCCACCAAGTCCCACCCTCTCAGAGCTTGGCTCTCTGTTCCACCAGCCCCATGTCACTAGAATAATCAGTGGACTTGGAGTCCAGTGGCACTAGATTTGAATCTCAACACTCCCATTTTATTTTACATAAAGGGCTTCCATGGCTTTTTTTCTAATTAGGTATTAAATGCTCCTTTTGAAGGGAGAGAAGGAGAGAGAATATGAGGGAGAGAGAAGGGGAGGGGGTAGACAGTAGACAGAGAAGGGAAGGATGGAGAGGGGAAAAAGGGAGAGAAAAATAAAAGGAGGGAGGGAGAGAGGAAGAGAGAGGAAGAGAGAGGAAGGGATAGGAAGGGAGAGGGAGAAGGAGGAAAGAAAGGAGGACGGGTGGGCCCATAATAGCCATCATGTTGGGAGCAAAACAAGCTCCTATAAGTAAAAAGTCTCTCAAGGTTGTATTCACAGTTTTTTTGTTTTTGGTTTCATTTTGATGGAAAAAAAAAGTATTTTTCCACTATTTTAAGATAAATAACATTGTGACACCTTTCACAATTTACTGGTTTGTTTCATATTTTATTACATTTCCCTCCATGGTGTTAGGGTACAAGATAGTGACATGCTGAGATGTGGAGGGCTCATGTCTTCCCTTCACCCTCCTCTCCAACCTACGCTTTTAGCTTAGACATATCCACTGTCAATATTTGAGTGTCTCTCATTTGTATCTATATCCAAATATTGACATCTATTATAAACTGAGATTGTACCAAACATACAGGTCTGTATACATCGTAATCATTTCCCCACGTGGTTACAGATTATTTGCAAACATCGCTTGTAATGCGGTATAATAGCACATTCTTTAGATAAACCAAATTTATTTAAGCTTTCTCCTAATATCTGATATTTTAGACTCTTTCCAATGTCTCATTTTTATAAATAATGTTCCCATAAATACATGTGAAAACATGAGAACAAATCTTTATTATTACCTGGATAATATTAGTCTGGACTCTAGTCCCATAATTTGTCTTGAGTAAGTGATGTTAGCCCTTGAGCCTCACTTCCTTATCGATGAACTGGGGATGGCACTAACACACTGTCTTCAAAGCATCTTGAGAATTCTACAGTTGGTGATTGGGACTGACTGTAGAACAACTGACATACAACGGTTCTCTAAGTCAGTGACTCTGAGCAAAGAAGTAAGACTCTGTCCTTTCCCCCAATTAACTAAGAACATTCTGAATTTCAAAAGAACCTTTGGAAGACTGAAAATGCTCCCTGACTCCACAGAAACACCTGTGCCCTGGAATCTTAGAAACTGAACCGTGTGAAGGAGGGCATCTATTGGGGGAGGGGTCTACCAGAATGCTCTCAATCCCAGGGCAGAGATGCAGAGGAAAGGCCCAGCTCCCAAGGTTCATTTTCTGGCTCCCTAGACTCTCTTTATAATACACCTTTTAATCCTGTACAAGTTACTGAAGCCCTGGAAAGGCTCTGGCAAGCTCCGGTGGGCTCCTGGCCCAGGTGGCCTCCTTGTGTTCCCCCACTTGCCCATCTTGATCCTTTTCCTGGGGTTCAGGGCTAAATAAATGAACCAGTTTCTCCCAATCCTGAGAAGGACAATACATGACAAAGCTGGGAGGGGTTCACCTAATTTGAGTCTCCTTTTCTATAGGCAGAGAAACTGAGGCAACATGAAGGAGTGGAAAGAAATGAGCTTTGGAATCAGCCAGATCTGGTCACAACTCCTAGATCTGCTACTTCTTAAGAGTTACCTCATATACCTGGGCCTCAGTTACCTTACCTGTAAAATGGGTTTGCTGAGAGCTTCCCCACCTTGAGGGGCTGCTATGAACACAGACTGAGAGAACATCTGTCTGAGAACAAGCACCTTGCTGAACATAAGATGCTATCAATGAAAGCATCATGAATGGCTCCAACTTCCCTTTTGTACACAGGAGGAAGCTGAGGCCCAGAGAGTGGCAGAGGTTTGTCCAAGGCTGCACAGAGAGTTGGCCATGGTGACAGGACTGAATACCCTGAACGTAGCTCAGTAGGGACTCACCTGCCCATGGGGACACTGTGTGATGTGAAGGATGGTAACAGCAAACCTACAAGAGAGAAACAGGCCTTGGGGTACTGGGGTCCCTCCTTTCTCACTGTGAAAATAGCCAGATCTCATCAGCCTGGAGTTATCTCTCCCTCCCATTCTCCTTAGGAGGGTTGGTTCCCAGGTCTCCATGTACATCCTGCCCAGATTTGGCAACCGGTCGTGACAAAATATATGCAACTAAATTCATTTAACATGCCCTCATTTAGGACACATTCCCAGAATCCACAACGGCACAGCGGCCTGAGAGATCTCATCCTCCCTGCCCTATCACTCAGATGGGGAGACAGAAGCCCAGAGAGGGGAAGCGATTTGTCCAGAGTCACACCCAGAACCAGGACCAAGACCCAGGTCTCCTGATTCTGGGGCCAAGGCCCTTTCCACCTGGACATGGCCTTGTCCATAAACACTGCTCTGAAGAATGAGCCTCAAGGCTTTACTCCCACTGGACATGCATTCCTGGTCATGTTTAAGCTTCGTTCATACACCCGCGGTACCCAAGCTGCTGAACGATTTCTGCCACCCTTTCCCCTCCTGGTCAAAATGTCTGCCAGAGACTGATGAGATGATATTTCTCCATGCATAACCCTTATTACCCTCTCTTTTAATTTTTTAAAAGCAAGACACTTACAAACATTGGAATCACAGCTATTAGTGTGCCAATTGCTTGTGAGCCATCTATAGTGGCCAGCACACTGGGCCTGGGACCCCTGAAAATGCTGCAGGAGAAGCAGGCCCAGTAAAGGGGGTTCAGGCAAGGAACTGAGCCTCTTGGGTGGGAGAGTGGACTTGTCCAGGGATTACTGAGTCAGTAAATATTCCCTGGGGCCAGCTATGTGCCAGTCTGGTGCAAGCAGAGGGTACAGAGCTCAATGAAAGGGCTGGGAAGCTCCTGCCTGTAGGGGCAATGATCCACGAAGGATGAGCAAATATCTATCACTGGGTCAGGTGGGAGAAGATGATCCACACAGGAAAGAGCAACACATAGACCAAGCAGCAGAATGCATGATCCATGAGGGTGTGTCTGGTTTCTAGTATATTTCCTGGCTCGTTGTTGAGATGTCATAGTATTTTTGCTGACAGATGAAGCAAAGTAGGAGTTTTGTATGACTTGTATGTGTGCTAGATGCTGGTCAGGGTGGAGAGATGCAGAGAGACCAGAATGGCTCTGGATGCCCAGCTGAGGCACACGTACTTTCCCCTGGGCTCCAGGAAAGACAAAGGGCACAGAGAAGCAGTGTCCACATGGGACTCCTGCTTCAACCAGTGGGACCCTTGGCAGTTTACAGAAATGAGTTTTTTCTATATCTCTGACTTCTAGAAATATTCTAATTATAAGAAGCTTCATGTGAAGCACACAGAATGCTGACCTGAGCTTCTGAAGCCTCAAGTGCAGACCAAGGAGAGGTTGCTCTGGGACCATGGACCACCCACCCTGGGCCTCAGTTCTGGGCAAACGTGCCCTTCTAAGGAGAGCTCTCAGGACACCTCTAGCCCTTTGCCAAAGGAATCATGAGAGGGCAGGTAGAGTCCATCTTACCAGACCAGAGAGTAGCTGAAGCCCAGGACAGAACTGACCAGCCGGAACTCCGATGAGAGGCAGGCAAAGAAGGGGAAGTGGGACAGGCCGACTTCAATGCCTCCGATCAGAAGCACAAAGGCTGGGAGAGACAGGGTCAGAGATGCTATGAGTTCCCCTTCTCATGGGCTCAGGGTAGTCCCAGGGAAGCTATGGGGTTTCATGCTGACTTGCAGTCATGGACCTCAGGACCCCAGGAGATAAGTGGACAAGCCCCAGCTAAGTACAAGGAGGAATGCAGGAATATCTTTCATCTGGTCATACAACAGACCCTTCCTGGTATCTCTTCTATGCCAGGCACTGAGCTGTCTGTTGAGATGAAGAAGATTTGGTCCCTACCTTTGATTAGTTCACAGTATAATGAGTGGAAACAGATCACTAAATGAACAAACAAATGAACAAACAAAAATTACTGAGAGTAAAGCACTGCAAGTGTACCATAGCAAAACAAAGAGTGGTGATGTGCAGTGTGCAAAAGCCTCTTGTAAACTATTATATTCTTTACACATAAGGCAATGATAATATTATTTCTGTCACTAACTAGCTCTGAGATACACTAATAGCATCCAATAAAATTTAATCATGTAAGGTGACCTTTACTAAGAGTCTGTTTTGAGCTGGGTTCTGGACCAGGCACTAAGGATACAGGAAGAATAGACAAGGTTCTTACTTTGAGCCCCCGGTAGCCCAATAGGGGAGATAGGGAGAAAAGTGAGTGTTGTGATATGTATGGTAACATATCACAAGCTGCTGCATATTCAACCTGCTATGAGGGTAAGAAGAGAAAGCCATTGACCACCACCTGGAGTCTGTGTATTCAGGGAAGGCTTCCTGGAGCTGGTGACATTTAGCATGGCCATGAATATAAGCAGACACATGTAAGATGGGAGAAGGGAATGAAGGGCAAAGGATAGGAGACGGCTGATTGGGGCTAGTCAGTAATTTGTGTGAATGTGAATGTTAGAGGACTGGCAGGAAAGGACAATATAAAAGAAATAATTGCTGTGAGGATAGAAGCTATGATAGCATAATTTTTAAAATTTACCTGAATTCCCCCTGACATGGAAGTAGACAGAACTAAGATAGCAAAACCAAAACCCACAGACAATATCTACAACAAATCTACGTGACAAGACACATGTGATATAAACACCTGAGTAAGAGGAAGCAGAGGGAAGGCAATAGGATGGCTGAAGGTCCAAGAACAGAGGAACCCAAAATTGCCAGCAGATACTCATAGGATACTGAAGCTGAAATAACAGCTGAAACTGGGAGAGGTGCTGAAAGCCGTGATTCGTAGGTTTGAATAAGCATGTATGTAGTAAGGTCTGAAGATGCTGGAGTTGTCTGGGTCCCATGAACTCTCTATCATTAGTATCTAAGTCCCCACCCAGTACAGAGCCCCACAGGGAGGAGGATAGACATTAGGAGCTGCGAAATAGTGAGTCCAGAAAATATGAGAGAGAAGAAGCCAACAGAAAGTATTGAGGATGTAATGAGGGTATACGTTGTTCTTGCATAGCCAGATGCCAACATCATTAGTTTTTAGGGAAATACAAATCAAGACAACAATTAGATACTACTTCATACTTATTAAGATGACTATAATTAAAAAAAAAAAACAGAAAATAACAAATGTTGGCTAGGATGTGGAGAAATTGGAAACTCTGCACATTGCAGATCAATGGAACAGAATAGAGTCCAGAAATAGACCCATACATATGTAGCCAACTGATTTTCCACAAAGATGCAAAGGCAATTTAGTGGGAAAAGGGCAGGTTTTTTTGTACCAAATAGTGCTGAGACAAATGGATATCCAAAAACAAAAAAAAAAAAAAAAAAAGAAAATTTAAACCATATCTCACACTATATGCTAAATAAATAAATAAATAAATAAATAAATAAATAAATAAATAACTCAAAATGTATCACAGACCTAAATGCAAAACATCCTGAAACTATAAAACTTCTAGAAAAACACAGGAGAAAATCTGTGACCTTAGCTTAAGCAAAAATTTCGTATATGCTTTCTTATAAGCATGATTTCTCATAATCATGCTTCCTTATAAGCATAATTCATAAAAGAAATGAATAAACTGAATTTCATCAAAATTTTAAATATCAGCCTTGCAAAAGAAACTGATATTAGAATGAAAATACATGCCACAGACGGGAGAAAATATTTGTAGTTCATGTATCTGATAAAGGGCTTATATACAGATTATGTAAAGAGCTCTCAAAACTCAATAAGAAGAAAACAAAAAACCCAATTTTTAAAAATAGGCAAATGATTTGAACAGACACTTCACCAAAGAAGGTACAGGAATAGCAAATAAGCACATGAAAATATACTCAATATCATTAGTCATTATGAAAATGTAAATTAAAACCACAATAAGACACCATTACATGCCTCCTAGAATGGCTACAAATTAAAAAGACTGACCCATCATCGTCAAGGATACAGAGAAACTGGAACTCTCATACACTGATGGTGGTAATTTAAAATGGAGCAATCACTTTGGAAAACAGTTTGACAGTTTCTTAAAAAATATGATCTGCTATATGATCTATATAATTCAGCCATTCCACTTGGGTATTTACCCAAGAAAAATGGAAACATAGGTACATATAAAGACTTGTAATGTTCATAAAGGCTTTATTTGTAATAGCCAAAAACTATAAATAAATCAAATGTCTATCAACAGGTAACTGGGTAAGCAAACTGTGTTATCTACATATAATGGAATATTACTCAGTACTGAAAAAGGAATTAATTTCTGATGCATGCCAAACATGTATGAACCTCAAAATAACTATACTGTGTGGAAGATTCCAGACCCCCCCCAAAAAATGAGTATATTTGTATGTATGTATGTATGATTCCATACATGTAGATTCCACATATGTATGATTCCATTTATATAATTGCCTGGGGGTGGGGACAGTGACAGGAGAGGGATAGGAAGAAGAGATCACAAAAGGAAACAAGTTAATTTCTGTGGTTCATTATCTTGATTGTGGTAATGATTTCATAGATGGAAACATTTGTCAAAACTTAAATTATATACTTCTAACAGGTGTGTGGTGTGTGGTGGTATATCATTTTGGTTTTAATTTGCATTTCCTTAAAAACTAATTAGATATTAGTAGGCTTTGGCTTATATAGGCTTGGAGTCCATATGTGCAAGAAAACTGACTGGACAAAGAGGTTTGGAAGTTATTGAACTAGAAATGGTTGAACCTATAGATTAGAGTTGCTACTTCAGGGAGAGCATGAGGCATGGGGAATGAAGAGGCCCCAGATACATGGCCAAAGAAGTAAGACCTGTTCTTTGAGGAAGTATCCTATTGAAGGCCTATTGATATCAAGAAGGCAGCCATGGCTTTGACTCAGGAGAGATTTTTAGGGTGGATGGTAGTGAACCTACTTTCTGAACCTTTGTTCTACTATATCTGAAAGACCTCTGAATCTAACAAAGAGAAAGCCCCCACAAACAAGGTTTGAGACTTTCTGGGCTAGGCAGTGACCTTGGGGAAGTAATGGGCTGGGAAGAACACTGACAGCTCATAAAGCTTACCCCCTTAATCCCAGAGAATCCCTGCCATGCTGTATCTGAGAGCAAGGATTTCCATGGCAAAATTCCCAGCAGGTATGAGGCAGCCCTGGTACCTTGGGCCCACTGTGGGATCTGCAGAGGCCGGTAGCCTTCTGAAAACAGGAACATGACCTTATTGGCTGTAGCCCCAAAGGCAATTCCATAGGACCATCGGTTACTAAAAGTGCTCACGAAGTCCAGAGGTCTGTGAACAAGAGAAACAGCTCATGAGGCCAGAAAGTGGCTGTGAGACAGTCCCACATTTTGTCTCCAAATTCTCAATCCCACCCTGAGGAGGAATTATTGGGGAGTGAACTATTCATCTCAACTGACATTTTCTTAGGTTCTCTGTGCCAATTCTGGGGCTAGCCATGGATTCAGGTACTGAAGTGAAGACAAAATTCTTTCCGTTGAGAGCAATGCACTGCAGGCAGGGACCTGGGAGGCAGGACCTGAATCTCATCTTCCTGACCCATGTGGCTCTTATCACTTAGCTATATAGCCTTGGGCAAGTCATGTAACCTCTCTGAGCCTGGGTATGCTCATCCATTACATGAGAATAACAACCTCCAGCCTGGCAGGCTGGCAAGAGGGTTTGTCAGAGTAATGTAGGCAAAGCAAATAGTTCAGTGCCTAGGTCATAGTCAATGTTGCAATAAATGTTAACTGCTTTATTATTATCAATTATTAAGGGGTGATGAAGCAGAGATATGAACAATTGGCTCTCAAGGAAAAAATGTGACAAGGGATGCAGAGACAGAATGGCAGAGCTGGAAAGGCTGTGAAAGCTCACTGATCCAGCGGGCTCTCCAGGACCATGACTCATGACTCCATGCCAATGAGAAGGCTTGCTGCTGCCAGTGGCAGGGAACACTCTCCCTCCTGCTTCCTGAGGTAGCCATAGCCCTTCATGTGGGAAGGCTTTCCCATAGTGATATGAGACTTCTTGAGATGTTTAAAGCACCTCTGGGCTGCCCTGGGTACCCGGGATGCAATGGGTTAGAAGCCAATTCTGAGCTCTCAGAGCTTGGTTTGGGTTGGGGCAGGGAGGGCAGTGCTCTCCATGGTGGGGCAGAGGTGGGGGGAGGTAACTGGGAATTATCCTGGACTGACAATTGGTGTCGGCCCCAATCACTGGGTACCCCAAGCTGCAGTGATCAACCCTGGCTCAACTCACATGACAATTCCTGAGTGGTTTGCCAGGAGGTAAGAAGTGTCATCTCTCTGTCTATGATGCTCCCGTCTTTGGAGAAAAGACAAGATCAAAATGATGAAAAGCTGCAGGAAGAGAAGATGAGAGCGTCAATGGGAATATTTGTCCTCAGCGTGACCTTGGTGTCCACACTGAAAAAGAACATGTAGACAAGCAGAGCACTCAGAATGTCTATACCCCTGGGACTTCAGAGGCAGGGAGCTGGCTACATGCACCCTTGAGCTTCCTGAATATTTTGTACTGAGCTTTCCTTTGTGTTAACCCGAACAGACATGAATTCAAATTTAGTCTCTCCCATATACTGATTGGGAGGGAGACTCAACTTCTCTGTACCTCAGTTTCCTCATCTGTAAAAAGAGAGTAATAACTGTCAGGTTGCAAATCTTTTGCTTTTTCCCCTGTGAATTCAGTCATTTTTTGTTGTTGTTGTACTTGATGCCTTTTTTTCTCTTCCCCTTTACAAGAAATCTTGAGATTTATCTACACTTGCTATCTCCATTTCCTTACCTCTCACTTGCTCTTCAATCCCCTAACCTGGTTTCTACCCTCATCAGTCCATGGAAACAGAAACAGCTCTGGCCAAAGTCACTAATTACCATCTTCTTGCTCTACCCAATGTAAACTTGAAGCCCAAGTCTGGCTTGACCTCTTGGCAGCGTTCTGCAGTGTCGCCTACTTTCTCCTCTTAGAAACACTCTTCCCTAGGCCTCCATTGACTATTCTTTTCTGGTTTTTCTACATTATTTCTTAGGCTCATTTGCTGGATCATTCTTTATTCAACCACTAGATTCAGAATTCCTCATAGTTCAGTCCAAGGACCACGCACGCCTCTTATTACCTGATCCCTCTCTTTCATAGCAATGTCATCCATATTCATGCTTTCAATTGCCACCAATACACAGAAGACTCACAAACCTGAATCTTTAGCCCAGACCTTGTCCTTGACCTCCATAACTGTTCACCTGATTACATTTGGCATTTCTTTTTGATTTGTTGAAAGGTTCTTGCATTCAGTACATCTTAAATGGAACTTCTGATTTTCCTGCCTGTTCTATTCCTTCATCCATCCCAAACCTGGTTCTCTTTTAATTTTCCTCAACTAGTAAATGGCAGATGCCACCTTCCTTCCAGCTGTGCAGATCAAAAAAACGAGTCATCCTCAACCTCTCCCTCACCCTAACCTCTCTAGCCAATCCGTTACCAAATCCTATTGTTTTTACCGCCCAACTGTCTTGAGCTGATCACCATTATCTAGGATGAGCTAAAACTGCTTTTCACCTGGACCCCTGCAAGCATCTCCTAACTCAGTGGTCCCCAACTTTTTTGGCACCAGGGACCCATGCTCCTATGAGAACCTAATGCCTGATGATCTGAAGTGGAGCTGAGGCAGTGATGCTAGCACGGGGGAGAGGCTGCAAATACAGATGAAATTTCGCTCACTGGCCTACTACTCACCTCCTGCTGTGTAGCCCGGTTCCTAACAGGCCACAGACTGGTACCAGTCTGTAGCCTGAGGGTTGGAGACCCCTGTCCTAACTGGTCTTCCCATCTCCTCTCTCGTCCGCCCCCAACCAGGTCCCCCACCCTACAACTACAGTGATCATTTCAAAACATAAATCTGATCATACCAACCTCATGCTGGAAACACATCAATTACTTCCCACTATACTTAGAATGAAGACAAAGCTCCTTCACACAGAGCCTCACAGAGCTCCACGTGGCCTGGCCCTGCTCACCTCCCCAGACAGTGCTACCTCGATTCTTTCTGCCAGCCACATCAGCCTTCCCCGTTCCCCACTCTCCACTCTCCCTGTTTCCACAGAGCCCTTGCATGTGCTCCCCCCTCTGCCTGAAATTCTTTTTACTGCATCTTCCAACAGAACTCAGCTCTGTCATTGCTTCCTCAGAAAAGCCTTTTTTTTGAATCCCCAAAAAAACTGTCCCTGATTCTGTGACTCTTAACAGCCTTCTGCCTGTGTTTTTGCTGCATAATGTAGAAGAGCAAGTCAAGGAAATTTAGCTGATGTCTCTCTGCTGACCTATTCAGGTCCCTTTGAGGCTGTATACGGGAGCAGCCCATCTCCCCTTCCTTACCCTCCTCAGCCTGTCCCTGCCTTTACTTACTGATGGAATGAGAGAGTAATGGAGGAAGAGCTCCATGTCCACTGAGCCAGCACAGGTGCCATTTAGCTGCCTGGTCCTGAAAAACAGCCAAAAAATACATTCACATCATTAGTCACTGGTACGGTCATTGACCCTTCATCTTTGACCGTCACTGTTGGGAGTTTGGCTTGTTGCCCATTACAATCATCTGACCTGCTTTAGCTTTCTCAGAGCCCATCCTGCTCACTTGTGACATATCTTCCCTAAGTGGACTAATCTTATTTCATATTTCTTTTTCCAGCCTGATCATCTATCCAACTGCCCTGCGAACTGGATCTAACTCCTTCCTTTCTTGATGACACAGTCAGGGATAGATTCAGGTTCTGTGGGTTCAAAGTTTATACAATTCAGACATCCTTTTCAAATGAAACTATAAAAATATTTTACTTTTTTCATATTTTAAGGAAAACATATCATGATGTAAACACTTAACTAAGGTGCTTCCCATCTTCCTAGAGCCTTCGAAGGGTCCTGTGCAAAGAGAGAAGCACCGAGACTTAAATTTCAGTCACTTCACAGGAAATTGGCCTTGGACAGTTTTCCATAACCAGAGTTCAAGAAGCATCAGCTCGCTCCTGATCCATTGGGTTGTTGGTGCAGCACAGCGGTTATCCGAACTATAGACTGTGGACTTTGTCCTCTCCAGTCTTCATAGTCTGCAGGACAGGGCAACTGGGGTCTCGTGCCTAAAACATGTGACTGCAGTTGTGTGACTTCTCTTTGAAAGGGACCTCCTCCTTTCCGGGGCTCCCAAAACACTTTGTTTTTGCTATGCTACTTCCACTACACCACTTC
>CM053509.1:137171927-137243514 GCA_028627145.1 Eidolon dupreanum | reverse complement strand
ACTAAGGTCTTTCTAGTTATCCCACTTAATCCTTTCACAATGCAGGCAGCATGGATATTATTCTCACTTCATGGATGAGAAAACTGAGGCTGAGAGAGGCAGAATAAATGCCCAAAGTCACTCAGCTAGAAAGCAGCGGAGCTGGAATTTGAATGCTTGTTATATTTTCTAAACAGGAAACATATTCACACACTAAAATTACATTAATATATTGAAAGAAGGTTCTATGTCTGGGGTTCTCAGAGAGGACAATGGCCCCCTACTCTTCACTGGTCAGAAAAATCTGAACAACATGCTTAGGCCTGAGCCCTGTCCTGTGAGAAGGGCCCTGACAAGCAGGCCCATGTCCAGGGAGGTGACTGTGATAGAGGGAAGGTCCTTGGAGGGATGCATGGAGGCTGTGGGAGGCATGGGGCTGACATCAAAAGAATGTCAGGGGCCCAGAGGGTGACACCACAGATGGGCCAGGTTCTTTGGGTCCAGCACAGGCTTTTCTTCTGAGTCAAGATGATGGGGTCAGTTGCCTGCCTCCTGGTCATCTCCTTTTGGATGTCCCTTGGGCACTCCAGTCCAACATGTCCCATCTGAACACAGCCTCTAACCTGCTCCTCCTCTGGGGGTCTTCACCTCAGGAATGGTACCACCATCCACCCTTCAGTTCATGCCTCTACCCACCCAGCTGACTCCCTGCTCTCTGTCTACCTGTCCTTCAGGCTGCCCTCTGGACTGTTTCCTGTCACATGTCCTTTTCCACACACGGCTCTCAGGCTTCCTCCCTCCTGCCCAGTGTCTGAGACACCAGGGACCTCCTTTTCCAAGTGACTCTCATGATGCCAAACCATGCCTTTCTCCCAGTTTCCATAAACCACCAACATCAGAGAAGACAGCTGCCAGAACACATGGTCGTCCAGCATTACGCGTCTTATACCTTGTCTTATAACTCACCTCTCGTTTGTGGAAAGCATCTCAGCGGAAAAACACTGCCGGGTGAGCAGTTTGCTTCTCTAGATTATTCTTTGAGCTCCTCCAGCCTCTTGATTATGACCGTCTGATAGTCTGGTGTTCTGCCCAGTTCTCTTCACAACACCCAAAAAAAACATCACAGAAAAGGCAAACACCCAGTCAAATATTTACCAGACAAATGAAAGCAAGCAGGTGGCCTTCTTCCTTGTTTCAGAGTACTGCTGGCTACTCTGCTCTTCCTCCCCTTCCCACACTGCAAAAGCAAGAACTTCCCTCCTATTTCCTCTCTCCTGGTCTCTTGCTGTTTCTTTTCGGCCCCTGATTATAAGCACTGGCCCCTGGGCTCTCAGAGCTTTGCCCAGCACCTGTGGCCTCTTTGGCTAGCTGTAAAAATTCTTACAGGCAATAAAGTAGGACTCTACCTTAAGGCAATAAACTAGGACCATTGGCCTCAAGATTCTACTTGGAAATAAGGCCACCCACTTGCTGAGAGAAGGGGCTAGAGTCGAGTTCAAAAGCAAATCCCACATATGTGATGGAGAATATGGTAAGATTTCCCAGTTATCAGAATGGCCCATGGATTCTAAATGGTCACCCTGTTTACAAACAATCTTCTGGGGCCAAATGGGAACTAGACCACAGGTATTCTCATCTGTCAATTCACTGCATCCATCAGCTCCCAGGCCACCTACAAGTTGTTGGTGATAAAGTTACATTGTTAGCCTCTCTGATCCTCAGTTTTGTCTAAGATAAGTTATACTCACTTTGTGGACATGTGAGGTGGAAATAACCTAATATACTTAAAACACTTAGGAGGTGCCTGACACAGGAAGCACTCGATGGACATGGCTGTTATGGATGCCTGTCCTCTGCTGGGTACTGTCTGACATGTGAGTACACAGTCATATCACATTAATTGTGTCCAACTCTCAGCTCCCCTGCCAGATCATAGTGGCTTAAAAGCCAGGACTAGATCTGATTCAGCACGATGTCTGGGATGCAGCGAGGTCCCATAAATGCTTGTTCTTAAAACTGAAAATAATGAAAGAATAATGAAAAAAGACAGAAATATGAAGATCAGGTACAATATAAGTCTCACTGGATGACTAGAAACAAAGAAATGCTGTAAATTCTGTGGGATCAGGTCCTCTCCTTCCCTGGGCAAAAAGCAGTTCTTGGTGCATCCATTCAGGGAAAAGACTTGCAAACTCCTCTCCTTCCAGGCTCACGGAGACGCTCTCTCACAGGTGCGCCCATCTGCCAGGTGCTTCCTGGCTCCACAGGCTTTGAATGGATATTTTAAATTCTTGGGTTATCATGGCGATTTGCCTCACAATTCTACAATTTCTCTCTTCATACAATTAAGGAAGAGTCACTCTGAATTGCTACTGACTGCCCTGGGGAGACTGGGAAGGCAGCCACCTTAAAGTGGGAGAAACACTTAGAGGCTTTGTTCTAAAATGCTTAAGTTCAGCAGAATTTCATCCATAGTAATAAGGACCCATTTCTAAGAGGCTACCATGCTCTAGACATGCTCCTTTTTGAACCTAGAGTCAACTCTATGTAATATGTTTCCTTTGCCCTCACTCATACTTTCTTATTTTAGTGTTGAATCCAAATATAGAACTTAACGTGTATCTGGAGAATATTTCAACATTTGATTTCCCTCTATCATTCTAACCTATGCAAACATTCTTTTATCAGCTACCAGTATGCTAACATTCCTATCCAATGTACATTCATTCCTTTTTGAAGCTTTGGGGCATTTGAATACGTTTGCTGAATTCATCCAAGTTATTAATAAAACGTTGACTAGAACAGAACCTTATGACACTCTACTAGAGTGCTTTTTTCAGGAGCCATGTAATGGTGCTGCAGTCAGCTGGCAGAGAGTGAGGAAGAGATGACTGACTACACCAGAACCCAGGTTAGAAAGGGTTAAGTTCTGTGTTTGAGCCCTGTACTGAGCAGAGTTCAGAGTTCTGGTGACATGACAGAAGGAAATTCAACAGTTCATCACAAAAGCCATGCCTGTCTCCTCAGTGCTGAGAGCTTATCGCAGGACAGCCTCTATTTATTATATAGACATATGGCTTAATTATTAAACTCAGAAACAAAAGAACCCAGATATCTGTAAGATCTATTACAATTTCTCCATTAAGTAATATTGGAGGCTTTCAAAGTGGGTTTGACCCATGACTAAGAACATTCTTCCTCTCTCTGAAGAAAATAACCTATATTCAGATCCTGTCCCTTTGTCACAAACCAGGCCGACTCACCCTGCTGGCAGAATAAAGGCAAACTCCTTAGCTGGGCATTCAATGACCTTTGTGATCTGTCCCCAATTTATCTTCCCAGACTGGACTCAATTCTGGATAGGTCCACAGGAGAGCTTGACCATCCTCTCAGGCGCCATCCATCTCCCCTGCCCTTACTCATTCACTCATGTCACAAACAATTTATGAAGCACCTGTGTGCCAAGAAGTATGATAGTCCCTGAGGATAGACCCTCTAGGTACACACCTTGTGCCTTCTTCCCAGGTTGGCCAAGATCCTGACCTAACCACAGTGTCCACCTGGGGAGGGTTTTGGTGCTTTTCAATTTATTACAGATGGACTAGAGAATGAGGGAAGAGATTACTGCACCAGAAGGCTGGACAAATTGCTGGGATTGGGCTGCACAGGGACAGACAGGAGCAGCAGATTGGACCCACAAAGGACATTTCTAGAGCATACGGAGGGGGACCTATTTAAACTGAAAGCCAACCAAACGGAAGCCTAGGCTATACCTGGGCTGGTACACCCAGAAACCCACCCCAACTCTGTCCTGAAGAGCTGTGTGACTTTGAGTAAGTCCCTTCCTATCCTGTTCTGCAGTAAGCCCCTCTGTAAGGTGAAGATGTCAGAGGTGGTCTCTAAAGACCCCTTCTCCCTGACTCAGCTTAGATGTCACCTATGTGAAGACTTGCTTGACTTCCCTCGCCAACCCCATTGCTTCAGGCTGACTCGCACCTCTGACCATTCTATGATCATCTGTATGCATTTCTCTTCTCTCCTCCTGACCAAGAGCGCCTTACCTCAGCACTTTGGTTCATTTGAATTATTAGAAAATATTTATTGAACTAATGAATGAGGAAGGTCATTTCTAGACCTGTAATCCCTGCATTGTCCACAAGGTGGCAATTTGCACCAGTGGCCACAACACAAACCTTGCATTTTGGTGGAAGCCCTGGGAAAAGACGCTGCAGGGAAGAATGGAGAACCAAAAAGGACTTTCTGGGGACTTATCCTCGGGCTCCCTGGTCGGTATATGCTATCCCTTTCTCCTCCACATTTAAAGTGTCTCCCTGTCAGACGGCAATGCGGGCCTCAGCTACCAGTATCAAGCCTGGATTCCATCATTTCCAAGCTTCTCAGCTGGCCAGGCAAGGCCAGTGATCTGGCCCTCACTGATGTTCCCAGCCTCATCTCCTGAGCCTCCATACCCCAACACAGCACTGCTGCTGAGCTGAGCTTTCTCCTCGCTCCTAACTGTTCCTAACTGTGCCGAGCTCTTGATTGTCTTCATGGCTTCAGGCACTGTTCCCTCTCTCCACCCTCCTTCCAGACAACACCTACTGTCTCCTCAGGACTGTTGAGGAAGTGCCCTTTCCAGAAAGCCTCCTTGACTCTTGCCAGACAATAATAGGCGGGCCCCCAGTTCCTTCCCTGTGGAAGGAGTTCATCCCCACTTTTTCCCATAGTGTTAGCTGGCATTCTGGAAACCTGAGTTCACTGGGCTATGGGTTTTCAGGCAGTTTTAAAAAGGAAATGGATGCCGATTACCTTCAAAGCTTTGGAATGTTTTCTCTGCCTAGAAACCACAGCCTCAGGGTTGAAAAAGTCTTTTGCTTTAACTCTCAAAGAGGCATACTTACATGATGCTCTCCCTATTACTTAAAAGGCATGTAGATCATGTGGAAATGTGCCTTTGCAATTGTGTATCCCAACTTGCATAAAGCACACATGAATTTCATAGTAATGACACTGTTCAGTTACTGCTTCCTCAATGTTTGCATACAAAGCAGGCGAATCATTCCTGTATATATTTAGTTTCTAATCATGACTGTATTTTGTCCAGCCCAGGTCTCAAGGTCAAGCACTGCACCATGGGAATGGTGGCTCAGTTAGAAGGACTTAAAGATCCTCTCACTCAATCCCTGATGCCTTGATCCCATCCATGCTCCTTGCCAAGATTCATCCTCGAACTCCCCCATGGACAGAGAGCTCACTACCTCTGGAGCCATCCATTCTCTCTTTGGACAGCCATGACCATTTGAAAGTTTGAACTTACTAGGAAGGATGAAAAATCAGCATGGGGTTTATCTCTTTTGTTTTCAAGTCCTGCTTTGTTTCTTTAACATTATAAATTTCCCCTTCATATCATTAAACAATGTTGAATTTTTTCATATATATAACCACATATTTACAAATATGCCATCACAGATGACATGCAATTTATAATTGCTATTTCACTAAACAATATATTACAAACATCTTTTTATTTCAGTTAATCTACATCTCTTTCCTCATTTTCAACACCCACATAACACATAACACATAACACTATCGTTGGATGTACCATCATTTCTTTAATCATTGCCTATCAGTGAGCCTTTAGATTGTTTCCAATTTTTTTGCTGTAGTGACCAATTCCAGAATGAAACCTTCACACATAGTGATATTTCCTTAGGAGAGAAGGATACAGAGGGTCAAGGGGTGTGAGCACTTTAAAAGGCCATTCCAGGAAAGACAGCAGCCTCCTGGTTGAAATCAATTGTTAATAAATACTCAGAGGCCTGTTGGGTGCTATACCAACATCCTTATGTTTAGTTTTCATCACCACCTACCTTCACCCCAGGAATCTCGCCCATACCCATCCTATATGTCTGCTTGTAAGGGAAGAGCTGGAGCAGGCCAAGCAGCTGGCCCTGCTCTGACCACCACATAAAGTGGCTTCTGCTGGGGCTTCTTTTGCAGATAAGGACATCCCCTGAAAGACTACAAACTGGGAAGGATCTAGACTTGTAAAGCAAAATGGACACCACCCAAGAATGCTGTAGCTGGTCTTCCCAGACTCCAAGAGACTTTCTCCATCAGAGGAGTTCAGAAAAAGAAAGAAAATGACATAAGACAAATGAGAGCTAGGGGGTGAAGGCAAGAAAAGCCATCCATTAAACCTGGCCAGCAAATCCCTCCTTCTGTCCGTTGTCTTCACTTGGGCACACATTAAACTCCAGCAACCAGGACTCCTTTGGGTTTCTTGTCTGGGTTCCCTGTCAGGACTGGGTGCACAGAGCCTGGCTCTGAGCAAGCATGGGGACCACATAAATAAACGACTGCAAGAAGCTGTTCCACTGTGTCTTTCCAACACGAACTCCCCACTAGGTCACAGATATGCTGACGCTTATATGCCAGGACAACCAACAAAGCATTACTTATAATAACAAAAGGACCAAAAACAACTGATTCAATAACTGCAGTTTTGTGAAATTAAAAGCTGTGGAAGGTTTAAAAGTCCGAGGCCAATACAAAATATATTACCATATCTCATTACAACCCAAGTCATCTTGACCATGAGATACACCACCGTTTTACGTAGCATTAAGGGGAGGAAGCAAATTAAATAATGCTCCATTGATTGCACAAGAAGCTAGATTTCAGAGATGATAAGAGGTGGCAAAACTATAGGAAATACTATTGGTGGAAAAACCAAGCATAGAGTGATGTACAGGGAATGCTAGTGTGTGTGTGTGTGTGTGTGTGTGTGTGCGTGCGCGCGCCTATATAATCAAACACGCCTTTATAGGCAAATAAAATTCCTGGGTACACCAAGAAACTGATAACGAGTGCCCTCTAGAGGCTGGGTTGGGACACTGAGTCACAGAGTGAAGGAAAACCCTCTTTTCATTGTTACATCCATTTGTAAACTCTGAAATTTTAAACGATGTAGTCCTTTCTTAAAATAAAACTTTGAAAACTTCTAAATGCCCAACAAAATGGCGCACCCTTCTGAGAGAATTAAGGCGCATAATGACTTCTGGAGCCAGCCTTGTCTCTGGAGACCGTACATAAAACACTGCTTCTACCATAGCGAGCTTGGGCAAGTCCCTCGCCCCGACTGCGTCTCAGTTTCCTTGGAAAGCTGGTCTCTGGGATATCGCTCCAGCTCGGAATTGGGGCGGCCGGGAGCCCACCCGGGTGCGCTGGTCCCCGACAGGGCAGCCTTCTTGGGCGCCCCGCCGTGCAAGCCCGGCCAATCAGCGGCCGCGGGGCGGGCGGGGTGGCAGCGCCGCGCGCGCAGAGCGGAGCGCGAAGCAGAGGCGCCACTGCCGTCCCGAAGCAGACCATGCCACGCTCACCCGTACTCTTCCTGCTGCTGCTTCTGTTGCTGCCGCCGCTGGCCCCGGGCCTCGGGCTCCTAGGTGCCGGCGGCCGGCGCCCGGAGTGCGGTCCGTGCCGGCCGGAGCGCTGTCCAGCACCCGTACGCTGCCCGGCGCCTGGAATTCCAGCGCGCGACGAGTGCGGATGCTGCGCGCGCTGCTTGGGCACCGAGGGCGCGAGCTGCGGGGGACCGGCCGGCGCGCGCTGTGGCCCCGGGCTGGTGTGCGCGAGCCGCGCCTCTGGAGCAGAGCCCGAGGGCACCGGGCTGTGCGTGTGTGCACAGCGCGGCGCCGTTTGCGGCTCCGACGGCCGCTCCTACCCCAGTGTCTGCGCCCTGCGCCTGCGCGCCCGGTACTCGCCCCGCGCGCACCTCGGCCACCTGCACAAGGCACGCGACGGCCCCTGTGAATTTGGTGAGTCCGGCTTCCTCCCCGCAGTGGAGAAGGTGGGGCGGGTGGAAAACGAGGCCCCCCAAATCCTCTGGGGTGTGGGGCAAAGGATCTCCCCTGGACCTCGATGGACAGTGCTGCCTGAGACTCAGTTTTCTCTTTGGGAGCAGTTTTTCTTATCTGGCAGGGTGCTCAAGGAGACTGGAGCAGGAACCCACATCCTGCACCCTTCCTTACCAGGCTCCTGGAGACACTAGCCACCGAGCTGGTCGGAATTTGGTGAGCCTGCTGGCTCTTTTGGTATTTAAGTGTTTGCTGATGGAGTTATTTGCAGGCCTGACGTGTTTGCCTCTACGAGACTGGGAGTTTGGGAGAGATGAGCCCCACTGAGTTCAAGTCCCTGAGATCCAGAACCAGGCCTGGTCGGGGCTTGAATTGTTTGAATGGAGAGGGAGGGAAGGTGAAGATACTCCAGAAGGAGCTCCGCACCAGGACTCAGGAGTCACTGGCTGAGCACCAGGGCTAGGGCCCTCCTGCGGGGTCCTGAGGGAGCTCCCACTTAGGACAGGTAAGATCCTTGGAGCCCTTCGCTCTGAAGAAATTATGGTACCATCAGGGGCAGACCTGGGTTTTGTGGAGTTAAGGCTTATACAATTTGGAGGGTCCCACTTTAAGTAAATGAACCCAAAATTAATCATTGCTGGAGACCTAGAAACTTAAGCTTTATTAACATCACAGTAAAGTCGTCTATGGGTGTCATTGCTGCTTGCTCTCTGTATGTAATTTTTAAAAATCAAACAAAAATAAACCAAAACATTAAGGGTGCCCAGCAAAGCACCCTGCCAACCCACTAGGTTTTGTAGAACTACCCCTGTCTGTGCTGCCTGGAGGCAGCTGTGGAGAGTCTAGGGTAAGTGAGCTGGTGGCTGGGAGTCCTAAGGAGCCTGTATGGTGCTTCTGGCTTGTGCCTGGGGACCAAGTCCAGACCTAAATGCCTAAATCAGTATAATGATTCAGCTCCAGCAAGGAAGAATTGGGGGTGGGGTAGGCCTTAACGGGCATTGGGAACTTTCTAATATTATTTTCCCTCAAGCATTCCAGGTAGATGTAGGTCCAAGAGACCCAACGGGTTGTTGGAGATGGGGAAGGAAGGCTCCTGTCCCAGAAACACGAAAACAGCGTGTGGCCCGTTGAGCACAGGAAAAGTCACCTTTGGCTATTCCTGATAGGGACTCCCATGGAGAAGCGAGCTCTGTGCTTCCCTGAGCAACCTTGGGCTCTGGGCCACATCAGCCCCTGGGGAGCTACTGTGGAGGTCCCTTCCACTTGGAACCTTTGTTTCTGCTCTGTGGCATTTAAAGAGTCTTGTCTCCTTCCTTCTTCTAGTTCCTGTCACTGTTTTTTACAATCTGCTTTCCTCAGCAGTTAATTCACAGGCAGTTCTCTTTGTCTCCAGACAGGTAACACTTTCACTCCACATGCAGGAGACATAAATGCTGACCAGGTTCCCAGAATCTAAACCGTGTGGATGATCTCAGATGATTTCTCCCTGGAGTGGTGTACTCTTCCTAAAACAGAGATGCCTTGAAGATATTTAGACCAAATCTACTATTATGCGGAGGAGACTGAGACTCTGGGAGAATGGAGCAGGGGACTCAGCCAGGGTGACCAGTAAAGCCTGACCAGCTCCCAGGTCCCCTACACCCTGTTCAGTGCTCTTTCAGGAGTTGATAGTGTTAAGTCAGGCAGGTGGTGGTTGCCATAGTTACCAGAGTGAGGCCAGATGGCAGATGGAAACCCCATACCCCTAATTCATTGAAAATTACCAAATGACAAGTAAATGTGACAGCCCCTCCACTCTGATCTATGGGATCCGAGGCCTGCCTCAGGCACAGGCCTCAGGCGTAAAGATGTTCATGGGACCAAATGGAGGCAATTCAGAAGCTGCTTTTAATGATCCCATTAGTGACAGGCTCCAGGTTTCCCCAGAATTTACTTCTTCTTCCCCACCTGAAATTGTGTCATCCATCACAGACCAGGCACTATTTTCCTATCACTTTTTGTCCTGAAATGCTGTGTGGCCCCTGCCCTAGTGTCCCCATGAAGCATGAAGGTATGGTTAGGGGGTTCTTTCCTAGCTAGCGAAGGCAAAGGCAGCACCTCACTGTGCTGCCCTAAAGCCATCCTCTATTCAGAGGACACAGCAGGAGCACTTTTTAACAATGCCCCTGGGGACCCTAGTTGATGGGAAGCAGACTGAGTCAGAGCAGCAGCTGTTCTGCTTCAATATTGTAATAAAATCACCCCTTCTCAGCTCCTCACCTACTCCTTCAATATGCGAGCTCCTGACTTTAATAGAATGAGGCCTCTGCAAACATATATTAGGTTCTGCACAGTGTGGGAGGTGTTCTTATACATGCCTCTGCGGGGCATTTAGGAACAGGTTCAGGCTTAAACGCTTACCTTTCCTCCTATGTTCTGAAACGCCCCAAAATGCCTAATAATGAGAGTATTCCTCTGATCAACACACACTTATTGAAGACCTACTATGTTCCCACATATGATATTCTTTACTGTTGGGTGGCATTTGCATCCCATCTTCTTACTCGGTTTTTACAACTACGCTGGCCAGGTCTCACTCCCATTTAATAGAAGGGAAAACAGGCTCACAGAAGGGAATTCCCTGGAGCTACACAGCTACTTCCCAGCTGAGCTGGGGCTCCAACCTGGGTTTTCCCGGCTCTTTTCAGGTAGGGCCCGCCTGCAACCTGGGGAACCTGAGTAGGAAGGTGCCACGAATTGGCTACATTTGAGTCTTGAGGGTTTCTCAGTCTAGATCCACCTTCCTATTTTTCCCCCAAGGTTTGTTGCTGGTTCCTCTTTTTAGCACTGGGTGATGGCTCCTGAGAAGAACAGGCATATATTCATGGAAGGGAAAGCATCTGAGAGGAGCCTTGAAGGATGGGTAGAAAATTTCTGGGTTGAAAAGGGGTGGGGATGGAGAGGCACAGCATGAACCAAAGCACGGAGGTAGGAGGTCCTGAGTCGGGTGTGAATCGTGGGCCTGCTGGGCAGCTACCCAGTGGGATGGTTGGGGAAGGTGATGAGGCCCCTGGTGGTTTAGGGCAGGGTCATTGAAAGCCTTGAGTGCCAGGCTGAGGGGTGAAGCTTCATTCTGTACTAAATTATTGGTTCCATTTCTCAGCTGTAAGGTGGCATGAAATTACGGTTGTTCTTATGTTGTTATTGGTGTCATTAAAAGGCTTTTGTGCCACATGTGCACCCTGACCATTTGCTAGCATTGGAAGGGAGTGGCATCCTGCAAACATCAGGCTGATGTCGTGTTCTGAATTAGGTAGGAACAGGGTCCCGTGCCAGTGTCCACCAGGACACTGAGCCCCCGAAGCTTCAGTCAGCTCCTGAGATCCTGAATCTTAAAAAATTCACCTCGGTTGAAATTCCAGCTCCACTTAGAAATCTCAGTCTTTGTGAGGCGTGTGTTACCAGGTAACCAGGAGAGGCAGCGAATGCCACTTTGTTAGAGGGACAAAGAAGGGGGTCTGCATTCTCAAAAGCCTTTCATGCCGAGGGAGGGGTTTGAGGAGCAGGCTGCGGGGAGCAGGATTAAGCTGTTCCTCATTCCACATGCCAATGTGACTATTAGCATAAATTATCAGGGTTGTTCACTGCATTGATCATGAAATTCTTTGGTTGTGTGCTTTCTCCTCCAAGCAGATGGGGTCCTGGGGGATGACTTTTGATATTCTTTCTTTCCCTAGCACCATTAACCTTTAAAGAAATCTCAGAAGCATTTGGGGAGATCTTTCATGCCAGCCATCAAGGACATACTTAGTTGACATGATGGGGGGACAGGTGACCACATGCTATAATAATAATATTAATCCCTTTCATTTGTACAAATCCGCAGTCACATCCATTCTCTCCCTTCACCCTAGAGGACATGGGTGGAAGTCATCATCTTAATTTGTAGGTGAGGAGGAAATGGTTAGGAAATTGTCCAAGCTCCTGTGTTTGGTGACCAGACCGCTGGGCCTCTGGGTCTCCCTGGGTACGATTTTGCCCACCCACCGTACTGCCTTTGTTGAGGCACACCTGGGTGACTATTCTGTGTTATTTGATGGGTGGATCTGTGCCATCCCAGCATTTCTAGGGCTGTTGCTGGCATGAGGAGAAGGAAACAAGTATTGAACAAGGATGGGCTAG
The DNA here is from genome assembly GCA_028627145.1 of Eidolon dupreanum. NCBI lineage: Eukaryota > Metazoa > Chordata > Mammalia > Chiroptera > Pteropodidae > Eidolon > Eidolon dupreanum. Next base: position 137,231,515 of record CM053509.1, on the reverse strand, counting down.
AGAAACAAAGCTGGCATATTCACAGATTGGACTGACCAGGCACCATCCTCCCTCTCGAAAGCCACATGACTCGTCAAAGGCAGTTAGAAAGGAAAGCCCTGGCTCTTCCAAGAGAGAGGCAGTGCTGGCAATAGTAGGGTGAGAGGCTGTGCCCTGGGCTAGCCCGAGGAAGGGCTGTGGGCCGGGGCCTCTGGAGCCTCCAGGTGGGGCCTGCTGGTAGGCCCACTCATCAGAAGCCAATAGAGGGTCTCAAGCAAGCAAGGCATCTTTGAGGAAACTACCCTTGGGGTAGCACAACCCAACCTGCCAAGTCCTCAAGTTTCTTCATGGAAGCCTTTTACAGTTTGCAGGGAGTCTTGTAACTGTTCCTCACAGCAACCTATGGAAAGGAAAGGGAAGGGAGAATGAATTCCCATACCCATTTTAAAGAAGAAGAAACTGAGGCCAAGTCACAGCACTGGGGTGTGGCAGAAACAGGATTTGAACCTGGGTTCCTCCTGCTTGTGGGAGTCATGACGCTGAGCACCCCAGTGCTGCACTCGAATGAGTCCTTGGAGATAGTAGGACTGGGAATGCCCCGTTAGTGTTAAAGACACATCACCCACTTAATGGTATCTTTGCGAGATCTGTTCCCTTGGGATGATGCCTGGGGGTGTTTCATTCCTGGACTGAAAAGAGTCAGCATAGCAGGGTATCCTGAGAGGGGCCTGCTGGCAGGGTCGGCCATTAGCTGGTGTCTGGGAACTGGGATTTCAGGAGGCCCCCCCACCATGCCCAGAACTGCTGAGGGTGGCTCGCTGCACCTAAATTGTACGAAGGATAGCTGCACACCTGCTTTCCTGCTGGGAGACTGGAGTTTGGGTACATAGTGGGCAGAGGGTGCCTCGGTGACAGGCCCCCAGTAAAAAAACATCAGGCACTGAATCTCTTAGTGAGTTTCCCTGGTAGATGGCATTTTGCACATGTTGTCACGATTCACTGCTGGGGAATTAAGCAAGCCCTGTGTGACTCGCTGGGAGAGGCTCTTGGAGGCGTGCACCTGGTTTCCCCCATCTTTGCCCTCTGAGCTTTTTCCCTTTGCTGGTTTGCTTCATCTCCTTTCACTGTAATAAAACATAGCTGTGAGTAAAACTGAGTCCCGTGGTCCTCCTGGCAAATCACTGAACCTAGTGTTGCCTTGGGGACCCCCAATAAAATCCCTAAGGAATTCTTTATTGAGCTAGAATGGAGTCCGTACAGAATAACAAATTTTTCCTTTTAAAAATTAGGGTGAAGTTAATGGACTTGGGATGCCTGGGTTTGAGTCCCCGCTCCTCCAAGCATTTTACCTTTCTGAGCTTTGGTTTTCTCTTTTGTAAAATGGGGATAAATGCAGGGCTGGTGTGAGGATGAAAGAGTAGTGTATGCGGAAGTGTGTAAGGAGAAGGCAAGGTATTGAGGACAGAGCTCAGAGCCTGGTCTCTGGGCTCATGCATAGCCTTGTCCCACCATTTAGGGCTGGGTGACCCTGGCTAGCTTCCCCAGCAGGCAGCTGGTGTGACTGCCAGAAAAATCGAATGGGTTGATAATCCATCTAAGCCGAAGAGGAGTGCCTGGCACACAGCAGGCTCTCGGTGTCGGCCCGTGGCGTTATTACCATTATTATTACTATGATGATGATGACGGATTGTAAAGAGCTGATATGGATAAAGATATTTTCAATTTAAAATCAGATAGATTAAAATTAAAAACAGATTACTATGAGAAAGAGACACATGAGGGAATTTTTCAAGATAACTGAACTGTTCTCTATCTTGGCTATGGCAGTGGTTTCATGACTCCATGCATTTGTCAAAACTTAGAACCGTATACCAGAAAGAGTGATGCGCATTTAAAAATTAAAAATTCGAATGTCACTTTATCATCAAAAGCAGGGGGCTCTTTTGTAAAGGAAATGGTATTTTCTGCCACAAAGTCAGTGGCAAAGACAGTATTTCCAAGACAGTTAGTTGTAGCTGAGGGAAGAGAGGGACATGGAAATGCGAAGAAAGGTGAAACGTGATTTACTGGTTTATCTATTTAGGCCTGAAAGGGATTGATGAAATCTCATTTAAAATTTATGACTTTACATGAACAAAAGTAAAACACGTAAATTGAGTGTCCCTTTGGAATCCATTGAAGGCTTCGGATGCCAGAATTAAGATGCTGTTCTGATTGTTCCCACAGTGAGCCATTCGGGGACTGGTTTGGGCTCCAGAGGAGGCTGCACTGGCAGGAGGATGTGAATAAATCAGACTTCCTTTGTCACCTGTACAGACGAGGTCCTGCCAGAGAGCAGGGGTGTTGTGGTTTTTTGTGGCAGCTGGACAGGTGGCTGGGGCGCATCGAGCAGTGTTAGAAGCTTAGGACCTTGGTTCACGGGGGGGACTTTGACTATACTCAGGGATGTGGTAGGGATTTGGTGCTTGGAGGGCAGCAAAATGGGCACAACCAAAGGAGTGGGGTGATCAGGCTGAGGGCAAAGAAAACAGCCTGGGGGGGAGGAAGGCAGTGTCCGTATTCAACTCACTGGAGGCCCTTGGGGCACCCAGGTGGCTATAGGGCTCCAGAGGTCAGCCCTGGAATCAATAGGTGGGAGTTACAGGGAGGCAGATTTTAGCTCCAGGTGAAGACAGGCTTTCTTACCAGCGGAGCCCTCCAAGGATGCAAGGGCCTGGCTGCACAGGTAGTGAGCTCTCTATCACTGGAGCAATGCCTGTGGAGGCTAGATGAACACATCAATCAGGCACAGGATCTTGGGGAGTTGTACCCCTCTGGTTTGAGACTCTGTGGCCCTAAGACAATTTTCCAGAGATTTTTTGGCACCGGCTTGACAAGGTCTGCTTCCCAGTCTATCTGAAGGACCAGACCAGTTTAATTTCTAAATCTTTTCATTCTTCTCTCTCTCCCTTCTTCCTTTGGCCTCCTGTCTCCCTCTTTTTGTTTCCTTTTCCCCTCCAAGGCTGGCTTGAAAGGCTGCCCTTGAGTCACCAGGCAAAGCCCCAGGAGTCCACAGACTCCACAGTTGGATGGCCTGAGAATGGATGTGTTTGCTCTTTTATTTGTCGTGTGTTTCTCCATTCAGTCATATGTTTACCAGACCTGCTCCTGACCCTCGCTTGCATGTCATGTTAACTTAAACCATCACTTCTACACTCATCACATGGTTAGATCCGCTCAATAGCCCTGTGGAGCAGGGGGTATTATCTGCATCTTACAGATAAGCAAAACCGAGCAGAGAGCATTTTCCTCACCAGGACTCCACGTTGAACCTTGCCCAAGACACTGTAGGGCCGTGCATGCCTTCTTGTGTAGGTGAGACCAGATGGAAGCATCTGGCCTGCAAGGTAGGCTGTGATTCAGCTAGTCAAAGAGGTACAGACCCTTTGGTCCTAGACCAGGCACGTTTCCTCTAAGCCCCACAGGATGAGAAGCCATCCACCAATGGAGCTGGGGAGTGCATTCCATACAGAGGCAGGTACACTGAGGGGCTGCATGGAGGGCCTGAAGGCTGAGGCCAGTGGACTTGATTCTTTTAGTCCCAGTGTGGACAGAGCAGATGCCAGGCACAGGGAGGAGGGCAGAGTCTGGAGTATCAGCTAAGAATTTCTTACTCAGATTCCTACACGTTTTCTAGTCCCATGTAGCCAGCCCACACCCTTCTCTCCTTTCTGTAATGTTCTGGCAGCCTAGATCCACATTGCCTGATTCCCAGTCTCTCCATGGCTTCCAGGTGCAAAGCTTTGCCTCCCACCCCACGGGAAGGTGTGTGGGGAGGGGAAGGCCTGAGTATGGATTATGATATGCAAATAGGCATCTTGAATGGACTGCAGGGAGTCTCAGCTCCAGGGTGGCTGCAGCTGTCCTACATGGCATTATTCTTTGAAACACCCTCCCTCCCTGTGGAAGGAGAAAAGCCCATCTGTTAGAAGACTCTGCTGTCAGTGAAGTGACACTAGCCCCTCCCAGAGCCTGCCACCCTGTTGTGTAGTTGAGCTGAAAGCAGATGGCAGCCGGGGGCCCTGGAAGGGAGTGTGACGAGACAGGAGCTCTGCCACTGACGTCTTGGGTGACTTTGGGAGGTTGCCTTTCCTCTCCGGACCCCCGTTGTCCTGTTGGTAGAACAAAGGTGGTGGGTGAGGAAACACACAAGTACCCTTCCAGGTCTAAGGCAGACTCTCTTCCACAATTCCCTGCCTGACAGTCCGTTTTTTCTGTGTGGAGAGCTTTCATCTGCCACTGCTCCCTCACGTTAGACTATCCCAGCAGGCTCTACACCCCAGAAGTGGGGTGCTTGGGACCTGGCAGAGTCAAGTTGTGTTCCCTTGTCTTCTTCCAGCTCCTGTGGTTGTCATTCCACCCCGGGGTGTTCACAACGTCACCGGGGCACAGGTGTACCTGTCCTGTGAGGTGAGGGCTGTGCCTCCCCCAGTCATCACGTGGAAGAAGGTATTTATATCCAAGAACTCTGTGTGTTTGTGTGTGTGTGTGAGAGAGAGAGAGAGAGACAGAGAGAGAGAGACAGAGAAAGAGAGAGAGACAGAGAGAGAGAGAGACAGAGAGAGAGAGACAGAGAGAGAGACAGAGAGAGACATGTAAATGTTTTTCTTTTAAGCATGTTTGTGTGTATATCTTTATATGTGGATCAGGGGATTTTAAAAGTATATCTTATATACCACTTCTGTGCCTCCAGGTTTATGCCTCAAAACTTTTACACTAAAGCTCTCCCCAGAGAACAGGAGTTGCCATCCTTCCTGTGCCATTTGGTCCCTTGGCCACTTAGCTGTCTAGAAAGTCCTGCTGTTTATCTAGCTTAGACCAGCTAGAGTGAAGTTAGAGCCTACTTCATTGGATCTGGGTTTTGGAAAGACAGCTGGTAGAAGATGACCCAATGATATTCCAAAATTAGATCTTCCTGCAGATCAGCTTTTGAGAGACTAGCATGGATGACAGCAGAGGTTGTCCCTGTGTCTCGACAGCCCTTAGAAGGACCGTGGAATTCTGAACTGCTTCTGCAAGATAGTGGTGGTGTCCGCGTCTTTGCTGTCTGTCCATCAGAGTGTGCTGTCTGTGCATATGTTTGGGTTTTAAAATCGACTGATATTTTAGTAAGAATAAGAGATTCAGGAGTTTTGGCCTTCTAGTCAATGGAATAATGAAGACAGCAAGATGTCTATGAGATGGTTCATATCCGGAAATGCTTTTTCTAAACTACTCCTGCTTTTCCTGTCCTGTTTAGGTCACACGGTCTCCCGAAGGTACCCAGGTGCTGGAGGACCTGCCTGGGGACCACGTCAACATAGCTGTCCAGGTGCGAGGGGGCCCTTCTGACCATGAGGCCACAGCCTGGATTTTGGTGAGTATCTCATTTGTTGAGGATTACTGCCTATTATTGACTGGCTCTTATAAAACACTCTTTATATTTCTATAACACATTACATGTTTCAGAACTGTTCTTAGCCATTTCTCATTGGACGCTACAATAAGTGTGAGGAAAGCAGAGTAGGTAGTATGACTCCTGTGAGTGTGAGTGATCTTCATTGACAGGCAAAATTATGGCCCTGGAAAGATGTCCATGACCTAATACCTAGAATCTATGGTTATGTTCCATGACTTGGCAAGAGGGAATTAGGGTTGCAGATGGAATTAAGGTTGCTAATCAGCTGATTGTAATAAGGAAGTTACCCTGGATCATCTGTGTGGGCCCAATGTAATCACGAGTCCTTTAAATGTGGAAGAGGGAGACAAAAGAAAGACAGCCAGAGAGATGGCAGTGTGAGAAAGATATGACCTGTCTGCTGGCTTTGAAGATGGAAGAAAGGGGCTACAAGCCAAGGAATGCAGGCAGCCTCTAGATTGGAAAAGGCAAGAAATGGATTTTTCCCCTAGGGCCCCTAGAAAGAAGGCAGCCATGCTGACACCTTGGTTTTAGCCCACCGAGAGCCATTCAGACATCTGATCTCAGGAACTGTAGATAATAAATGTATGTTGTTTTAAGCCATTAAGTGTGTGGCAGTTTGTTACAGCAGCCATAGGAAAATAATTAGTTGCCCAAGACCACATGGCTGATGAGGAGGGAAGATGGCACATTCAAGTCCTTTCATGGCTCTCTGTGCCACTTGCAGCAGTTTTGCTAAGATGAGAGAATGCCATGTGTTTGAAGGAGCAATGGAGTGATGAGACTGGTCCATGTTGGGCAAGGCACTCTACCTCTCTGAGTTTTAGTGTCCACAATCATAAAAAAGGGCTTTGGATTGGACAGCATCCAAGGGCCTCATGACAGTAACAGTCTGTGACTTACCTGAGAGTTTCCTGTAACATGATAATAACGATGTTCCCCCTTCACCCACAGTCGGTTTGAGATCAAAACGAGATGGTGCACATAAACCCTCGCTTCTAAAGTGACTCGCAGTTGATAGAGGTTGTTGTAAAAAGAGAAGGCAAGAGGAGAGAGCAGATGTGGGTCTGCTCTATAGAGGCAGGAGAACAGGCTGCCCTCCGGGGGTGTCTTCCTCACTGCACCCCATCTCTGCGAGGTTTGGTGACTCTTCTGCACCTGGCTCAGAGACTCAGAATGTAGTCAAGCCCATGGCTTTTTCAACTCTGAGCCTCAATGTCCACAACTGTTAAAGGAGGGCTTTGGGCTGGACAGCGTCCGAAAGCCCTGTGACCCTAACATTCCTCTACTTTATTACAAGGAAATGTAGAGAAAAGGTTATCTCAGGTGTTAATTTATGGAGGCTGCCTCCATTGGGAGCACTTGTGCAGTAGATTTTTGTTCATCTGCAGCATTTTCTTTATAATCTATACCCATCACCCTCAATAAGAGCATCAGGTAGCTCACAGTAAAAGGCAAGAATGCAGGGGAAACATTAAAATGAGAGGCATGATGGAGAGGGTACTGAGAAGGAAATTTAATTCTTCCTTGGCAGCCAAGGCAAGAAGAGAAATAGAGTGAACTCTAGCTTATTTCGAAAAGGAATAAGTGTTCAAACATAATAAGACTAAATAAGGAATTGATTTTGCTGTGCCATATAACACTATATAAACTTGCCTGTTTTATTTCTAGATCAACCCTCTGAGAAAGGACGACGAGGGAGTGTACCAGTGCCATTCAACCAATGTGGTTGGGGAGGCCCTGTCCTATGGCACGGTGACAGTTATCGATCTGCGTACACCCAGCTTCCCAGCTGCAGATGACCGCATGTGACGGAGTAAGGACATGTCCTGTCATTTTCAGTATTGATACACCTGTGTCACAAGAGATTGAAATGGTTTATGTGTAATAAAAAAAGAAGAAAAATACATAAATTAAGGGAACTAGAGGAATGCAAAACAAGAGTAGGAATATACTGCAATTAGCCAGCAGAATCTCTAGTATGTTCTACACACATATCACCCTGGGCTTCCCACCTAGCATGCAAGTCAAGAGCTGTGAACGTTATGGTCATTCACAAGGTGAAAAGGACCAGTTGTTTCTTTCTGTTTCTGAGACTGAACAAAATATTTCCTGCAGATCCTCCTAGAGAGGGCACTGAGAGGGCAGACATTGTCACTGTGACAGCACCCGTGTGAAAACATGCCCGGAAAGGAGATAATGTGAGCTTCATTTGTCTATGTCCAAGTTCCTCCTCATCAGCAGCTCTGGCACCTCCAGGCTGTGCCTCCCTGTCCTCAACATTGTGCTTGCTTAGTAGCACATCTGCAAAGAATCTGTATTGCCCTGGGCCAGGTGGCCCTCAGTCCTCATAGTCACCTGGGTGAGAGTTGGGGCTGAAGCTGCCCCCAACCAACAGGTGGGCTGTGGCCTTAGGAAACAAATCCCTTTATTAGCCAGACTTTGCTGCTTAACAACCTCCCTAAATCTTGCTGGTTCATGTCCACCAACATTTATCTCTTGCTCACATTCCACGTCATAGGCGTACTGTGGGTTGGCTGTGACTCCATTCCATGTGTCTTCTCACATGGAGACCCAAATGAAGGAGCAGCTCCAATATGGAATTTGTCCACTCTTGTGGCAGAGAGGATGAGCAAGAGGCCAGGCCAAGCACACAATCTCATTTGAATGTTCTGCTTGGATGTGGTGTATGTCACATCTGCTTAAGTCCATTATCCAAAGCAGGTCACACGGCCACACCTAGCATTACTGGGGTTGGGGGATGTCTGCCCCTCTCACAGGAGGCCAAGGTCAGGGAGGTGTGATCCTCTTATAGGATTGGATGAAGGAAGAGTTGCAAGCAAGCACCACCACCAAGGCCCACTGACAAGTTTTTAATAGAGGAGGAGAAATTAAACAAGTTTAACAGTTTATGAAAAGCAAGATTTTGCTATGGTTGTAATCCGTATTATTCCACATTTAGCCGCCACTGTTGTGTATCTCCTGTGTACAGGCCTTACATCAGGTCTGCAGGGAATGCACAAAAAACCAAAAAGTGAACATCATTAAAGCACAGGGAATGCAATATTAAGGAAATGTGGGGCATATGTGAGTTTGAGGCAAGAGAAGTGACTTAGAACTGGGGAAGTAAAGGAAGACTTTGCTGTGTTCCTAAGCGGTTGACAGATGGGTAGGTGCAACTAGTAAGGGCTCCTAGAAACGGAGAGGAAAATAGAAGGTGTAAAACTGTCAAATGAAAATTCAGTTAGGTGACTTAAAGTTGCCCTCCTGATATTTGACATTTTGTTTGATGTATGTATGTGTGTTGCTATAAATATGTAACAAAAAGTCAAGTATTACAACTTTTTGTCCTTTATATTTATATGTGTGTACATATATATGTATGTATGTATACGTATGTTTGATGTTTTAACATATATTTCATTTTGTATATACTTAAGTATAAATATGTATGTGCTTTTTTAAAAAACAGAAATGATGCCAGGCTATGAATATAGTGTATTATAAATGAGTTTTAAAAAGGGGGCCACAAAGAACCATAAAATTTTAAGACCATTGCTATAGCCTAGTTCTTTTTTATTTTTATTTTTCAATTAAAGTTAATTTCAATATTATTTTTTATTAGTTTCAGGTATATAGCGTAGTGGTTAGACATTTATATAATTTATGAAGTGATTCCCCCCAATTAGTCTAGTACCCATCTGGCATTACACAGTTATTACCTTATTATTAACTATATTCCCTATGCTGTACTTCACATCCCCATGACTGTTTTGTATTTTGTATTTCTCAATCCCTTCATCTTTTCACCCAGTCCCCTAACCCCGCTCCTATCTGGCAATCACTCATTTGTTCTCTGTATCTATGAGTCTGTTTCTGTTTTGTTTATTTTGTTCTAAATTTAGGTTCTACATAATAAGTGAAATCATATAGTATTTGTCTTTCTATTTCCATCTAGGTCCACGCATGTCATTGCAAATGATAAGATTTCATTATTTATGGCTGAGTAATATTCCATTTTACACATGTACCACATCATCTTTACCCAGTTGTTTATTGATGGGCACTTAGGTTATTTCCATATCTTGGTTATTGTAAATAGTGCGGCAGTGAACATAGGGGTACATATATCTTTTTGAATTAGTGTTTTGGTTTTCTTTCGATAAATATCCAAAAGTGGAATTGCTGGGTCATAGGTAGTTTTATTTTTAACTTTTTGAGGAACCTCCAAACTGTTTTCCATAGTGGCTGTACCAATTTGAATCCTACCAACAGTGCACGAAGATTCACTTTTTACCACATCTTCGCCAACACTTGTTTTTTGATTCATTGATGATAGCCATTCTGACAGATATAAGACGATATCTCATTGTGGTTTTAATTTGCATTTCTTTGATGATTAATGAAGTTGAGCATCTTTTCATATGTCTATCGGCCATCCGTATATCCACTTTGGAGAAATGGTCACAGCCAAGTTCTTGAGTCCTCTCTATAACATGCACTATTGGCCAGCTCTTGCTTACATACCTCCAGAGATACAGAGCTCACTACCACAAGACAACCATCTTTGGATTTTCCAGCTGTTGGAAGTTCTTCCTCATATTAAGCTAGAATCTGCCTCCCTGAAATGTCTACCCACTGGTTATACGTGTACTTCTGGGTCCCCACAAGGCCCCTCTGCTTCCCACCCACACTATTCCTTGCTAGAGAGAGATCTAAAGATAAAGACCATTTATTTCCCACCCCCTCCATTTAACACATGGTTGACTGTGACAGAGCAGGCTTCTTTTCTCTAATTCTTTTCTCTTTTCTTCTAGGTCTTAGAAACATTGATCACAGGATGACAGAAAAGTCAAGCCATGGATCATTTTGCTTTGTGAAGAATTGGGACAACTGTGTTTGTAGGTTAACCCTTTTGTATGTTTTTAAAAATTAGATGCAAACTAGATTCATACACAGATTTAGTTTTTAGCAGGAAAACATTGGGAAAACAGATTGCATGTAGCTTTTTTATACTTTTGAAATGAATTGCTCTGTGAGAATTTTAACTACTCTCTCCCAGGGAAGATCACTTTGTGGTATAATCATAATTCTAAAGGGCTGAACAAGGCATGTGTCAGCTGTGACTCTTACCTCATTTGTCTGTGTGTTATAAGAGGATGGGGAGGACGGGGTTCCCTCTGCCTGACTTCTAACTTGCTATGTGACCTAGACAGGTCCCTCCCCTCGCTGGGCCTAGGTCTCTTCACCTGTGAATATGGCATTTGGACTGGATGTTACCCATGTCCCTTTGAACCCTGCCATACTAGAGTAAGATGGCTCTATGGAAAAATTACAGGAAGTGTGGTCTTAACATTCTTTTTAAAGTAGTTATTTCCTCTAAAATAAATGCCACTGCTTCATACTAGGGTGTGAACAGCTGGCTATAGCTCTTCTATTCCTGCCATTTTCCCATTTTAAAAAGATTTAGTCCTAAATGGGACACTTTACCAGACTCAGAAGCACCATTGGCTGGGCATTTGGGGACCAAGACATCCACTTGTTAACAAGCCCAGGATTCACTAACCAGATGAGCAGTGGAGACCTCGCTTCTGGACATCAAATTATAAAAACAGGGTCAGATGCTCTCTCCAGGCTGTGATTAGAGTGCAGTAGAATATGTTTTACTTAGAGATGTTTTGACTTCACCCAGGAATAAGGTAGGCTGGCTGGCTTTCTCTTTTTTCTTTTCTTTTCTCTTTCTTTCTTTTCTCTCTCTCTCTCTCTCTTTCTCTCTCTCTCCATTCTTTTTCTTTCTTTTCTCTTTCTTTCTCTCTTTCATTTTTTCTTTCTTTTTTCTTTCTCTCTTTCTTTTCATTCTTTCTCTTTCTTCTTTCTTTTCTCTCTCTCTTTCTTTCCTTCCTTCCTTCCTTCCTCCTTCCTTCCTTCCTTCCTTCCTTCCTTCCTTCCTTCCTTCCTTCCTTCCTTCCTTCCTTCCTTCCTTTTTCTTTTTTTTAATGAAGAAAGGAGAATATTTAATATCTGGGCTAAAAAACAGATTCCTTGGGTGAGTAAAATTTTTTAAAGTCAGAATTGGGAACTCACATATGACTAGTCTTTAAAGTTCAAGAAGTACTTTTCAACCTGTGGTCACTTCCCAACTCTGGGATGGCAGGCAGGGAAAGTAGTAATGTCCCTTCCCCTTTTACAGATGAAGAAACCAGGCTCTGAGAGTAAAGTGCTTTCCCAAGGCCCGAAGGCCTCTAAGAAGGACCAGAATTCAGGGCACCTGGCTCTCTGTGGCACCCTGTTCACTCCATGTGTCACTACTCAAGATAATCTTATAACTTTGTAAAGGAAGATGCTCCCAGTCCCATAGGTTCCAGGGATTATTATCCAGGTCCATGTCAACTTTTAAAGCTCACCCTCACGCTACCGATGGTGGGCATGACATTTTGGGGTCCTTTTTGGAATCACATTTTCTGCCTTTATGACTGGCTGTTCCAGAAACATGAGGTCCTTTTGGGAATTCATCCCTGGCTTGCTCTGTGATGACCCCAAGCAAATCACCTTCACTTTCTGGACCTTAGTTTCCTCATTTGAATTAGAAGGGAATGAAACTAGATGGGTGTTTTTGAAACTTTAAAACACTGGAACCCCTTTTTTCCATAAAATTAGAATTGAAACTGATCAGACTGGAAGCTCTCCTTGTCTGTTGGAGGCTGGGGCTGCTGGGGGACCTGCTCACATCCCCACAGTACTCAGCACCTCCTACCCCTCTCCCACCCACCCCTACCACAAAGATTTCTGTATCCAAGGTCTGCAGTTAATGCCTCTGTGATTTGCATGGTTGATAAGACACTTAGTGTAACTCTGTCAGGAGGAATAGCGATGCTGAGGCTCAACGTCATGCATCTGCTAAGAAGCACATTTAGTGAAATCAGTTGAACCTCTCACAGTTTGCCCAATCAGAATTGAACAGCTGGATCCAGACCCAGAGAGCAGGGTGGATGGAGCCCCGTGGTGACGGAGCTGAGTGTTAAGACTGCATGAGGACGGTATAACAATATAATTGTGTGCAAAATAATAATAATAATAATGTTACGCTGTCAAATTTTCACCAAAACCAAAAAGGTAGATGAACGTGATTGTTCTAACCTAATGATTTTTCATTGGTGAGGGCCCCAAGACCTCTGTAGAGGCTGAGACTGTGCCATGGCTGTTATCACTGGGAAACATGATCCCCAGAGCCTGTGTTTTCTACCTGATTTCACTGATGTGATGATGTCACATGATCCCTGCACCCTGAAAATAAACATTTTGTAAAGACAGACTCTGTGGTCTCTTTGTCCTTGGAACGCTGCTGCAGGTGGTCAAGGTCCCACCGATACTTCGCCATCCTTCCTTATACACCTTGCCCGTTTTCCTTGGTCACATCAGCTCCTGCAGTCCTAATCCTTACTTCTCACACCTGGGATGTGGTCACAGCCCCGCTTGGTCACCTCGCTTGCAGTTTTTAACCAGTCCTAATTGTCTACTGGCCTGATCCTTCTAGGTCCCCTTTGAACTTGGGTCTCTGACTATATAAACATTCTAATATTGAGTTCACTCACTTAGATCTGCCCTCAGTCACCTCCCACATGCACACAGAGTAGCATTCTCGAGGCCAGAAGGGTGCACAGGCTGGCATTGTGAAGGGGGGTAGGACATGGGCCTTGAACTCAGGTGAGAATCAGTCAGGAGGAGTGGGACAAGGTTGTCATCCTGCCAGGCAGCACATGGTGTCTGCTTTGTGATCAAAGCTCTGGAAGACCAGGAAAGACTTCCCAGAAGAGGAGAAGAGGAAGCTCCTGAGCTGGGGGTTGGAGTGGGCAGGGGGCATTTCCGGCTGGGGAAACAGCAAGTGAAAGGAGCAGGGGTGGAGAAGTGCAGCACGGTTTGTGCACAGGGAGTAATGGCAGCTGCTGGAAGTTGTAGTGGCAAGTGAAGGGGTGGGGGACTTAGGCTACACCCCTAAATGCCACCAGAGAAGGTCCGACTTGATGCTGTAAGCAGTAGGTAGCCTAAATCTCAGTCTTCTGTTGTCAACTGAGTTATAACTGGGCTCGAGGAAGATAATTTGAAAGCCATTGCTCAATCCCAAATGTACCCACTTTCCACCTTAAATAAAAAAGTCTGATTTTTAGTCAAAATGGATTTTTTTCCTTCAGGTTTTATGGTGAATTTAATCCTATTTCTTTAAAAAGAAACACTGCCTTTCCCTCTCCCTCAGGGATGGGCAATGCAGGAAAAATTAATAAGAACGAGCAAATTGGTCGACAGTGAACAGTCTCCTCTAATGAATTTTCTCACTCCCGGCCTTCGCCAGGGCCTTTTGAACATTAAATCAGAGAATGGTTATTATGTGATATTTTAATTAATTAAGGGAAACTAAAGTGCCCTGGTGTCTGCAGCTGTATAATGAATTCAGAACGTGGGAGCCCACCACCCAGGGTAGGATTGGATACCAGTACCTGCCCTCGCTTGGCTCAGTGGGGCTGACTTCTCCTTCCTGGAGTGTGACTTCCCTTCTGTCAGGGCTGCCTCTGAGTTCAGCTTCTACTGTAGCTGAGAAGTATATGGTACCAGCAGGCAGAAACACAGGTATGTGTCTCCCCTCACCAGGTATGTGTCTCTTGCTCATGCCTAAACCTCCCATGGTGTTAGGGAGTGGCTGGTTGTCAAGGAAGAGTGAAAATCATCATTGCTAAAAAGTAGGAGTAGGGTCAGGGGTAGGGGACAGAAGCTTCTCTTTCATTCATAAATCCACCCACCACATACATCTGCAAAGCACCTACTGTGTGCCGGGCTTCTCTCGGTGCTCAGGGGCCCGTACTCGATAAAACGTGTTGAATAAATGAATAAATAAACTCACCACCTTGTCCTCAAACCTGCTTTACAGCTAGGTTCCCTTTTGCAGTGCTGGTACACCACTCTCTTGATCACCCCAGCCAGGAACACGGGGTCACCCCAACTCCCAGGATCTCCCACCTTGTCAGGTCGGCATCCCTGGCGTGAGTAGCAGTGTCCTGAGTGGCCTCCAGCTCCAGGTCAACCCCTCTACTTATCCTGCACACTGAAGCAGAGCCAGCATTAGAAAACAAAAATATGATCCTTTCATTGTCCTTTGAAAACCTTCATGGCTTCCCTTCGCTGGACAATGTGTGGACTTTCCTGCGGGGTGCACAATCCCTGCCTCCGTGCAGGCCTTTACTTCCTGCCTTTCCCTGCCTCACACCATTCCTTGCATGCTCCACGTGTTTCACAAGCTCAGTGCCCTTCTCACTCCTGCCTGGTTACCTCATTCTCATCTAGTAAGATCCTGTGTCCCTCCCACCAGGCCTTTCCCTTGGGCTGAGCTGGGTACAGTAGAGTCAGAAGACCTGAGTGTGAGTCCTGGCTCCATTTACTAGCTGAACAATCTGGGCCACCATATTTATTTATCAAGTGTGAAATGATCGTAAGTGTCTGAGGGTAATTAGAAGCACTAAATGAGATAATAAATAGTGCGGGTGCCTTATCAACATTGTGAGTAGTTAATATTCTTTCTTTCTGTGATCTCATGGCCTCTATATTTCCGTTTATCACAGTACTTTTCACCTGTCCTGTCCTTGTCTCCCTGCCGGACTATGTACTGCAGGGCAGGGACTGCCTCATTCAATTCTTTGTCCCTATAACCTGCCTAGAGCCAGAATCTTAGCCTTTAAAAAAGGGGGAAAAAAAAAAAAAAGTATGATCTGAGCAAATTAATTAACCAGGTGGCCACCAGAGGTCAGCCTCATACCCAGAATAGGGTCAACCTAAAGTTCTGAAATAGCCTGGTATCTGGAATCTGATCAAGAGAAACAGTGTGACTGTGATGGAGCAGCAGCTCTGATGGATCCAGCAAAAAAGATGGGTGTTTGGGCTCTTTAGGTGTCAAGGTTGGATTAGTTGTGCTCTCAGTTTGACCCCTTTCTGGCCCGTAGTGTATGCACGTGGGAAACAGTTCAAATGAGCATGCTAAACCTCTCAGCTTTGATTTCATATAAAACAAAGGGTAACTCCACTGCCTACGTCATAGGATTGAGACTTCAGCGAAGCGTAATGGCAGAATAGAGCTTGGCATGTTTGTTGAATGGGTGGGTGCCTCCGAATTGAAATATCTATCATCGAGTGAGGTCCTACAGGACTAACTGCACTAAATGATGCCCAGCTCAAACCTCCCTGCTCATGTGGCCCTGCGTCCAGAGCAATGGTCATGAGTGCAGAGGGGCTACAGGGGCTAAGCTGGCTAGGAATCTGATCTGATTCTTCAGTCTCAGAATTTTAACAACGGAAATAAGAGACCTAGATTGTTCTTTCCCATCCTACCCCATACTGGGACACCCTGTACCAAGTGTTTCTTGGTTTAGAAATATTGAGAAACGAATGAGGAATGGGTTTGTTAAAACATTGGGATGTTGCTTGATAGTCATTAGAGACCCCCACCCACCCACCCACACACTCACTCTCATTTCACTACTGTGCAAAGTGCCAACAGCTTCCAAGAGAAGTAGATGAAAGGTGCACTTCAGGGGTCAGTAAGGGTCACCCAGCCTTAGACAAATGGCATAGAAATGAGGTCCTGGGAAGGGGATATGAGGGGACCAAACAGCCTGAATCCTCAGGAAGCAGTTTCATGCCAAGGTCAGATATCTCCAAGGTCAGATAGTGAATAAAATCACCTCGATGCCTAGGTGAGATAATAGAATGCTAAAGAAATGGCTGGGGGTGTGCATTCATAAAACTGATTAAACCTAAAATCAGAGTGATTTATGGGCAATGTGGTAGAAAGGTGGAAGGCAAGGAGAGAGGAAATCAGCCTTCTGTTTCTGTGTTGCGGCCTTCTGGCTTGGAGTTACTCCCACCCATTGGGAAATTAAGGCTAACAGGAAACATACTGAACTCTCAGGTTTGAACCTCCAGGAACCCCATGTCAGGATGGCCCTGATGCTGAGACTGACCTGAAGGGCAGAGCTAGTGGAAGCTTTGAAGTGATATCTGACATGGACTTGTTCTAGGTAGCTAGTCTCTGTGAGTACTTTGTCACTCAGCCAGGAGAAAACAAAAACCAAACTAGAAATATTGTGGAGGGGACTTTTGTACCTGGCTGGGAGTTGATCAGATGATTACCTGGGTCTCTTCTAACTCCAAGACTATAAAAACATTCAACCGTATGTGAATATTGATACAAAATCGATCTGCAAACGGAATGTGAGTTTAGTTTTTAATAGATATCAATTCATGTATCATAAAATTTACCCTTTCAAAGAAAGCAATGCAGAGCTTTTTAGTATATCACCTATATTAAGTTGTGTAACTATCTCCACTATCCAACTTCAGAATATTTCAAAACCACCGCCCAAAAAAAACATCCCATACCCGTTAACAGTTACTCCTTGTTTTCTCCACCCCAGGCCCTGGCAACCATGAATCTCCTTTCTGTCTCTGGATTTGCCTATTCTGGATATTTCATATAAATGGAAGAGAATATATAGCCTGGTACCTCTGTCTTCTTTCACTTAGCATAATGGTTTCAAGGTTCATCCATGTAGTAGCATGTGCCAGTACTTCACTCCTTCCTATGGCTGAATAATACAAGGAATATTCCATGGAAACATGTTGTTTATCCACTCATTAGTTAGTGGACATTTCAGTTGTTTTAGCTTATTTTAAAGGAATGGTTATATAAATGCATTTTTTGCCATTCCTTCCCTCAAATTAAAGAAAATCAATAGCAAAATGTAGGGCAAAAAAGCAAAATAGCAAGCAACTGGTGCTTAGAAAAGCATCTTTAATTTTTAGGTTAAATCAATGAAGAATGAGGCCAAGAGTTGGCATTTATCAAAACTCCGAATGCCTTCCAATTCCATGTCTGAGGAGAGTCTGCCCACTAGGCCAGCAGGCTAATCTACTGGGAAGTCCTTCCAGATCAGTGGTTTTTAATTATCTTCCAGAGACTCTTAAGGATTCATAGAAATTACTCGGCCTCTAAGGGGGCTGGGACTGGAACGCAGGTAGATAGGACTCTGAGCCCGGCTGCCACCCCTGCTTTAGAGCAGCTCTGATTTTGTTTCATTTGTTTCAGTCTAAGAGTTCATTTGGAAAAAATAAAGAGGGTCCACGGCTAAAAAAATGTTTGGCAACCACTGGTATGTAGTTATGGAATCCTCGGACTGGGGTTGGGTCTCCATGGTGGACAGTCTTATGAGTTCTTCTGTGGAACCTTGATGGAGACTGTCTTCACCTCCGTGCAGGCCTTAAGCCCAACCTCCCCCAGCTCCCTCCCATTGCCAGATTCCTTAAAGCCTACAAACGGCATGTGGCAGGTGACAATGTTATAGGTATTCACCCACACCATCCCAGCTTGAAGTGCCTGTGTGAAGTACATGGCCTTGTCCGGGTCCCACATTAACACAGCAGCAACCAGGCCATACCTGGTGTTGTTGGCCCTCTCAATCACCCCCTCAATCTTCTTGAACTTGAACAGGGGCTGCACAGGCCCAAAGATTTCCTCCTTGGCAATCCTCATGTCATCCTGCACATCACCAAAGACTGTCATCTTGATAAAGAAACCACACTCCCCAAAACGCTTCCCACCGAAGAGAAGTTTTGCCCCCTCCTTTTGGCCAAGCTGGATGTAACCCAGGATTCATTCAAACTGCTCCTTGTCCACCTGGAGCCCCTCCTGGGTGTCCAGCTCAAAGGGATCCCCAACTTTCCTCTGCTTAGCTTTCTCTACGGTTCTCTCAAGAAACTCATCATAGATGGATTCCTCAAGGAAGGTCCGGGACCCTGCACAGCAGCACTGGCCCATGTTGAAGAGGAGGGCTTCATGGCACTGCTCCACAGGTGGCTCATGTCAGTGTCAGCCAACACAATGCTGGGGCTCTTCCCAGCCAGCTCCAGGGTGACTCTCTTGAGGTTGGACTCTCCAGCTGCCTTCTGGATCAGGTGGCCCACCTCAGTGGATCCAGTGAAGGCAACTTTGTCGATATCCATGTGGTGGGCAATGGCTGCTCCTGTTGTTGGGCCATAGCCTGTGACGATGTTCACCACTCCAGGGGGGAAGCCCGCTAGCCTCCTTAGGAGGGAGGCCACTCGTACAGGGCAGAGAGGGGGGTCTGCTCTGTGACCTCATGACCACTGTATTGCTGGTGGCAAGTGCAGGGGCAAGCTTCCAGCCTTGCATGACCAAGGGGGAATTCCATGAGATTATCTGGCCACAGACACCAACAGGCTCATGCTGAGTGAAGGAGAAATGCTCACCATCCATGGAGATGGTCTTGCCGTGCCACTTGTAAGCCAAGCCTGCAAAATACCAGTACACCTTGATGGCCTCATCCAGGTCCAAGACATAAGATTCCTGGAAAGGCTTCCCATTGTCCAAGGTCTCCAGTGAGGCCACGTAGGCACAATCCCGCTCCACTAGGTCAGCCAGGCGGTTCAACAGCCAACCCTGCTCAGAGGCATCCATCCGGCGCCATGAAGATCCCGGGCGGAAGGCCTCCCGGGCGCTTTCACTGCCCAATCCACATCAGCCCAGTCCCCTTCAGCCACATGCCCGATGATCTCTCCCATGGCAGGGTTGACAGTTGGGAAGGTCTTCTAGGTGACTGAATCTCGCCTCTCATTGTTAATGAATAGCTGGTTGTAGTGGATGTCTGGGTTCTGGACAGGGTTTGGGAGGGCTGCTGCTGCAGAGTATGGGGCTGTCCTGCCGCGGAGGCAAAGCAGCTGGGGCATGAGGAAGCGCAGCATGCTGACTACAATGGAGATGGAAAGAAGAACCAGGATAGACAGGTGAGAGGGGGTCAGGTACTACAAAGGCCCCAAAGGCCCACCAGTCCTGATGTTCCAAGACTCTAGCATAAAGGGATGTCATTTTGGGGGGAAAAAAAAACCATGGATTTTAAGGTGTACAAAAGCCCTGAAGAACTCTCTGATCCAAGTCCATCATGCCCCATCTATCCTCCGGCTCACTCTGTCACCTCTTCTGGAAGGCCTTCCCTGATCACCCTTTAAAAAATGGTAACTTTCCTCACTTCCAGTACTCTCTATCCCCTGTACCATGCTTCATTTTTCCCCATCTGACATATCAAATAGTATATTTACATACTTATACATTATCGTCTGCCTCTCCCAATAAAACATCAGCTCCGTGAGAGCAGGATTCCCTCCCCCCCTCCCCATTTTGTTCATTGCTATGTCTCTCCTCCCTGGAATAAAGCTTGCTACAGAGCAGCTGCTCAACAGATAGTTATTAAATGCTATATTGAGGACACATCAAAATTTTCACAATGGCTCTTTAATTGACCTAAGAATGGAGTAGAAACTGAAGAGACTCAGAGCTGTTCTCTTAGAGAGGGGCTTACATCACTTCACCTCTGTGCCTCAGTTTCCTCATATGTGAAATGCCTCAGGGAGCTATGTGAACGGAGTCAAGCATAAAAAGCTGGCAACACCCTCAGGAATCAGCCTAGCCCAGTCCCCAAGCACAGATCTCAGCTTCCAGAAGTGCGGCAAGTCCAGCAGCAACTGGAAAGAAAGGCCTGTTGATTTTTGACTACAACTCTGAAAACTGTGTAGAGGATGAAAACAGTAACTGTAAAATGTAAACAATATAGTAAATATATTCAATGAAATTTAAATGGTGTACAAAGTTCCTAGATTTTTTGAAGTGGTCACTCTCCAGCCAGAAAGACAACGCCCCCTGCCTTTGCTCTCTCACTTGAGTCTTGCCCTGCCCAGCATCAAAAAGGAATTGCACCTGTGGTGCGGAGACGGTTAGGAAGAAGAGTCGGAGACGGTTAGGAAGAAGAGTCGGAGTCTGGAAATGTATTAACTAACATGGATAAGCGAGAAGGGATGAATGGCAATGCTAGCATCCCCCCCACCCGTCTCCATGGCTTTTTATTCTCTCTCACAAAGCTGGCTTTGTTATCATTATTAGTTCCTATCCGGTTAGTAATTACAAACTACAGCCAACTCCCAGATTCAGCCTCAAGGCCACCACCATGTTATCAGCCATTTCCTCTCCTTTTCTTATCCTTGTCCCTAGAGCAAGAAGTCCCAGAATAGGCCAGGCATGTGTGCCCTCCCAGCCGTGTGTCCTCGTGTGCAAGTCCACACCTACTTCTGATGACCTTGTTGCTCCAAGCATCAGGCATCCTGCCAGGACTGCAGGCATCTCTCACAACACACCTGCCTACCCCGCCCCACTCCCCACCCTCTGCCACTGGGCAGGAAGAGGAGCAAATAACTCATCCAGAAAAGCATCCAGCCAGGTCCTCAGCTCCATACAAATCAATGCCATCCAGGAAAGCACTCCCCTGGGGGGGAGTTTAACCAGCAGACCTGTCAGGGGTGCACTCGGGTTCTACTCTGCTCAGGGCTCTGCCCCATGCTGGGACAGAAGCGGCCTTGGGTCCAACAGGCCTGGGTCTGAGGAGGGAGTGGTCCACTGGGAGGTAGGTGTAAGCAGCAGTCACTAATCCATGGTGCGAGCAAAGGAGCTCAACAGGGAGGATGGGTGGTCACAGACCAAGGGTGGGAAACCTTCCATGCCAAGCTAAGGCTGTTCCTACTCTCCGGGACTATATGAGGTCTGCCCTGGAACTTCCACTTGCACATAGAAAGATCAATGCTCACTGGTGCACCAGGCTTTACAGTTTCCAGGCCACCTCAGCACTTAACTAACAAAAAGTCCCAGCAGCCCTGGGGCTATCAGAGCAGATGATGACCTCCATTCTGGAAGAAGGATGGGAATCAGAGAGGTTCAGGGGCTCACTGAGGACACACAGCAAGCAAGTACTAGGAGCCTTAGCTGAGGTTCCTACAGCCCTAGCTTTGTGTTTCCTCCTGACTAGGGCAATTTCTTCGGTTCCCTTAATTAGTGCCCATTGTGCCAAGGACCAGACCTTCCGAATGATCGAGGGAGACCGGGTGGCACCCACCTCACCCTTTCCGCCGGAGGAAGCGCCCTCCTGGTCTCTTGGCTATGGTCGGGAGCCCTTGGCTGGAGTGTTCTGGGTGGGCAAGACAGCTGAGCTCGAGATAACAGGGAAAGTTTGGTGGGAGGGGCAGGAGGAAGGGGCGCGGGGGGGTAGGTGTCTGCATCCTCGGGGCCCATCAGGCGCCACCTCACGATCCGGATGCGGGAGGAGGAGTGGAAAGCATGGAGAGGGTCCTCAGTGCACTCAGGGCAGAAGGGCCGGCCCCAGAGGGGGAAGCCGAGGCTTAGAGAGGAAGCCTTCGCCTCCATTGCGGAAACAGACATTGCAGCCTTTCCCGGGGGTCTGAGGGGAGAAGCGCGCTAGTTACCTGCGACAAGTTTGGGCGCGCGCTCAGGTGCAAGTTCAGGCTCTCCCAGGTCTAGTCTCGCCTCTCGCCGGGTCCTCGCCGCAGGGCCCGCCTCTCCACACAAACCTGAGGCTCAGCCACCCCTGGAGGATCCGCCTGAGCCCGGGGTGCCGCGGTCTCTGGCCTCCAGGGCAAGGCCACTCCTCCGTCTAGACGCGGGAAGGTCGGGGTTTCCGGTGAGGGGAGGAGCACCACTCCCTACCCTGGGCATCCTGCGCCACGCAAGCGCACTCTCCCAGTCAAAGCGCCTGTTTGGGAATGCAAAGATCCAGAGGGGGCATGCCTTCCGCAGGTCACACAGCAGTGGGAGACTGGGCCCCAATTATATTTTGCTTTTCTCCCTCTCGCACGTTGCATATCGTTAGGTTGCCATCCAAAGCTTCTCCTTACCCTCTTTTGTGCCTCCCCTGTTTTATTTCTTTTGTTCATTAATTTCTGACTGCCACTTTCAGTGCTCTTCCCCAGTTGTTAGATGATTTTATATTTGTGCATTTTTAAAATGCATTTTTTTCTTTTTTGTCCTAAGGGCAAAAAGATTATATGCACACTGCAGAAAGCTTGGAAAACAAAAGAGGATAAAGAAAGAAAAAAAATTACCTTCAATCCTTTTACCCAATTCTGAAATTTTTTTCCTCTGCGTTTTTTAACTTTTTTTAAATTGAAATAAAATCATAGGCTGACCTCTATTTTGCTGCCTGCTTTTTTTAAAAAAAAACTTAGTGATTTATTATGAACCTTTTCTCATTTCACTAATTAATTACAAGACAACATCATCCTCTCTCCATGGTAGCACAGAATTCCATGGTCGGGAGAACTATCGAAGGACATTTAGATTGTCTTCATTTTATTGTTGCTAGAAAGGATGCTAAGATGGACATCCTGGACACGCGTCTCTCACCCACTCCACCTCAACTGCACCCTCCTTCTGGTCAAAGAGGTTGCAAAGATAAGAGGTAAGTCTCCAGCCTTGTTTACAGCTAGAGTTCTGGATGTGAACTAGGTGCTGTCTATTACCCCTACCAGATGCGGAAGGTGGAGGGTACAGTCTTGCCCCTTTGGGACCTCACTTAGCATGGTAGCAGAAATGTGAGGATTTTCTGCAATAAGCATTCTTAGTCCCTTCCCCAGCTTCCTGGGTGTGGAGTGGCATCTGAGGCTGCAGCTCACCTCTGGCTACCTGCTCTTTGAACCATGGCTGCCAGGGTGTGTCTCGAGCTAAATAGCTCCAGAGATGGCCTCAGAGAGTGACAAGGCTGGTGGGCCACTGTCCATCTTGGTCTGGAAGTCAGTCCTGAAGGACTACCGAAGGCCTGCTTCTCCCTCTGGCCCCTCCAGCAAGTCTGTCAACACCCAATTCTCTGTATTAAATCCCTGCCTCTTCACATATTTAGAGCGTTCACATCTTCCTGCTTGAAACTGACTGCTTCACAGGCTTCTCTCCTTAAGCTATATCTCTATGGAAACTTTTGTTACTGTGTCGTCCTTAAGACGTTCACAGTCCTAGCTGTATATCTTAGTTATTCACTAAAATCCCTACAGCTTGCATCCTGCCACAACTGTGCTCATGCTTTTCTCTGGTTTCCCCAGCATCCGTGTAGTCCCTTCTGCCTCCCCTATAGCACATGGCCAGCCTAGCACTCCTTGGTCATTTGGAATGGCACTCAATGGGGGACTGACTTAATGATTATTCAGTCAATCATTAACAGACTTCTATGGAAGCAATGAATCCATGTCAAATGTTAGCTTTCATGTGGTCAGACTGTAGTGGAAAGCTAGGACAAGTGGGTAAGGCCAGAGGCAAACAGGAAGTGACTCCCATGGGGAGAGATTGGAGGCTGCATTCTTTGAGGAACAGCTGAAGGAAATGAGGATGCCCACCCCTTAGCATTCAAGGGACAAGGTTGCACCCTCCAAATCTCTGAAGGGCAAAAGCAGATGTGGTCTGCAGGGTCCTAGAAGGCAGAGCCAGACCAGTGAGGGGGAAGTTAAAAGGGGCAGGGGAAGAACTTCCTGACAAAGCAGAGCTGGCTAAGGATGGATGGGAGGGACTGCCTTGAAAGGCAGTGAGCCACCCATCACTGGAGAAGTACAAGGAGGGACGGATAACCATTTGGCAAAATCCTGTAGAGGGAAGTACCAGATAAGGAGTGAACTACATTTAGCTAAGCATCATAATTGCTGGAGAGCTTCAAAAAGGAAAAATTATAATCTCCCTGGGCCTACCTTCAAAGATTCTAAATTATTATGTGTTGGTTGGGGCTCCAAAAAATTTTTTTAAGTTCCCCATATGCTTTTGATGTGCACCCATATTTGGGAAGCACTGGCTTAAGTGGTCTTTGGGGATTTTACGACTCCATCACAGATGGTTTTCAGAAACAGACTTACCTAGTGAATGCTTTGTCTGTCTATAGATCCCATCTAGCACACCCACCTTTGACACTATGGCTGGCATGCAAATTTACCACAGTAGTCCTGTTGCATGGCATTCATAAAAACATTCAAAAATTTTAAAACTAAAACTTTCCACAATGCCTGACATTTATGGTTTGAAGAGAAGGATGAATGTGCCATGGCTGAGCGGAAAATGCACAAATTATTTTTGCAGAGGAATTGACTATTTTTTAGCATTGTCTTGGTTCAGCTTCTTAATTGGCAAAAAAGATCCAGCCCTCTGTAACGGATGTTGGGCCTAAGGCCACTGCGAGTGTTTCGACTAAAATGGTGGAAGAGGAAATGGTGAGATAACAGAAGCCATAGCCAGGTCATCGTCAGCAAGGAATGTCACCCAGGGATGTATTTACACTGGCCTGGTGGGAGAAGAGAAGCTATTTCTAGCCTTCAGTGTTTTGGACCCTTATATGTTAGGAAGTGACTGGAGAAGATTCCAGGTTTTGATATAATGAATGAAATAGACAGATTCTAAACAAGAAGACATGTGAGCTGCACTGGGTGTTTATTCTACACGGAGCATAACAGGTGCCTCCATTCTCTGCATTTGAACTGAAGATGGAAGACAGGCTCAAGACAGAGAGAGTTACAGAGAATAGAAATTTCAAAATAAAGATGCTTGTAAAAGCTAACCAAAATATACTATTCCCCGCCCCTTTTCCCCTAAATGTACTTCTAAGTAAAGTTTATACTCTGTGAACATGACCAAAATCTGAATGTTGTCAAACCAAACCAGTCTTGAATAGTTTCTACAAATTCTGTTTCCCTCCTGCATGCCTGGCTTCCTTGCTCTTTCCCCACTTCTGCATCTCAGTATATAGTTGAGGAGACTGAGACCCAGAAAAGGAAAGGGACTTCCCCAAGGTCACACAGGGGATGAGTGTCTGAGTTCAGACTAGAGCCAAGGCTCTCACACAAGCACACAAACAACACTGGAGTGGAAGCAGAGCATGTGTCAGCCCATGGGTACCTGCAGTTGAGGATCTGGAGTTGGGGAAATTATTCTGGATTATATGGGTATAATCACAACGGTCTTCATCAAAGAGAGATAGAAATGTCAACATCAGAGAAGATGTGATCACAGAAAGAGAGGTTGGAATGATGCAGCCACAAACCAAAGTATACAAGCAGCTGGAAAAGACAAAGGAACAAATTTTCTCCCAGCATCTCCAGAAGGAATGCATCTCTGCCAACACTTTGATTTTAACCCAGTGAGACATTTCACATTTCTGAGCCCCCAGAACTTTAAGATAATAAATTAGTGTTGTTTTAAGCCACTAAGTTTGTGATAATTTGTTACAGCTAACAAATGGGAAATAAATACAATTATTAACTCATTGATAACCCTTCTAGACATTTGAGTTTATGGCCTCTGGCCCAGCTGGAACAGCTCAGGAAGTTAACAGTATTCCACTGCATAGACATAATTATGGTCGACATTGTGTCTTCTGTTTGCCCAGCATCCCTTTCTTCTGAAAATAGCACCTACTTGCTCCTTCCTTCACCTTAATACTATTTATGAGTTAGAACCGCCCATCATAGCATAGCATAGGGACCTTGCTAAACCTTATTAACTTATATTCTGCCTCATATTCTGTATTTCTATCAAGTTCCCTTGTGATGCCAAGCCTCCTAGTGCCAAGACCACACTTTGAGTAGCAAGGGTGAAGGATGAGATGTGATGGACAAGTCAGAGCTGACTAAATAAAGAGGCAGGTTACAGGTGCAGGTGTGAGAAACGGGCATATGCACAGGCCTTGAAGTGGGAGGCGTCACGGTGTATTCAAGGAACTGAGAGAAGACAAGTGGGACAGAAGCAGGAAGCTTTTTTTTTATTATGCAATATTTTATTGTAAAAAATATTTAGATGAGTCTAATAGCAATATATTATATAGGTACTCACTGAGAGGGATAAATTGAAAAACATGTACATTTAACAATATCATACTATACATCCAATTAATCTGAGTAATTTAGGGGAAAAGAAAAAGATTTGAATATATCCCTTTTTATATAATTCCATATTTTTCCAGAGACTTTATGGACAGCACACAATCAAGATATAGTTGTAAATTATTATAATTCTAACTTTAATATTACAACCTGTAACATGTAAAAATTCCAGTCATATATATTGCTAGGTATTTATCAAATGATAATCAACTGTTTGTCGTACAGTGGTTTTAAGTTTGTAAGATAATATTCAAATGCTTCCTACTGCCATGGGTTCTTTCGTTTGATTTTACACATTAGCTCAAATATTTTAGTAAACTATTTTTTTCACCTGTTTAATTTCTGTGTTACCATTTCTTGATACAGGATAGAGATGTAGATAAGCAACAAAAAGATGACAAAGAAATCATCTAAAAAGCCTAGAATTCTAAACAAAGCTTCAGGTACAAAATCTAGAGGTGATACAAGATAGAAAAAAGCTCCATTAAACAAAGCATTATTCTGATACAAAACATCCAGAAAAGGCTCCCGACTAAAAACAGTTCCCTGAATGCATGTCTCAGTAAAGTGGGTAAATCCATAATTCTTTCCATAATAGATCTGGGCTGCCCTGAGAACCTCTGGTTATAATCATCAATATCTCGATGTAATCGTACAGCACTTGCACGAGCGGTGAATGGCTCTGGAAGAGACTGGAGATGTGGGCAAGGACCAGACCATGCAAAGCTTTGGAGGCCCAGGAAGAACTGACTCCTCGGAGAACACCCTGGAGGAGCTCAGAGGACAGGGGATAGACCCAAACAGAATTAATACGATAAACTGCCGCTTACTTCTAACAGAAACTCGCACTAAGCTCTGTGGAAGCACAGAGGAGGGAGCCTTGAGTGCCTCCCTCCTGGGACTTCGCGGGAGATTACCTTTCAGCTGAATCATGTACCAATTAGAATTAGTTCAGACACATTTACTTTCACAGTGGTTCTCGACTGTGGCTACACATTAGCATCACCCGGACAATTTTTTTTTAAAATGCCTGAACAACACTCCAGGCCAGTTGAATTCGAATCCTCTGGTGTTATAACTGGTTATCTGGTTTTGTTGTTTTGTTTTTAATTCCAATAATGTAGCCAGGATTGTGAACTACTAGTATAAGAGAAAACCCAAAATAAATGAGAGAAGTGTATTTTTCCCTCACTTAAAAGTAGTCCAGAGATAGGTTGTCTGAGGTTGGGTGGTGGCTTTGCTCTTTCTTCTTATAGCAGAGGATCCTACCAGAGTTTTGAGTAAGGAGGCAAGGTTGATATGGTCCATTTTGTAGTTTGAAAAGATTTTTGGTTGTAGTGTGCGTGTCCTCTAGTTGCCTAGGTAGAAAGATGAGTCCAAGTTATGTAACCAAGAGCGGCAGGTATTAATAAGTACTTAAGCTGGCTGCTGATGAGCACAGGGGATTTATTACATTTTATTTTTGGCGTATTTTAAGCTTGTTTCTAATAAAATGTTTTTAAAAATAAGGAAAGATTGTTATCAAATTAATAGACTACGCCTTCCTGGTTCAAAGGCTCTGTAACGGATCTGTCCCTTTGTGACCCTCATGATTAGGCTGAATGACTTTATTTAAATTCAATTAATGATTGGACAGCAATCACAGAACTGGGCAGGAGTGGTACAAAGGGCATAGGGCTGGGTGTCTGATCCAGGGTCCTGGTCCCTACTCCAGCCTCTCCGTGTGGCCTTGGGCAACTTCCTCCGCTTCTGCCTTAGCCTTCCCTGCTGTAAAAGGAGGGGAGATGGGATGAACAGAAAGGCCAAAAGAGAATCAAGCCCACAGAAAGTTTTCAGTAGAGCTATTAAATAACATTTTTTGTGAGCAGAGTTTTTGGGCCATAAATTTTCTACCCCAAATGCATGCTCTGTGTGAAACCCAGTCAATTGACTTTCCCATCCTGTTATCATCTCTGGTTACGGGCCATCATGAGACAATGGTTGAAGTACAAAATGTTGGCAGCAAAGTGTGTTGTTACACATTTGCTGACTGAGCGAGCCTAAAATGCTACACACCATTAATGACACAGAGCGCAGATTTGCCAAGGAACACACTAGGGCCTCTTGGATCCAGCAGTATCTGACTCCTCAGTGACCAGAGTAGGGGAATAGTGGTTCAGAATGCCCTTATCTTTCAACTCTATCTCCAGTCAGTTCTTTTTGTTTAAAGACTATTTCCTACACATAGCCCTTTGCCAAGGCCCAGTATTTTCCACATTAGGAAGCATCTGCCATCCATCATTCCTCCCTCCACCCAGCTTCTGTTACTGATGACCCTATAGTAGAAGCCCTGGCAGTACAGAGGTGAATCAGACACCATCCCTGTCCTCAGGCTGCTCACAGACTATGAAGGCAGACAGACATGGAAACTGGTATGTTTCTCTCACACAGTGTGGGAAAACCCCGTGGTGCCAAGAGAACAAAGAGGAACAAGAAATGAAACAAAACAAAGCTTGAGAAAATCAGGGGAGCTTCCTGAAAGAGGTGATGCTTGAGCTGAATCTTGAAAACTGAAAACATGGCATTTTTGGAAGACAGAATTGAATTTACAAAAGGCCAGAAGTAAGAAAAGGCTTGGTGGCTTGGGAAGCTGTGAGTAGCTCCTGCTGGCTGGTGCCTGGGGTACGATGGGCAAGGTGGGTACCAGTGAGAAAGCCAAGGCTAGAACAGTAAGAGGGGAACAGATCATGAAAGGCCTTGAGTGTCACGCTAAGGAGTTTCAGTGTTATCATGAAGAGGGACAGAGGCACTTTAAGGCAGGAGGGTGACTTGGTTAGATGAGAACCATTTAATTTCAGCAGATCCCATGGCAGTAAGGATTAGGTTTAGTGCTTACACAGTGGCTTACACAGAACAGGAGCTGATTTCTCTAAATAAGTAAAAGAAGCCCAGAGGTAAGCAGTCCAGGGAGGTGATAAATGATTCTTGAGGATACACATCCCTTCCAGTTCACCATTTGGTCATCCTGAGCAGTGGCTATTGTCTTTGTGTTCCTAAATGGTAACTACCACATCCATATTTCAGAAATCAGGTTGGAGGAAGGGATGAGATAAAAAGGCAAAATGTTTCTGCCAGCTGCTTTTAAGGAAGGGTTCCCAAAGCTGCCCCCAAACATTCCCACTTGCATTCCATTGGCCAGAATTTAGTCACATAGTTGCATGAGAGGCTGGGAAATATAGTCTTTATTTTGGATGATCTCCTTGGGCTTCCATTTCTGTGGCTCAATGAGAAGACAGTTGCCAGAGGATAACTAGAAGACTCTACCACAGACTCAATTCTGCTATGAGGACAAGCATTATCAACTTCAGTTGACAGATAAGGACACTGAGGCTAAGAGAGAGAAAATGATTCACTCATAAGTGATATATCTGGGAATGCAAAGCTTGGCTTTGAATGCCACACTCTTAAGCAGTAGACAAGCAACCGGAGCTGACTGACTTGGACTGAGTCTCCTCTCTGCAGGTTTGGTTCTAAAGATCCTGCCTTTGTGGGTCAACCAGGAGGAGCAGCCCCTTTTTGAGGGGATCCCCATGATGGCTGATCTGGCCCCTGGCCTTACAGAATCAGGACAGATCAAGGAGCATGGGGGCCTGTAGAGCTCCTGGTCCAATACTGCCATTGTACAAATGGGACAACTAAAGCCCAGAGAGGCAAAAGGAATCCCCAGATCCTTTAGGGAGTCAGTGGGAGGGCTAGGACAGTCTTATTTATTATTCACCAAGTATCAGGTGCAGTGTTTAAACAATCTTTTCAGATAGGCTGCATCCTGGTTAAGGCATCAGCTGCAGGTTAGTGAAATTGCCCCAGGATTGGAATAAGAAAGTGCTTTCCATTGCACATCTGTTCACATAGATTATGAATCATAGACTATTTCTTCCCAGAACAGAGTGATGTGTCTGCATGACAAAAAGAATGGACCCACAGAAGAGAGAGAACATCAGGTATAATAAGCAGAGCCCCAGGATGGGAGTCCAGGGACCCAGGTACCAGGCTGCCTGTCTCACTATGTAACATCTGGGCCTAACTGTCACTACAACAAGGAGATTGGGCTAGATCACAAACCCAGATGAAATCTTACACAGAAGGATAATGTGAAGCCTGGTGAAAGGGAGCTGCTTGCTGGTTCCTCACCCCCTGGTGTTCCCTAAGGCAGTTCCAGGGGTCTCTGGCTCAGTGGTCCTTCCTAGCCCTGGCTGAGATGTCTGGAAATGTCCATGAGGAACCAAGGAATGTGGCTCACCTGGTCCAGTGAGAATCCTTCATGGAGACTAGAGAACAGCTAGCCAGTTCTGCTGTCCTGCTAGATGACCTACTAGAAAGGAGGATGAGTGAACAGATCAGGGGTCCCTGGCTGGGCAATGGATTCATTCTCAGCTGCACTCCTAGTTCTTCCACAAGCTGGGGCTCTGATGTGTAAGGAGTGAGAGAGTTTCCTAGGAGCAGATATCAAACCCTGGGAAGTGCTTGAGCCTATGGAGGGGCCCAGACCCGGGCCCAGACCCAGGCCCAATAGTGCTATTCAAAGCACTGATTAGCATAGAGCCTGGCTGTAATTCTTCTGTGCCCTGTCCTTGTGCTTCCCTGCTGTGCTAGGCATTCATTACTCCTTTAGATGCTGAGTCATGTGGTCCCAGGGCCAGGCTGGGGGGTAGAGTGGAAGTGGGCTTTTGGAGGCTCAGACACTGCCTTACAAACTGGTAGATGATCATTTCATATTAAAGCCCCCATATGGCAGTTCTAGTGATCTTCAGCTAAAAATGAGTCCTGAATTGTCATTTATGACTTGAGACAAAGGGGGTCATCACTGTGGTGGGAGAACCTCACTACATCTGTGGCCTTGGAGCTACAATTACTGCGTGCTGGGGACAGAAAGATCAGCGCCTTTGACAGGGATGGATGTTCATTTAACAGGCCTCCTGACTCTCAGCACCCAAAGGGAAAGAAAAGATAATTCAATCTTGTTTTTAAGCCAAAAGAAAACCAATGAAGATGAGCAAGATCATAGATTGCATTCCACTAAAGCCTATATGGGTGACTGGGACAAAGAAACTGTTGTACTGAGTGGGGCTGTTTATTCACCAAACATTTGCAAAGCCTGTTTAATCATTATTTTCTTATAGTATCGGCATCACCATTCTCTGCTTCAAAGAACAGTGAAGTGTGGAAGAGCTTTGCACCTCCCTACCCCCCACCAAAGACCTGTACCACAAACTTGTGGTTTGAGACAACACACATTTATTTCTCACTGATCTGAGTTTTGCAATTTTTCTGCAACAGCTGGAGTTGCTTTTCTTGCATTCTTTGGCTCATGGCCACCTCCTCCATCTTCAAAGCCAGCAGTGTAGTACTTGCCTCTTTATAAAAGGACACTTATTACTACATTTAGGGCCCATCTGGGTAATCCAGGATAATCTTCCCATTTTAAGGTCTTTAACTTAATCATGTCTGCAGAGACCCTTTCCCATCTAAAATAATACAGGTTCCAGGGATTAAGACCTGAATTTCTTTGGGGACCATCATTCAGCCTACCTCTCACAGGAAATGGAGAGATACCCTCACTCATGCTTTCGTGCAGGTTCCAAAGCCATCTGTGATCTGACCTAAGGCAAGTGGGCTGAAACATGTTGGTTGATAGATATAAATTTGGTCCAAATGATAATTTGGTTTTAAAAAATGTTATAGCCATCCTTCAAAATGGCCCCAACGACCTCTGCCTCTTGGCATTCACACCCCGCCCACATGTTGTGGTCCCCTCCAAAATTGTACCAGGAGGTTGGTCTGTGTGACCAACAGCAGGTGGTAGAAGTGATAGTGGTATGTCGCATTCAAGATTAGATTATGAAAGACTGAGGCTTCCATCTTGGGGCCTTCTCTCTGATCTCTTGATCTGGAAAGAAAGCTGCCAGGTGAGCTTTGGAGAGGCCCACCTTGGATGAATTTGGACCTTCCAGGCTGCCAACATTCCCATGAGTGTACTTGGAAGTGGATCTGCCAGCCCCAGGCAAGTCTTCAGCGAGCCATAGCCCTGGCCAGCAGCTTGATAACAACCCCTTGAGAGACTCTGAGCCAGAACCACCTACCTAAACCATTCATGGGTTTCTGGTTCCTCGGAAACTTGTTTAAAGGTAATAAATTTGAGGACAATCTGTTATGTAGCAATAGCTAACAAATACAGTGAATATTCTCAGTCTTTGTTTTTTCTTGTACAGTCATCTTGGTATCCAAGGGGGATTGGTTCCAGGACCCCTGAGGATACCAAAACTCCAAGGGTGCTCAAGTCCCCTATATAAAATGGCATAACATTTGCATATTAACTATATTTGCATATAGGCTATAGCAGAGTATATGTACACATCACTTCATTCACATGGATTTACCATAGTGTCCTGTGTGTGGCGAATTCAAGTTTTGCTTTTTAGAACTTCTGGGATTTTTTTGTTTGTTTGTTTCACATATTTTCTATCCATAGTTGGTTGAATCCATGAATGCAGTATCTTCAGATACGAAGGATCAACTGCATTGGTAACTTTTAGTTCCTCCAATGGAGCATTTTGCAAACTTTTGGGTGCCTCGAAGCACTTTTGCCCATTTTCCAGAAGTCTGCAAGGATTCAGTTTTCTCTTTTATAAGTTTTCAGCTATTTTCATTCATTGACCTCTGCATTCTCATGTTCTAATATGAAAAAAAAAAAAAGCAAAAGAGAATGACTTAAAATGATCTGTATCTAAAACTTGGGATTGGTTGGGACAAGGCAGGGGGCTCAGCACTGAATCTTCACTGACATTGGGGGTAGAGTTTGGAAGGGACCGCGATCCTCTGAGCCAGCGATTCCCAAAGAGCCATGAGTGACCTGCTTCCTCAAATCATGGGGCCTTGTTAGAAGACAGAGTCTTTAGGCTCATCCTCAGAATCCTTGGAATCCAGGAATGGGAAGCAGATCTGGGAGTCTGCCATCCCCATAAGTGTCCCTGTGGATTCTCATGAGTACCCTAATCCTAACTTTAACCCCAGCAAAGGCATGGAGGTGGGAAGGACATGAGAGGAGGAAGGGCTGGGGAATGGGAAAAAGTGGGTATGAGAGTTCAGAGTATGTGAGGGAGGGTGAAATTTGGGTCCATAGGCTGCAGGCAGCATCTGCAGGTGTTTTTGAAGGAATCTGCCCTTTATCTGCAGGCCCACACAGCTATCATCCAGCTTCTGCCCCAAGACCTTCCACGCCATGCCCAGTGTACTCCACCACCTCCTCCTGAGAGGCACTGACTGCCTGGATCCTCTTTGTGTCTCTACTTTTCTCTCCATCAGTGTTTACCCTTCCTTTGTCCTTGTCTCATGTTCTCTCTGCTCTTCACTAAGGTCAGTCTAAATGGGAACAATCCAGAGACTAATCACGGTGTGGGTGTCTGGTCAGAGAGCTGCTATCTGTTAAGGCTTTCTCACCAGGTGTCCTTGGACATGAGCCCTGTCCTCTCCGGGCATCAGCTGTTCATCTGCAAAACCAGGATGTTAAAGTAGTCCAGTGGTTTCCAATCCAAGGTCATTCAGAGTTAAAGCATACCAGATGACACTGTCACAAGGAAATATGTATTCGCGGATGAGTACTTAATAAACAAGGCTTAAGAGGCAGGTGCAATAAATCCCAGCAAGGAGCCCAAGGGGAGAGGTAATGATGGGGGTCTTCTGGGCATGAAAAGGCCGAGGACTTCTGGCTAGGAAACCTCCAAGGTCATACCCAGCCATGGCGGCATGTGAGTCTCCCAGATATCAGGTTGGCTTGAGAAAGCACTGTCTAACCAGCAGAACTGTCTCATGATGGAAAGCACCACCTTGAGAGGGAGAGAACTCATCAGGCTGTGCAAGCAGAGGCCAGACAAGCCCCTGGCAGGGATACTGTAGACCAAGGGTTGCAAACTGAAATGCATCCAGGGCCAGGCAGATGATCTGACGTGAATGAAGCAAGTTTGTGTACTAAATATGAAGAGAGCTGCTCTTCTCTTCTTGAAATAAGGATTGTCTCATTTTTTCTGGGAGCACATGGCCCTCTCGACCTTACCTCCCCACCCCCCACACACACCTCTATTTTAGATAGGCACAGCAGAAGTCAGAAAGAGCAAATGGTTTGGAGTAATTGGCACTAGGGAGGAAATGGCTGATTGCTTCATAACTGTTCCCTGCCATTACTAATATTAGTCTTAAAACCAAAAACAAACAAATAAGTGAATCGTCCTGGTGACATGTGATGTGGACTGGAAAAGAAAAAAACTGTCGGTGAGGAAGATAAGAGAATGGGACCAGAAACCTATTCTCCGCAGTCTGAGGCAAAACCTCCATCTCTAAGATTAGACAGTTGGGCTTTGTGGCCTTGGCAAGTTAGTAACCTCTCTGAGCCTCGGTTTCCATATCTGTAAAAGGGTATGACTGACTTGTAATA
Organism: Eidolon dupreanum; assembly: GCA_028627145.1. Classification (NCBI taxonomy): domain Eukaryota; kingdom Metazoa; phylum Chordata; class Mammalia; order Chiroptera; family Pteropodidae; genus Eidolon; species Eidolon dupreanum. Next base: position 137,196,830 of record CM053509.1, on the reverse strand, counting down.
AGCTGCCAACAAGCTAGCAGGACATGTGAGGTTACTTTAGTCAACGAAAGAAACAGGTAAAGTCAAATAGGCACTTATATTAAGAGAAAAACTGACTAGAAGAAATTTTATTTTAAACACCTTACAGTAACCTACTTGTAGCAGCATTTAACTGGGCTCTGTTGCTGTGAAGAATGCAGCTCATGCACAGGCACCCGGCACCTAGCAGAGTCCCAGTGTGTGCTCAGGTGTTTTCTTCTTTCCCTCTTTCCACTGTTGAATGCAGATCTCCTCCCACCTCTGCAACCAAAATCTGGGTGTATTGGCCTTGAGTGGGGTGGACTAAGAGAAAAGAGTCAGGTTCCCTGGCCATCCAAGATAGGAGGTGATTGGTGACCTTCCTGCCAAAGTCCCTAGCCCTGGCCCTCATTTTCTGACTGGGTGCAGATTTTGGAAGCTGAGGGTTGGTACAGGCCTGGCTGCGGGGATCTGGGGTGCCAGGCAGAGTAGAGTGGAAAGCAGCTTGCCTCCAGATGAGTTGGCTCAGCCAGTGCTTTGTTGAGCTTTACACATTCAACTCCTCACTTCTGTTTGAAAACCTGCATCTGATGTGATGACCTGGCATTGGTGAGGGACATTGGAAACTGCATCTGGGTCATGAGTAGCCTTGGCTGCATGCGCGTGGCAGTCAGTCCTCTCTCTGCCTGGAATCTCACTCACTCCACTCACTCATTCATCACGTATCTACTACGTGTTTAATATATCCCAGGCTATGTGCTAAATATTGGGATCCAATGGTGAGGAAGGCTCACAAGGACCATTAGGTTGTCATTAGTCCAACGACACACAGCAGCTGGTGTAAAGGTCCGGGCCAATGAGTGTTCCCAAGGACGGGAATATGCCACCACTGAGGTGGGTGATACGCCTGAACCAGGAGGAGGAGGTAGTGGATTTCAGTGTTTCTGCTAATCCATTTATCCAACAGTTATGTACATCCGTTATGTGCCAGACATGTTCTGAGCCCTCAGTGGAGTTGTCACCTTGCCTACAGGAGCTCCCTGGGAGCTGTGTGGAGCTGTGATTATTTTCCTATGGCTCCCCCATGCTAGACCCAGGCTTGATTATGCAGTAGGGACTCAGACACCAGGACTGGAATAAAAGGCCATGCAGAAAAGCAGAGTCCTTCCTGGTTGAATAGGGATTTCAGGAAGGAAGGCCCTAGATTATCACTGGCATTGCTGTGAACGCTGAGAAAGCAAAACTCAGGTTCCAGACCTGGTTCTGCTATTCATGGGCTGTGCGACCTCAGGCAAGGCCTTGCCTTCTCTGGTCTTCTGTTCCCCTTACTATATAAGAAAGGAGTTGGAGAAGGTCAACTCTAGGGTCCAATTCACAGAGCCCAGGATGAAATCTGGGACACAGCAGGGGCCTGAGAATGACTATATCATTTGTGATGTAGGGGGCCAGATACAGTCAGGGTTGGGGACATAAGCAGAGCTTATGACAAATAGCACTAATTAGTGCCACTAACATTCTTATCCTACCTGTTCATAATTGGGGTTATTTCATAATCTGAGAAACACAGCACATCATGTTTATAGTAATTCTCAAATCATTTGACAGGTAAATTTCCTTTAAAAGCTTGATATTAAATGTATTTTAAAGCAATCATAGTTCATTGAATTAAAAAATATATATATAATATGCTGATAGGTTCTGGGACACTTCAGATAGGATTCTAGATCTTATATTTGCTTCCAAGGAATAGAGCATGGAAAAGGAAAAACTGCCTTCCAGAGCAGACACCTGGCAATCACCACCTCAACGAAGTGGTCAAACACCACCTCGCCACTGATGTTGGGTGTCACCTGGTACTGTATTGGTATGATGTGACGAGAAGGGCACTTCACCTCTGTGGTATTCTTTCCATAAACCTACAATCCCAGTCTAGCATGAAAAAGACATTAAGCAAGCCCAGATTAGAGGACGTTCTATAGGATACCCAGCCAGGACTCCTCAAGACTGCCAAAGAAATGAAAAATAAGAAAAGCCTGAGAAACTACTATAGACCAGACCATCGGGAAACATGACAATGCAATGCAACATGGTCCCCTGCATTGGATCAAGGAACAGAAAGAGGATATTAATGGAAAAACTGGTGAAATCCAAATAAAGTCTGGTATTTACTTAATCGTAATGTACTAATGTCATATTTCTTTGTTTTGACACATATATTGTGGTAACGTAAGACGTTAACAATAGGGGAGCCTGGAAGATGGGTATTTGCAAATTCTGTACTATCTATGCAACTTTCCTGTAAACATAAATTTATTCCAAAATAAAAAATTTCCTCCTTTTTTTAAAAAACAAACAAACAAACACAGAAGCATTTGGTGAAAAAGGAGGGAAGGATGATTAATCAAGTAACTTACTGCTTAGAAAATGCCATATAAAAAATTTGCTTTGTCCTAATTGGTGGGGTTAGGATTTTTGATAGATACAAAATTCCTAAGGAAAAATTTTGAAACTTAACCAAACTATGAGGATTTGTGTAATGTGCTGTCTTATAATCTCATGCTTCGTCTTGGTGCTAAAATAGAGGGCTGCACAAGATGCAGTAAAAGAGGAGAAGAAACTGCTAATTCTAGAAGAATTGCAGAAGACTTCCTAGAGGAGGGGGCATTTTGAAGAGGACCTTGAAAGATGTGTAGGAGTTTTCAAGCTAATGAGAAAGAATATGGATAATACTTACTCCATAATTATGTTTAATAACTATTTATTGGTTACCTACAAAGTGCCAATCATTAGGCTATGCTCTGGGTAAGTAGCTATAAACAAAACCAAGAAACCTTTTCTATCCTCATGGTGTTTTGTTTCCTATTACTTTCTATAACATATATAATTACATAGCTATAATTATGGGGTGTATGTGTATGCTTAGGTATGTGTATTCTACATATATCAACTACTGGGCCCAATCTGTCACCCACCCCGACTTCTAAGGGATACCACTTCATGTTCAGCCTCTGCTGCCTAAGCTACCATTTTTTACCAGGCTGGTTTTACAGGTATGCAACCTGTGTAGTTGCACAGGGCATTTGGTTTTATGTTCTGCAGTCATCGTCTTGAAATGCTTAATAATTTTACCTTTGAACTTATGTTCTGTAAGTGAATTCTAATGAGACAATGGAGTGTGCATGTGAGCAGAGGAAATATGTTGGTGGCAGGGCATGCGCACATGAGCTCAGCTCCATGGGGCCAGTGGGCAGTGTGCAGACCAAGCCATTGACCTGGCCACTTCGTGTGCACACACACATTATACCTGGGCTGGTACAGGGTGCTGTAGGACCCAAGGGTGCAAGCAAGTCTGGGACCTGGGTCCAGACAGGTGGCAGTGATCGTAGCAACAGCAGCAACCAAGACCTCAGGACAGAGGGGCCTTCGAATCTCAGGTATTTGTTCTTTATTGCATTTATTGAGAGACTATTATGTGTTAGGTCCTGTAGTTGATAGGAATTCTAGTTATGCCTCACAAGAGATGGGGGAAATGGTGTTTTTCTTAATAGTTTTTGTCCCATTAGAAAAAGTACTGTATTGCAAATTTGGAGGATATAGAAAAAAAGGACTCCATAGACTCAAAACATCAACAAAAGCTCGTATTAATCTTATGGTGTATTTCTTTTTTAGATTTTGCTATGCTTATTTTCACAGTGTTTAAATAATATATAATATATAAGTATTCTATCAAGTGAATGTACCATATTAACTACCTTTGATGTTAATGTGGTTTCCAATTTTTCTATAAGGCTTTGCTTTACATCTTTGTGTATAATTGTAGTTTTTAATAAACCGACTCATTTCAAAAAAGTGTAAAGTTTTTCATGAATTTCAGATTATTTCCTAACCCAGAATTTCTATTCTTTGTTCGTAATGGTCTCCTTAGGTGAGTCATTCACTCACATGTTTGGTTATTTCAGCATTGACTTCGCCTCAGCTTTATAATAATAAGTTTAATAACTCAGATGAAATGGACGAAATCTTTGGAAGACAAACTACCAAAGCTTCACTTAGAAAGAAATAGATAACAAGAATAGCCTTATATCTGTTAAACAAATTGAATTCATAATTGAAAACTTTCCAACAAAGGACACTCCAGACTCAGATGGCTTCTAATACCAAGTTATTTAAGGAAGAAATAATACCAATACTACACAAACTCTTACAGAAAATAGAAAATGAAGACACATTTCTCAATCCTTTTTATAGGCCCAACATTTCCCTGATACTGAAAGCTGACAATAACATTCTAAAACAAACAAACAAACAAACAAACAAACAAACACACCTATAGTCTAACATTCCTCATGAATATAGATTCAGCTTCAACAAAATATTAGCCAAGCAAATCCAGCAGAACATACAAAGGACAATTCATAATTGCTACATTGGGAAATAACCTAAATGTCTTTCATGGGTAAACTGTGATACATTCAGACAATGCAATACTGCTCAGCAATTAAAAGAATTGAACTACTGATACACATGACATGGATAAATTTCAAATGCATCATGATTAGTGAAAGAAAATATACTCAAAGGCTACATACTGTCTGACTGTTTACATACATTCTGGAAAAGACAAAATTATAGAAACAGGAAACGGATCATTGATTGCCAGGGTGGGGGGAATGGGTGACTGCAGAAGCATAGCGCAAGGGAATTTGAGTGTGTGTGTGATAGAATAGCTCTGTGTCTTGACTGTGGTGGTTACACAACTGTGTGTGTTTGCCAAAACTCACAGAACTCTGTACCAAAAAACATACATTTTATTATATATAAATACCCCAACTTAAAAAAAATAAAAAGACTATACTCCCACTTATGACACTGGAAAAGGCAAAAACTAAAAAGACATAAAATAGATCAATGGTTGTGGGAACTGGGGTGGAAGGAGGGGTTTGACTACAAAGGGGCATGAGGTAACATTTAGGGATCATAGAAATATGCTATTTCTGATTGTGGTGGTGGTTATAAGACTATATGCTTTTGTCAAGATTCATAGAACTATACACTTAAAATGGACAAATTTGACTGTATGTAAATTATACCACAATACACCTGACTTAAAAAAAATCTTTATACCCTGGTCGCCCATGACTTCTTGGTTCATCTATAGCAGCAGTCCTTAAAAGGACATATGTATACATTTTTTTAAGGCAATGATTTATGTCAAATTATTACCAAGTACCTGGCCTCTAGTTTTCAGTTTTCTCATCTGTAAATTGGAAGTTTGACCCCTGTAGTGTCTATTAATGGTCAAGAACATGGTTTTGAAGTTGAATGATTCTGGGTTCAAAAATCTGTCTCCATTTTTTAGCTATGTGACTTTTGGCAAGTTATTTAGCCTTGCTAGGCATCATTTAGTGTTATAATAACAGTGCGTATCTCAGAGAGATGTTGGGAGGACCCAATGAGATAGTCCATAAAGAGTTTAGTGCAATGTTAGACACAGGGCAAACATTCCATAAATGCCACCTGTGTGCTCAAGTCCTGTCTATCCTGACATATAGACAGACACCTGTTCAGGGAAATGGAAGATTCTAAGATGGGCATCTGTGATAGGCCAAATAATGGGCCCCCAAAGATGTCCACGTGCTAGTACTCAGAACCTGTCAATGTCACTCAACATGGCCAAAGGGACTTTGTACATGTGATTAAGTTAAGGATCTTGAGATGGGGAGGTTATCCTGGATTATCCGGGTGGGCTCAATGCAATCACAAGGATCCAAGAAAGACGGAGACAGAAGCGTCAAAGACAGAGATGTGATAACAGCAGCAGACATTGGAGTGATGTGGGCCGTGAGTCTAAGGATGCAGGCAGCCTCTAGAAGCAGAGTCAGGCAAAGAAACATGTTCTTCCCTCATCCCCCCAAGAGGTATAGTCCTGCCCACCCAATTTAGTCTTTGGGCCTCCAGAACTCCAAGATAGTAAATGTGTTGTTTTAAGTCAATGTGACTTAAGTTTGTAGTGATTTGTTACAACAGCAAGAGGAAACTCATACAGCATCTCAAGTGAAGGGATCCTATTTCCAGACCATAGGGACTTGGCATGCACAGGGAGGGCATGGAGCTGAACAGTTATCACTGGCCCCGACTAGAGCAATAGAGAATGCAGACCCCCAGAGATAGTGGAAGTTCTGAGTAAGGTTCTTCCCCAGTGTGATCTGATTGTATGCAGGCTGCCTCCCCTCTGGTCCGCTGACCCACCAAGTGGAAGCTGATCTTGCCTCAAGGCCAGAGGATGAGTCCTTTCACTGCCACACTATAAAGCAGCTGTCAAGGGCTGGACACTGCAGAGTCCCCCGTGAAGTGGGTGCCTGACCCTCTCCTGCCCTCTCAAGGACCATCCTGGAAACTGCCCTGTGTGTGGCCACAGACCAGTCTGGAATTGGAGGTGATTCAGATCTTGCTTTTTTTTTTTTCAGTCTTGGGTGCTTTCTTCTGAGATCCACTAGAGGGTGCTGTGTGCATGTGTATAGGAGGCTCTCAACACAAATCTGAGCATCCACCTTCTGCAGACACTCAAAGAAACAAAGACATCCCCGTACATGTGCCTACAATCAGACACATGGACACACACAGACCCACAAATCATTACACACAGTACCTACTTACACATAGATAGATATGTATATACCCACCATCACATGTATATGAAAACATACAATCATGAACATAGTCACATGGCCATAAAACACACAAAGACACACAATGCATACATCAGCATACATTTAGATCCACACAGATTCACTTGTACGCACATCTACTAACACACCATCAACCTAGACATACATATAGCCAGTTACACGTTGGCAAATGAACACAGTCACGTGTACAGAATCATAAAAACATATTGAGACTCACAGACACAAGCATGAAAACACAGACACATGAGCACCAACACATCTGAACACTAATACACAAGCACATATACGCACACCTGGCCTGGACCTTTGTTATCTTACTTATGTAGAAAATGAAGTGTCTTGAGGGATAATTAACATTGTGGTGTTTTTTAAGGAAAATAATAGAAATGTCAACTTCAGACTCCCGATGGAACTGTTTTATTCCTTAAATGTTAGTGAAAAGGCAGTTCAGATAACACACTGAGTTTTTATAGAGAAAAATAGTGACTCTGCCTCAAAAAAGCAGAAAACCCAAGCCACAGTTTCGCAAAGAATTTATTAACATGCGGTAGGGTCTGAGATACCCTAAAACAGGTATTATTTTAAAAAGGAATTTTAATAGAAAAATCAAGATAAACCAAAATATTATGTGAAGATAAATAATACATCCAAACAAGTCCTTCCTTTCTCAGAAAGGGTGATAAAGAAGCATGAAGCCTTTGCCAATAGTTATCAGATAGCCAGGCCTGGAAATTTGCCTTCAATAAGACAAAGGCATTAAAATAAAGCGGGTGGGGGGTGGGGAGAAGGAGAAAGGGGAAAAGGCCTATAAAAAGAGCTGATTTGATAACAGCATTGTGTAACTGAGAAAATTCAGCCGTCAAATGCATCCGTTCTGGCAGCCAAGCCTCTGCATGAAATAAGTGGGCATGTTATGGGTGACGGGCAGAAGATCAAGTCGGGGCGTGAGTGGCTTTGCATGGACATACACGGTGTCCGTTGCTGTGTCTCAACCCACAGAAGCCTTGTGGTCAGAAGAGAGAGGCTCAGCTTCTGGGCCAGGACACCAAGCTCTGCCCCTGCTACCTCCATGCTGTGTGACCCTGGCATGTCCTGCTCCACCTTGGGCCTCAGTCTCTCCAGGTGTACGGGGAGGAAGTCGTCTTCTCTCATCTCTAAAGTTTCTTCCTTCCCTGACAGCTTATCATTGTAAGCCCTCAACGACATCTTTCTGAGGCCCCGTTGCATTCGGTGGCCAGAATCGTTGCAAGTAGCTCTGTTTGTGCATTTAACAAAGTGCCCGTTCCAGCCCATCAGCTCGATCCCAGCGAACAATAGCTCAGGAATAGATAAAAGGCATTCATCAGGCAGCCAGGCCCAATTATCATGTCATACTGAATGAATGTATTTTAAAATCTTTTCTGACAAGAAAATGTTCCAAGTAGGTACCTTCAAATTAACTGGAAAATCCAGAAAATTTGCTATTAGGCCTTCTTTGAATACTCTTTATTCCCCCCTACTGTTCCAGAGGAATTCCTTGGCTATTATTAATTCCTTCTAAGAGTCTGACCTTGTGGCCCCCGCTGGGACCAAAACACGTTGTCTGTCTGCTCAACTCCCCGGGAGCCATTGCAGAGATGATACATACCACAGCCCTAACAGGGTATCACCTGTCCATCAATTTCAAGTGTCAGATGGGCTCTCGTGGAAATTCAGTTCAATTCAATTCCACCAACATTTACTGAGCTTTTCTGTGTCTGTGAGCCTTGTGATAAGAGCTGAATCTACCCAGCTCTTGTCCTTGAAGGGACACTCTACAAATAGGGACATGCTTATAAACAGATCAGTGGCAGCAAGAAGGTCATGTAGCTCAGTGGAAAACCAGACAGACTGTATTTTAAAGCCTGATTCAGCTACTGCCTGTGTGACCTTGAGTAGGTGACTTTACTCAATGAGCCTTGCTTTCCTCACCTCTAAAATAGGGGAAATGGCATCAAATTCTTGAGGCTGTTGTGAGAAGGATCATTTTCACAGACCATCCCTCCCTCAGACCCACGTTGTGGACAAGGCCTGGCATTTCAACATCATATCTGCCTTCCAAGTCTAAGGGGTCTTTCTTGGCCTCACTCACAACACCACGATCTTTCTGCTGCTTTATTTTCAGCTCCATGTTGCAGGTGACCCGTCTGGCTGTGGTTTTGGAGAATAGATCTCTGTAGCCTTACAAGAAATTGCATAAATACTGAGATACCTGGAACTCGTGACTCTGGTGTGCAGATCCAGACCAGCAAGAGCAAGCATCTGGGGAAGAAGAGATTGATTCAGGGAGTTCATGTCCAAACAAATATGGAACAATCTACGTTGGCTTCTTCATGTCGTGGGTTTGTGTAGGAGCACATTGCCAATTAGGGGAGATTTCTCATTGACCCGCAGAATTTCAGGGATAGAGACCGACTTAAAGGCCACCTAGTTCTTGTTTTACAAGTCAAGAAACTGAGCCCCAGAGTGGGGAAGAGATTTGACCAAAAGCACACAGTGAACCTGTGGCAGAGGTGGGCCTAGATTCCAGATGTCTTGTATCCTTCTATCTCTCCTTTTGTTTCACTTGTCACAGGTGACCACTCAGAGGACTGGGGATGGGCTCATCTGTCTGGCCTTCCTCCCCTGCTGCTGGAGCCCTTGGCCCTGAAGCCCCCGACTCTGATCTTCCTGTTGTCATTTATCGGGCGTCCAAGGCTCCTGGGTCGGTGCAGGGTGGTCATGCAGAGACTCTGCCTCCACCAGCCCTGTGGCATCCAGGACGTGGGAGGAGTTCCATTGTAATCCTTTCAGTGGAATTACTGCCAACCACTCTAAAGAAGATTTCATCAGCTGCCCTGGGGGACAGAACTCAGATCCCGCGGGATACCCGAAGCCTTCTGCTGGGTTTGCTTCACTTCCCAGTCTACAAAGCACTACCATATCCATCAACAGGTGGACTCATCCATCCTGTTTTATAGAGATGGGGAAACTTAGTTGTCTCACCTAAGGCCACCCAGTGACAGAAATGTAGAGTTAAGATTTGACTCTGGGTTGGCCCTCTGTGGAAGGAGGAGCATTGCATCAACAACAGAGAAATTGTTTGTATTTACTCTTGCAGTCACCCTGGTCATAGGGGCGATTCAGCAAAACCTCCCCTCCTTCCACACTAGTTACTTAACTGATATTGTGTGGCTGATACTCTCTCTAAATATATCCATGTTCATTTTGCTCTGACCAGGGACACGCAGAGAAAGCATTCAGACTATCCTTCCTCTAGGACTGCCTCAATCCCCAGGGAAATAGAGGATGGACCCAGGAACGTTACTACAGAGAGATCACTCCTTTCCACAGCCATATTCACCACCAGGAATAGCCAACAGAGGCAGGCTTTTCACTTGTGTTTTCCAGATCTCACAAGTTTGCATCTACCTGGTCCATCCAGAAATATAGCCATGTGGGAATGTGGAGGATATAGAAAACAGAAAGTTTAGATCTACAGCCTTCTCATCTAGAAGGAGGGTGGCAAGGTGTTGAGTGAGGTCCTCACCTCAGCAACCTCAAAGCCATGAGCTGGCCGGGGGTGGGGCTGGAACTCAAACTCACATGGCCTGGGCCCTGAGTTCCTGATCACTCTTTACGTGATCTGGGGGGAATGACAATATGAGATGAATGATTTAAGGAGAAGCTCTTTGACAGATGGAGAACAGGGCATCTTAGCCTGGGCTTTCCGGAAAGCAGAGCCCAAAGCTGCAGGAGGATTGCAGTCCCAGGGAATAGACGTGAAGGACGAGAAAGGGAGGCAGGAGGGAGGGACAGCCAGGCAGCCTCTCTGCCTGATGCCCACTGTTGGGGCAGCGCCTCCAACCTGACCCCTGATAGGCCTTGTATAGGTGGTCTCTATGCATTGCTCATTACTGGTTTTACCTGAAAGCACTTGTAAGTGTGGAAAAGAAAAACGCTCAAGAGAGCGGTACCTTTTCCTTCTCCCTCATCATTCCACCAGAAAGAAGAAAAGGCTGGTTGAAAAGAATCTAGTTTCACGGCCTAACTCACTATCAGGAAAACAGCCATGCCTTCTGTCGGGCTTGCTTTGGAGTCATATAATTCACTTAGAAATGGAAGGAAGAGGGTGCCCATGTACGAAGTTCACTGCAGGGATTCAGAGATTCACTCAAGGTGCCTGGTCACCCCTCCTAGCAAAGCAACCTGCCGGGCTCTGAGAATGTCCAGAGGAACCAGATGCTACCCTCTGCCCTCAGGGTCCTTAAACCCCAAATGGCTGTACAAAGTCATTATCATAGTCCACCATGGCAGGTGCTGGGTTCAGCATGGAATGCCTGAGTGTTTGAAGATGAGAGAGGAGGCTGGTGAGGTGCGCTGTAGTGAAGGGCCTTGACTGTGAGGGTAAGCAGATTAATGTGAACCACGAGATGGAAAACAGCAGGATTAAGAAAGATTCTGATCTTTCTATAAGATAAGTGTTGGATAGAACAAGGCAGAGATGAGAGGTAATCCACCCATCAAACAACCACTCAGTAGGTAGTGAGTCCATGTCTGATCTCCTGCCGGACTCTGCTGGCGCCCACCAAAATGGGAGACCAGAAGGAGGAAAACTGCACCCACAACTCTCAGCCAGGCTCTGGCTGCCAGCTCTGGATGTCTTCACCTCAGACATTATCTTTTGAGACGACACCTTCATAAAGCAGCCTCAGGCCCAAAGCTGCCAGATTCCTCCTTATCTCTCTTGTAAACACAGATGTTTTACTCTCTTGTCAAAGGAACACTCTTACAGTGTGCCTTGGGGAAAATAGACATTTCAACCTCTTCAGCCTCCTGAAAAAAATGCCATTGTGAGGTCTTTGGCTCAAATGCAAAATTGTGCAAATCTCTTCTTTGAAAGCAGAGGAAGACTTCCCCCTCTCTGGGCCTCAGCTCCTTCTGTGGTAAAGGGAGGAGTTGGCTCAGAAAGCCCCTTATTTATATGTTTACTAGTTTATGTTCCCACTGGACTGAAGCCCCTGAGGGTGAGGGCTGGGTCTTCACACATGCGAGAACCCCTGGCACCTGACAGTGGTGTAGGTTTCCAAGAAATGTTTGTGAAATGAATGAACAAATGAATAAGCAAATATTGAAGGGTGCCTTCTTGCTGTGCTGTCCTAGGATTTCAAGCAGTGCAACACAACTGTGAAACTGTCTGCTTTTGGCAAGCCCTCGACTCCATTAGAGCTAAAATTGGATGGCTGCTCCAGGGTTTAAGGCTCATCTCTTTGCCACAAAGTTTAAGGTTGGACATGGATTTCCCATTAGTCACCTCAAATCAGGGGACAGAGAGGGCTGGGAGTCACTCCAGAGGACACACATTTCTCAAGGACAATTGAGTCACTCAATTCACATGACAGCTGTTGTCTGGTTAAATGCCCACTTTCCATCACATTCTAAATAATTACCCGGAAGACCCTGTTCCTGGGACCCAACAAAAAATGACTGCCGAGGTCAGAGGGTAGCTTCAACTTGGCTTTTTTATGGCTGCCTCAAAAGGCAGCTGGGATGTGGGAGAGAGAGAAGTGGAAATTGAGCTAGATGAGTTTTTGTCTCTCCAGCCCCACTACTCAGTAGCTTTGTGATACAGGGGTTCCCTCAACACCACTGAGCCTCAGTTTCCTTTTCTGTAAGGTAGAAGAAATAATACCTGGGATACTGTGAGCTGTTGGCCCAGACTGCAAGATGTGTTTATGTAAGTTGGTTTCTGTCCTTCGGTTCCAGCTCTGCGTACAGCCTCTGAGCCACCACAGCTGAGCCCCTGACTCCTCACCTGTAGAATAGGTGCAATAATATCCACCTCATTGAGCTGTGGTGAGGGCTAAATTAGAAAATTTACTTGAAAAGATTTGTAAACTGAAAAGTGTGTAATGCGATGGGGCTAGTAGTCTGTCTTTAGTATTTTTTCAAACCAGATGACCATGCATTCTACCAAATGAGAAGAAGTACATTGGCCTAGGTGTTGTGCTTTGAGTCCAGCCCTGCGAGTTAGGTCACTTTTTCTTAGCAACTCAGAGGCTGGAGCATAGGGTGATAGTAGTGGGTTAAGGGTGTGATGACAGGAGCTGATGCTAGAAAAATGATGAATCTAATGATTTTAGGCTTTATCCAGTAGGCAATGGAGATCATGGAAAGCTTTTAAACAGGAGCAAGACAGGATCAAAACTGTAAACTAGAAAGAACATTCTGGTAGTCTGTGCGGAGGAGAGCTTGGGACAGGGAAACTGACGCACTTTAGTGCCTAGCTAATGAATTGAAAAATATCATGAGAGAATTTTTGCTAAGAGCAAAGCCCACGATAAGAGCATTAACCTTCACAGAAGGGGTTAAATGTCACAAGCAGGAGGTGAGAATTGGTTGAGCATAGCCTCTCTGACCCAGCCTCCCAAATGGCCCCTCTTTAGCTTGGTAACGATTTTTTTGAAGTCATTACAGGAAAAAAAAGCGGGGGAGGGGCATGAACAGATCTGTACTTTGCTATATTTGCTTGAGTGAATGTTTTTATTGAAGGGAACCAAACAAAGTTTTGCCAGCCCCAAAACTGTGCCTTTGGGGATATGGATTTTAAGTTGATTATTAAAAAACAAAAGACTCAGAAAGAACCTTTGATTCCCCCCGCCCCCGCGCCCCCACCCTTCCTGCTTAGGAGATTCAGAGGGAGGAAACCTTAGCATAATCACCTTAGCATTAGACCAGAAGACTCCAAGCTGGAGCCTGTTTACTAGATCCCCCTGTGTCTTGTTTTTGGGTTGCCTAGAAAAAATTTACCTGCCATGTGTGTTCCTTCCTCAGTTACCTGTAAATCCCCCATTCTCACTTTCGAAATCTAAGATCCCGGACCCTTCCTTTTCTCCTTTGTTAAAATGACATATTGTCCAGTGTTGTCTCATTGTCTTTGGAATTTTCACGCTTATGTGAATTCCTCATGTGCATGTATTAAAATTTGATTTTCTCCTTTAATCTGTCTCTGTTAATTTGATTATTAGCCCAGCTAGAAGAATCTAGAAAGTGGGAGGAAAAAAAATTTGTTTTTTCAGCCTCCACATTATCTAGGTCTCTATTTTCAAGGCCACGTTCTTCCATTTAAGGGGACAACCGTCAGGTAATAGAGTGGTACTGTCTGCCATAAAAATCCTGCAGCCCCTTGTATGACTGGGTCTCTCTGCAGGATGGTTTGAGTGAAGGAACAGCAAGATGATGTCCATGGAAGGCAAGACTGACCTCAGCCTCACTTTTGTCAATATATTCCCCCTGGTGTCCTCAGCTCTGGCACTATAACAACTGGAGTCAATATCTGCTCTAATGTGTTTTGGTCTCATTAACATGGACTGGATTAAGCAGCCCGCATGGGCTTTTCAATTAGGAAGTTTCTGACAGTGTTTACAAAGGGATTAGATCCCTGCTTAGCATGTAATAGGCTTTGCCTCTCCCTCCCTCCCTTCCTTCCTTCCTTCCTTCCTTCCTTCCTTCCTTCCTTCCTTCCTTCCTTCCTTCCTTCCTTCCTTCCTTCCTTCCTCCCTTTCTTTTTTTTTTCTCTCTCTTTCCCTGTGTTCCATGAACAAATGAGTTTACCCTAGTTCTCTTTGGGGGATATTTGGTCAGATGTGCTGTTATGAGTAGGCATGTGACTAGTATCATTTAACCATCCCAGGTGACGTCTAATCCAGCTGCCTATTGGAGCTTGACTTTACTTCAGCCATTTTTTGCACACCTCCAGTCCCTGGGAACTCACTACCTCAGGAGCCAGCCCTTGTCACTGATAGAAGGCCCTAATCCCAAGAAGGTTCTTCCTGGAGCTGAGCTACACCCCCAGAGAGTTCACCCTCATATCCAGGTTTGCTTTTCAGGGCCTGTCAAAGGCCGTATGCTGCTACTGCTACTGCTACTGCTATTCTAGGATGACCTTTTGTGACCAAGAGGCAGAAATTTCATGCTGCAGGGTAGTCTCCCTTTGTGCGAACACCCCCCTTCTCTCAAGGGTTCCTCATTTGCACAGAGGCAGGGCTCGCCTCTCACAGGCACAGGTGTATATAGTTTCAATCACACTGTAAGTAGCCTTTTGTTCTCATTTTTAAATTAAAAATACACCATAAACATTATTCCACATGGTATGCCCACTCTTCAAAACATAGCTATCCTTTAAAGCATTTCAGAGTATTCCACGTGGAAGCATCATGGCTTGCTTCACCACATAGCCCACTTTTTAACATTTTTTCACAGCATCTTTGTTCATTTGGCTTTTTACATCTATTGAATAATCTCCTCAAGAGAAATAGACATTAATGAAATTCCTGGATCATTTGTCTTGATTTGACTTCTGGTACACACTGTTAGATGGCATTATGAGAAGTCCATGCCAGTACAGGTTGCCACGTCAACAGCTGAGGGGTTCGCTTTCATGAAAACTTCACCTGGATCAGCTATTTTCTTTCTCATATTTTTTACTAGTATATGGAAATAAAGCCATCTTGAGGTTGTTTTAATTTAATGTCTTTCCCGAAAGATCAAAGAAGAAAAGAAAAAGGGGGAAAAGATGTCTTTTCTCAGGTTTGATCGCTATTTGTCTTTCTCTGGTGGCATGGTCTATTTGTACCCTTTGTCATTTCCATATTGGAGTATTGATGTTTTTCTTACAAATTCCAGTGAGCTCTTAGATTGTAAAGACATTAACCCTGAGTCTGTTCTCGGTCAGATATTTCCTACAGCACTTTCACTTTTATTTTACTCAGGTTGTTCTTGTTTTCTGCCCAAAGGGACTCTGTCGGGGCCCAGGGGACAACCCTGGGCACTGACTGCTCAACCTGCACAACTAGCACCTTTGAGGTCCAAAAACATGATAAAATATTAATAAAAGCTCTGTACTAGGTGCTCTGAGTGTATCTTGTCTAGTCCTCCAAGCAACCATGGCAGAAATCGTGCCTATTTTACCAATGAGAAATGGGCTCAGACAGGTCACATGGCTCATTCCAGGTCATGCAGCGTGCATCTAGGAGATGGTAAAGGCAGGCATTGTCTGTGGGTCACCTTGCCCTTTTCCACAATACTGGAAGCCTGTACAGAAGTAAGAAAACATCTGCTGCCAACATCTCCAGGTTTGTGACTTCCAACTCCCCTGGCAGAGGAGAGAATTACCATATTTGGGGGCAATTTACATCAAATTACCATGCACCAGCCAACAGCTGCCGCCTGGAGCCTGGAGCGGGAGGCTGGCTGCACAGAGATGATCACATTCATACACATGATAATGAAAACCCACGCTCGGGCCTCCACATTCTCCCATAAATATGGTCATTATGATCTTGTTGGCATTGCTTGTTGAATTCCATCTTGCAGATTGTTTCCCAGTTGCCTGGGGGAGATGACCTAGGCTTTTCTCATTCTCCTTTTCTCTAACATGTGACAGTGCTCAGGCTCACCCACTCTCCTCAGACTGTCCTCTGCCACAGAACTAAGGGTTCTCAGGATAACTTCGACCCAGTCCTACAAACATTTCTCAGCTGCCTCCTGTGTGCATGGCGTGGGAGAGCTGGCAGGACACTCGGGGCAGGCCCTCTCCTTCATTATACAGTGCTGACAAAGAAGATAAGAAACAGGAGTAGGGGTTAAAGCCCAAGATAAGAAAGGACCCTTCATATCCCATGCACTGGATCCTGGAGGGGTGGCACACGGACCTGTCGGTGCACCTAGGTGGGAACAAGCAGGCTGCGGGGCTCAGAGTCCTGGCACACTCCATTGCTAGTAGTTAGGGCTTTTCCCGACTGTAAATAATAGAAGTCCTCTTTGGCTAGCTGAAGGGTAGGGGGTGAGGAGAGAGGGGATTTTGTACAAGAACACAAGGAACTTCATGAATCCAAGGGCTAGATCAGGCCATATCCCAGAAGGATTAGAAATAGGAAGTGGAAAGCTAATAGGAATCCAGGGTACTCTCTTGTCTGCTTCTTTCTGCAAAGGCTCTGACCATCTCTGCCTGCAAATGCGTGTCCCCTGCTCCTTGCTCTATGTGGCGAAACGTGACACCCAAGGTACACTGTTTATATGTTACAGGTCCAGCCAGGCAAAGGGTGGCTCTCTCTGCTGTTCCAATTCTAAATTGTCCCAAAGAACCCAGGAATGGCTCTAACTCTGGGCAGGCCTGGGAGACTCCAGGTAAAGGACACTGGAAAGATAACAAAATTGGCTTCTGCCATACCTTCAGTCTAGCACTTTTTACTGTATGAACATTTTATTGAGATAATTGTAGATTCACATACAGTCGTAAGAAATAATACAGAGAGAGTTCTTATGCACTTTGCCCGGTTTGCAAAACTATAGTATATAATCACGACCAGGATATTAGCATTAATACAATTGACTGATTTTATTCAGACTTCACCAGTTTTTCCTTGTACTCAATTGTGTGACTGCGTGTATGTGTGCATTTTAAGTTCTATACAATTTTATTTCATGTATCCAACACCACAAGGATTCCTTGTGTTGCCCCTTGTTATAGGCTAAATAATGCCACTGCCCCTCTTCCCAAAAGCTGTCCACAGTCTAATCTCTGGACCCTGTGAATGTTACCTTCTACAGCAAAAGGGACTTTGCAGATATGATCAAAGATCTTGAGATGGGAAGATTATCCTGGGTTGTTTAGGTGGGCCTTTGTCTTGATCTTGTAAGAGTTCTTGTAAGAGAGAAGCAAGAAGGTCAAAGAAAGAAGTAGAAAATGTGATGATGGATACAAAATGTCGGAGTGATGCAAGGAAGAAGTCACGTGTCAAAACATGTAGGCGGTCTCCAGAAGCTAGAAAAGGCAAGGAGACAGATTGTCCCCTAGAACCTCCAGAAAGAACATAGCCTTGTCAGCATCTTCACTTTAGCCAGTGAAGCTGAGTTCGGATTTCTGATCTCCAGAACTGTGAGAATAAATTTGTATTGCTTTAAGCCACTAAATTTGTGGTTATCTGTGACAGCAGCTTTAGGAAACTAATATATCTTTTAATAACTTGATGGTGTCCTCAAGGCTGCAGAAGCCAAGGGGTGGCTATACTTGCCCAGGAAGAGTAGGAGGCAGGGAGAGGAGAAAGCAGGTAGAGGGTAGGTGAAGAAAGAAGATCCTGGGAAGAAGACAGAGAAGGACTGATTGCAAATAGGGGTCATCACAAGGAAAGACCTGTGGGGCGGGTGCCACGACCGCTGTGACATTGAATAAAGAGGACGTCGCAGCACTCCTGAGCACAGCCACCTTATTAGGAACACATCTGGAGTCCCTGGTCCCATCAGAGCACTTCTCAGAGAGCATGGTCAGCATCTATGAGGCAGGTACTGTTCCCTCTATTTTAGGTGAGGAAACTGAGTGGTGAAGGGACCTACCTGTTCAAGGATAGGGCAGGGGTGAGATTGGACTAGGCTGTCAGTTTGGCTGTGTGGATTGTGTTAAACATTTCCGAGTCAGGGAGGCTGAGCATGGATTGAATGGATTGGCTCAGACAAATGGAGGGACTGGGCGCCCAGGGGAGGAGGGCATTGGTTCTGAGCCTCATGCTGGTTGGCAGCATCCCCAGTAAGGAAAGCTCTAGGAAAAGAGGCAGGACCAGGCAAAGTGGGGGAAATTCAGGGAGCTTAGAAGGAGCCAGCCTAGAGGGGAGCAGACAGCAGGAGCAGGAATCAGAACTACGGAACTGAAGGGTCTCCTCCGTGCTCCGGGACAAGCACTTGAACCAAAGGGCTCCTTTTAGGCTCCTCCCTTTTATCCGGTCTTCCCTTGAAGGAGGGGAGCTGGTTCCTCCAGAGGCTGATGCCCCCTCTTTCTTTTGTCCCTACCCCCAATCCCTTGCCTGGTGAGGAGTGCCCGGGGATTCTGAACAAAGACATCGGTAACTAGAAGAAGAGCGGATGGATCTTAAACCATTCCTCCGCAGCTGCCAAGTCCTCCTCCTCCGTCCACACACCCCTGGGCTCCCGCAAACACTCTTTGGCTCTGACGCAGCCCTGGGCCTTCTGGTGAGAACCCCTCCCGGAAACGCAGCCTTCTGGGCCGCTTTATTCCCGGACTGAGCTGTCAGGAGCCTCCAAGAGCTTTCAAGACAGCTCCCCTCCCCTAAGAAAGGCCTTTGTCTTTGTCTCTACGGAGTAGGCATGGGGGCCCGGGGTGGGGGGATGTTGGAAAAGAGGGGAAGAAGGCTGGTCTGTGCCCCAAGGGAGCTGAGGATTGGGGGCAAGGGATGGCTAGACAAGGATGCCTTTTATACATTTAATACAAAACCTTTGGGAGTTCAGAGGACTGAGAGCTCACTGGGATATCCTGGAAGGATGGTAGGGTAAGATAAGCAGAGATGAGGAAGGAAAGCTTTTTAAACAGAGGTAGGTAAGCACCAGGAGTACTGGCCAACAAGAGGTGGTCTGAAGTGAGTAGCCCTCAAGAGTGGATGGGGATGATGGGGAAATGGGAGAGGAGGCCAGAGAAGACCCCAGGGCCAGCCAGACTGTGGAGCTCTGGACTGGGGGAGGAGCTTACATGAGCACCATTTCTCAGGCAGTGGGGAGCCGCTGAAAGTTTTTGAGCAAGGGGGTGACTTGATAAGTCATTTAAGTGGAGAATAGATGGGTAGGGGGGTGAGGTGGAGGCTGGGAGAGCAACCGGCTGGGAGCCCTTGGTGGCTTGGACGGGCAGTGGCCACTGGGGTGGAGAAACTGGGGCACATGCAAAAAGTGTTTTCAACAGAAGGCAGAATTTAGGGAACAGGGGCTGATTGGAGAAATGTTGAGGAAGAAGAAGCTATCAGGGATGTCTCCTGGGGCACGCAAGAGGCTCTTGGAGGGACAGCTGAGTCAAGTAGAGAGTGGGAGAGGGTGGGGCAGCATCTTCTGAGCACAAACGTCTGTGTCCCTCTGGACATCTGTGGCTTCACATATGGGGGCTGGGAAGGTGGCTTTGCTCTGGGCAAGACTTTGTTGCCTTCTGCTCTCACACGTCCTCTCTCAAACACGTGTGAGAGGCTTAGAGCAGGTGCATGGATGGAGCATGTGGTTTGTGACAGGGCTGGGGTGCTGTACCCAAGCAGAGCTGACTTAGGAGAGGTGTCTCAGGGACGAGAGAAGAAGGGGGGTGCCCAGCTACTGGCCACACATGAAAGAGAGAGAGAGCACTATTTTCCTTTCCACTCAAAGGTGATTCTGACTTTGACCTTTTCCAGAATTCCAGTGTTGACTGAGTACCTCCTGTGTGCCAGGTAATGGTGGGTTCTAGCCCCAGCCCCAACCCTTAAGGAAGTCCCAGTCTAATAGGGGAGGATGGCATGGATGTAATGGACCCCAATATAAAGGCTCACAGAGCTCAGTGCAGTGAGAGAGGGCCGAGAGTGACAGGTCTGGGAAGGAGTCCTCAAGGAGGTTTCCTCTCTGGGACATGGGGAAAGGGGCAGTTCCTGGAAAGGAAATAACCTGAGCAAAGGCATGGAGGTTGGAGTCTATTCACGTAGACTGGAGCCTAGAAGGATTTGAGAAGAAAGACAGGAGGTGGAAGGACAGTGAAAGCAGTTTTAGAAAGGTAGGTTCAAGCAGATGTTGGTGACCTGGGTTCTGGCTTCGGGTGGGAGGCTACAGTGTGGGCTGCCAGAAGGGACGATGGTAGGCCGAAGGGAAGGATGATGGAAGAGTTTCATAAAGGCAGAGGCTCTGATGGTGGCTGGGCCTGAGAGGTCACTGGGTCCTGGCTGCCTGCCTCTCCAGGACCTCTCAGTTTACATTACTGTCTGGGTCCTGACTCCTTTATATTACATTTCCAGATCACCCACTCATAAATTCTCATCCTGCCTGCGGCTGGGAGCCCTTGAACAAGAGCAGCTTTGATTTAAAGACAGGAATAGCAGTAAAGGGGGAGCAAAACTATCTAGAGAAGAACACAGGCTTCCCTGGGGGCAACAATGTAATTAAAGTGGGGCCGGCTCTTTTCCTGGGATGGAGAAGTCTGGCCCAGGCTCTGCGTGGCCCTGAAAACCTTCTTAGAGCTCAGATGCGGGAAGATCACCACTTGCTACTTCCGTTCACAGGCCAGCACATTCCCAGGTCCAGGAGGAAAGCCAAACTCGGAGCTGCATTCCCTGGCTCCATTCTAGACCCTCGCTGTGATAAGCAGATCTTTAAACTGGCCACTAATAATCCCCATAATGACCTTGTATAATTCCCATCCCAGGAGTGGGAGTCTGAAGTGGACCTAATGACTTATCTGTGATAGATAGAATGTAGCAAACATGTGAGATGGCAATTCTTTGATTAGGTTACAAGACTGTGACCTCCTTCTTACTGGCAGATTCTATTGCCTTCTTGGCTTGTACACTTTGATAAAGTAAGCTACCATGTTGGAGAGGCCCCCATGACAAGGAACAGAGAGCGGTCTCTGATCCACAGCTGATAAGGAAGGTGGGTCTTCAGTCCAACAAAACACAAAGAATTGAATCCTGCCAGCAAACATGTGAATAAACTTGGAAGCAGAGCCTTTCCCAAATGAGCCATCAGATGAGACCACAGCCCCTGGGCTGACACCTGGATTACAACCTCATGAAAAACCATGAGGCAGAAGATAGAGCTAATTGTGCCTGGATCCCCAACCCACAGAAATTGTGAGATAATAAATGTGTCCTGTTTTAAGCTGCCAAGTTTTGGAGTTACTTGTTACACAGCAATAAATAATTCATACGCCCCCTGATTTGAGCCAATCAATTCCTTGTTCTAAATTTCAATGTTTCTCTTTGAATAAACGGAACAATAATACTCAGCACAGGTGTTGTTGTGAAGATCAGAGACAATGGCAGACAGCAAAGAGCTCTGTAAACTGAAAAATGTTATATATGTGGGATGCATTTTTGTGAATATGATTATCTCAGTGAGGAGTTAGGAGAATATGGTCTTGCCTCAGCTTCTCAACTTATAGGACAGGTGACCTTGTTTAAGTCAGTTAATCTCTGTGTCCTCAGTTTCATCATCTAAAATGGGGTCATTGGAAGGAATAAAAGAAAATGCACATAGTAGGCACTCCAAAAACTTGTGGTTATTGTATTGTTAATATTGTTGTTAATATGTTAATATAATATGTTGATGATATGTTGTTGTTATTATCATCTTTGTGATTCTGGATGGGATGGATAAGATGGGCACTGTGAACACTGGCTCAGCCAGCCTCGCTCAGAAAGGCCAGCACCTGGCATCTCCAAGAGCTTCAGACTACCAGTCTGATCTCATCCGATGGCTGAGTGTGCCTCTCTAGGGGGACTGAAGGCAGCGGGCAGAGTGAGCCTGCCCTGGGAATCATCCTCAGCAAGGGCTAGTTAAGCCTGCATTACTACAGAGACAGTTGGCAGAGAAGCATCTGAGATACAGGATGCAGAAGTAGAGCCTGGGCCCAAGGCCCATTCTGAAGTGGACTAGACCCTGTTTAGTCTGAGTTTCTGAGACCAATCCCAGAGAATTCTGAGGATACCCTTGAAGTCCTTGATGGGAAACTGAGGTCTTCTGAGCAGTAATCATGAAGTAGTAGAACTGGTCCTAGCAGCAAGCATTCTGTCCTGAGGATGTGGAGTGCTACTGGGAAATAAAGGAGAAGAGGGAGGCAGAAAGGGCAGCATGGGGACAATGTGCCTGTGGTTAATCAACACCTTTTCTCATCTCTCTTGGACGTTGAGTTCTGACTGGGTGGCTTCTGTCCTTCTTGTGGCCTGCAGGTGATACACTCTCTATACCCCCCTTGACCAGAGTCAGCAAGGCAGAGTGGATCGATCAACCCAGAGAGACACATGACTTACTTGCTCAGGGCCACAAAGCCAGTTGGTGGAGGAGTAGGGAGCAGGAGGTGAATCTGCCTGACTCAAAGCCTGTGAAAAAAAAAATCAGTCTGCAGAAGCTGAAGTTCTAAGGCTGGATTCATTCTTGTTCCTTGAAGAGAGAGGACAAAATTGCAGAGTTTAGCATATTTTAATCCTGAAGCGTTTGGTCCAAAGAATGACCTTCCTGTAATGTCAGAGCCTGAGTGTATTCTGTCTTGCATAATGGCAGTCAAGGACAGATCCTCTGAAGGGAGAGAGATTCCAAGAGAGAGACCTAATTGGGATGGGTGAGAGGTGTCAGAGAAGGCTTCTCTCAAAAGGGATGAGATCTAAAGCAAGAATCAGCTGGCAGGGAGGGGGGAGGGGTGAAAAAAGAGAGTCTCGGGAGGAAGAAATAGCATGTGCAAAGGCCTTGAGGCAGGAAGGCACATAGTATGTGCAGGTGATGGAAAGGAGGCCAGTTTTTTTGGAAGTCAGTGAACAAGAGGATGGAAGCTTCAGGCCAGAGTGTACAGGACCTTGAAAGCCTTGATAAGAAGTTTGGATTTTATTCTAATTGATTCAATTCTTATTATAAACAGTCAAGACCTTGGGGTATGTGAGGTGGGGAGAGTGGTAGTAAGGGTAACGTCGAAGATGATGCTGTGTCCTAAGACTGGATGACCAGTGGGTCTGGGAGGCGAATGAAGAGATGAATAGATGAGGGAAACTTGTTAGCCAGCGCAAAATGCTTTTGAACAGGGCAGCGTTTCCCTAGGCAGAGTGGTGCTGGGGAGCTTGCTCCAGATTTTAAAGGGTTGGGACAGTCAGAAAACATGGCACTCATTCATGAGCTCTCCAAGATCCTATAGACAATTACTCTGTGATAATTTGTTAAAGGGAAACAGGAAACTACCACAGTCCCCTTTTGCCCCAAGAGCAACCCCAAGATCTGTGGACACCACCTGTGTAAAAAGGCAGCTTGTTCTCAAGTAAATAAAGTCACCTTCCCCAAACCAAGGATTCTGTGGAAAGAGCACTGGAAACCTGGGCTTAGTTACCATGACTTTGCCAACTAGGTATGAGGACATGGGCAGGTCCCTTCCTTTCTCTGGCCTCCGTCTGGAATGGGCTAATTACTGTACCTTTGTGTCACCTTGTAGGGGGACAGCTCTCTGCGAACCATAAGGTGGTGCACTTGGGTAAAGGATATTCCTTGTGGTGCAAAGATGAGAGGCAAGGAAAGGAGTTTGCAGTCCTAGAAAACCAGACATTTAAACGAGGAGAGAAAAGACATGTGCACAAATAAAGATAACAAAATAGAAAAGCAACAAGGAAATGTAACTGGAAGGCACCAAAGCTGAGCCTGGAGTCTGGACAGCACTGAGTCCAGCAAGTTGCTTGGCTGGACCCAAGCCTGGGGCCATGTGGGGGAAGGATGGACACGAGGCTGGAGAAACAGGCTTGAGCCTGGCCTTGCAGGGCATCAAATGCCAGGCAGAGCAGTCCAGGTTTTATTGTGAAGACAGACCTCGGAGAACCCTAGTGGGGATCCAGTACCTTACTGGAAGGCCACACAGGGCTGGGGCACAGGACCATGTAAGAAATAGGTACAAGAATCTTGGCTCTCGGGGAGGTGAGGTTCCTTGGACACGTGTGCATGCCCAGTTTGCTCTTCCTTGCTCATGCCTCTGCCCTCACCAGCTGAGAAACCTTGACAAATCACTTACCCGCTAAGATCTCAGTTTTCTCTTCTATAAAATGGGGATGGTAATGCTAACCCCATTAAAGTGTCATTGTATCACACAAGAAAACACATAAAACGCTCCATGTAAACTCCCTATATGCTACCCAAACCACCAGGCTCCCTTCTCACTATCCAGGGATGTCCACCCCATTCAAGTGGACACTTGGCACTCTTTCTTTACACCTCACAAAAGGAACTTCTCTTTTCTGTTTTCTGAGTAGCTTTTCCCAGCAAGGGGTTCTGATATCTACATGAAGCGGCCCTACATTCTTCAAAAGACGTGTTTGGAAACAAGAAATTGCTAGAGATGATTCAGTCTTTGGCCTCAGATTGTGTCTGGACATAAGCAGGCCCATCTGCAGAGCCGGCACTGCCAAATTCTGTCACTCTTGCTCCATATGGTCTGTGCTCCCCCCGTCTTTCCTCCCAGAAGCAGCAGTCTGTGCCCGTCTCTCACTCCACATTGGTTGCTACGCAGAAAATTCAGCTAGGGGTGTCTTGGCTCCGGTGGGTGAGGCATATCTGCTCCTCTCCTGCCTTGCCTGGGAGAGCTACAGAGCAGAAAACAAGGGTGGGTGCTGGGCTCCTTTGGGCTTTCTTACTTCATGTTTACATAGAGCCACTGTGTGAAGTCCTAGAACTGAGAGGGGCA
>CM053509.1:137065240-137171427 GCA_028627145.1 Eidolon dupreanum | reverse complement strand
CCCCCCCACAACACCACTGAAACATTATAATCTATCACCTGGATGGGTAGGCACCAGACTTTTCTGTCTGAGGACAGGAAGGTCATCAGGATTTGAGCATCCCCTTGAGTCCCTCCTGACCCTGGGTTGCAGCCCTGGTTTGTTGGTGCTGATGAAAACAGAAAGTGGAAAGGCATGCGCGACCTGCTCTGTGCAGTAGCCCAGACAGAGGACGCAGTGCATCCACATCTCAGGGTACTCACCGAGCCAGCTGATCCTTATTTATTACAGCTGGACCCACTGCCCCCAGTGTCATATAGCCATTGGGTGGGTTGGTGACATGAATGGTTCTACACTCCAGAGATGACACTTGATAATCTCCTCTGGCTACTGTGTGAATTAGAGGTGAATTAGGTGATCCCTGTGTTTTTGATGACCTACCAGAGCTAAGCAACCAAGGTAGTGCTTGCCTTCACCCCACTGGTCACTGGGGTACCTCATGATAATATCTCTGGGCATTATGTGATTTAGGAACAAGAACAGAACTCCTCAGTCTGGTGATGGACTGGTGCACACTAGAGAAGTTTCAGTTGGGGGGGAAAGAGGACCCTAGACACTCCTGTACATGATTATTTCTTTAATTATTTATCTGTTTTTGTCATGGAACAGACCACCCCTAAAACTTAGTGGCTTAAAATTTACTAGCTTAAAACATTTGTAATTTATTATTGCTTACAATCTGTGCATTGGCAATCTAAAGCATTCTTCTGCAACACTTTTAATATCTAAAAATAAAATATCTTTCCAAAAATGTTTTTAATCACGCATTTGTGTGTCTGCAATCATCTGACAGCTTAACTGGGGCTGGAGGGTCCAAGATGACCTCACTCACATGCCTGGCAGGTTGTGCTGGCTGCAGGCTGGGTGACTTGTTTGTCTTCCACATGGATTCCCAAACTCCAGTAGGCTAAACTGAGCTTCTTAACAACATGGTGGCCTTAGGCTTCCAAGGGTTAAAGTGTGAGCTACAAGGCCTAGGCTTAGAAGTCACAGGATGCCCCTTCTGCTGCATTCTGTTGGCGGAAGCAAATCACAAGGTCAGCCTCCATTCAAGAGGTGGAGAAACAAACTCCATCTCTTTCTTGATAGGAGGAGTGTCAAGGTCACATTGTAGAGGGACATGGACACAAAGAGGCATGATTTATTGGGGGCCGTTTTTAGTAATCTATCACACTCTCCTTTGAGAATTTCTATTACCTCTAGAGGTATAATAGACCTCTTAGATCTTCCTTCTACAATTCTTTTTATTAAAGCTTAATCTGTCTTTATTTGTGTTCTCTGGGTTCTAGGAGAATGTATCAAATACATATTATATACAATTTGCTCATTTGATTTTCCACAGTGTCCAATTTGACTTTCATCGACTCTCTTACCTTTTTATTCTTTTATTTAATTATGCTTTTCATTTGAAAATAAGCTTGTGTTATTTCAGACCAATTCTTTTTATAAGTGCAATGTCCTTCTGAATGTAACTGAAAACACGAATTAGAATTTTATCAAAGTTTCCTCCTCTTTCTTGCAATAAATCTAATTCGAGAGTTGTTCTCTCTTAATTCTTCAGATACAGTCTCTCTCTCTCTTTTTTTTATTTTGAACTATTGAATCTCTTTTCATATCTAATGATTTTTCTCTATTTGCTCATCCTAACAGATGGGGAAGTAAGATTTGTTCAGAATTGGGAGCAGAGATAGGTTTGATCAAAGATTGTGTGAATATTTAGTTAAATCTTTAAGTTCCAGATAAGGTAAGAAGAAAAAAATTAAATTTGTTGTGTTTTTACCTCTCGAGGATAGGGTTTCCATGGGGTTTGAGAGAAAACCGCCAAAAGGAGCCACATGGCAACAAATCTTTCCTGATTTGTTATAGCAACCTGAAGCACATCTGCCCTCATTAGAAGCTAAGTTACAGGGCAGCCTCCCTTTGTTTGTTGAGTCCGCTGGGCCAGTTGTTGGCTGAGAGTGCCACAGCCAACCATTCAAAGTCCAGGCACCAGTTTGACCTCCAGAGGCGCGAACAGGATTGAGATTTCTACTCCTCTTCTTCCCTATAGCTTTGTCTCACCTTGAGAGCTTATCATTTTGTTTTAGGGAGTCAGTGAGACGCTTTAGGGCCCTCATTCTTCAGATAAGGTTTTATTTTCATAAAGGCATTCCCGCCCCAGGTAGCCCTCCTTCATTGCACTACATCTCACATAAATGTCTCAAACTTTTGGCAAGTGCCAGGTTCTATTGATATTCATTTCTCATACAGATTGTTTTCTATTTTACATTCCCTTGGTCAATGAAATAGGGATTTAGAGGATGAGGGAAGGAAGGAGTAGGAGTTCAACCATAAGCTCAGGTGATCCTATTATTCCACTTGGAGACAGAAAATCAGAGCTAGATCTCAGATGAAGTAAAGAGTTAGAACTATAAGTCTCCCTCTCCCACTTGAAAGGACCAAAGGCCTAATGAAAAGTGGACAAGAAAAAAATCCACTATCTTGTTTTTCTTGGACTTGTGCTCTTAATTCCCACAGAGAAAGTCCATAGATGAGCTTGTAGTACAAATTCCAAAAGAGAGAGAGAAAGAGCGAAAGACAGAGACAGAGACAGAGAGACAAAGAGAGACAGAGAATCCTCACCAAGTAAGAGTCAGGCAGCACAACAAGCAAAATTAGAGCAGCAAGTACTTCAGAAAACTGAAAATCTAATCAAGATCATAAAATAAATACTTTATAATAAAAATATTTTTATAACACTGAAGACAAATAAAACAATAGCAGATTTTAAAAATAAGCAAGTAGAACTTTTAGACATTAAATTATAATCATTGCAAATTTAAAACACAGTGGGTGAGCTATTAGACACAATGAAGAGAATTAGTGAAAAGGAAGCTGGGACTGAGGCTACCACCCTGAATGCAACACTGTGAATGACAGATGCTGAAACTGTGAAATAGAAGTTAAGAGAATAAAATGAGTGGCTCCAATATACATTTACTAGGTACTTAATAAGGTTAGAACTGAGAGGAATTGGGAGAGGCACTATTAGAAGAATGGCTGAGAATATTTGAAAATTAACGAAAGACGTGAAATCTCAAAGTAATGACTGAGAATATTCCAGAATTGATAAAAGCAAGAATTTACAAGTACCAGACGAAAATTTTTTAAATCTTAAATCTATCAGAGTAAAACTACACACCAAAGACAAAGAGAAGATCTTTAAATTTAGAGACTTCTTGAAAATGACAATTGCAGGACAATAGACTTCTTAGCAGCAATAATAAAATTCACAAGACAATGATAAATATTTATCACCCTAGAATTCTGTAATTCACTCCTCCACTCAAAAAAATAAATAAAAATAAAAATAATTAGACTTTAAGAGTGGTTTAAATAAAATCATTTTCAGACAAATGCTGAGTGTTTACCACCAATAGATCCTTTCTAAAAGAAATATGCTAGGATATTCTTTAGGAAAAAGAGATTCAAGCTCAGAAAGGAGGAACAGAATATAAAAAGCTATGTGGAGGAAAGAAATGATAAACTGGTTAAATCTAAATATGTGTTGAATATATAAAATACTACTAATAATCCGAAAGATATAAAAATGAGGTGTGACCTAAAATATTGGACAATAATAAGGTAGGAGACGCATGATAAAATCCAGGGTATGTTAAGGTTCTTGAATTTTGGGGGAAGAAGGTCTAGAGAATAATTAACTTAATACTTTCTAATACACATATTACAAATCAAAGGTAACCAATAAAAATAGGGACAGTATATATCATCTCTTAACGAGTGGAGGGGAAACATGCAATAAAAGATTCGATCACACTGACAGAAGGTAAAAAAAAGAAAGCATAGTAAATATAAAGCATTCAATAAAATGATAGAAATAAATCCAAGAAAACTGATAGTAACAACATTTGTAAATAGACCAAAGTCTCTGATGAAAGAATAGAAATTCTCAGTTCAAAATTCTTATCAAAAGCCCTATACAATGTATTCTAGGCAAATATTGACCAAAATAAAGATGATATAGATATTTGGCCAAAATAGACATTTGTGTCAAAAGTTTATTAGGGATAAAGATGGTTATTACATAATGATAAAAGGAACAATTGATAAAAATATATAAAGTCTCAAATTATATAAAAACTCAAAGGCAGGGGCAAGTTTGGTGAATTGAATGGACAGAAAGATGGCTAAACGGTTCCATCCAGGGGCATCTTCTCTCACTCTATACCTTCTCTCAATGTCATCTCTCCGCTATTTTGACTTCCATAATCACTTACAAGAAAGGACTTCTAAGAGCTTTTCCCCAAACTTCAGGATGTCTGCTGACCATTTCCATCAGGGTCCCCAGGCACCTCACACCCAACATGCCCCAAAACACATCCCTCATCCCTACTTTCTCTATAAATATACTCTTCTTCCTGTGGTCCTGTCTTTGTGAGCCTGTCATCATCAACATATCACCCAAACCAGAAAATGTCCACAGGTCTTTGCATGGCAAATAAACACAGCAAGCCAGATGTTGTTTGGGAAGAGGCTTGGAGATTAGGAGTCAGCAAGAAGAGTTAGAGTATATTCTTTTACATTTTTGTAATTAAATTTTCTAATTATAAGAAATCCAAACAAAAAGAAGTATGTATAACAAGTTTTAAAAGTCATTCAAGATCCCAGTTCCTCAAAGGTAATCACTGTAATAGTATATGTCATTTCTGAACATCTAAAGGCATATACAGCTATCGGTATATGTATATTTTTATTTTAGATTTTTGCACAATTGTGAACATATTATATATACTGTCCCGTTTCTAGCTTTTATAGCTTAATATATTCTGATGTCTTTTCATATCAGTTCTTTTTTAACATGTGCATAATATTTCATTTTACGACTATATCTTAATTCATTTAACAAATTTCCTAATGGACATATAAAATGTTTCACATTTCCCATTCGTAGAAGCAGCTGCAGTGAACCACTTTGGATGTGTATCTTTGTGCATTTGAGTGAGAAAATTTACAGAATAAATTGCTAGAAGTTTAATGTCTGGGTCAATGGATAGTTACATTTTAATCTTTGATAAATGCTGCCAGATTGCCTTTGAAAATGTTCTCTCAATTTAACCCCCTCCCAAGTGGGTATATATTTCCCTACCATCTCACTAGTATTAAGCATTATCAATCTTTAAAAGTGTTTTGCTAATCCGATAGATGAAAACATATTTTTGTTGTTTTAATCTGTATTTCTTTGTTACTTTGAGCAGAGTGTTTCTCTATTTCTTTTTAATTGAATTTCTAGTTCAAGTTTTATGTACATTTACTATTGGCTTTTTTTTTTTATTATTGAGTTGTAGAAAGTTTTTTTTTTTTTACATTAACACCATTAACCATTAGAATGTAGTAAATGTTGAAAATGTTTTTTTCCTCAGTTTGTCATTTGTAGTTTTATTTATGATGTATTTTGCCTCATAGGAATTTTAAATATTTATGTAGTTAAACCTTTTCTTGCATGATTTCTGGCCTAATTTGTATTTCATCACAGTTGTTCTTAATGACCTGTTAATGATTTTACTCTCCAGTTAAACATGACTTCCTTGAGGGCAGAGGCTGCCTCTGACGCAAGTCTGCAGATCCCCACGCCAGAAATCACTCACCTCCCCAACCTTGGCTCTGATAAGTGCTCAATAAACAAAAATATTTCCAAAATTTTATTGAATTGACAGAGTTCAGTGTGCTATGAAATTAGCAAGCACAGGAAATTTAATTTCAAGACCGAGGACGAAGGAAAAGCTCTAAGGTAAGTTGGCCTACAAACCAAAATGCACAGTGAGTTAGAAAGTGTCATTTCAACCAATAGGTGGAATAAAGATCAAGGGTAATTCAGCTGGTACTAGAAAATTATTAAAAAGATCACAAGAAATATGTTCTATATTTGTTTCATTTTAAAAGCTGTCTTGTACTGAATTATCTGCTTTCAGAATCAGAGTTTAATATGGAAGAGTCATAGTTTAATATAAAAATAGTCACGGTTTAATATAAAAAGTCAGAATTTAATATAAAAATAACAAAGTGGGGAGTTCAGATGATAATCTGGATGTCATGTAAACCACACGCTCGATGGACCACTTTAACCACGTTAGCTACCTGTGTCTGCCTCTCGCAGGTGGTGAGCTACACACGCTGCAGGACACCTGGGGAGAGAAGAGCGGCAGAGCCTTCAGTGCAAGAACTGCACGCTCAAGCTAGGAAATGCTCTCGTTGTTTACATTCTTACTGCAGCTACATCAAAACTTGGGAAAGCTCTGTGACTTTGGGGAAATCCCTTGGCCTCAGTTTGGCTACTTTAAAAACAAAGGGGTCACTGGGTGATCTTGGCAGCAGCCACTTCCAAAACAAATGGAGGTCGAGGAGTCTATGAGAATCTTCCTGTGTGGTTTCCAGGGTCCTGCCTTCATGGGATTCTCTTGAGATTCAGTCGGAGGTATGAAGGCAAGCCCGTCACAGCTGTTACCAGCTGTTCTGTGAGGCTGCTCTGGGAGCCCCCAAGAGTGACAACACCGATGTCTGTATGAGTTAAATTAAATTCCAGGATCTGGTGTGAAGCTGAAATGGGCCTTGATGTTTTTATCGGCTGCTGGGTTCCTGCACGGTTTATCGCTTCAGCTGAGATATCAGGAGGGAAGGGGAATGGAATGGAAGGGGCCCGTCTTCCCTCTTTTATTTATGTAGGGTCCATAATCGTTTTATTATATAAATTATACCCTGGTCATTTCCTAAAAAGACTCAAGATAATTTATGAATTCGCTTGAATAACAGGTACGCTATGCCTGCTCTCTGCCAGACCCAAAAGTGGGGTCTGGAAGAGGTAGAAACACATGGGAAAAAAATGAATACTGTGTCTTTCATGGTATTGTAGAAGCACTGGATGTACAAGGGCTATGAGGACACAGAGGAAGGAGTCAGCAGTTTTGATAGAGGTGAGCCTGGCAGAGAAGAAAGAAGGGAAAAGGAACAATAATTTCTTGAGTGCCTTTTAGGAGGCAATATGTCATAAAGATTAAGAAGACGAGCTTTGGAGACAGATAAGAGTGGGTTCAACCTCTCTCAATCTCAGTTTCCTTTTATACGATATGGGATAATAGAACTTCCTTTATTGTGTTGTTGGAGAGACTGAATGAAGAATATGTATAAAGCACTGAGTACAGTGTCCAGCACACAGCAAGCGTGTAATACATGGTCACTCTTATTATCATTACTGTGCAATCAATCATCAAGATGGGCTTTATCATCAAAGATTGCATTGTATTCATTTTATAGATGAGGGGAAACAACGTTCAGAGAGCTTATATCATTTTCCTAAGGCCACACAGCTTGGGAGGGGCAGAAGCAAAATTCCAACTAACTTCAAAGCCCATTTTCTTTCCACTGCTGTGATGCCTGTGAAGGAAGTTTCCCCAGAAGAACTGATATTTGAATTGAGTGATAACGAATGAAAAGAAGTTACTTAGTGGAGGTTAAGGGCAAAGAAATGCCAGGCAAAGGGAACAGCATGTGCTAAGTCACAGAGACAAAGATGGAATGAGGTCCAGGGCTGGGGCAGGGAGAGAAGTTTGTAAAGCTCTGGGTTTCTGAAGTTTCCTTTAATAGAAGAGGATGAGTCAGAGGCCATGAAGGTGGACCAGATGGATGACTCAGTGATTCTGTCATGTTCTCTGCCTGCCCTGAAGTTGAACCCTCGCAACAAATAGGAATTAGAACCACCCCTGTCCCATCTTCTGCGGACATGGTCTGGTGGCCCTGTGAGTCGCTGGTTCCCATTTGACCAATATTACGTTCATTGCTAGAGGCAATTTAGGTCTCTTTCTCCACTGTACTCTACTCCAGATCCAAGAGGTTTTCTGTGTATTTGTGGTTATTTTGTTTTTAAACCAACCGAAGGGATAATCGAGATAGGGAGGAAACTCACAACCTGGCCTCAGACTACTCACCAGGGCTTGCTTTAGGGGCTGCAGATTAGGTAAGACCTGAGTCGGGCTAGGTTCTGTTTTGAGGGATGTTCCCAGTCTGGTTGGGGACACAGGTAGCCAAACTCAACATTACTGTCAAGCTGAACTTAAAGTGGGTCAGTGGCAGGACCAAGGGATAGAGAGGAGAGTTTTGGTATCCTCGTCACCTACACCAGCCTATTCTTTGGTAGTCTTTCAGTTTTTGTAAATTGTGTCCAATTGTTTTTTGTTAGGTAAAATCATGTGTGATAACCAGAATTCTAAGATGACTCTCACTCTTTTATAATCCCTTCCTTTTTTGTGTTGGGTGGAACCTATAAATATGATATCACTTCTGTGATTATGTTTTGTTACATGGCAGGAGAGATTTTGCTGGGTGGTCCCGACTTTATCAGGTGATCCCTTTAAAAGCAGAGCATTTTCTCTGGTGGTCACAGAGGAAGAAACCAGTGAGATCTGCTCCTGCTTGGCTAGAAGAAAGCAAATGCTGTGCAGGGAGATGGCTGCCAGGTGCTGACAGCTGTCCCCAGCTGAAAGCTAGAGAAAAAACAGAGATCTCAGTCTTACACATTCAAAGAGTCTAATTTGGCCAACAACCTGAAAGAGCTCAGAAGTGGATTCTTCTCCCAGAACCTCCAGAAAGGAATGCAGCCTGGTTGACAACTCGATTCCAGCAGACCATGAGCAGAGAATTCAGCCATGCTATGCTGAGACATCTGACCTACAGAACTATGTGCCAATAAATGGGTCCTGCTTTAAGCTCATAAATTCATGACAATTTGTTATGCAGCAATAGAAAACTAATACAAGGATCCTCATACAGATATTAAAAGAACATGTGTCAAATATTGTATTTAGCTCATTAATTAATATGAGACCCTGTAAGCTGTAACAACCAGATGAAAGGATTCACAGGTATAGGCATTCAGGAATGTTGAAAAAGATACAAAAGTAGTCAATATCCACAGAGCAATAATCATGGCAATTCCAATGGACAAAATCATTTGCATTTCTATGTATGGAATCAACACATTGCTCTGAGTTTTCTACAATTTATTAAGCTGTAACACAGCTCTAAAACAATGAAAGAAGCAGATAACCTGAAAGAAAGGGTTATCTAGAAGGACCAGATAAGAGTTATCTAAAAGGTGCTAGAAGGACTTCCAGTAATCTTTATTGCCTAGTTTAAAAGACTTTCACAATTTTCCTCGTAAGTGAGAATAAAGCTTCAAGATAGGCCACCACTGCTGCATCCCTTCCCCCATGTTTGTCACCACTAAATCCTGCCACACTGAGATTGTGGAGTGGCCACAGACTGGATTCAGTGAGGCAAAGGGCCGGAGGGGCTCAGCCCAGCCTTGACCGTTTATGAGTCCTTTCACATCTGCTATCTGGCCCATGATTCCGTCTTCCCACAAGACTCCTGTGGATAAAGCGGAACAGGTAACAGTTACCCCACCCCACCCCATCATGTTGCTAAGGAAACTTAGGCACAGCAAGGAGAAGGAACATGTCCAGGGTCACTCAGGGAATCAATGACATGTAGGGCTCTGGATCTCCTCTCTTTCTGTTCAGGTCTTGTCTTCTCCCCCAGACCCCTTTTCCTCAGGCGGTTAAACTTTCTGTCCCTCATCCCTTTCCCTTCTATGTGGTGAGCTGGCCTCCCTCCATACTGCAGGGCTTGGCTCGTGACTCAGGGACTGACTATTGCCTCGGAAGCCCCGTACGTGTTCAGTCTGCAGACTGAAATCCCGGCCTCCGAGAGCCTGACTGACCCAACTCCACCCCCCCGCCAACCACCCTTTGTGCACTGAGCACAGTCGTGCCCTTGTTCCTTTCTTTTGCTCCAGCAGCCTGACTACCACCAGAACAGCAGCCAGACGTGACTTGCCCAAACCTGCTGTGCCAGGGCCACCTGCTCTGCCTCCCAGGCTGCCCACTCTGGCCCCCCGCCTCTGTTAGTCCCTCATTGGCATGTGGGCTGGGAAGTCATGTGGGAGGCCAGGCACGCCACGCCAGTCCGCCAGAGCTTCTTCCCAAACCTTCCTCCTTACCAGTGCCAACTACTAATGTGGACAAGCCACTGATGCCAGGTCGGGCAGCTGGCTGGCAAACTAGCCACCTGCTCGGCTCACAGAGTGTAAAGTTTTTGTTTTGCTTTGTCTTTTGAATCCTGGAGCTGAGACTCAGAGCTGACAGGTTTTGGAGAGAGGGTAGTCCAGCCCTCCACTGTCCCAACACAGTCACGGAAGCCCAGAGAGGAGCAGGGCCTTGTGAAGACTGTGCCCATCACCTGGGAGCTGGGGGTTGGCACTGGATCTGCCCGGTCAAATCTGGGTTTAGTACCAAACACCCTAACGCTCTGCTCCTTGGGGACCTCGAGGGGTACAGATCACAGGGGAGAGGGGTGCAGTTTGGTCAGGGCTTTGGATTTACTATAGAGGCAAGAATGGCTGGAGACTGAGTTCTGGAACCAAGGGTCGGCTCAGTTGTGTGACATCCATGTCTGAATTTCCTCACTCTTCATACCCTTCCCTGTCCCTGCGCCTCATTCATCAGTTCCATGGAGTAGCCACATGCTGTTTCCCAGACATACGACATTCTTCCACACCACTGAGCCCACCATCCTGGTGCTCCTATGGCCCGAGCTGCCCTTTCCTGACTCCTGCTTGTTTCAAGATTCAGGCCAAGCTCTGTATGGATTCCTGTGCCCTTCCTCCCTGCCTCACTCCTCCTTCCTGCCAGTGGAATCCACCTCTTCTCTCTTCACCCCCTCACACACTTTTCAGCACCTTGGATGCCTGGTTCCTCCCTTTATCCACCTGTCCATGTACCCTTTGGCGTGTGAGCCTCTTGGATGTGGCAGCCATGCCCTATTCACCCCATACCTGCATGTCTGTGCAAGGTTGGGCACACAGTGTTTCCTAAATGCTTGCTAAGCATGGGCTACACTCAGAAAACAAAAAGGAAGAAATATCTTCAGCGATGTCTAGTAAGGCTTTTGAAAACATTGAATGTCTGTAATTATGGAGAACCATATGGAAATAATACAATTTAATTTAGAAATTGACCTTGGTTAAAAATATTGTAATATAGAAATGATCTTAAAGACTATTTCATGAGTTATGGATCTTAAAATGGAATCTCATTTTAAATATTTTAAACACGTCCTATTTATTGAAATTGTAATAACTTTTTAAAAGGTCCAGATGTCTTGGGCAATTCTTGAACATGCATATTTTTTAATTTTGTTACACTTGTTTTTTTCAAAGAGAGACAAAGAAAGAAGGAAAAGAAGGACAGGAGGAAGGAAAGAAGGAAGAAGAGAGGAATGGAGAGCAGGAGAGGGAGGGAGGAAGGAAGGAAAATATTGTCAGAAATAGCCCTTTGTGGGGCTTGTCATCCTTATGTCATTGAGGCTAAGGACACCACCTCTCTGACTCTTAGTCCTTCACCAAAAGCTAGAGCTGTGTGCTGTCTTAAGAGAAGAGCTGGGTGTTGGCAAAGGGTCATCGAGTTATCTTTTACCCTGGGCCCAGCAGTGGAGAGAAAGCTTTCTCTTTCAGGAGGAGAGCAAAGTAATTAGCAATGAGAGAGACATCTGGGACGAGGAGCATGTCATAGACCAGCTTTTGATGCCAGGTTGGCCTGAAGTCGGGAAGCCTTCGGGTACTGACGTGTGAAGCCAAGTCTCTTCTTTCTCTGGGTCTCAGTTTCCAAAATGAGGGAGTTGGACCCGATGAGTCTAAGCTCACTTTCCACTTTCACAATCTGTGAACCCGCCTCTGGCAAGTTGATTATGAAAAAGCAAAAAGATCGCGTCAGGGCTGGAGAATGTTCCAGTGCCCTGGCTTTACCAGAGACATCTTCTTCTTTCTCGCAATTTCCCCAGAGCTACAGAGCTAGATAATTCGGCCAGCTCCTGGGGACCTCCAATTACCTCCTCCACATTTTGGATCCCTTTTGTTTTTCGTGCCTGGAAATTATTCAGCTTACATTTGACCTGTCGGCATGTTCTTCATATCTCAAAACAGCTGTTGGAAAGTGAAATGATTGGATTTAAGCAACCGGGAAAATGTGTTTTAATGCTGGAGACCTAAGAAATGCACACGGCTCCTTTCATGGGTTATATGAAAATGTCTCCACCAGTCTTTATTATTCCTAATTATAAAGTGGCTTAATAGTGTCTCTGAAGCAAAGGGTGGGCAGAGGTGGCCAGAAATCTTGAATTCATGTTGTCGCACAGCTGGAAAAGGCAAGGATACTTCTGCCTATGTATGTAAATGTTCAAACTGATGGCCCAAGGAGCCAGAATTTATAGACTCAAGCTCAAAGAAAGATTGTGGGTGGTTCCCACTTTTGCTGCATCCACAGTACACAGCTGAGTCACACCCCTTGGTCTTTTTCATGAGTTTCTGCTCACCTATACCTCCCCTGTCCTGGGTACTAGATTTCTGAGAGGCAGTTTGGACTGAGCATGTTAAATGGGACTGTGACAAATAGAGAAACATTGAAGCTAAGACCATGCTAAGGGGAGCTGTCACAAGATCAATGTTTGAATAAGCTTGATGTCTAAATATAAGCTGGACTCCTGAGGACTCAGATGAGTTTTCTCTTCATCTGTTCCCAGGAGGCAGAGACCAAAACACCTCAGAGGCTAGCATTTGAGACCTGTAACCTGTCAGGTGGCAGATGGGACACTGAGACTTGAGTTGTGACTTTCCTGAGGTTCCACAGCTGGTCAGAGGCAAAATAAGGGTGACAGGCAGGGCTCTAACCTGGTCTGCTCCTATCTCTACCCCACCATGCGGCTTCCTGGGGCTTCTTCAAGCCTCAAGGCAGACCAGGGCTGGCAGGAGCACAGAGCTCATGAAGCAGAGCCAATGGGAAGGCCTAGAATCTTGGGCCATTCAAGAGGAACTGAGGAATAAGGAAACTCCTTGGGCCCAGAAATAGACTGAGCAGATACTTGTCCATGGGGTGGGGGTGGGGGGGTGCTACATATCTTAGATCAAATGCACATTTGATGTGATCTCTGCAGTCTGTTATTTGGCAAATGCTGACATTGGCAAGGCACACTGGGCTAGGCAGAGGAACAAACTCTGGCCTGGGGGCCTGATTTGGTTCTTTCTCTGCCCTACAGCCTCTGCCTAGTCAGTGCCGAGTATCTACCATATGCTGAGCAACTTTCATATGCTGTGTCTCTTCATAACTTAGTGTCACATGCTCCCTATTCTATCCCCTATTCTTCTGTGGGTCCAGAATGTGGACATGCAGAACAAACTGCTCCTAAAAGCCCCTCTAATTATATCTACAAAACAGCCTTGTCAGGGAGGGGTTGACTACATACTTTGAGATCGGGCATCTAAGGCCCAGGGAATATAACCACACACATTCCATGTTCTGCAGCCAGAATTCAGACCAAGTCTGTCTGACTCTTGACATATGCCCTTTAACCCCAGCACCCTGCCTCTCAAGAAGAAAGCACCAGTAGGCCGGACCTCTTCTTCCTATTCATTCTGTCTCTGAGAGCCCTCAACAACATCTGTGGCTTGGATGACAGAAGCTGGGCAGGGTCAGAGGCTAGCTCAGAGCTGTCCCTGGGGACCGTGGGGACTGTAAGACTGATAGGGGTGGGGGGTATAGTAGGGAAGGAATGGCTGGAGAAACCCCCCAGGGCCCTTCTTACTCTCACGGTGTCCTGTTGAGGGTGCTGAGCAAAGAGAAGCAGGCACACCTGAGGTCAGGCCATCCTGTGCGCATTGCCAACAGCGTCAGCTAGTCAACCCCGCTGTAAGTCAATGTGCTGCCATAATAGCTGTTAAGACAAGAATGCCAAGATGCAAGAAGAAAGAGATTAAGTGCGGGACCATGAGGTGTCAGGAAGAATGGACAGAGCAACCCTCTGCCCACCTCATGCCCCAGGCTCCCTCCCTCTGATGGCACAACCCGCTGTCACTGTGGCCACATGTTGGACCTGTCCTGGAGCCACATCTTACACCAAACTGACCATCCCTCACTCCCACCAGGGGTAGAGAGTGGTCAGACTCCTGCTCAGCACCGCAAAGGAGAAGCAACCTCGGCGAAAAGGAGGTAGAGGGGACTGCCTCAGAGTGGGGAGGAGTCCTGAGGGTGCTGCCTCAGAATGGGGGCTGCTGGAGCACCCGCCAAAATTTCAGTCTGTCTGTAGGAGCCAGGGACTCTCACATGACAGCGATGAGAGGAGGAAGACAGGGAGACATTAGAGGACTCCAGAACGAGCCATGGGAGCCCAGGGGCCACTTCTGGTGGGTGTCATTCCTCATCTTGAAGTCGTCCTTCAGCATCTGAGGTTCTGCAGACTGGAGATCAGCAGAGCCCCATGTAAGGGTCCCCTGAAAAGCCCCAGGCTCCTGGTCGGTATCTGCCTGCACCTACTATTCTGCTGCAGGAGTGGGGGTAATGGAAGCCCAGAGAGCAACCGTGACTCACTGGAACCCACAGATTGGTGGAGAAGATCAAAGAAATTCCACACAGCCAGGACTGGTGCCTGGTGAGCCCCGGAGTGGACACCCTCAGCCAGCAAGTGCTGGTTGACAGTGCTCACAGGGAAGCTGGAAAAGCAGGAGAGGAGGGATGCGGAGAGAAAGGGAGGTAGGGGACGGGAGGGAACAAGAGGGGTGGCGGTTGTGGGGAGGATGGTCATTTCTTGGCAGAACCTCTGTGACACAGAAGTTGTGGTATAAACAGGAAGGAGCGTTATAATGAACTGTCCTTGAGCAGAAAAACTTGGCTGGCTTGGCCACTTCCCCATTCCCCAAGGGCAGAGACCCGAAAGGAGAGCGGGGAGAGGCCAGTAAGGATCTAGGAGGAGGTCTTAGCACCACCCATGCCCAGTACCCACCCAGGCTGTGCCACAGGGTCTTTGGGAGGACTCCTTTGTGTATATCTGTGCCTTGAATCCCACAGAGACAACTAGGGCTGGAGCAGGAGGAAGGGTGGGTTGACAGCAGCAGGAGGGGCTGCCCTCCCTTGCTTGGTTAGCCTCAAGAAGGACCTAGACCACAGATGCTGCAGGGGATCGTGTGTTTCCCAAACTTGCTGGCCAGAGGGAGCAGCAAGCAGAAGGCAGGAAAAAAGATTCACCTCACTCTGACTTCCAAAACTCAGACAGGTGCACTGAACGGTTGGTGTCCACTTCACATCTACAACTCCCACCACAAGACAGTCTGGGAAACACCATCAGATGCTGTCTGATCTCTCCATCTAGGAGGCAGAATGGAGGATGAGGGAGCAACTCCCCAGGATGCTCCAGGGTACCGTCCTGGGAACGTGGAGAGCTCTGGGAGTTCACGCACAGAGAAACCAGGCCACAATGACAAGAGTCTTAAGAGCACACGGCAATCAGAGACAAGGTGAAGAAACCATGACTCAATAGGTCTGCCTTCCAAGGTGCAGGGCACGAAAGAACACAGCTGCTTGGAGAAAGAAAATGTTCTTTGCTCTTCGTGTGGAAGGTGGAGAGCATTAGAGGGAGATGGGGAATTTCACTCCAAATGCAGTTGAGATCATATCTTGGCTTTGTTCCCCACGAATGCACAGTTATTTGTATTTCAGCATAAAATTCTAACTCCCGGGACCTGGTTAACAAAGCCAGTGTTCGACACATTCCCCCAGAGGCCAGCCAGATGGAAAGCCCAACGGAATTTCACTTTGAAGTGTTCTGTGTCATCTGACTCATTTGCAAAAGAAATGAGCTTTATGGGATGTTCAAATGTTTCCAGACATAACCAGTTGCCCCCAAGCGAGAATAAAGTTATAATCTCTCCTTCACCTGTACATACACAGGCAGGCACGGATGTACACAGGCTGTTAGAATCAAAATTTGCCAGACGCTGTGGGGGGTGGGCGAGTGGGGGAATCAAAATAAAAACACCTCAGATCAAGAAATGATGGATTTGTTTTTCCCCCACTCTGGCAGTGGAATCAGAACAACTGTATGGCTGGTGTCATGCATTACACACTCATTTGTCATTAGGATAATGCAAAATAAGTGACTAGATATGTTCAGTCATACAGCCTCTAAGGCTCTGTGGTGTCAGGGAATGAGCACAGATAGATTTGGGTTCCAATCTCAGCCCTGCTGATTTCCAGCTGTCTGACCCTAGAGAGTAGCTTCTGCCCTCTGAGCCTCAGTTTCCTTCATGTAAAATAAGGATAAAATGTTGATCTCACAGTGTGGTTACGAGGAAGGTGTGAAAGGGCTTCAGAAACCACAAAGGACTGCACACATATCACGATCCTTCTCTCACTAGTGATTACCAGAGGGGAGGGGGAAGGGGATAGGAGGAGGTAGGCGAGGGAAAACATTTAAATCATTTCTTCAATTAAAAAAATTAATTAATTTAAAAAATTCTCAAAAAAAAAAAAAAAGATCTTCCTCTTGAACTTGGTGATCTTATCACCACAAGCCACCTTGTCTGCCCTGAATACGAGAAGTCGTTTTCCCTCCATTGTGCCCTTGCTCATGCTCCCCCTCTGCTTTGAATGCCTTATCCTGCCTATTTCCCCACATCCTTGACAACATCCACTGTTATCTTTCTTGGGGGGTAGACATTGCCCACTGCTGACTTGGTAGGTAGAAAGTGATATGGAGGCTTGGTTCTGTTCACTTCTCAGTAACTTAGCACTTCAGGACACTCAGAATATTAGCCCTGAAGGGGCCTCAGGGATCATCCAGTCCAACTCCTCATTGATGTCACAGGAAAACAGAGGCCGTTGGTGGAAGAGCCCTGTGGCACCCTGTGCCCTCATTGGTCAAGTTCTTGGGCCTCTTCTGTTTTCCTCATTGTGTTAGGGTTCTCTAGAGAAACAGAACCAATAGAATGGATATTATAGAGACTGGCGAGTCCAAACTCCGCAGAGTTTGAGATGTCCCAATTCAAATCCCAAGCCCAGCATGCTGCTGTAGAATCAGGAAGAGCTGATGTTCCAATTCAGGAGAATTCTCTCTTACTCAGGAAAGGTCAGCTTTTATTCTATTTGGGCCTTCAACAATATGAATGCGGCCCACCACATTAGAAAGGGCAATTCGCTTGACTCAGTCTGATGAATTAAACATTAATCTCATCAAAAAATACCCTCTCAGAAACATCCAGAATAATATTTGACCAAATATCTGAGCACCCTATGGCTCAATCAAGATGCATAAAATTAACCAACATACTCATGAAAGTTGAAAATCTTTCAGGAGTTAAGTAAGCAGGGGTATGTCTATGAGATGGATATTTAAAACACAAAGGAATTTGGAGAGAGATGGCTTAGACTTTTATTCTTCTTATTATTTAAATATTTCAAGTGAGATTTTCGGTTTCAAATGGCTCTTGGTTAATATCTCCCTTACTAGCCCGCCTTTCATATTGTCACTAGTACAATGATGAAGACAGAGGATCACAAGCACATGAAAGACTAAGGTGGACAGAAATTACTCCCCGAAGCTGAGAGAACACTAAGCTCATGATAATTCAAGTAAAGAAGATGGCAAAAACCCTTCTCAGGTTCATCTCAGGAAACAGACTCACTTAAAACATCCAGGAAGCCCCTTTATTCTTCCTCTACCATCTGACCCTTGAAAAACTTAGTCTCACAAGAACAGTGAGGGCTGCTTTTGGGGGTGGCTGCAACTTCAGTGCTCACCCTGCAAATACCACCTTCCTACTTAATTCGTGCCCAGAATCTCAAAGAAAACAGCCTGTATATCTCAGGGAAGATTAAAGCAACAATGATACCATTCACACCCACCAAATTAGCTGGGAGAGCCTGACAATACGAGGTACTGGAGAGGTTATGAGTTCCCTAATAACCTTCACATCTGGGAGGCTCATGGTAAATTCTCTGTCATCTTCCATGAATTATCAATAGCACTTGACACAGCTGAACTTTCCCTTTTCTTGGAAAGCCTTTCTTCATTTGGCTTCTGGGAAACCAGTCTCCAAGTTTCCCCTGCTGGATGATGCCTCTCAACCACTGATGTGTCCCAGGGCCCAGTCCTTGGATGTTTTCTCTTCACTCTCCACACTGAGATGATCTCCTTGGTCTCCCAGATTTAATACCATCTAGTCGCTAACAATTCTAAAATTTACATTCACACCCAAACTTTCCCCAGGACCTCAAGCTTGGATTTCCAATGGCCAACTCAACATCTCCGCTTGGATATATGAGAATTGTCTCAAACTTCTAATTTCCAAAACTGATGTCCCAATCATTCCCCAAACTGTGCTACGCATAGTCCTTCTCGTTAAATGGCAACTCCACCTTGCAGTGGCTCAGGTCAGAGACCTTGAACTCGACTTGGACTCCTCGTAGCAAATCCAGTTGGCTCTCCTTTCCACGTGTATCCCAGATCTGACTTCTCTCCACCTCATTGTTATCATTCAAGTCCAAGCTACCATCTTCTCTTGCTTAGAATAGTACCACAGCCTATGATCTTGTTTCCCTCCTTCTACCCTAGTCTCCTACATCCTGTTATCTATGGGTACTGGAGTTATCCTCTTAAAATATAAATCAGATCATGACACTGTAGCTCAAAACCATCTATGCTTTTCATTCCATTCAGAGTAAAAGTCAGCTTCTTCATAATCACCCACAAGGTCACTGCAATTTGGTTCTGTTACCTCACTAAACTTACCTGCTGCTTCTTTCCCTCACTCATTCCACTATAACCTCACTGGGGGATCTGCTGCCCTTTGAACCCTCCAGGCACTCCCATTTCAGGATCTTTACTCCTGCAGATCCCCAGATATCCACGTGGCACATTCCCTTACTTCCTTCAAGTCTTTGCTCAACATCTTCTTCCCTGACCACCTTACCTCAGCACCCCACTTTCCTTACTCTGCCTTATTTCTCTTCATAGCATTTCTCACTTTCAAATATACTACATAATTTATCATGTTTATTGTCTATTTCTACCCACTGAAACTGTCAGGAACACTTTCAATCAGGATTCGAAAACAGACAAGGAAAAGGAAGACCAGGCAACAGCCAGGATTTCGGCCATAAGGCCAGCCTGGTAAAGACCCCAAGGCCACCATCATTTAATCTTAGATGTGCCACTTGGCATTAGGCCACTGCTGCTGGCCCTGCTGGCCCTGGAACTCAGTGTGGCCATTGTTCATGGCCAGAAGTGGATTTTTCAAGGTGCTTACTTCTTTCTCTCAGTGGACCCTGTCTCAGGCAGCTGCACTGACTTGACTGAGTTCAGGCCCCAGCAGCAAGGGAGGTCTGGAAAGCAGGTGTTAGGCACACTCAATGCCAGACACAGAAAGGGGATTCAGACACTAAGCAGCCAAAGAAAAATGTTTACCACACTGGGATAAATTAGGCCATGGAGGAAGCCCCCCCAAATTCCAGAAAGTTGTAATTGTATGCACCATCCTCTCTTATAATCTAATAAAACAGAGCTGTTTTGTTGAACAGAAAAATTCAATTGGATACAAGCAGAAAAGAAGCTCATTCTTTCTCCCTACTGCTCCTTCAGATTGGTTTTGCGCGGATTATTTCTTTAGTTCTTGGATGAACTCTCAAGTGTATCCCACAACATTTATTGTCATCCTTGGATAAAACAAACAAACCAAAAAACCTCCACCTTCAGTCACAAAGATCATTTCATCTTTTTCAATAATTAAAATGTCCCCTATCTTTAGTTAAAGCTTCTCCCTTCCCTTGCTTAGGCCCTTTGGGGCT
The DNA here is from genome assembly GCA_028627145.1 of Eidolon dupreanum. Lineage (NCBI taxonomy): Eukaryota > Metazoa > Chordata > Mammalia > Chiroptera > Pteropodidae > Eidolon > Eidolon dupreanum. The sequence goes on along the minus strand of CM053509.1, from coordinate 137,151,670 downwards.
GGGAAGCCTGCAGTGGGAGCCTCTGTCACACTTCCTCTCCTTACTCTGCTTCTCCTGGCATCCCAGCCTGTGGCTCCTGACCCATTCATGTGGGGCCCAAGGGCAGCCAGTGTCAGAGGTAACTGCACATTCTGATGTGGTTGGTGCAGCTCGGGTCGGTATTGGTGTTCTATGGGCTTTTGTAGGTTTCACAGAGATCTCCCTAACTGGAACCCTGTAGTTACACTCTCCAGGACAGGATAAAGCTCATCTATGGCTGGTAGCTTATATCTCCAACCGACTCCAACTTACTCGATCCTGAGCCTTGGGCTATCTAGTGGTCTGTTTCCTCCACATTATCTTTGTTATGCTCATCAGCCCTCCAAGGGGACTTCTGGGGCAAAGTTCTTATTAATATGGCTCCAGGTCACGTGTCCCCTACATGACCCACAGCAGGTCCATGAGAAAATGTATGCCCCCTTCTGTAGGCAGAAGTGCGACTCAGTCCCTGTGCAATCCCCTTTCTTCTGCCCCTCATACACAGCCTTTGCCTCATACATTTGAATCTTCCAGGAATCAGTCATTCTCCATGCACTGACCTCAGACTCCAGGGGACACATGTGGAGATGAGGGGGTAGCATTCCCAGGCTCCCCCAGGTAAGGGAAGAGTAAATGCCTCCCACAACTTTCTCAGAGAAATGTTCTCTCCCAGACTTTTCACTCTCAATCTTGTACACACGTGAGGTGGATGATGGACTAAGGGGGCAAAATGTGGTTTCCAGATGCCTCCTTTGCAAGACCTGTGGAGATAGTCTGGCTCCTTACTTCAGAATGGGGGTATTTTATTCCCAGACACTGAGGCTTCAGCCAAACTGAGAGGGAGCCCCTATTTGCAAAGGAATTATTTTAGTAATCAAATGTTATATAGGGAAAAAATGGAAATTAAAATATATTCTATACAAGAAAATACAAAAATTAAAATACTATATATTACAACTTAATGTCGTCCTTGGAGAACATTTTGTAGTATATTTTTAAAAGAAACTACAAAAATTAATCACCTAAGCATTTCACTCAAGAAGTTAGAAAAACGTCAACAAAATAAATCTGTGGAAAAAGAAGAAAGTAATAAAGATTAAAACAAAAATGAACACATTCAATAATAAAGACCTAGAAGAGTGATTAATAAAACCAAGAGTAGTTTCTTCAGAAAGTCCAATAAACTGTACACAATTCAGGAGAAAGTAATCAAAATAAAAAGAGGAAAACAGAAAATATGACATTAAAATTGAGAAGGATGACAGAACCAAAGATATTAGTGAGATTTTATAGTTATAAGAGGACACCATGTCTATCTCTATGCTAAATAGCTTTCAAACTGGGAGAAATTGATAACTTGTGAGAAAATATAAATTGACAAAATTAACTGAAGAAAGAAAATAAGGAACTATGGGGAAAAAACAACACAATTATTGAAGAAACATTACAAAATAAGGCTAAGAGGGCGTGCTGTTTTATGAGGAAATTTCTCTAAACCTTCAAGAAACAAATAATTCCCATGCTACTTAAACAGTTCCAGACCAAAGGAAAATATGGAAATCTTCCCAGCTCCTTCTATAAACCCAGCATATCCCTGATTACCAAGCCTAAAAGAGATGTCACGATAGACTATGCTTGCCTATAGGCTTCTTAAAATCCTAAATAAAGCAATGGAAAATAAAATGCAGAAGTATATTAAAATAAGGTGCTGCATCAAATAAAGTTTATTTCAGGAAGGCTAGAAGGGTTCGATGTAAATCTATTGATGTGATCCAATATAATAATAGGTTAAATGAGAAATACCATATGGTTATCTTGAAAATGCAGCCAAGGAACATAATTTGACCTCTATTTCAATTTTAAATATTCTTAATAAACTTGAAATAAAAAGGTATTTCCTTAACTGAAATGAACATCATGCCAATGTAAAATAACCCACTGTCGACAGGAACAAGAGAGGAATGCCTGCAAACCCCATTCTCACCTAACAGAGGATAGCTGATTATCGTTAAAAAAAAGAGTATGAATAACACAAAGAAGGAATCAAAGATAGTATTTGCAGATAATATACTTTTATACCTTGAAAATTCAAAGGCTTCAACTAAAAAACTATGCTCGAATTAATGAAAACAATCAGAAAGGTGGTCAGTTACAAAATTTTTAAAAAAATCAGTCACTCTCAATACACTAGCAGTAACATGGGGAAAAAATCCAGAGGATATGAAGAGACCATTCACAATAGTAGCAAAAATATAAAGACTTGGACATTAATAGAATAAGAAATGTACAGGATTTATATGACAAAACTATAATGTTTTACTGAGAAATGTAGAGACAACTTGAATAAATGGAAAGATATATCTATAGCCTCCCTGTCTATAGCCACACAGTCTGAACACTTCAAAACTCTGATATGAACGGTGGCCCTGGAGTTGTGCAATGTGGTGGCCTTGGGCATATCACATTCCTAGTTAGAAAAATTCAGTAATTTGGAGTTATCGATTGTCCTTAAATAATTTGTAAGCTTAATAAAATACCAGTTGATATTCAGTAAGATATTTGAGAACTTGGAAGTTTTATTTTGAAGTTTATAAATGTGCAAGAATAGCCAAGAACATTCTGAAAAAAAAATAGTTAATGAAAAGACTTACACTACCAGGCATTAAAACATATTGTACAGTTGCAATAAAGAGCACGGGGGAGTACAGGTAAAGAAATTTGGTATATTCAGCTCAATGAAACAGAATAGAGAGTCCACAAATAGACACAAATTTAGGTGCAAATTTAGTATATGATAGAGATAAAGGTAACTTTTGAACGAGCAAGTTATAAAAGAAAATGTAACTTTGTTTTAGAGGGTCATATAGAACTTTTAAAAAACCAGTTTTGTTGAAGAATAATTTATCTACAATAAAATTTAGCCATTTTATTTGTATGAGTTTTTAGTTAAAATTATATTGAGATATTATAGATTCACATGTAGTTGTAAAAAATATTACAGAGAAATTTTGTGTACCTTTTACCCATTTTCCTCCAATGGCAGCATTTGTGACACTACAGTACAATATCACAGCCTAGTCACTGACATGGATAACATCCACTGGTCTTATTCATATTTCCCCATTTTCACTTATGCATACTTTGTATGTGCGTATTTAGTTCTATACAATGTTATCTAGTGTGTAGGTTGGTGTATCCACCACCACAGTCAAGACACTGAGCAATTTCGCTACCACAAAGATCCCTCATCTTGCCCTTTTATTACTACACCCATATCCACCTCCCCAACACACACAATTTAGCAAGTTTTGACAAATGTATGCAGTCATGTAATCATCTCAGCAAGTATGATAAAAAAATATTTCCATCACCCCAAAATTTCCCTCATGCTTCTTGGCATTTTCTCCCCTCGTCCTTCACCCTACGCAACCACTGATCTGCTTTTATTGTAGTTTTCCATTTTTAAGAATTTCACATAAATGTAATCAACATAATGTTTTTTAATTTATCCATGCTACTGCAAGTATCAATAGTTCATTCCTTTTATTGCTGAGCAATATTCCATTGTATGAATATATCACATTTTGTTTATTCTTTCATCAGTCTAGAGACATTTGGGTTATTTCCAGTTCTTTATTATTTTGAACGAAGCTCTAAATATTCAAATCTTCACGTGAGTATGTTCTCATTTCTCTTGGGTGGATACCTAAGAGTGTGATTGCTGGATCATATGCTAAGCGTATGTTTCCTTTTGGATAGTTTCTAAAGCTATAGCTTCGATTTCACTGATCTTTCCTTCTTCAAAGTCTAATCTGATTTTAATACCATCCCACGTGTTTTTGCATTTTGGATATTATATTTTCCATTTCTAGAAATTCCATTTGAATCTGAAATCTTAAAAACTTTCATTTCTCTCCTTATCATGGTCACATTTTCCTCTACCTTCTCAAACATATGGATCATAATAGCTGTATTAATGTCCTTTGCTAAATCCGACATCTCTATCATTTCTTCATTTGTTTCTAGCGAGTAGTTTTCTGCCATATTTTCCTTCTTTGCCTGCTTCAGAATTTTTTATTGGATGCTGGACATTGTAAATTTTACATTGTTGATTGCTGGATTCTCTTGCATTCCTTTAAATACCATTAGATCTCAGTCTGGAGCACAAATCAGGTGGATCCTTTCAAGGCTTGAAGTGCAGGCTTCAGTCTAGGGTTAACTTGGCCTCACTGTTGGGGCTATACCCTTCTGAGGACCCTACTCAATGCCTTGCGTGTAAGGGAGGTCTTTCTGCTGTGGTTGAGGGGAACATGAATAATTCCCAGTCTTCTATGAGCTCCGGGGACTATTCTACCTAGTCCTTGGCTGGAAACAGACGACTTTGCATAACATTAAAGGCAGAAACTACAAAGGAAAAGAATGATAGATTTGACAACAGAAAAATTTAAAGCCTCTCTCGTTGGTTTCCTCTTGAATTTATGCCAATTGAACTATTGTTTCTCATCGATTTGAGTGCCAGTTGGTAGAGGAAGAATATCAGTGGGCCCTGGGTCCAGAGCTAGCTCTGCCTCTCACTGTGCAACAAGAGGAGAAATTCCCTCCAGGCCTCAGTCTTCTGATCTGGAAAAAGGTGGCTGGAAGAGTGTCCCTGAGGCGCTCCCACCATTAACACACCCTGCCCCTTGGCCAAGTCTTAATATCACTTTCTTACTCATCTCTCTGTCTCCATGATAACTAACTCTCAGGATGCCAGCTCCACCTCTAAGTAGGCTTCTATCCCCATTTCCCTTTTTAAATATAATTTAGTTTTTATTTGATTTATGGACTTGGTCCTAGTCACTGAACTCCATTCGGCTTGGACGGCTTATTGATTTTCAATAACCGTGGAGCAGAAAAATAAAGACATGACAGCAGCACTTGGCTGCAGACCCAGGGCCAGCCGAGAGAGGCAAGAATTAATCATCTTTGGGAAGATCACTCAGGCTGGTAGGACAGTGACCCAGGGAGCTCAGCCAGCCTGGGACAGCCCAGCAAGTCATACAGTGATTGCCTCTGATACCATGAGCTCAGCGGGCCTGCCTGGGTTCTAATTCCAGCATTACCTGATGTAAGTCAATTACCCATTTAGCTTCCTTGCCTCTAAAGACAAGAGTTTCCAATACTAGCTAGAGGGAGACTGCACCACTTGAATCAACAGCGAGATGATGCATAAGGGTGCCAACATTAAATAAATGAATGCAGATAGATGACAAAGGGTGAAGAGGATGTGAATGTGCCAGATGTGCTTGTTGATTTCAACGTGGCATCTCTTGGCTCTCTGCAGAAGCAAAAAACAAGGCAGATCTATTTTCACTTCCATAAAGAAATGTACCAAGTTTTCTTTTGCCTCTGGACATTTGCATATGCTGTTTTCTGCACAATGTGCCAGCTCCCCCTTTGCCTTGCCAACTCCTGCTTTTTCTTCAGGGCTCACGTGGCTTAGCTCCTGCCTCCTCTGGGAAGCCTTTCCTGATTCTCCCCTAACCCTGTCCCTGGTTAGGTGCCCACACCTCACACTCCCCCAGGTTTCTGTGCTGACTGTGGTAGGACATTCATCATACTGTATTACAAGAGTTACATCAAAAATGTAAATAGTTTGTTGTTACAGCAATGGTCTATTTTCTTAACTGTATCTCCTATCTAACTCCCAGCTCTGTGAGGGCAGGGACTGTGCCTGCTTTGTTTGTCCAGTGTCCTGGTATATAAGAGACAATGAATACTTCCTGAATGAAAGATAGCTGAAAAAAATGATTTTCAAAGTTACTCAGTGACTCAAAGAATATTTATTGACAATCGGTTACACACTAACATTGTGGGTAGGTAGCAAATTACATTAATTCCTTTATTTAATCCTCTCTAGAACCCTTTAAAACACTCAGAAAAGTGAAGTGAACAGCCACAGTCACACAGCAAGGATCTGGCCAGGAACCTGGGTCTTCTAATACCTAACTCACCAGGGAAACTCAACCAGTCCCTTCTCTTCCACAGACTCCACAGTTTTCTCTTCTGTATGATGAGCGGGTTGCACCAGACCAGTGGTTCTTAATCTCTGAGAACTGATGAAAGCTATGACCTGTAACCCCAGGGAAGTGCACATATGCACTGAAAGAATTACACACAATTTCATGGGTTCATGGACCCCTGTAAAACAGCCCCAGAGCTTACCAATCAAGAAAGCCTTACCAGCTCTCACAAGTCCCTGCACAGTCTATGATTCACCCACTGACATCAATTTTATGAAGTGGCAAAATTCTTCCATTCGTTTTTCAAAGTCTCAACCTCACCTCTCCTCCCCAGTTGGGCTGGCAACTGTTCCTCCCTGCCGTGAGACCCCATTAGCCCCCCAGCCCCAGGGCCCTGCCAGACTGCGGCTGTCGCTCTGAGTCCTGGTCCTGATTTATTCTCCATGGTATCTCTCTGGATGAGAAGTTGTGCATAACAACAGGACTCAGCCCCTAATAGAAGAAATGGCCAAGTTCAAGCCTAACAAATAAAACCACTGCTGTTCAGTAATTCCCATGGTTCGTAAAAAATGTGATTTTCTTGCTGCAGCAAATGTGGAGGATGGAAGATATAAAGATGCTCCCACTTTGGTTTATGGAAGAAACCGTAACAATATGAATCAGTGAGATAGATAACCTTCTCCTCTATTCATTATCTGGGCAGGCCAGAGCTAATCTGTTTGTTTTTTAATTCCTCTGTTATTGGCCACCCTTCCCCCTCAAGGATGGCTGAACTTGTCTGAAATCCACCAGGAACACTGCGGCAAAGAAAAAGAACTTTCAGTTTCTGAAGATTATACCAATTTCTCTAGGATCTTGAATGCCAGGCCAAGAATTTTATCCTCCAGGCCAGTGAGTCTCACCTAGTGGGGCATCTCGGATGGGGCAGACCCCTGGCGAAGGTGCTGGTGAGGGTGATGGGACAGGAGGATGATGTGGGAAAGATCATTCTGGCTGTAGGTGAGGATTCGTGAGAGGGACTGAGAGAGATGAGGGTGCAGATGGGGGGTCGTGGGAAGAAGCCCGATTCAGTCAGGGAAGAGGTCTCCTCTTGTTCCTTATTCTTCCTCTAGTTCCCACAATGGGGATAGCAAACTGCCTACTAAACCTATATACAGATAGGACACTCTACCACCCTGCACAAAGGAGTGTTTAGGGTAATGGGAGCCATTGGGTGGAGTTTCCTGGAAGACTCTTCTTGGGGCCTTTTTGCCCTTATCCACGTATTCTTTCTTCCTGTCTAGAATGCAGATGGGATGGCTGGCACTACAGCCGCCCTCATGCAACCATGAAGGAAAGGCCAAGAGAACACACAGAGACCTCAGCTCTGAAATGCTTGAGGTGCCGAATCATTACCAGACACTGCTTCTGGACTCATTGTGCGAGAAAAATCCCCACCGGGTATCAAATGGAAAATTTACATAGACAGGTGGATAGATAAGTCTGGAGCATCACAGGCACATACATGGGGTGATAGAAGCCGTGAAGGTGGATGAGATGACTCAGGGAATAAATAAAGAGATGGGAGAGAGAGACAGAGAGAGACAGAGAGACAGAGAGACACAGACACAGAGACAGAGACAGAGATAGAGAGTCCTAGAGAACACCAACCTTCAAGGAACAGGAATAAGCCAGGGGAAAGGTGACTGCAGAGAGGGAACAGTCAGAGAGAGAAGGGACATCTAGAGAGTGTTGGGTCCTGTGGACCAAGGAAGGACACTGAAAGTGGTGAGTAGTCAATAGCACACGACAGAGGGCCAGTAACTCTTCCCAGAGAAGGGGATTTGATGGTGATCCCAACAAGGGCTGAAAAGACAGCACTGATGACTCTTTCCTGAAATGTCAATGCCAGTCTGCCCAAGGACCCCACTGTGCCCTCCAGACCCTCCCTGTAGGACTGTGGGTACCTCACAGGCTGGCATCAATCAGGAGTCTGCATAAAGAACAAAACAATGGGAAGGAAATACTTCCTTCACCAACACCCTGGTCAGGAGATATTTGGGGCATAATTACTCCCACATACTTTCTCCTTGTTCCCAACCTGTATTCAGATGCACTTGTCGATCTTGTTAGATTAGATTCATCTTTGCTCAAAGGACATGTGGCTGAGTGTTCAACACCAGCTCTGCCTCATGCTCTGTGGACTTCAGGCAACTCGCTTGACAAGCTGAAGGCAGAACAGAGGCTAGAGCTCAGGCGCTCTGGTTCCAAATCCATCAAGCCTAAAACCCATGTGTGGAGCATTTCTTAGGTCTGGCTTTTAACAAATGCATTGGAGTTTGGCATGCTGCCGATGTTTTGCTGGCTTGGGGTGGGTACTAGAATATTTTTTGTAAATTGGGTACTCCATCATGTAGAAAAACAGATCTTTTTGAGGAGTAAAACATCTGGAGTTACATAGCATGAAAAGAGACTAAAAGCCAGGTTACACACTCAACACACGGCTCCCGGGTTTTAATGAAGCTCAAAGAGTCAAATGTTCAGTAAATCTGTTTGTTGTTTCTCTGACTTTTGCCATTTCCCTGGGGAGCTTGCCGCTCGTTTTTTCTGTCTTGTTTAACCCAGTAGGATTCCTAGAGAAGAAAGCATCTCCCAGAGCTTGACCAAACTTTCCAGGAGAGCTCCAGAGTTCATGGATTCTAAGTCACAAAATTACACTTCTAAAAATAGAGACTGCCTGGTAAGAACGTGAGTCTTGGCCCACTCAGCCCAGCCCCACAGGCAGCCTTTCTCTTGTTACCAAGCCAGAAGTTCCCTGGAAATAGTAGCCTGTATTGAATAGTAGCTGGGGACTTCTGCTCAAGGGCCTGACTGCAGTCAGGAGATCCAGCGATGAGTAGAAGACTGGGCACAAAACAGGGACATGATAAAGGGGGAGTTTTTCAAGGCTCTGAAAGCTTGGGCAGAGTTTGCCCAGAGATTTACAAAGTGCTGGTCTTGGAGTCAAAACCCAAATTCCAGTTCCAATTCGCCACTGATTGTCTGGATGCCCTTAGCAAGCCTCGTCCCATCTCTTGGCTTCAGTTTCTGCATCTCTAATGTAAGGATGATAAATCCCAACACCCTATCTGCTTCCAGAGTTGCTGTTGAAAGTTGTACAGATGTGAGACATCGGACAACATAAAAGAACCGATGCCCTTTGTGATGGGGCTCTGGCTAAGCATGACCAGACAGCTTGAGGGGCTCCGCAAACAGCTTCAAAAGGCTTCCTGAGCAGAACACGTATTTTCTTCTGGAAAGTATCCTTTTTACTGAGACCATTTAAGCGAGTGTTCATGAGGATCCTGGTGGGTTCTACCCTGGCACCTGAAGTTAAATTGAGAACCAGCCCTTTGCCTGTCTCATCACCACAGAACTGACCCTCAGAAACCCAGCGTGAAAGGGGGATACCTGACTTTCTTCAGCTGCAGATGACCTATGCTTGGTGTGATTAGATATGAGAATAGATTTGGTGGTGGGCTTATGTCCAGAGTTAGAGAAATTGACCTTGTCTTCATAGTCACCCAGTCAAGTCATCTCAAGTGCTTCAGTGTGCAGGGAGACAATCCAGTCTCTTACGTTTAGAAAACATCTTACCCCTTGGGAACTTCTGAACCTTGCATGTGAGTGTGTGTACATGTGTGTGGTGGATGTGCATTATGTGTCTGTGTGCACGTGTATGCATGGATATGCGCATGCTATATGGATGTGTATGCGTGTGCATTTGTATGTATGTGTGTTTGTGTCCACGCACATGTAAGTGCTTGTATGTTTGTGTGTGTATGCATATATATGTGTGCACATGTGTATATGCCTATCCTCTCTCAAGAGAGGGAGGTTTGCTCAATTGCACCAAGACCAGGGGATGATTTAATCAGCTGTGGGTCTCCTTATCCAACTTGTCGAACTATGGAAATGGCAAAGTCTTTCCAAACCTGAAAGACAGATACGTTCATTTCCAGGTTTTACGGTGAGTTGGTGTTTCCTGGAATGGCTCATGGCTCAGAGGCAGCATTTGCTTCCGGCAGTGTCGGAGTGGCTGTGGGATTAGTGGCTAGGGGGTGATTTAAGATAGCTATTTGGAAACATCTACCATTTTCCAACAATGCTTGAGAAATAGCCTCTCCTGAGAAATTTCAAGAGGGCCCTGAAACAGTGATGGAGGAGGCCAGGGAAAATGCAGATTCCTCTTGTCTGAGCAGCATGGCTGCAGGCAACAGGAAAACCTGACAGTGCAGATATCTCCGGGCAGATTGGCTGCATCGATTGCGCTGTTGCCCACCCCATCTGCGCACGTGCTCTTCTCTCTGCGCCTCCCCCGGGTCACCCCCCAACATCTATCTGATGAAATTAGTATTTGAAATACAATAAAGTGATTAGTTCACTTGACTGTGACAAACATATTTAATCTTGACCGATCGATAGTGTCAGAAAACCAGCGCCATTAGTTAAATTATCCCCTGGACTCAGAGAAGCAAGCAGCCTAATTGAAGAAGGCAAACTCTCAAGGCCTCCTCTCAGCCCAGGCACTTCTCATCTTGTGGGTTTGAACCTTAGCCATAACCTGATTTCTCTTCAGCCTCCACTGTCTGGGCCCACTCTGGGCCTCAGTTTCCCCATCTGTCATTACCGTGCAGAGATGAAAGGAGAGACTCTGGAGCTACAATCAGTTCAAATCAGCCCCACTGACTAGTTGACCATGGGCGACTTCTCTGTGCCTCAATTTCTTCATCTGTAAAATGCGGATGTTGATACCAGCATCTGGGTCCTTAGAAGAGGCAGGTGAAAGGGGTTCTCCTTCTGACCCCAAAGGGCTGCAATCTGACCACTTCAGTCCCTTTCCTCTCTCAGCCTCAGTCTCCCCACCTGTAAATGAGGCAGTGAGGTGGGTGGATTGTACAGGCTCTGCAGCCCTGATGTTCCACAAGCCTGAGGGCCAAACATCCTTGCCGATGCACATGGGTGTTACTAGAAGTGAGCCAGGTAAGAAGGCTGAGCAATCTCATAATCAGGGAGGATGCCGTAAGACAACATAACTCATGTTTTTGGACACGGCAGAGTGAGAAACAGGGTTAGTAGCACAGGGAACCATGCTTTCTGGGTGTGAAGTAAAACCAATTCCATTTCATTTTAGCCCAAAAAGCCTAAAAGGCCTGATGTCCACAGTGAGTCTGCTGGTGCGGGGAGAAGCAAGTGTCTCAGTCACTCATCACTCATCACTCATCACTCAGTCGCTCGCTCATTTATTCATTCATCCAGTGTTTGCTAAGCATTATCTCAGTGGTAGAACTTGTATTGGGACCTAGAGACAAAGGAAAGGACCAGTCCCAGCCTTGGTCCTTTGTTTTTTGTATCCAGGGACTCACACACATGTGAACAACCACCTCTAATAAGGCAGCTATTAGTTTCCAATGGCTACTGTAACAAAATACCACAAACTTAGCAATGTAAAGTAACAAATATATAATCTTACAGTTCTGGAGGTCAGAAGTCCATCATGAGTCTCACTTCGCCAAAATCAAGGTGTTAGGAGGACTGTGGTCCTTTCTGGGGGTGCTAGGGGAGAATTCAGTTTGCCTTTTCCAGCTTCTAGAGACTGACTGCATTCCTTGACTCATGGTCCCACATCACTTGACCTCTGTATCCATTGTCACAGCCCTTTTCTGCTTCTCACACTCTTGCTCCTTCCTATAAGGACCCTTAAGAGCAATTGAACCCATCTGGATAATCCAGGCTACTTTCGCCATCTCAATATTCTTAACTTAATCATATCCACAAGGTCCCTTTTCCCATTTAAGGTAACAAATTCACAGGTTTCAGGGACCGGGACCTGGACATCTCAGGGATTGAGGGTGGGGCATTACTCTACTTGCTACAGACATAAAAGTCCCAAAGCTGGAATAAAAAGATTAGTAGTCACTTTTCCCAGGAAGGTTTGAAGGTACCATGAGAAGTGGTCCTTGAAGCATGAGTAGGGTATGGGCTTCTGAAGCAGGGTGAAGAACATTCCAGGCAGTGGGAACAATAGCAGCAGAGGCTTGGCTGGTGTTGTTATGTGTGGAGAACGCCGTGGTAGAAATACGCAGCTGAGACAGGAGAGAGAGGCAGAGGCCAGGACATGGAAGACGTTGTATCCCATGCTCCAGTAGCTGGGAACCAGGAAGGGTTTTAGACAAGGGAACAGTCAGATCATACTTGAATTTCATAAAGATCATTCTGCCTGCAAAAGAGGGGGTTGGTAGGAGGGGTACACCAAGGTCAGTGATGCCAGCAAGGAAGCTGCTACAGAGATCCTGATGAGCTGATGAGGCCTGGACTAAGATATTGGTGGAAACAGAATCCTCGGAGGTGGGAGGTATGGTGCCAGCACTTAGGATGGATTGGGTAGAACAGGGGCCCCCAACCCCCAGGCCACAGACTGATAGCAGTCTGATAGCAGTCTGTGGCCTGTTAGGAACTAGGCCACACAGCAGGAGGTGAGCAGCGGACAAGCAAAGCTTCATCTGTGTTTGCAGCTTCTCCCCAGGGTTAGCATCACCGCCTCAGCTCCACCTCAGATCATCAGGCATTAGATTCTCATAGGAGCTCCGGTCCCCAATGCCAAAAAGGTTGAGGACGGCTAGGGTAGAGGTTGTGAAGGAAAGGAGACAGCTCAGACAACTCCCAGGACTCTGGCTTGGGGCACTCGGTGAAGAGAAGAACAGAACCCTAAGAGAGGCATCTCATCTCCAAGTCCTTTCTTCAGGATGGCCATGGTCTCAGGGGTGCTGCGAGCTGCTCATGTGCACCCATGTTTATGCACTCACATGGCTGCTGTCCCTACAGTGACTGAGACAGGGCCTGCTGCCCCAGTCCAGACCTGGCTGGTGCTCCCCCTGCAGAACAGAGCACCAATACTCAGTGGCTTCTGGCCGCTGCAACACCCTGGGGACGTTTCCACATGCTGCAGACCAAGGCCCACTCACCCTCTGAGGGGAGGGGAATTCTTACTCTCCAGGACTATGGTTATTTGAGAGTAATCCACCTGTTTCCAATTACTCTGTGGCTCAGGCTGACAAAATCTTGGACTGAAGGTAATTTCCAATGAATGTTTTGGGCGTGGAGTATTATTAAGAGAGAATGCTTTGAACAAAGATTTCCTGGGGAAAGCCCAGGGTGAGAGGGGCTCAGCCCCCAACTTCATTCTGGGTTTCCAGGGTAGCGGATTTGCAGAGCTTAATGGAATGGACTGTGAGAGTCGCCTGAGCTAGATACCTCCCTTCAATCCATTCAATCCAGAAATAGGACACCAGGCTGGTCAAGCCACAAGCTTTGGAGTCTGGAGCGCTGGTTTCTAAGTCACAACTCTACCACTTGTCAGCTGGGGGACCTCGGCAGGTTCTTCAGGATTGCCTATCAGCCTTATTCTCTTTGCAGTATCAGAGGGAAGCATGAAACCTTTGTCCTATTTATCATGGGGGCCTCTCCTGGACATTCTTAGATTTAAAGCTCCCTCCCTAATAGGGATCCACCTAGGGGAGGAGAAGAGCAATTAACACCTTTCTATTCCCTGGGGTACTGGCCCTGACCCCTGCCAATTACTATATCAGGACCCACCTGCTTTTGAAAGGGGTGACCAATTATCAGAAATAAGTGTGAAAGTGAGGCTGCTGCCCAGAGCCTCATTACCTGCTTCTTCATCAGCCTGGAGGGGAGGGGAGCCCCGTCCCTGCTCCCACAGTGGGGGAGGCTGAAGGAAAGGTGGTGGATTTTCTGAGTGCTCATCCACCCGCAGGAAGGGCGCTCACTCTGCACTGTCGCTGGAATGAGGTGGCTTGTGGTTTTAGTTTTTAAAAAGTACATGTGCATGTTTCTGGCAGATAATGTATTTAGAGATTTGCCTGTGTGTCTTTGGTCTTCTCCCTCTGGGTTCCAAGAAAAGAAAGAACCCAACCTTGCTCTCTCTCTCTCTCTCTTGACTCTGAAGGAGCTGCTCACAGGCATCAGTTTTCTCTTGGCCTTTGTTTTCTAAAAACTTGAGCTGCTTGATGAGTTTGTCAATGGAGGAAGGAGAGAGGAGCTGGCCTGGGAGAGGATAAAGGGACCCAAACCCACTCCCCACAGTGCCAGTGGAAGTGGCAGGCCTCAGAGGGGTAAGTATGGCTTTCAATATCAGCTCTGAAAGCAGCTAAGGCTGCAATTTACCATCCTTGTTTTATGGATATGAAAACTGAAGCCCAGAGAGGGGAATAGGCTTGCTAAGGGTGTCCAGAATGCGCGGCCACAGGTTGGTAGTGACCACGTGCAGGCCAGGAGGGGCAGCCACGATAGACCAGGCTAGGAGCTGTTCTTCCCTGCTCCCTGCATCTTGGAGGTCCACGGAAGGTGAGGTGCTCCCTCATTCTCCTAAATGCCTGAGCCCAAGAATGGCAAGGTAGGGAAGAAGTAGCGACTGAGTCTGAGTTAGAGAAAGTAAAGTAACATGACTTGCCTTATTGATTTCGGTATTTGAGAGAAGATACAGGACATGAAGGGTAACAAAAGAATAAGCCATCCCAGGGCTTCAGCTTGGGTGACTGGGTGCCTATATGAGAATGACGAGAAAGAAATTCATTAAACATTCACAGTGGTTTTCTCTGGGTGAGGAATTATGGGTGATTGATATTCTGCTCTTTTTATAGTAGCTCTTTATAAATGTTCTCTAATAGGATGTCTTACTCCAGTAATAAGGAAAATAACTAGAATTGATGTTACCCCCACTTCCTTGCTTCAGTGGGCACCCACTACTTGCAGAGTAAAAGTAAAACCCTTTGGCCTAGTTTCCCAGGGTTTCCTGCCCCCCAAATCTACCCTCTCATTATGTCATCATGTGACTGGGTGCCTATATGAAAATGACCCCACTCGCACCCCACCCTGGGCTGGCCATTCATCCTTCAAGACCCAACTCCAAAATGCCCTTTTACGGGCAGCTGTCTCCTCCTCACTCCCTCTACCATGGCCTCCAGGACCCTATAGTTGTAATGCTTGTGTCCATATTGTATCTCCTAAGAGTGCCACAGGGCAGGAACCAAGTCTGATTAATTTCTGTCCCCAGCCTCTGGCTCAGACCTGGACACACAGTCAGTGCTTATTAAATGCTTGCTGAATGAACTATGGAGGAGTTTGGGCCCTTTCCTCTTTGTACACAGTATTCCTTCCAATCTCAGGGATGAGGTGAGCAGTGCCCCCAACACATGCCTGCAGATGATAGTATCAGAGTGGGGACACATGACAGATCAGCTCATCTCTGGGGTACTGTCATAGCTGTTGCTCCCGGTGCTGATGGGCAGATGGCAATGGGGAGCCCTGTAAGCCAAGCTGCGATGGCCTTCAAGCAGATTCTTCATGTTCCTCAGAGATGGTTGTCTGGGGCCACACACCAAGCCCTTAGCAGGCAAGTTGGTTCCAACACACTCAGCTTCCCAGCCTCAGCTTTCCTCCCATTTGAACCCTCCTACACCTGAGAATCCAGAAGTTGTATGTGCCCAAGGAGGGCGAGTCTGGGCGGGAGGAGGCCCACAGTGCATGCCACACAGGCTCACCCGAAACAGCCTGGAAAGAACTAGAAGTGTAAGGAGTCTCTCCCACCTGGAACACACCTCTTCTCAACAGCTGCCCATTCCTTAGGTCTTTTCTGTACATGGCCTTTCAGGGAGACAATTCTCCATGAATTTCTCACTTTTCTGCACATCTTACTAGCAGAGGCATTGGCGTTGGCTGTCATTCCAAACTCTCTTTTCATGGATGTGGAACAGCCTTGGAAGTTAGAGATCATTTCTCTCTCTATGGCAAAAGACATGTTTGTTTGCTGTCCAGTGAAATTATGATAATGTCTCCTGCTGGGAAGAAGACAGGTTTGCTTATAGGCCACTATAAAAGGTTCAGGTTATCTAAACTTGGGGTTCCTGTTTCGTCACCTACCCATTATGCATGCAGCATCCACCTGGGCTGCTCTGATCACCTCATAGGACTTGGGAGCAAGGAAAACTGTTGTGAGCATGAAGCTCACCCTGCTTGCTATATCACGGGTAACAAAGACTTTTGTCTGTGACCCAGGAGTCTCCTATTTTCTGCAGCATCCATATAACTGGGCAGGCTAGCTGGTTAATTTGCAAGGAGGGAAAACCTCAGACCCTTCACAGTTCTTGACAGGACTAAATTCAAAGGAATTATTGAATTTCATAAAAGCAGTCTCCAGTTTTCTTGAAGTTTTATAAAACCAAGAATGAGCTTGGAATTTGTTAACCTGCTACTACTAGGTGTTAGCCCTTTACATATATCATCTCACAGAATTTTCTCCACAGCCCCACATAATATGTGTGATGATTTTACAGGTGAGGAAACTCCGGCTCAGAGAGGTAAGGGGTCTGGCCCAAGTTAGACTGAATCAAGAGCCCAATCTATTCTCACTCAGCAGTGCCTCCCTCTTAGATGCCAGCAGTGAAAAGGAGAGCTCAGAGCGGCTAGGAAGCCCACTCAGTGGCAGGAATCTGGGAAGCAATAGATGTTTCTATAGCAACCAGCTTCCCAAGGTCCACATTAATGCAGAAAGCCTCAACCCTGACCCGGAGGTCCCTAGGCTGTAGTATTAGAGATCATCTCCGAGGAAGTATTCTGCTGGCTTCTCCTTGGTGAAACCAATTCAGAGAAAGTTAGGGGGGCTAGCTAAATCCTGGCAATCATTGAAGTGGAGAAGTGATAGAACGTGTATATATTCATGAAAGAGTTAGACATTGCCACGATGGAGTCAAGTGTCAAATATAAGTTGAAAACCTAGCATGTGCTGGACATTGCTCTAGGCACCAGGCATAGAGCAGCAGAGAAGACAGAAAAATTCTCGTCTTTTATAGTGCTTCATTTTTAAAAGATGACTATATAATTTAGTAAGAGCTAGTGATAAGTGCTACCAGCCATAACAAACAAAACGAAAATAACAACAAAAATAAAACAGGGTGAGAGCATAGAGAGTAAAGAAGACTAATTGTAGAGGTCAAGAGAAGTGTTTCTAAAGAGAGGTTTGAGCTGACATCTGATGGAAAGAGGAAGTAAGCCAGATAAGTAACCCAAATTATGTAGGGGAAGAGCATTCCAGGTAGAGGAGACAGCCAGCGCAGGGCCCTGGGCCAGGACTGTGCAAGTACGCTCGAGGGGCGCTGAGACGCTTAGGTGGCTGAAAGCAGTGACCAAGGGTGAGCCTGGTAGGAGATGAGATTGGACTGGGGGAGATAAGGAGAAGAGCCCTCCCGTTGAGGTCAGACAGATCTATGTTTTTATCCTGAAGCCTGTCACTTTCTATGTGCAAACTTGAATTTCCTCACCTTCATCAGGAGGCCAGTAACACCTTCCCTGGAGAGATAACATAACACTTTCCTTGGAGAGATAATGCATCCAAAGCATGATGTCTACTGTAATTATCATGCATTTATTATTGTTTAAGCCTAGTGTCCTCTTGCTGTGTTCTCATTCCTGCACCACTAGAATTGGATGCTGCTGCTGCTGCTGCAGCAACTTTGGGCCTGTGAGCTGGGGCACCGGTGGGGTGGAGGGTTGAGACTTTACTAGTAATTACTGCTCCCGGGAAGCCCTCTTGGCTCGGCTCCATGCTCAGCATGGCAAGGACGACAGCCACTTGTCAGAAGCCTCCCATAGAGACCACCTGGAAATGAGAGCAGCCCCGACTGGAGAGCCATGCTGAAGGGGGAAGGGTAGGCAGGCCCCTTTGTCATTAGGCAGCCAGAGCTGGAGGGATCGCTCTGGTTTAAATTAAGGATTTAATGAGATGAGGCCAAATTAGATGCAATTAAAAAGACACTTTAGAGCTGGCAGACGACCAAGAGAGGCAGTAATGACTTTCCTGGAAGGGAATCCCACAGGCTGGGGGTAGGGGGACCAGGACGGCTTGGTTTCTACTTTTGGAAACATCCGGGGTTGAGAGATGGAAGGATAAAATAGAATCAATCACTGACAATACTGGTGCCTAGCAAGGGCTGGATGGCCCTTAGATGTCAGCCTGCGAAGGACCCTAAGAGATTGCCTGGGTTTATGGTTTCCAAACTGGAATGTTTGGCACCCCTAGGATTCCAGAGAAGACCTTTAGTAACTTCACCAAGCATTGTCTAAATATATATTTTCAACTATAAATCTTGAAACAAAAATGCTGTGCATGCTCCCAAATTTTAGCCCACAGGGGCCTGCCAACATGCTGCACAGTGCAAATCTGAACAGACCTCAGGATAAAGTTTCTGTGGTGAGCCTGGGCCTCTGTGGGTTCTGAATGGACACACCATTGCTTGGTTCATTCAGGCCTGGACATGAGGTCACACATCACATCATCCTGAGCCCACTCCTAGTTGTCTGGTGTGTAGCACTCAATTAAATGTCCGTCCCTGTTAGAGGCTCGCACCTGACACCACGGAAGGGTTAGGCAATAGCAGGAAATGGGGTAAAAGTGACAGAAGTCTTGATACTATTGTATCAGAGAAACCCTTTTTTAGTGCTCAGTATAAGTCTGGGCTCTTTTTGTCTGGCTTCCATTAACTCCAGTGGGCTCAGTTTGGCAATGTTGGGTCCCATGGTTATCCTGCTTACAATTCTAGATAATGTCTTTAGGATAAAATCGAATCCTAAAGCTTGGACTTAACATGCAAAACAAAATAAATTTGACTCTTCAGAGAGTCTGAGTGAAGAGCTGTCAGAGATGGGTGCTGAGGCGTGAGATTTTCTTAAATAACAACCCTGAACATCCTTCGAGCTACATTTGAAAAGTATTCTTCTGCCAGACAATGAATATTTAAACTAAGAAACCTACTCATCATCTTCCTCCAAATTTAATACTCACAGTTTAAGGAATGAATGCAGGGCTTAGGTGTTATTAATAATTCAACCCTGAAACAAAATAATGGCCTATTATTTCTCTTGAAGTTTCTGGATCAGTTTAATTGGAGAATGTTCTGAGATTGGAAGGTAAAGTGTTTTGAAAATCTGTTACCATTTGCAACTGCTTTTCGGGGTGGGTCAGGATTTTAATAATACAGTGAAACCAAATCCAAATAATGAAATAAATTGCATATCGATGCTGATACTGGATTGCAACTATTATTTATAATGTCCAGCTTCAAATTATTTGAGTTATTGAAATAGTCACATTATTCTCATTGGTTGACTTTATATTAAGTAGTGCTCACACATTTGAATGGAAGTAAGTATTAATTATAATAATGTCACTCTTATCAGTTTTAGGTAATGGACTTCCACTGACAAATGTATCTGAATATTACTGCTGAAGCGGCTGGGAACCGCTGACCTAGTCCAACCCTGTGGCCATATGTTCACGAAACAGACCTCAGAGAAGGGCAGAGGCTTGTTCATTCAGGACCACAGTCAGCGGTAGGGCCGGACTTAGAAGTGGGATCCCCTGACCTCCAGCTGTAAGGGAGCTGTCAGGACTCACCCAGTTCAGTCTCCTGCCTCTGCCTGGTCCAGCCTGCTTCTCTCTCAGTGGGAGCCTTGCAGCTCTCCCTCCCTCTCCCATCCACCCCTCCCCACAAATTGCTAAACTGTGGTTACATTCCCTCTTTCAAAATCCTGGGGCGGATCAAAACAGCAATATCAACCCCTTCTCCCTGGAGTCATCGTGTCACATGGGGGGCCTTGTGGCCCACTGTGGTAGGGAAGGGAGACAGAGCAATCAAGGTGCCAGCCCTCAGCCACACTCCAAAGATAGTGAGTGGAATATAGCACAGTGCTTGAGCACAGAGAGCTCTGAGACCAGGATGCCTGGGTTCAAAGCCCAACTCCCCCTCTCACCAAATGCAAACCAGGTATGGCAATACTGCCTCCCGAGGAGGGACATTGTGAGAATTTAGGGAATCCATCATGTAAGGCACATAGAAAGTAGTCAATAACTCTTAGCTATCGCTTGTTTTATTAAGGGATTGATGTAAGATGTCTGTTTCCAAAAGGATTTGGCTGCTAAGAAAGGTAGGGCAAAAACTGGCTTAGAACATAAATTTAAAACTTTTTGCCCTTCGGCTTCTTCCACTCCACATGCCTCATGCACCAACCACAGTGGTCTCCTCATTGCTCCCAGGTGTGCCCTGCCTGCTCAGGTCTCCACACCTTTGCTCACACCGCTGCCTGTGCCTAAAGACTCCTATTGAGCTCTCATGGCCCACCCATTATGTCACCTCTTCCCAGAGCCACCGTGATCCATCAGAAGTGGCAATTCCAGAATTTCTATCAGAGAGCTTCAGGGTAGCACTGTCTTGGGGTGGGGGAGGGGAAGGAAACGATGATACTAGGAGACTTGTCTGGAAGCTGTGTTTGCACAACTTGTTCATTATGTTTACTTAGACAGTGTATTTATTTGCAGTGGCTTTGTGGGGCTGAGGGAAATTATAATGCATCTCCCAGCCCCATTGGAATGAAATTCTGCTTCTCCTGGGTGCTCTCAGCACAGGGCTTGTCCTGGTCTTGTGGCAAAGCTGGGATTTGGGCTTCACATGCTCCTGCTTCTGTTCCTTCCCTGCCCTCTGCCCTTCACTTTGGGCTCTGCTTCTGCCAGCCAGGAGGCATGACTAGCTCATAAGTCCTCTAACAACAGTCACCAGCACCCAGAACATTTGAACTAATGCACTCCAGCTCTCCCAGCTCATTTTCCAGATGGGGAAATTGAGGTCAGCATAAGGGTCTTGCCTCAGCTGATATTAAGCACTCAAAACAACTTACGTTTGGAGCCAGGTGGAGGGGTGTGCTATGGGACCAGAAGTCAATAATGGTTAGACCAATAAATTAAGCAGTAGATAGTAAAATACAACAAACTCCAGAATCCATTGAACTAATCAATAACACCTGATTGCCTGATTCAAACTGCAAAAACCAAATACTGATTGCCAAACCCTCAAGCCAATAGACAATTATCATCTAATGCAGTGGTTTTCAAATTCTACAAAGTATCAGAGTTACCTGGAGGGCTTGTGAAAACCCAGAATTCTGGGTTCAACCTCCAAAATGTCTGATTCAATAGGCGGGGGTGACGGATACTGAGAATTTGCATTTCTAAGAAGTCCCAGGTAATAATGATACTGCCAGACTGGGGACCACACTCTGATCTAACATTTTATCTTCCCCACCCTAAAGCCTACTGGGTGGCCAGGTAGCTGCCACAGTGAGACTCAGGATTTCATTTGGAAACTAGAGCCTAGTGATCTCCCAGCCTCAAATCCCCATCACTGACGGTCACCACTTAAAACATGTCTGGCCAGCCTTCCTTTCACCCCAAACCCAGCCCTACTGTATTATATTGAACTGGGTCATTTGTGGTCTGTCAGCCTACTGGGGGAGGAGCCCCCTCCCATGTGGGGATGCCAAGAAGATTCCCAGAGCCTGAGACCTAGGACTCACAGAGCATTTATTGACTGAGATTTGAGGTTCGTAGAAGCACAGGGATGTGCCCAAGCTCCATCGGATGGTCAGTGATGGAACTGGGGCCAGGACACCTGGCTCCTCCTCTGAGTCCAAATTCCAGAGATCTGTTCTGACCCATCCCCTTCCCCAGCTCCCTGAACAAAGCCTGATTTAGGTAAATGCAGTCGAGTCAATGACCTTCATCCTAAGGATCACTTAAGAGGGTTCCCTCCAGCCCCTAACCTGCCCTTTGCCACTATTCGCCAGCAGGCTCCAAAGTCAGATGCATGCCCCTGAAGTGACCCCACCCAGGGAAGAGTCTGGAGGCAGTGCAGTTATGGAAGTAGCACCTTCTTGGTCAGAAAAGGATCAGGCAGGGCCAGGGAAAAGGGCACAAACCCGGCAGGTCCATCCATGCTGGGCTCCACAAAGTTGTTCCTACCGCCTATTTCACTAAGCTGTCAAAACTCTGGTTCAGAAGAAAACATTTTAAACTAGGTATGTTGCTTATCTATTGTTGCAAAACAATCAACCAAAATGTAGTAATCTAAAAAAAGAATACTATTTCTCACGATTCTGTGGTTTGACTGAGCCCAGCTAGGGGATTCTTCTACCACCCATGGCTCCAGCTGAGCCCATCCACCTGGCTCCACTCAGCTGAAGGCTAGAATGGGCTGCAGATTCCAAGAAGATTCACTTGGTGTCTGCTACCTTGGTGGTCCTCCACATGACCTCTCCACAGGGTTCTTCCTGACTGCATGGTAGTCTCAGAGTAACTGGACTTCCTACTTGACAACTGTACTTTAAGAAGGAGAGGGTGGAAGCTTCTACTTCTTTAAGGCCTGGGTTTGAAGGTCTCAAAACATCACTCTCAAAACATATTCGATTGGTCAATGTAAATCACAAATCCCAGTCCAGATTCCAGTGGAAGGGAAACAGTGCACCTCCTGGTGGTCGAGCAGCACACACACACAGACAGGGAAAGACTGGTGGAGACTGTCGGCCTCACTAGGGCAAATAGCCCAGGAAGTCCCCAGGAATGTGTGTGACACATACAGCTGTGGAAACCTCTGAGCTATGTAACTCCATAGATCTGGTGGCAGGGACGGGGAGGCAGGGGGTCCAAAACCAAAGAAGCCCTGAAGGTCAGCTACAGCAACAATCTGAGTGCAAAATGAGAGGGCCCTAGCCTGAGAAATAGAATTTCTGGACCCTTCCACAGCTTTGCCCCCTAACTTGATGTGAGAAACAGGTCAAGACCTTGCTTCTCTCTGAGCCACCCAAATCAGTCTACCTCCACCCATGGGTCATTTGTCCATAAAGCTCTATCAGAGCTGCCCTTTGCTGTCTTCTAGGCTCCTTACAAAGGACAAAACCTCACTTCCCTGGTTTTAATAGCTTAACAGCCCCCTCGTCCATGGATTTATAACCAGGAAACCTGGCATTGCTGAATTTAGCCCAATGTTGTGCTGTTTCTAAAAGAAGACTCTTTAGAACTACAGCTAAAATACAGAGCAGGTCACTGGAACTGAATGCCAGAGAAGGGTCCCCAAATTGTTCTTCATTTATGCTCCCATTATACAGATTTGTCTACCAAGCCAGCCTAATATGGAAAGAAGAGCAGGGATATAGACAATGATTTAGTCAATTCTTTCTCTTTTCTGGGAGCCCCTGTCAGTCTTCCCCCTAAATTCCTACTCACTAGGCTCAGGACTAGCCCAGTGTTCTCTGGATGCTCAGAAATTCCAATCCCCTGTGAGGCTACCAGTGCCCAGTGCCTTCTCATTCAGGCTTGGCAGCAGCAGGAACAATCTAGGAAAGAAACTTGGGAAGCAGAGAGCGTCTGGGGGTGCAGCGACCTATTAATCCTTATAGGACCCAGTGCTTGTCTGTGGGGTCACCGGAAAGGCAGGTGGAGCCCCCCTCAATCTGCACATGCCACCCTTCCCAATCTCTGGCATCTATCCTGTTGATTAGCTATGATGATAATAGAGGCCTTTCCATTGGAATGTCGCATAAAGCCTCAGTTGTTAAGCATCTGATTAGCTCTTCTCTGCTCCTCAAATGTAATTTACACTCGCCAGCTGCGTCACCTAGGCTCATGCAGTTCCCTCTGTCAGGAATGCCACCATCCCATCTGACCACCAATTATTGCTCATCCTCCCAGACTCAAGTGCTCACTTCTGCAAAAAGCCCTACCATACACCCTCCTCCCCATGTTGGCAGAGACATCTTCCATCTTTAAGCTCTCATTACTCTTTGCCTTCACCTCCCAAAGCTCTGAACACTTTCTGACTTAGTTATAACAGGATTGCTGGAAAGAGGCAGCTCAGCAGTTGGGGATGCCCCCTGACCTGGGAGTCAGCGAACTGGGGTTCAAGCTCAGGCTCCGCCTTTGCCTCCTTGTGAGACCTTGCAGAAATGCCTTCCCCACTCTGGGCCTCAATCTCTTCATCTCTGAGACAAAGAGTCGGGCTTATCTCTAAAGTTGTCCCACACCTGTATTAGTTAGCTACATCCCTTGGCAACTGAGTTCCTGTGTCAGGCCCTGTCCTAGGTGCCAGGGACACAGAAGGAGTTCCTGAGACAAGGATTCATGTACAAGTGATTTATTAAAATGGTGCTTTGAGGAAAACCAGTCAGGGAGTGGGAAGCAGGAGAGGCACAGGAGGAAGCTAAGAAGGGAGTGATTTCTGACTGAGTCCCACAGAGGGTAGCTTCAGCCTGGTCCCACAGGGTGCTCTGAAATCTAATTCACGCCTCAGGCTTGTCCTGTCCCAAGACCAGAAAGGTGGGCTCCACACTCCCGCACCTGCGTGCCATTAGCTACAGAGAAGCTGAATTCCCAGACACTTCAGTCTCTCTGTGATCATGGGAAGTTTCCAGCAGCCTGGGGCAGGCACGGAAGGAGAGTTAACAGGTGCAGATGACAGGAAGCAAAAGAACCCAGGAAGCAAGGAGAGGAGCCACAGAACCAGCAAAAGGCCTCTCAGAGGCAGGGGATGAAGCCCTTCCAGCGTACACCTCAGAGATAGCCGGTCCCTGTATTCAATGAGCTCATAGAGGGAAAAATGTATATGCCGACAGGCAAATTTAGATTCACAGGTGATCTGGGGTAACTAATTGTCTCCATTTTTCTGGAGATCACCCACCAAATGGGGAATTATAAACTAGGAATCGAAGCGTGCACAGGGAGAAACGGAGCTTGCAGTATTAAGCCTGATTTGCATCTCCCGTTCCCCACCCCCAAGCTAGGCTGCTGTCTGACTCTCGCCAGCAGGATGGTTAAGACAGCTCAGGAATCACAGGGCTCTCATTCCCCATAGACTAATTGCAAGCCCAGGATATCAAAATAGAATGATTTCCCTAGGGACAGGGACACGTTTTCATAATTCTGACAGTCCCCTTTCATCCTCTGACAGAACCTGGATGTTAATCAAGTCATTTTGGGCAGAGGAGGTGGCGATGAGGCAGGAACAGGGGTTAGGGCCCTGAGAGGGCTGCTTCTAAGTGACAAAACTGATACTCTGTGAAAAGGGGACTCTGTCTTCCCAGTTGACCCGGGAACCTGATCCTGAAGCTGTGGAAAGCTCGTGGGCTGCCAGAGCGGAAGGGCTCTTTGGTCTGCCATGGCTTCCAGACTGTGCTCCTCCAATCCCCACTTTGCAAGAAGGGAACACCAAGGTATCAGGAGGGCAGGGGCCAGCAACTCTGCCCCAGGCTCCAGAGTATGGCCTTACCCATAAGAGGCCACCTGGAAAGGCATCTGCAACTGGAAGAGAGTCCTGGAGGCACTGACCTGGTGATGCCATTCCCCTTTGGCTGCAGAGCCCAGTGGGGGTTGGGGCGGAGGGTAGGGAAGGGTTCAGCACGTTGGGGGTGGAGCCTGGCCTGGATCAGAGTTCCTGGTTCCTGATTGAATTTCCTCTCCTTTATCACCTGCTCCCTACCCCCAACTAACTCCCAACTAATTCTGAAATTCAGAGCATGACGCCTGAAAGGGACTCAGTGCAAATCTCCTGCCATCAGACGCTGGGTCCTCTCACAGCAAATGCTCATCCAGCCTGAGCTTGGATCCGCCCAGCCACGGGGCACTCACTGCCTCTGGAAGGCCCTCTTGTCATTGCACAGCTGTGTCACAAGCCTTCCCCCTATGCGTCCCCAAACTGCCTGCCACTTGACTTTCTCACCCTGCCTCTGGGCCCGCACGGAGAGCACCTATTTCCCTCCCCTGAACAGAGCCCTTCAGATGCCAACGATAGTAACCACAACTCTCATAGCACCTCACTCCTTAGAAAAGATTTCTATGAGCTGGTCCCACGCAACTGCTACCTTATGGACCCTTGGCAGTAACAGCCCAAATCCTTCCCTGTTGTACTATTCACATAGTATTTTCTCCTTGATTATGACTCTTGTTCCTCACAAGAACGCTGTCCAACATGCACATAAGGGTCCCAGCAGCCCCTTTAACAGCAGCGGCCAACAGAAGGGCTGGGATTTGCTCAAGATCCCACAGCACAGCTGGGTCCCAGAGTTTCCCATTTTCCTTAGAAGAACGCTTGGGTGCTGTGTCTCTGTGGCTGTGGGGCCCTCGTTCTCTCATCTAGCAGGAGTCCTGGTGCTTCCCTCAAGGGCGCATCCAACCTTGCCAGCCCCCTAATTGGGGTGACATTGAAACATGTGTCTGGCTCCTGTGGCTATGATATTTAAATCATCTGAGCCCCACATGAGGAACTCCTGGGATCCTGAGTCTGTGGGTATCCATTCCCCCCACCTCAGTCTGGCTGCCTGCAGTCATGTGGGCCCCACCGGTTAAATTCCACATGGGAAGCTAGGGCTCTGACGTCTGACCTTCAAATATAGGGCAGCTCTGTCTGGAGGGAGGCAGCTGGGAGCTTACTCATAATGCCGGCTGACTCATTTTTTTCATTCGCTTGGCCAATTGGCGGGTGAATTAATTAAGTGATGCAGCCAGAATGAGCAGCTACAGGCCTCGCTTTGCTGACCTCAGCGTCCTCCTGTTCGGAACTTCTTTAGATAAATGTGGGGGTGGGGGATCACTGGGTTGGGACTTTGGGTGAACTGGATTCGAATCGCAGTTTAGCTACAGCAGCTCGGTTGTATTGCTTTGGACAAGTCCCTTCCCTTTAGCTTCAGTTTGCTCATCTTTTCAGTAAAGGAATTGGATGCAGAGAGTGTACGCAGGCACTTTTCAGGATGTCTTTTCTTCATTGCCTCACGCATAGATGAGCTAGGAAATGGCAAAGACAGATACAGAAATTATAAGCTGATGACCTGAGAGCTGCATACATCAGGGATGTGTCTGATTTAACAAGCATACTACTACATAGGGATATAGTTTTACTTTGAATGTGTTTAGATGGAAGTGCATGTTTCATTTTGGCGCAGTCCCCATCATTCCTTATTTTCCTGTACTTGATCCCTTTTGGAACCAGTCTGGCCTCTGAAGACATTTGAATTTGCAACCCATGAGCCAGCTGACTCATTTTCTATGGACAGGATAATAAGAGTGAAGACAATAATAGCCACACGTGTTTTATGCTTCCAGTTTAACCAAACCATTTTCCATCCATTGAAGTGTTTGGCTTGATGCTAGAGTCTCTGTGCAATTTCCATAAAGTCTCAATTTCCATATTTTTCCATCCACAAAGAATTGCAGTAAGGATCTAGTTGGCTGTGTATGGTAGGGATTAAATTTATTATTCTAAAAGCTGCCTGCCAATATCATTGTATTTTAGAGATAAAAGCTAAATTCGCCTTAGTGGATGATTTCTTTGTTTGGGAAAACACACTAATAGACCTTTGTTATCTAAAGGTAAGACCCAGGACTTATTTTGGGGGAGTGGGGGACGGTGATAGAGGTTATGATAGATGAATGGAAACAAAATTGCTCCACATAATACAGTAAAATTAGGTCATACTTGGGTAGAGAGTTTATGAAGTTAACTGATTCCAGATTTCTTGAGAGCTCAAAAACAAGATCGAGGGGGTGGGGTCCTTAAGACATGGGAGGGAAGACACGTGGAAGGGCCTTTGTCGCCAAGCAGGAGTGAATCTGAGTAGCATAGAGCAAGGGAGACACTATTAGTGACCCTCCAAAATGTTATAGTTTCTTTGATAATAATACTAATTTTTTTTTAACTAAAAATGTTAAATTGACAAATGTTAACGCATTAGAACAGGAGTCAGTCGCCCAATTACATACAGTCTGTGGGTCAAATCCAGCCCACTGCTCATTTTTGTACTGCCTAAAAGCTAAAAATGGTTTTTATATTTTTAAATAGCTGAAAAAAATCAAAAAAATATTTTGTGACATGCGAAAACGATATAAAATTCAAATTTCAGGGTCCATAAATAAAGTTTCACTGGAACAAAGCTACACTCCTTTGTTTATGTACTGTCTACAGCTGCTCTTGCACTGCCATGGCAGAGCTGAGTAGTTGTGACAGACTATGCGTGGCACTCCTCAGGTCACCCTCGCCGGAGGAAATGGACGCAGTGCCCTTGAGGGAGGAATGGGGAATGGTTATCATTCAAATCTGCTGTGGTGTTTTGGGATCATTCTGCCTGAGAGCCAGCCTCCACTTCAGTCACTGGATTCCAGGTTTGAGAACTGGCTCAGATCTGTGAACTGAGAATTGAACACGCCTTTTCATTGGGGCAAGTATGCTCCGTCTCCTGCTCTTCCATACGTGTCTCATTCAGATTGTAGGTGTTAAGTACTTCCTCCCTTATAAGACTCAGCATGTCCCAAACCAGGTTACTCTGGAATTTAACCCTAGTAATCAATCTGGCAGCCAGCTGAGGAAGTGGGAGCAGCCTCTGAGAAACGAGGGAGTTGGGAGAGTGGGGAAAGTGCGAAGTTTCCCCAGAAATGAAGAAATGCTAGCTCCTACTATTGAGGAATGGGCCACCTTTGTAAACTCCAGTAGTTCAGGGGGTCGACAGAGTCAAAATTCTTGGGGATGTCACCCAGAAGTCTCTACCCATGTTTCAAGGTCCCAGGTTTTCCTAACTAGGACACTGAGCATAACCGTGGCTGAGCATTTAAATATCTATGGCCCTCTGCAATTCTGTCAAGTCCTGAATCTGCTATCATTGCAAAGATAAGAATTTCTTTGTAATCTACCAAAGAGAGCTCTGACTTTCACACTTAACCTTTAACTATTTGTTAACTGCCTTCATTTTCTCATTATACCTCTGCAAGGGTGTCACACCTTAGGAAAAGACCAGCCAATTCCATTGTCCTTGTTGGCACCCTTCCCTCTCTGTTCTTCAAATGCAGGTATCATTTCATTATACGGTGTTTTCTTCACTGGGACATTTCACCACTTATAAAATCAGGTCACCACTTATAAAATCACCAGTTGGGCTACCACCTGGTACCAAAAACTATCAGTGCCCCACATTCCACTTAGGATGGGTTCCTTCTTTGACATAGTAGGCCAGTGAGTGAGCCAGAACCCACACCCCATCATCTTACTGCCTGTTTTCTCATATCCCACCTCTGTTAGATAGAGCCCTACAAGAAGCAGACACCAAGATAGGGTTAGATGTGCATGAGATTTATTAGGAGAAATAACTGTGAAGGATAAAGAGGTTGTGGAACAGAGACTAGGCAGAGGCTTCAGGCAATGAAGCAGGTCTGACACCTATGGAAGGAGAGAAGGAAAAAAGATCGACAGGAAGAAAGTGTCTAAAAACTCCAATGCAGTTGTTAGAAGGTCTTGGCCAACACCATGGGGACTACAAAAGTCAGAGGCATCCCATGAGGGTAGGAAGGGGCCAGCACCAGTATCCTGGCTGTGCTCAGTCTTTAGTTGGGAGCAGCCCTGGGGAAGCATGGCCTCAGCATGATGCTGTAATGTAAAGGTGAGGTGAATGGAGGCTGTCAGCCAACTGCGCCTCCCTCAAAGTTTCTCTTAAAGGAACCTCCCCGGCCACCACAATGTCTCCATTGGTCTGTTCCACTTTCAGTACAATGCCATGAAAATTAATTTAGTTTGCTGACCATAGAGTCAGGCGAAGACATGGAATCAGATGGAATCCAACTGGGCATCATTTTAAATTTTATTACAGTGTTCTGTTTGTCAAAAAGGAATAATAGGAAAAGAATAGGAAATTCAATTAGGTACTGAACAAAGTGATTCATTCGGTGAAACCAGATGCAACATGGTTGGCAGGGGTGTGTGCTGCAGACCAGTATCACATAAATAATTTAGGTAATGGTATAACTTGTACCTAGGGGGCCTGGATTATAAATCCAAATCCATTTTAGCATGATGGACTGGGGAGCCCCTCATGTCACACTGAAAAATACATATGAGGAATCACCCAGGATGACTACGGCTCCAAGAGTCCAGTGCCAAGCACAACCTCTGGGCAACAAGCAACTACTGTCCTCTGAGATGGTGGCTAGAGCATGGTCACGAATGAGGAACCAGGCACCTCAGCTTACTTGAAACGAGGGTGGACATCCACTCACTTGGGATGAGAAAACAATTCACTTAGCAAAAAGGGGTCCTTTTAACTCCTGGAAGGTATGAATTCAACATAGAAATAATGAAGTCAATTAAACTCATAAACTCATAAACCCCATAAACTCATAATAACTCATGTATTCATATTCATAATATGAATATGTTTATATTAAGTTTAGAAATGATCTATACATACTTGGCATTGGCAGAGTTTGTGATGTGTTAAGAGAGTGTGGCATATCTGAGATCACATTGT
Organism: Eidolon dupreanum; assembly: GCA_028627145.1. Taxonomy (NCBI): domain Eukaryota; kingdom Metazoa; phylum Chordata; class Mammalia; order Chiroptera; family Pteropodidae; genus Eidolon; species Eidolon dupreanum. The sequence goes on along the minus strand of CM053509.1, from coordinate 137,121,452 downwards.
AAATATGTAATTGAGTAATTGATTTTAGACTTACAATTTTAAATTAAAAGTTGTAAGAGAATTTGATTAGTTTTGTAAACAGAATTGGAATGTTTATGAGAAGTTGAGATTCACCATATCTATGATTTTGATTTATTAAATTTACAAGAGTAATTTAAGTGCTTGGAAACGTTTTGCTTGTTAGGTCAGGCACGTGAAGTGCTCTGGATGAAAACAAGATGCATCAAATTTATAAATACACTCCAAATGCTTAAAGGAAGCTAATAAAATAAATTGTAAATAGACTGTTTAAGGGAATTTGGATTTACAATTAAAATAATAAAATTTGAAATTAAACTTACAGGCTTAGGGAAAAATAGGTTTTTAATTTCTTACTTTTTTCTGCATCAAAAAAAAAAGTTATTCTCAGTGATCAAGAACTCCTTCTGACATTCATCATGTCTAAAAAGGAACCTGTCATGGTTCTCCACCCCAAACGTAGGTTCTGGAAGATGAACAGCATTACCATGCACTCAGGTGGCCAGATGAGGCTCCTGGAGGCACCTTGCCCCTCCCTTTCCTCCTCTGCACATCTAAATAGTTCCCTGTTACTTACACTCCCTTCATGTCATAAGATCTGCTCTCCTGTCTCCCCCTGCCCCTAAGGCTAGCCTTATCCCTCACCCAAGTTACTCACCCGCCCTGTTGGGGCCTCCCGCCTCTGGTCTTCTCCTCTCCTCTCCTCTCCTCTCCTCCCTTCTCCTCTTTCTTTTCTTCTATTATGAGAATTGCAAAGACATTGCTAAAAGGAAAGGGGAGTCCCAGCCTGCCTGGCTCTGGCTGCCTTTCGTACATCTGCTGCCCCCCTGGCAGCCCCAGAAGTCTGTGGAAGCCATTCTCCGAGCACCTTGCCCCTGGATAACAGATGTTCCTTCCAGATCTGAGTCACAGTTTCCTGTCTAGAATGGCAGTGTCATCTCCATGAGCCCAGTTACTGGAGACTTATATTGTTGATGGTCATTGGCCAGGATGTGTGTGTTAGAAAAGGTGCAGCCTCCCCCACTGCCCATCTGCTTCTCCTGATGTGCCTCTCATTTGGTGTGGAGGTCATGGTGAGGTCAAAGGTGACCTTCACTGGGACCTTCCCCCTGCTAATCACTTTCCTCCAAGAATCATATCACCTAACCTAACTCTGAACTTTTGGAAGGCAGAGCCCTATCTCTGCCATTTCTATCTCCCTGAAGACAGAGATGGGCATTGAGTGGAGGCCAAGGAAGCAAGGAAAGAGCTCTACCTTTGGCAGCAAGGGTGTGGGAACAGGCGTGCAGGTCCTGCTCCACCATGAGCTTCCCACGTGAGCCTGAGTAAATCACCATCCTCTCTGGGCCTGGTCTCCGCTGGCCCCTTATAAAGTGTTGAAGATCCTTTCACCCAACAAAGTCACTTCTAGGTGTTTGACGACTATATTCTTACATGTGCTCAAAGAGACACAAAGAAGGATGGCAGCCTTGCTAGCAACAGTGAACAATGTCAGCCTAAGTGTCAATCAATAGAAGAATCCTTGAATAAATTACGGTACACACATAGGCTGTGCCAGTCGGCATTCAGTCAAAAAATAGAATTTTCACCAGTTATTTTCCCCTACAATACTCTGTTATGAAAAATTTCAAACACACAGGAAAATTGTAAAGTGAATACCCATTGACCCACTAAAATGAACATTTGGCTTTCTTTGCTTGATCATATATCTATCCATTTATCCATCTGTCTATCCATCTTATTTTTGGGACGCACTTCAAAATAAGGTACAAACAACAGTATGGTTTACTGAGAAACACTCAAAATGTATATAATTAACTAGGGTCCCATATTTGTTTACAGTTATTTTTTAAGGTAAATTTACATGTAATCAAATACACTTCAAAATGCTTAAAGAGAAGTCTCTTCCTCTATGAGTTTTGCCAAATTCATCCACCTGCATAATCCAAACCCCCGTTGAAATGCAGAACATTACTTTCACACTAGAAACCTCCCTCATGATTTTTCCCCGCCTCCACCTCTACCTGCAAACACGGTTCTCAATTTCTTCCACCAGAACTTAGTTTTGTCTGTTCTAGAACAGCATAGAAATTGAGTCATACTGTGTGAGGCCTCTTTCAGTCAGCTGAGTGTTTTCCAGATCTGCCTGTGTTGTCGCATGTATTGATAGTTTGTTTCTTCTTTCTGTTGAATGCTTTCTATTACGTGGACATGTCACTGTCGCTTGTCCATTCTCCTGTTGATGGACATTTGGATGTTTCCAGTTTCTGTCTATTTATGAATAAAGCTGCTATCAACTTTTTTTTAAAACAACTCTTTTTGAGGTCACATGTTTTCACTTGCCTTAGGTAAATACCTAAGACTAAACTTGCTGGTTCATAGGGTTGGTTAATGTTTAGATTTATAAAAAAAAGATCCAGTACTGCCTGTGCCCGGACCTGACATGACCTGGCCCGTGTCCTCTCCCAACATCTGTCCAGTGGAGATGCAAGCCTGCTAGTGCCATTGCCCTCCCTTCCTGGTGAATTCTCTTGCTATTCATTCTTGTCATTTGGCCTCAGTCAGGACCTCTCCAGGCCATCAGTGGTGCTTTGGTAATTGTGACACTTGTAGGGAAGGGCTGGAGTCTCCACACCTTTTGTTCCAGGAGCCCTTGCTTCCTTGTAAATGTTCCTATCTCTCCCCCAGGAACTTCTAGGCTCCCTATGCCAATTGATGGGATTGAAAATGGGCAATAACAGTGGCCTCTAAGCTGATTCCAGGCCCTGAGTGAACCCAAATGTTCCACAGGCAGACTTGACCACCCATGGCCACCAGCCTGCATTCTTCTTAGACCAATTCAGAGTGGCTGGGATGGAGACTGGGGGGCAGGGAGCAGACAACTAGACTTCCTGGGGCCTGGTCCCAAACCCCAGGCCCGTCCAGGCTTAACACCTCCCCTACCCCCATGTTGTCTACAAGGAGCCACCAAGGGGTCACCTGTGCTCTCAGCCTTCATGCAAACATATTATAGCATTGTTTAGAGTGCTATAGAGACTTTAGAGTTTATACAGTATTAGAGTTTATAGAGTCCACTGTTTAGAGATTAAGAGTACAGACACTGAGCACAGATACCCAGGTTCCAGTCTTGACCCGTCCTTCTCCAGACGTTTCTCATTGCTGAGCTCTTCTCTGCTGAGCTCTTCTCTCCTAGACAACCTGAGCTTCACAACCTGGGTAAGATGCTCACCTTTGAGCTTCAGGTCCCTTGTCTGTAAAGAGTCATATAAATGACAGATGGTGGTGCTGTTATAGCTGATCTATGGGCTTGGGCAAGCCAAGGGAGCCCAGGTAAATGGAAGCCCTTCCTACAACTTAGGATGGCCCCTTGGCCCTTGAATTTGTGCCTGATTTATAGCCATTTCCCACACAGTCCTCACCATAGCCTTGAGAGGGAGGGTGGCAGCACAGGAATTATTAACCCCTTTACAGAGGAGGAAATTGAAGCTGGAAGCAGGAAATCGACCTGTCACATCTCCAGGCAGGGAGCCTGGGTTTCTGACTCTGTTCTTGTCCAGCTTAATATATTAATTCTGTTCTTGTTTAATATATTAATTCATGGTCAAATCTCACCTGCAAAGAGGAAGGGGTAGAGCCTGTGGCTAGAGGCTCAGGTTCACAGTCAGATCACCAGGGTTCTGATCCTGACTCACACCTAATAGGGCAAGTTACCTAAACTGTTTGTGCCTTGGTTTGCTATCTATAAATGAGTACTCTGAGAGGATTTATACTGTCAATAATCAAGCATTATTATTACTATTATGCACTGTGAGAATAAAATGAGTGAGCACAGGTAAAACAGAAAGATGCCCAGCATGTAATAGATATTTCATGAATGTTAGCTATTATTATAAGGCACCTCTCTTAGCCTAGAGGCAAGGCTGGTGTCCCTGTGCCTAGTTCCTGTCTGTAACCCCCCACCTCCATATTCCCCATAGCTGGCCCAAGGCTGTAAGGTGCTCAGGAACTGGTAGCTGAATGAGTGAATGCACGAATGCACTTAGGTCATTGGAAGCCTTGTGTCCCTTGGGTACAGGACTTGAGAAGAGGCGAGCCTAGGTAACTCATATTAGAGCTACCCTGGCCTGCAGCCACATGAATGTGCCCTTCCCAAACCCCTTCCTGGTTGTCCTGACCCCTGGTAGGGTGAGCTGCTGCCAGGCCTCTGTGGAGCTGCCTTTTCCCAGAGCTCACAGTGCCTTTTGTGCTACTGGCTGCAGAAATCTCTCTTTGTTAAGGCTTTGTTTCCAAAGTCAGACCTTCTAAGCTAAGACATTCTGCAGTTAATGATGTCCATGGAGACAGTCAAGGCTGCAATACACAGCCTTGCCCCGGGAGCCGGCCCTAAGAGAGCAGTTTGCCGGGGGCACTGTGGCCTGGAGTGGAGCCAGGCTGCTGAGTGCACGCCAAGTCCTGAGAGTCTGGGCTGGAGAAACCTTTGCCGATCTGCCACAGCTGCCTCCTCCTTGTATGGAGAAGCGGGGGGGCCAGACCAGAGAGCCTATCTCCAGGAGTCAGGGCAAAGCCAGACCTGGAATCTAGGGCTGTTGACACCACCATCACCACCACCCCACCCCCGCCACCCACACACACACACAGTGGGTCTCACATTTGAGCAGGCATCGAACCACCCAGAGGACTTATTTAATCAACGATTGATGCCCACTCACACCCAGGTTCAGATTAGAGTGAGGCAAGGTGCCTAGGAAGAAAAACTTAAGGAAACATCCTTCCCAGGTTTGTGTAAGTGTAGGGTGGGCACCTGCAGGAACCCGAGAGGGAGTGTCTCTTTAAATGTTATGTCCTCTTGCCTGGCTTGCTCCCCTAATCCTGGCTCTGCCGCTGGAGTCCTGACAGCAGCTCCAAGTCTAGCAGGTCAGCAGTGCAGCCAGTGTTTTCATGAACAGCCACCTTCTTTGGGGCTCAATTTCCATGGGAAATTCCTCTTGGTTTAAAGCATGGTATTTGAAAGCCGAGGCCAGGAAGAAGTGGTGTGCACACACACGTACATATATGTCTGTGTATATCTGTGTGTATCTTTGTGTGTCTACATCTTTGCTTGAGAGACAAGACCAAGAAAGGTGGCAGAGAGAGGGTTCTGCAGGGGTAGACAGCGCTGTGTCGATTCCTTGCTAATTAAAACATGCCTCCTGAACTTGAGGAACTTTAAAAAATCCTGAAGCCCAAGTCATACTTCAAAATCTGCATTTTAACAGGATCCCCAAGCAATACAGGCATAAGAACATGGGCCTCACTTGGGGACTTTTTAAAAATATTGATGCCTAGGTCCCATGGCCAGAAACTCTGGTATAATTCTCCTGTGTTCTACATGAGTATCGGGTTTTAAAACCTGCCCACGTGGTTCTAATGGATCACAAAGTCTGAGAATCACTGGTATAGCCAGCTTCAGTGGTCTTTAGAATCAGTGTTGGAAGCAACATGATGTAATAGAACTCACATGGCATTTTAGTAACTGAAGCATGAATTCTAATCTTGGCTCTGCCATTAACTAGCCAGATGGCCCTTATCAGGTCACATTCTCAATTTACCCTTGAGAAAACTTAAGATCTCTCTGGGCCTCAATTTCTCCCCTTGTAAAGTCAGAGACTGGACCACCAGGGGCCTCTCTCCAACACATTGTGCATGTTTCTGCCTTTGCACGGTGGTTCCTTCTGGCCACTATACCTGCCCTTCCTTCTGAGTTGAGTGCCTCTACCTCTCCATCAGGCATGCCTCAGGGTTGGCTCTCCTCTTTGCACCCGTGAATTCTGCCTCCTTAAATTTGAGATTTTAGCTCAGAGTTTGCCTTCTACAGGGAGCCTTCCCTGACCGTCCCCTCCCAAATCCAGATTAGGGGCCCTATGGCCACCTGAACTTTCCCAGCCCCTCCTGCCCTTTACAGTAGATATTGTAATTGTCCAATGTTTGTCTTGTCTTCAACTCGATTGTGGTAGCCCTGTAGGCACCCTGAATATCTACCTTGGATCCTGAGTAGGTATTCACCAAATCTGTGACTGAAAGTGGAATAAATGACAGCAGGAGGTTGTAATCAACAGATCTCACAACTAATTCTTGCTCCGAGCTTGCAGACTTTGCCAATCAGATTCAACTTAATGTTTAGAAGGTAATTGAAGTATGAGGAAAACCTCATTAATTTAGGTCTCTTCTCTCCCGACGTTAACCTCGATTATCTAACCGCTAGAGGAACACAGTTTTCTGGATGGCTAAAGATCAACTGAGTTACAGGCCCAGGTGGATCTCAGCCCCAGCCTCTCAGAGGGGCTCCACAGTTTACAAAGCAATTTCCCATCTGCTGTCTCCTCACTGGGAGGATGGCAAGGCAGGAATTATGGCCATCACACTAGAATATGAATTGCCTCAGGGTGGACATCTTGTCTATTTTGTTTACTAAGGTTTCCTCGGCACATGGTAGGTGCTCAATAAATTTTTTTCAGTGAAGGAATCTCTTCTCTTACAGATAAAGGAAAGGTAGACTCAAGAGGGTTGGGTGGTTCTCTGGGTTCGCAGAGCTGGAGCATCAGTACTGAGGGGTCCCAACTTCCGATGCAAGGCCCCTTTCCATTGCCCTGGGCATGCAACGTTTAACCTGGTGCAAAATCTATGCTCCCGAATATGCCAACTTTTATACCTCTCTGCTCACACTTATGACATCTTACTACATGGGGTTAGGGTGATGGTGCTCAGCATCCACACCTTGCACAAGGCCTGGGAACACATCTCCCATAGCTCAAGGATTTCTCTGTCTTTGGCCTCTGTGGGTTTGCCAATCTGCAGGCAAGATTGAGTGTGCCCAGTAACAGTTCACTTTCCTCTACCTTTGGGCAAAGTTCTAATTGTCCCACCCACTGTAGGCACAGGCAAAAGTGTCTCCCCACCTCATCCCGGGCCAGCCCTCACATCAGCGTCTCACTGGGATATTTAGTACCTCACAGTTTCCAAAGCACTTTCACATACATCATTTTATTTAGTCTTCAGAACAGGTCTGTGTGATTATACAGATGAACAAATAGACAGATGGGTTAAGGACTTGCCTTTGGTCAATCACACTGGTATTATGAAGCAGGGCAGGAACTGGAATCCATGGTTTCTGACTAAAACCCTCATTTTTTTCTCTGCATTTCAACAAGCATTTTATTAATTGTATCCTGCACCAAGGTCCAATGGACAAACCAACAAATGAAGACACCATGCGCCTGCCTTCTGGAAGCCCAGAGTCCAGTGGCAGAGTCAGACACATACTTTATAAATAACCCTGTGAGGAAGAAGAGGCAGGTGACCCTGTAGATGTGGTGGGTAATGCTTCATGAAGGAACCGGAAGGATGAGGAGGTGCTTGGTGGGAAAGAGAGAAGGTGGAATAGGCAGAGACATGTCAATGCCAAACGCAGAGTCTGCAGAGGGGATGGAGGGTCCCAAGTGTCCAGACAAAGATACAGAGAAAAGACAAGGCTGGAGAGTTGCTGACCCAGGGCAGGAAGCACAGGGGCTGCAGACTAAAGAGTTTAAGTTTCTTCCTATATGGGCTGGGGAACTTTGAAAGGCTTTAACCACTGTCGACCAGCTCAAATCTACTTTAAAAATTGATTAAAAAAATAATTTTCTTGCTATAAATGTTCCTTGTAAAAATGAAGACAAGCAAAGGGAAGAAAATAAAAATCACCTTTAATCGCATTGCCCAGAGATAACCAATGTTTTCTATGAATATGTACATTTTTCTAAAATGTCACCATATAGTTAATGTTCCTTTGTACCTTTTTCCACTTACTATTTTGTGAACAGCTTCCATGTCATTTATTCTTCTTCTTCAATGGTTCTAATTTTTGGTTCTAATATTTAGAGGGGTCATGGACCCCTGTGAAGATCTGATGGAAGCACAGACCCCCTTCCTTGTTGCCTGTATTTCTGCCTGACAACACAGTTGGTGTGCAGAATCCCTAAATACGCACCAACCTTGTTGCCAGGCAGAAATGCGGGCCCAGGGTTGCCAGTTCTTCGGACGTTTCCAAACCTGGAAATCCATTTTTCATATGAAATCTTCTGGTTTTTAAAGGTTGGCCACTAACTTGAAATATTAAAAATAAAAACAAAACAAAAACACCAAGGGAACCAAACTTGTCTGTTCTGCCTCAGTCTGTTCTGAGGCAGCTGGTTTATAACCTCTGGGCAAAGCCAAGGTCGTGGGTATTTGGGCTTATGGTCAGGCCCAACTCATGCTTCCAACCTTGACTCAACCTTTTTACGCAGCCGAACCCCTCTCTTCAATTCTCACTTCCACACCTGAGTACCAGACTCTTCCATACATGAAACGCCTGCCCCGCACCCCACCCCTGCCGCTAGCATTGTCCAAATCCCACCGGTCTTTCCAGGGCTTTACAGCTCTGCACATTAGACACTTACCATGCTCTCTCTGTTCCTAGCTATTTGTGGCTCCAGTCCTCCGATGTACTGGGAACTCCTGGGGACAGCACCATTTGCTTCATCCCTGTGCCCTTCAGTGCAGGACCTCTCAAAGAGTCAGCCCAGAGTGGTTCAGGAAACACTAGTGCATGTGAGAGACACGACAGCACTCATCCCTGTGCAAGTAAAGTCCTCACCAGAGCAGAAGGATGGATAATTACAGCCTGGCTTTAGCAATCTGCTATGCATTCACCCTCAGGCTGTGTGAATTGCTGTGAAATTCTTATGAAGGGGAAAGCAGAAAGTGACTCTTAGAAGGAGAGTTCAAGGAAGGAAGAGAAAGGAAGAAAAGCTTTTGTTAGCCCTGGAGTCAGGCCTGTGCTGACCTTTGAACCATGGAGATAAGACGACAGGACCAGACTGGTGCTGTGCTCAAGATGACCAGGTCAGGCCCCAGCCCTGCCCTGGTGTGACTTTGGGCAGGAGACTTCCCCTCTCTGAAATGTAAGGGGCAGAATCAGATCACCTCCTAGGGCTCTTCTTTCTAGAATATTAAGATTCTATGTGGAAGTCAAGGATATCTACAGTGTCCCTTTAATAAGCCAGAACTGCTACAACCGCTGGCTGCTGGTCTCCATCTCCGTTTCTCCCTCTCTGGTTCTATCACAGTCCTTCCCCACGTCCTTTCTTCTTCCCTCTCCCCTAATGTCTGCCTCTAGTTCATAAACTTGCTTATGTTGTTTTTCAAGGGTCAATTTAGAAATAAAGATAAGCTCTCAGTTATTTACCCGATGTATGACAAAGATGACTGGTGACAACAGTCAGCATAAAATGTAATTGACAAGGGCTAAAACCCCACATGGTGGAAATTTTCATTGACTAAAAAGTGACTAAAAAAATCAAATCCTCTTGACATTGATTTGCTAAATATGACCCAGGAAACTTGGGCTTGCTCAAAATAGTAGCCAAGAAAAAAAAAAGCCACAATGGCAGATGTTATCATGAATCAATTAAAAAAAAAAACTAATTGATAAACCAAGTCTTCTTGGTGAAACAGCCTTGATCGAAATAATTTCAGTAAGATTAAGAAGAGATCAACTAAATTGAAGAGAAAAATGACCAAAGGAATCAATTAGCTTTATGGTCTGGCTTTGAAAAATAATTTTTTTAAATTTATTTATTTTAATTAGTTTCAGGTATACGGTACATTGGTTAGACATCTATATAGTTCATAAAATGATCCCCCAATAGCTCCCTCCCTTCCCTGGCCCTCAACCTAGCCATTACATTAATGCTAACTGCATTCCCTCTGCCGTGCTCCCCATCCTCGTGACCATCTATCAACTACTAATTTGTACTTCTTTAACCCTTCACCCCATTCTCCTAGCCCTCAAACCACCCCTCCCCTCTGTCCATCACCAAATTGTCCACTATATGAAAAATAATTTTTCCATAAAAAATTAATCAGTGTTAACATAATTCTTATTAAGATATTGATAACAGTAGAATCAAATGCCCAGACCTCAGGTGCAGTGGGGAAGACATGCATGAGTGGGCTTGGTTAACCTACCTGTGGTCTCTCGGCACTCACTCTGCACCTCCCGCTGCCTGCAACCAGCTGACCAGTTCCTCCTGGTTTGTAATCATCACTGTCTTACTAGTGGTTTTTGTACTTCCAAAGGAGTTGAGTTTTTACACTAATTGCTGCCTCCTTAATCAATTAATGAGGTTTAAAAGGTCATTTATCATTGGAAATTGCAACTGGAATCACCAGAGCAGTACATCGGTCCACAGATGCTAAGGAATTGCATCCTACATTGATAATTTTACCCAGACTTTAATGAGATTCTTATTAACATATACATTATTAATTAGACCATTAATGTAGATGTCATTTTGAGTCACACCAGGATTCCCAATAGCTCACATGGTTATTAAACCTTGCTAATTTTCACAAGGAATTAATATTATATTAAAGGTTCTCTCCACTGCGTATTCTAAATTAAATGCTCACTTTCGACATCTCACCCACAACATCCACTCATACTTGTTAAAGAGAGGAATAAGAGGAAAGCATTTTCATTCTAAGACCTGAGAGCTTCTTATTTTGTAAGTAACTGGTATCGGTAAGTAGCTAGGGAAGGAAAGGCTGAGAGAGAAAGGCCCTCGCTCCCCACCCTACATGCTGTGGGAGGAGCCTACTCTTCTTTAATTAGCAAAGTTTCCTATGCATCTAAAATAGGATGTTTTAATTTTTTCATATCATAAAGTATCATTTGTTCACTGTAAATAATTTAGGAAACACACATAAGCAAATGGAGAAAATTGTCAACACCTATCTCTCAGCACTCAGTAATTACCACTCTGAACATCCTTACGTGCTATTTTAGTCTGTTTTCTCCATGTATAGACATCCTTTCATACAAATAGAATAACACTCTATATATTGGTTTAAAATCTTCCTTTTTAACTTAATATTTCACTTACACTTTTCCGTGTCAGTAAACGTTCTTCTAGAGTCCCGTTAATTGTCACGTTATACATATCAACCTCTTCATTCTTTCAAATGGTCATGGGATGGTCAGCTTGATATGTCGACTTGGTTAGGCTACAGTCTCCAGTTATTCAGTCAAGCACTAATCTATATATTCCCATAAAGGTATTTTGTAGCTGTGATTAAAGTCCATAATCAATTGACTAGCAGGGAGATTATCCTAGATAATCCATTCAAGATTGTCCTAGAAAATCTACCTGGGCTTGATTCAGCCTATTAGAACCTGAAAGCAGAGTTGAGGCTTCCCTGAAGAAAAAGAAACTGTCCATGGACAGTAGCCTCAGCCCATTCCCGAGAGTTCCCGCCTGCCCTTCCTAACTGCTTGCTCTATGGATTTCACTCCCCTAACCAGCCCCACAATTATGTAAGCCAATTCATTGTAATTACTCTCCTAATACATACATCTCCTACAGGCTCTGTTTCTCTGATTGAACCCTGTCTAATACAGGCTGCATAGGATTTTATAATATGGCTATACCATAATTTATTTAACCAATCTTCCATTGTTGGCCATTGTGCTGGATTCTCTTGCTGCCACTTTGGCATCACTGCTGCATCAGGCTTCCCAGTATATGGTTTCCTGAATGGTCCCAGAATAGTGGAGATTGCTGATGAAAGGACTCCATGCAAAACTTGGAAGAGACAAGCTATAGGGGAGCCGTTATTATTGGGAGGGCATGGCAGACAGACATGATGGCAGTGTCACCAGGCATGGCAGTTTCAACAGAAGTAGTGGCTTTGCTGAGTTCCTCATGAGTGCCCACTCCACAGACCCACGCTGGTGGCCAGATGCATACAGCTTTACAGACTTTCCCACCTGTGCCACCTGTGCTTCAGGCAGAAGTGGTTAGCAACTGCTTCTGGAACCATTCCATTTTTCCCTATAGAACTTTAATCCCACAGCTACTCTCAGATCTGCATAAACCCTAATTCCTAGGTTAACCCCCCCATTCCTGCAATGCTTGTAACGGCTCCATGTTCCTGACTGAAACCACTAGTGGTTCAGGGGAAGAGATCCTTAAAATGGGAATGTAAAATTCTTTCACTAATATTAGAAGTAAGGACACTAATGACAGCATTGCTATATCACAGTAGTCCATGGCACAAAGTGGCAAAACATTTGCTTGAATTATTATTGAATTATTATAACTTGTAGTCATCTGAAGTCATTTGAAGTCTGCAAAAAGAAAGTCAGGTGACCAATTAGCTGCTGCAGGCGAACATTATAGTGGAAATAAAGATTATAAGGACCGTGAAGTTAGCTGACTAGTTCTAACTGTGCTAAATAATTTAAAAAATAAAATAGTGAGCTCAGGCTTTAAGTTCCCAATTCAAGACTCAAATAAGAAACGATAAAGCTTTGGTGAATGCCCTGAAATAATCTTCAAGCTCACAGAATTTGCTGATCTGACCATGTTCCCCATCACTCCAAAACAGCAGGCCTGACAGAACAGTAGAATGGCCTGTTGAAGACTCATTTATGGCACCAGCTGGATAACAAGCCTTTGCCTGGCTGGGGTCATGGCCTACAGAATGGGATATGTGCTCTAACTCAGTAACCAGTGTATACGGCTATTTCTCCTTCAGCCAGGATTCCATGGCCCAGGAATCAAAGGAAGGAAGCAGAAGTGACTCATATCATTATTACCCTTATTGATGCAGTAGCAACACTTTTGTTTCCATCCCTATGGTTTTGGGCTCTCTGGCGTAGAAGTCTTAGCCCCCAGCGGAAGACTGCTTCCATGAACAAACAGAACAATGGTCCATTCTGTACTCATGGGAGTGATTAGCCCTGATTACCAAGGAGAAATTAAGTTGCTACTTCACAATGGGGGCTACTATAGATTAAATGTTTGTGGCCCGCCCCCCTCAATTCATATGTGGAAATTCATCACTCAAGGTGATAGTATTTGGAGTTGGGACCTTTGGGAGATGATCAGGTCATAAGCGTGTAGCCCTTCTGAATGGGATTGGTAGTGCTCTTATAAAATAGACCCCAGAGCTCCCTGGACCCTTCCACCACGTGAGGTTACAGTGAAAAGACAGCCACCAGTGAGGAACCAGGTCCTTGCCAGATACTGAATCTGCCTGCACCATGATCCTGGGCTGGCCAGCCTTCAGAACTGTGAGATGTAAATGTTTATTGTTTATAAGTCAACCAAACTCTGGTATTTTGTTACAGTAGCCCAAAAGAACTAAAACAGGAGCAAATAGTAGTTTTCCTGGGGCACACAAGATTTTCTGGGTGTTTCTTAATACTCCCATGTCCTGTGGTAAAAGTTCATGAAAAACATCAGCATAGTCTAATGAAGACTCTTCAAAACTTTGAATTATCCCACCAGACAAGGAAACATAACTAGCCAAAGAACTTGCTAAGAGCAAAAAAGATTGAGAAATGGGTAGGAGATGAAAGAAGTCAAATTTCAGCTACAACCACATGACCAGTTGCCAAAATGAGAACTATTTGCTATCTTGTTTCTTTGCTTTGATATGAATATATCTACATGTGTTAATCACAACTTTTCCTATTTCCCCCTCCCCTATTCTCCTGCTATCTAATACAAAGTGTATATTTTAATAATGATCGATTCTATACCTTCATTTTTAGATTACAGAGTCTAAAAGGGGGAAGGTGACTCAGCTAGATGAAGAAATATCATCCAGAGATGGAGAAAGTAACCTATAGGACTTCACATTTCTTCTTCGGGGTGGGCAGTTAGCAGGTCTTCAGTTGTACGTAGGAGAGTGTCATCATTTCAGGCGGGAGTGTGCTGTTGTTACTGTCTTTATTCAAAAGTCAGCCATAGTGGAAGGGATGTGTATGGATGCCAAGTTGGCAAAGGAGTGGACTTTTCTGGACCTCCTTGGAACCACTGCTCCTGTATAAGGCTTGGAACTACATTTCCCAGAATTTTTTTCCCTGTATGGTTCATAGAGAGGACCTTATAGAATTTGAAAGGCAGAAGTGAAGCAGAAGTCATTTTTCTCAGGACATCAGAGCAGTGGCCATGGTGGCAGTCAGATGTGGCCATTCCTTCCATGCATCTCCTGATGCCTCCACCACATCTTCACTCCCTAGCTCAAATGTCCAGAAACTGGTCACTTCTCAGGCGCTGACTCGGCCACCTCGTCTTCCTTAATTCCTAGAGTAAACTCTTTATTCTTATACATTATTATAGTCATTCCATTTTTCTGAGAGAATCCATTCAGAAACAAAAATCTAGGTTGTTTCAAATTTCCTGCTGTTATAATTCATATTGTAATGAACAGCCATTGACATCTGACTTTTGAGTAGTAAAAACAAAATTTTAATGTTTTATTTTATGTCCAGTCATGTCTGCTAAGTTCTCTGCTACAGAAACATTGATTGAGGATCAAAAGAGGTGTGTTGACATACCGGCTCCATTATTTCCTTCTTGTCTGGCCTTCCCCCTCTCTAAGTCTCAGTTTCCTTTCAGGAAATTAGGGGAACCACTTCCAGACTTTTAGCCTCTTAGCTGTTTGTAGGGATCAGCTAGGTTTATGGATGTGGAAGGATTTGAACAATTGTAAAGCGACACTGATATGTGGACATTTTGGGGCTTTGTCTGATCCCACACTGGCGCTGTGCCAGGTTCTCTCACCTACGTGGGACAAAAGAGGTCGCTGTGCTCCAGACCTGAAGAACCAGGCACTGCATCTGGTGGGCTGTTCAGTTCCATGCAGCTTGGCCCTTAGTTACATGGTTTCATATTGTTCCTGTCCAGCTGCATACTTTTATAATAAGGTGAGATAGCCTCATCTGGACACTTGTCCATCTCTAAACAAGTCCTCACCACACATGTGCTGGGCCTGCTGTCAGTTGGAACCCTCCTTGTTGGAGAATCTGATCCCACATCCAGAACTGGGGGCGCTCTCAGACACTGGCCTGGCTACCTCATCATGCAGCCCTCTGTGTGGTGATCTTCATTTCCTTAGGGCTGGGAAAATCCAGGTGCTCACAGTGGTGTCCAGCTGCAGAACAAGGCCTTGGACTGACTTTCCTTCCTGTTTCACTCTTCCCGGTTCCTGGAAGTCAATTTCCCAAAATGAACCAACTTCATGCAAACCTTTGTCTTTCCTTTTTCTTTTAGGGAAACCTAGCTGAAGATATGCATATAGCTGTCATGGAAACAAAATGTTTATGATCATTTTACTGCTTACTTGCTCCAATATCTTGTCTCTAGAAATGATGGCTAGATCTTAAGTAACTTTAAATATATTTTAATGTCAAGAAGCTATGTTCTTCACTGGCAACCAATGATGTCAAAATTAAATATATTCTGAGAGCTACAAAAGTCTGTAAAACTGTGTCCAGTAAATTATTGATGCAAGTGAATTGGTAATGTCCAAAGGAGAGTTTAGAAAACAGTTTAAACAGTTTAAGTTTTTCATTCCTTACAGATCAATGTTCCATCAATAGCAGAGCAGTCAATTTCGGTTGTAAATTTTCACGTATTACAGTTGTTCGAGTTCATCACAATTCTTCAAATTACATATGTCATTCAGAAAAGTGAGAGACCATGATATTTTTAAGCTTACAAAACTTTCTTCTAAAAATAATGTCATGTACTACGGCCATGCCACCCTGAACAAGTCTGAACCTGTCTGATCTTGGAAGCTAAGCAGGGTTGGACCTGGTTAGTACTTGGATGGGAGACCACCTAGGAAGACCAGGTGCTGTAGGTGTAAAAAATAAAAAAAATAAGGGATTGTAAGCTGACAAGGTCCTTGCAATCTGTGAGGTCAACCAAGGGTTGCCTTGCCTAAAAATAAAATAAAATAAAATAAAATAATAATGTATTTGTAAAAAGATATTGATTCTGAAATTTAAATGGATTACAAATGGGCTGATCATGAAATTAATAGGAAAATGAGACTTCTTTTGACCTTTTTCCTTCATATGTCCTTTCTTACAGAAGATGGCATCAATGATATCTAATTTGTTTTGCATTAAGAATAATTTTTCTTAAACATCACCATTTAATTTCTCTTCAAAGAATATTTTAATTCCATCGATGCTTTCAAAGCATTTTGTATGCTGATTTTGGTTCCTACATTCTTTTACTTAAGACTGCTAATTTTAACTAAAACATCATTTCAAATTGGTACTAAGAAAATTAATTTAAAAGTAGATATTTTTGAGAGTATGTCTGAGCTTGCATTCTGTGGTCTATATTTCATAAACTACATCTTTTAATTATAAAATATATTCCTTCTTCAAAAGTAGAAATGGAACAGTATCTATCAACCTAGTTAGAACAAGACATTTTACTTCCATCTGCCAGAAAATTGTCATGATATATATATATATATATATATATATATATATAGATAGATAGATAGATATAGATATAGATATAGATATAGATATAGATAGATAGATAGATATATCATGCTATATATGATATATAAATGTTACCTATCTTTAGAATAAAAAAATAATTAATAAAATTATTTTCTAATTTTCAAAACAATGAAGTTGCTTGAAAACTAGTGCCACCTTTAGACAGGACAACCTTGTGCAGTGCACAACCTGAACAGCCACATATGGGAGCCCTATGCACAATATATCTTCTTAGCATTTTAGGGCCCTCCTCCCTCAACCTACTTTTTCAGCCTCCCACTCCACACGCCTCTGTTACAGCCAAATAACCATCCCCTACACCAGGCCTTTGACTATACCGTGCCCTCTGCTTTAGATGTCATCTCTGCCCTGCCTCTGCCTACTGTCATCCTACTCAGTGTGAAGCTCCCTCTCCCAAATCTCCAGAGCACTGTTTGCAAGTTTTTCGGGCCTGACTCCTGACCAGACTATGAACTCTCTTAAGACACAGAATACAGCTGCTTCATTTCAGCTTCCTGGACCAAGCCCAGCCCAGCCTACATTGAGCTCAGAAAAGTGGGATGAACTGAAAAAGGTCTGGGATCCAGGAAACTCTCTGAGGACCATGGCACTTCTTGGTGGTGGCACTCGCTGCTGTTTAACTTAGTAGTGTTGGCATGATGATGGAGGCTGATTCTCTGAGGACTCTTCCTGGGCAGAGAGGACCCCTTCCCTAGTGAGCAGGGAGGCAGGTAGCTGAGGAATAACCTTTCTAAATAAGCCTCCAGTTGGGCTCTCCTGTGGACACTGAGGCCTTTGCTAACTGCCTCGACAATTCAGCATTTATTAAGCACCTACTATGTGCTAGGCCCTCAGATAAACCAAACAGACTTTGCCCCAAGGAATTCACAACCCAGTAAGGAAGATATATATGGATTGGTGATGTCAACCCAGTGTATTTGTGTTAAGTGCTAATTAGAGGGAAGGGCTAGATTCGATGTAGATACAAACCAGCAGAGGGAAATGATACTGAACCTGAGATGAAGGCTGAGGAGAAGTCCCTCAGGGGAAAAAGTCTACAGATGAAATTCCGGGCAAAGGAAACAGCATATACAAAGGCATGGAGGTATGAAATGGTCTGGCCTGTGGGGGTACTTGGAGTAACTGGAGCATTCAGAAATGAGTAGGGCACCAGACTGGTTCAAACCAATGCCTGAGAGGTTATACTGTCTCTTGAAGGCAATTGGGACCCTTTGAAAGGATGTAGGCAGCAGAGTGACAGGACCAGATTGGAGTTTTAAAAAGGTCATCCTGGCCTGATCCGCATATCTTGGAAGTTGAGCCAAGCAACATGACTCTGAGGGTTCATAAAAGGTAAATAAAGGACATATGGGTCACCCAGGATCTTGTTAAGACACAGCTTCTGATTCAGTAGGCTTGGAGTGGGGCCTGTGATTTCACATGTCCCAAAAAGCTCCCAGAGGATGCTGACATTGCTAGTCCATAGGTCCATGGGCTTTGACTAGGAAGGGAATGAAACCTACTTTCTGGCCCAGTCACTAATGAGTGCTATGAATTTATAGACAACCTTCTGTATTCTCACATTTTCACTTGCACAGGATTGAAATCATTTTCATTGGGCCCTTCCTGTCCAACCCCTCCCCAAGGTACACAGAAATCAGGAGGTGCCTATGTCCTTAAGCAGAAGCAAGGGATCATTAGCAGATGGACAGTGGGTCACAAGGTCATTTGTCTCAGGATGATATACAGGCAGCTCCTGGTCCTGCAATAAGCATTAAAAGGACACATTCATCACAGGATATGTTCAGCCCACACTTCTGGAGTGCTATGCTCAGCTCTGTGAGGGGGACAGTGGTAAACCATAATGCATCGGGAGTGAGAGAACAGGATGAGGAGACGACTCAATGGCACTCAGCTTGTAGAAGAGAGGTTCAATGGGACATGGTCACCTCTAAGTCTCTGAGGGTCTGTCATAGGACAAAGAGAGCATATATGATCTATAGTAGCCAGGGGCTTAGCTAAGACAAATCAATGAATTAGAACTACAGCAGAGAGCTCTCACTTCATTGTAAAAAGCAAATTCCAATAGTGAGAGCTGCCCAAAGAAGGGATGAGCTACTTTGTATAGTAGTGAGCTCCTCATCACTGAAGGTGTGCAAGACTGTTCTAAATAGTAGAGATTGAATAGGATGACCCCTGAGTCCTGAGATTCTCTCATCCACTCATCCAGCTGAAGACACTCTAATCATTGCAATGAGCCCAGATACCCTGCCGCTGCCCTCAATAGAATTCCTGAGCCAACCTAGTTATTAATCCTCCTTGCAAATAATGAAGTGCCAATCATACTTTCACATTGTCCATTCATAGCCTACCACCTTTTCCTGGTTGTACCATGCTTCAGAGAAATCCTCCACACTGGGCTGGGAGTCAGGAATTATAGCTTAGTCCTCTCTCATTATTTTGCTCTGTGACCTTGGGAATGTTGTCTTCTCTCTCTCTCTGCACTTTAGTCTTGACATTAAAGACCACATCCTGACCCACTGCCAAATGTGACAAGTGGAAGTCCGCTCAGGATGGGGACCATCTCAGGCTCCCTGGTGAGCTCCAAGGCCTAAGACATAGTAGATGCTCGATAAATAGCAGATGGACTGAAATGTGCTCAGCACAGTGACTAGGCTGTTGAATTTAATTTAATTTAATTGAGTTGAGTTAAACTGAACTGAATTAAATTGAATCCACAAATGTTTATGTCACAGAGCAGCAGAATGTTGGTGCTAGATGAAATTTATAAACTGTTGAGTCCTACCCTCTTACCACTCGTCTTTCTCTCTCCACCCTCCCCTCATTTTCTATTGAAGGACAAAGAGGCTGCAAGATCTTTCCACTCCTTACAGAAAACACTATCTCGGAATCAGCTCACTTCTGCTAAAAGGTTCTATTTGCTTTCAAACCTCTTCCCCAAGCTCCAGACCTGTTTTGCCTCTGCCCACCAATATCCCTAGGATGATTCCGTATGCACCACCAAGTCAACATGTCCCACTTCTGTCAAACCTGCCCCTCCACCAAGTTCCCACCACAACCCCGAAGCCCCTTCGTCAAGAAATCTGGGGTCACCTTAGCCTTTCCTGACTTTTTAAAAAAAAACGTGGCTGACTCCTGAGGGTAGAGAGTAACGCATGATTCTTGAGTTTATTATTTTTACATCAGTAATAAACTCAATTTTGCAAGCTTAGAATAATAATTTGAAAAAGACGCAGTGCAGAATTGATCTGAAAGTGCACCTTTCAGCAAAGCGCACAAATATTTGCTGAAATAGCCAGATTATAAATTCCATACTCATCACAGTTTTTTTTTTTTTTTTTTTTTTCCAGGAGCAACATCCCCTCCTCACCAGGTTGAACGTGGTAGCAGCCAACCTGGATTGTGCTTTCTTGCCTGCAAGGGGTCAAATCTATTTGAAGGGCTGCCAAGGGGTTTTTGGGTGCCTGAGGGTCGGGAGACCTGGGTTCTCCTTTCCACATCTGTGCAATGAGGTCAGGGAGTTGGATGAGGGCATCCGAGTGCAGATTCCTGGGCCTCACTCATTTGGTGGATGCAACCCTGGTATGTGCATTTTCAACAGGTTTTCCAAGAGATTGTGAGGCAGTTGGTTTGCCAGCACCATTTTGAAAAGTACCCTATTAAACTATCTCAAGGAATTCTTCTGAGACTGACACCTATGGAGCTAAGACAGATGCCCCCGCCCCTCCAATGCCTCCAATGCTCAGAATGCGAACTGGTTCTTATGTGTGACTGGAACCACTATAAAGCATAATTATGGAACGCCCCAATGCGCCTTTCTCCTGAGGTTGGGGCCTGCGTGCTTGGAATCAAGTTAAGGAGTGGAACAGCAGGACTGCTGTCTGGGGTGGTAATTTATAGGGGGCACTAAAATATTCCAGGAAATATAACAAATGTATTTCCCAGAGCATTCCTCAAAGACAGAACCACGCGTAACTGAAAAAATATCCCCTCATGACTGCTTGGTCTGGGACCAAGATGCTGACCTGCCCTCTCAGGAGGGTGGGGTGACTGTCAGGGCTCCTACTGGCAGGTAAGAGAAACGAGCTCTAGCTGACAAGAAACAGAAAGTAAACTTAGTGAAAGCCCAGTGAGTGACTCATATCACTGTTGGGACAGACACAGAATAAGGATTAGAAAGTGGGCAGGGACCAGGATCACAGCCTCAGTGCCACCGCAGAGTATCAAGGACACTGCTACAGGCCCCAAATCCCGCTAGCCACAGCTCACGCAGCCCTGCTACTGCCACCGGGCACTGGATGCCATCACTCGCCCACTGCTGCCGCGGCCCAGGAGGCTGGGTTTGCCGTGCACCGAGATGGAGTCTCTCCCTGTCGCTGGAGCAAGTGGGTCAGAGTGCCTGCGGCCTGCTGCACAGGGAGCCCGGAGAGTGAGCTTCCAGCCTCTTCTGCTTCTCCAGGGAGAGTCAGTGTGTTCAGAAGCCAGGGTGTCTGTCTCCCAGCAGACAAATGTTCACTCCAGGAAGGCTGGCTACCTGCAGGGTCTTACAGAATGGAATGACCAAGTTTGGGCCAGAAGTAAATATCTCAAGACAACAGAGAGAGGATTCATGTTGCCATTAGCTATCCCCTCTCCTGAAATAATGTCAAGGCTTTCATTTTGAAGATGAACTATCCACCTGCCTGAGGCACCTCCATGTCTCAGTGAGAGCCTGGCCTTTCCGATCATGAGTTCTGCTGGGTGGGTCAGGGACTTAGACCCTGATCGGCAGGGAGGTCTAAGCTTGCATCCTTGGAATGCTCATGGAGGTCTCTCTCTAACTGTGGGAACCTGGCGTGGGAAGAGAGTAGCCTGCATCTGGGCCCTGGCAACTGCAGCCGTGTGATCTGTAAGAAGGCTAGGAAAGCGGTACAGCTGACAGCGTGAAGAAGATGTGATGACTATCCACTTTCGTTTGAGCTGCCTACCTGTCTACCCTGTGAGTGTTCTCTGGGCTGGGGATGACATGGGCGTGTGGCCCTCCACCCTCCCCCTCCCTTATTGACTTTCACTTGCCCACAAACCAATCATTTCTCAAAAAAATGATTACTGAATTCCAGAGAGGGTCATAGAGGGCACCCCATCTGGTGAAAACCAGAGATTGCAGGGATGCAGGCAGGAGCAGGATGCATCGCATCCCTTTTCCAGGATGCAGATTGGGACCGGCTTGGATTCAAAGGGGCATGAATTAGCCAGCTTTTGCTAACGGCCCTCAAATGTCAATGACTCACAATGAACACTTATTTCTGGCTCCCATCCATATCAGCTAAGGGTCAGCTTTGGCTCTGTTCTACTTAATCTTCATTTTGAGACCCAGACTAGATGAGAACACCTTATTTCGGTCCCATGGAATAAAGGAAAAAGCAAGAACGGAAATACATGACGGCTCTTAAGGCTTCTACTCAGAACCAGCATATGGAACTTTCTTTCACTTTCATGGGCCAAAGCAAATCACATGGCCAGATCTGATGGCAGTGAGGTGGGGTAATTTTATTCTTCTCACGAGGAGAGCAGAGAATAAGGGAAACAGGACACAGCGCACCATAGAGCCATGCCACCAGAAGCCACGGCAGCAGCCCGCTTCCAGGTCTCCTTCTCCCCAGACCTACGTGTCCTCCAGGTTTGTCCCGTTCCTCCTGCTCCTTCTGCATTTTCCCTAGGGTTTGGCCCCACAGTCCTAGTCTCATTTTAGAGATGTAGGGACTGAGGCCCACTGAGGAGACCCAGGTCGCAAACTCCTCCCTAACGCCCTTCCCTAAACCAGGGGTTCCCTGCACACCCCAACCCCTTCCTTCCCTTCCTGAGTCCCTCAGAAATACCTGCTCTTTATGGAGCACCTGCTGCATACCTACTATCAATCTATATGCTCTTCTCCAAGTCCCCCAGCCACTCTGTGAGGTCAATGATTTACGAGACAGAGATGGAATGGGAACTTCCAAGCCCCATACTGGACCGGAACCCACTTTTGCCCAACTCCAAAGCCAGTGTCCCACCACTGCCCTTCACAATTGCTCAAATCCCTTCCTCTTCAGCCCCACCCGCATTCATTGCCACCTGTGGTGTCATTCAGGATCTGGATGTCACAGCCACAGAACGGGTTCCCTCCTCACCAGCCCTAACTAATCTTTAATTCAGACCCACGAAGCCAGCCTTTCAGCTCCCATTGCCAGCCACAGAAATGAGGATAAATGCGGCTGTCAGCGGCTTCCTGCCTCTTTGTTTTTTAATTTACTTAGAGTTGGGCAGCAGAGATGGCAGGAGAGGAAGCAGATGGCTCAGCATGACAGATGGGCTCTTATCCAGTGACACAAGGACAAGGTGAGAGAAAGCGTGTTCAAGAGAAAATGCGGGCTCCGTGTGTGCGCAAAAGCTCCTGTGCCAGTCCGTCTATGCTCAGGCCAGCTTGTCAGGCCCCAGGACACTGGGCTGGGGATTCTCAGGACTGAAGCTCCAGTTTGCCAGTGCTCCTTCACTGGACAGTGAAGACACTGAGGCCCAGAGAGGGACTGCAGCGTGCCCAGTGTCACGCAGTCAGCCACCTAAAAGACACCTGACTCCGCGCAGCCCCCAGCCGCAGTCGCTGTTGTCGGCGTGATGGGTGATGCCTGTGGACTGGCTGTCTGGGGCTGTCCCATCCCTCAGTGTTTTTACAAAATTTTACCTTCAGCCTTGCCTTGTCTGTACTAAAGACTTTCAAAGCAGGCTTTAAAGAAGTTTCATATCTAGAACACCCCAAGGTCTCCTGCACATAAGTGGCTGTGTGAGGACCCCGACCTGGGACTGGGGGCTTAAAGAAGGCAGCTCCCACTCCACCTCTGCCCTGACCCCCTGAGGAGGAGGGCAGGTAGAAGAAAGAGACATGACAAGGAGTCTAACTGGGGGCAGAGCTTCTGCACTTCTCACAGTGCCCCACTCTGGTATGTAATGGTGGGAAAACAGTAGTTTACATGGGCAGCTGCATTCAAAGGGAAGAGGGAGATGAGATGAAAGGCCCCTTTGTTCTCCTGGGTACGCTTGAGAGATTCAGGCAGACACAGGTGGCCTGCAGCAGAATTAGGGAGAAGGCGCTGGACCAGGCTGAAGAGCTCAGCAGAGAGTGAGAATTTGGAGTCCCCAGAGCAATCCAGAGAAAGGGGTGGGGAGAGAAGATGGAATGGGGAGAGGAAGCCTAGAGCCTGCCGTTCTGGGGATGTTGGTTTGTTTTTGCAAAAATTGTGAAAAAGGCTGCATTTCGTATCTCATTCAAATTCAGGAAAAAACAAAAAACAAATAACATTAGTGAGATAAAAAGATGATCTGGAAATGAGACTAACTCAGAGGCAAAGATGACCATGGAAAAGAAGTCTCCTCATAATTTACAGAAATCTTGGGGAGCCTTGGGTTTTTCTCAGATAAAGATTGGGAGTTTAAGTCTAACTGATTTTAATGTAAAAGGCTGCATTTGGGATATAGCATCATGAAGGTCATTTTGTGAGAGAGAAAGGTTGAGATCAGGAAACGGCTTTCTTCACAAGCACCCTACTCAAGAGCCGAGAGGATCTGAGGATGAGCATGTGGGGGGCACAGAAGTGGTGCATATCCCAGCCCTTCCCATCCATTCCATGGGCAATCCTCGTGGTAACCCTGGAGTGGGGAACTCTATCATTACTCCTGTTTTACATATGAGGAAAGGGACTCAGAGATGGAGTGACTTGTTCATGGCCATCCAGCCTGTAAGAGAAGGAGCTGGGATTCAAACTCTGGTCTACCCAACCCTAAAAGTCAGCTGTTTCTTCTCCCATAAAACCTGGTTCCACTTGGACATGCTAAGCCTGAAGGGAGGGCGAGGTCTTTCTCCCTGCTGACAGTGGTTTTCCTCACTTGCCCCCATGTGAGCCAGAAGGTACCTTTGTCATTTCTAGAGACCCCAAGCCGGGCTCCTGGGGATGAAACACACAGGCACTGCTCACTTGCACCAGAGGCCAAGGCCCTAAGCTGCAGGGCTGTAGAGCATTCCGTATCCTGATGTGCCCAGCTCCCTGTCACAGAGAAGCCCAGGAGGAGAGCCACCCTAACAGGCTGAGAGATGAGGGAGGACGGCTGGAAGGGGAGGAGGGTAGAGATTCCCTGAAACCCTGTGGCTTCCTGGAAGATAAAGTCTTCTATATCTGTTTACTGAGGGTTCTACAGCCAGACTCTGCAATCAGACCAGGCGAGTCCAGAGATGAACAAGGCAGGACCCCGGATCTCCAGCTGAAATCTCCTCTCAGTCGGGATCTTGGGAAGGAAATACAAACTCGTTCCATGCAGAGGTGTGAGCAGGATGATGAGGCACCCAGAGGATAGCCACCCCTGGGCCTGAAGAGGCAAAGGGCAGAAATGGAGTTTGAAGAACCTCGTGAGAGCTGAAGCTGCAGAGGAATGGCCACCTGGCTCTCTGCTGTCACAGAGGAACACTTACCCTGCCAGAACTATGAGGCCAGAGCCGGAGGGGACAGGATAGGAATACCCTGACCTCTCCCTTGCTGCCTCCTATGGGCTGAACCAAACCAGATGCCTGAGGGCCAGAGAGATGGTACAATCCATAGGTGTCAGCCCCTGAGGCATGGAGCAGGGCAGAGAGTGTCAGAGACTGGAATGGAAGCAAATTACGATAGAGAAGAACCAGCTAAGCCTGGAATGTGACCATCCGATTTCCTCAACACATCCCTCCTCACCAGGGCTTAACGAATCCACTGTTGTTCTTATATTACATGTGGAAATGAGAATTCCATAGGTAGGAACAGGCAGATTTGCTCCACTGCTTCCAGCCTTTTATGAAGTTGTTGACTTTCATATTGATCCTCAGCCCATCAGACCACAAATGTGAGGATCTCAGTTTAGGCTGGAGATGAGGCCATATTCTCCACCCCTTCCCTTCCAGCTCAGGGAAGGTGGTTGAAGGGCTCCTCCCTGGTAGCACCAGAGTGTCTGCTGGGACACTAGACCCTCCCTTCAGACTGGCAGAGGCACGCCCTTCCTAATGGTGGTCCTGAGGACTCAAAGTACACAGTCAACATGACAGCCAACATCATAGACTTTCATTGCACCCTGAAAATTACACAAGTCTCCAATTAAACACAGACCTCTTTCCTCCCCGTTGAGTTTTCTCCTCTCCCCTGAGTCCTGCTCCAATCTGGACTAGCCACTAGAAATCACAATCATTCTTGGAGAAACCACTTTGGAACCTCTATGTCACTGGAAGAGGCACAGGTAGTCCTGGAAGCAATGCTCCCCATGACTTTGAGAGAAGAGGGATGCACATAAACCAGAGACCTGTCACCCTCCATGAGATAATGCTACAAAGACTTATTGGGTTTCAGTAGATTAGCAAACCACATCGTTAACATCAGCTAGAGCTTGTCTGTACTCAACACGAATTCAGCAAACCCAGTATTACTGCAATTTTGATAGCCTACAATTTGCACATTCCATTCTCCTGGTTAATAATTCCCAACGCACTTGTTCTCCTCCAAATCCCCAAAATTCGTTACAGCCTCCGAGGACTATCTCATCATTAATTCACTTATTCCACAGATATTTTTGAAACCTGCTTTGTGCCAAGCATATTGCTGGACACTGGAGCTACAATGGCGCTGAAGACAGACTTGACCTTTGCCCTGGGAGATTTTCTTTATCCAGCGGCCTCTTCCATCTTAGACCTCTCCCTGAGCATTCACTCTAATGATCCTATCACACTTGACCTTCAGTAACAATCTCGCCAGTCTGTACTGAGTCCTTTCCCCACTGGAACGTGAGCTCCTGAAAGGCTGAGTCTGTGCCTTCCACTACGGTAACCAGGGTAGCTCCAAACACACATGAGATCAGAATCCAACAACAGTCTTTCAAAAAGATGAGGCCAATCATTTAACTTCAGCTTCTTCATCTGTATAATGGGAGACATTATCTCAGCGTTCCCTGAGTCGAATTTTCTAAGTTGATATATATGAATGCATTTTGCAAACTAAACCTCTAAGCATCAGCAGGGAATATGCTTTTATTCACCACCATGGCCACCTCAAGCAGTTAACCAAAAAGGAATTCCATCCAGCTTTTCTTCAGACCAGGGTTTGCAGCGTGCTCCTAGGTGAATCTCAGCCAAATTGGAGAGACAAAGCAAGTGCTGCTGAATCTGCCATCACCACCAGTGCCACCATCCCTCCCTGCAGTTAAGAGGTGGGTCAATTACCAGCCACTCATTTGTAATCATTACAGTTGTCTGAGTTCTCTCTGCTGATTGCTTGGGTTTAGAAGCCTCTAATCAGTGGAAGGGGTGCAGAGGGTTTGTGAGTGTCTTTTGTCTGCCATCCCCCATCTAGTCTCGCCTCCAGGCTGGGGGAAAGGGTGTCAGGAGTGGGGTGCCAGTGCCTTGGGCCCTCGGTATCCAGAAGCTTATTGGAGCCTCAGACATTTTTCGGGGCTAACCTCTGATGGAGGAGCTTGGGAGGTAATCCCATTATGGAAAGGGACCCCTGGAAATTTTCATTATGTTGATGCATCCTGTCCATATCGCATCATCACTAAAGCAGGTTTTCTCACTTTTGACACGAAAACAGACAGGTGGAGCCGTTTTGATTTCGGCTGCCTAGCTTCTCCCCCAGGGAAGCTGCTTTCTCTGGCTTGCATGATAATTGAATTTCACGGATGGACTCGTCCACATACTTCTCAATTAGGGATGTGTACAGGCAGTGAGATTTTTCGGGTGTTGATCTATGATTGTCACTCTTTTTTTTTTACCTTTAAATTAATCTTCTTAATTTCTGCCAACTCTTAATCTGGCTTTGCTAAATAGCATTATTCTGATTTAAGTGATCTAATCTGTTTGTTGTAAACTCGGTACAGCTGAAAATCGTGTATGCAGGAGCTTTCCTCATTAATCATAGCTGACAAGAAGTCAGAAATCAAGAAGCAAAACTGTCTCTGAAGGCAAAATTGGGAAGGATTGGGAAAAGCAGCCACATAGGTGTGATGGCTGAGCTGGGAGAACCTCAGTGAGACCCACCTTAGGCTGTGTAGCAGTGCATAAGTCCTCACCCTCTCTGGGGTTCAGTTTCTACCTCTGTAAAAAAAAAAAAAGCAGGAGGAAGAAAGCAGGTGGGGGAGGGGAGTCCTCAGATAACTTTTCATTCAAGCTTAACATTCTTGAGCCTATATATTAGCACTCCCCAACCTTTGTGCCACCAGGGACTAGTGCTCCTATGAGAATCCAATGTCTGATGATCTGAGGTGGAGCTGAGGCAGTGATGCTAGCGCTGAGGAGCAGCTGCAAATACAGATGAAGCTTTACTCACTAGCCTGCCACTCACCTGCTGTATGACCTGGTTCCTAACAGGCCACGGACCAATACCAGTCTGTGGCCCAGGGCTGGGGACCCCTGCTATACATGACCTCTCAGAATTATGCTACAAAAACCACATCCTGGTATTTAAATGCACAGTTGTTGTTGATTCTTGAGAACACCAAGAGAACCTACAGTCTCTATATTTTAACACAGCATTTTCCAAAATGAGGAAGGCAAGAGGATTTTAGGTAGCAAAGGAACACAGAATTCAGTGATACAAGAAAGCTACACCCCTTTCAAGTCTCCATCCTCCTGAGAAGCTCAAGAAGTCCTCGCTTGACAGGCACATCATTTAACTCCTCTCTGGGATTAACAGAAGGAGCGACCTCAGGCTCTGCTCTTTTGTCAGAAGGCAGATCCAGTCAGAATCCAACACCTGTTTGGTGGTGGTGTGTGTGTATGTGGTTTCTTTGTTTTTCTCCATATAGGGAAGACATTGTTTCTTTTTAAGACAAATTTATTTAGGAACTGATTTAAAGAACATTTAGTTAATGCAGAAGCATGTGACTATGGCAAAAATTAAAAGTAGCATGCAAATGTTTAGTTTTGCAGTCTGGAAAAACATTTAGTGCCTCAGGAGAGGGCCAGGCACTATTCAGGCACAGGGAGACAGGTGACACCTTTAGGTCCCAAACCCCTATTCCCATATCCTGAGTATCTGAGCCACGCTTTAACCCCTTGCATGCACCCCTCTACTGGTGCTGATCACAGGAACCAGCATTCTCAAAGCCCTTGGACCCCCGTGTTGTCACCACTCTGCCCAGTTGGGTGACCAACCATTCTGAGGGAATTCGCAAAACATGAGATTTTCAGTTTTAAAACCTGGACAGTCCCGGGCAAACGGAGACACGTTGGTTCTACAGAATAGCTAGCCCAATCCTAAAGCAATACTACCCCCACCTTTGCCACCGCCACTCCAGTGGCTGCAGCTGCAGGTGAATGGATCTCCCTTCCCCCTCCCCACACTCTGGCACCCTTCCAAATTCTGGTCTCTGCTTAGCACTGTCTGTCATGCTTTTATAACCCTCCTCCACTCCCCTCAAGAGCTATTTCATACTTCTCCCACTCCCCAGAACACCCTTCTCATACACCACCCTCCTTTCCTGCCACAGATGAATTTGCTCCTCCTAGAGCATGAAGGTTGTTTCCTCCCTGCTTGACCACTTCTCACCAGACCTATATACATGCAGTCCCTCCCCCTTGCTCTGTCCTTCTGTCCTTGCCCTGTATCTACAGTCACTCCAATCCTACTGGCACCTTGCCTTCAACTTAATAACACTTGGTCTCTTAGAACCCTTGCTCTCCCTCCCCCATCCAGCTCCACTCTCTCTTTTCCTGTTCCCATCCAAAGAGCTCTAAGGAGCTGTCTCTACTTCCTTTTCTCCCCTTTTTGAGTCACCCCTCATCCCTGCACTTGAGCTTCAGCCTCCTCTAAAACAGCTCTCCATATCTCTGATGCCCTACTAATTGCCAGACCCAGTGGATATTCAGTTTCCTTTGAGTGTTTTACAGATATCAGCTGATTTGAGCAAAACTATACGTGTGTTGATAAAGTAAAATAAAATGACACATCGACCTAGGAAGATAGGTATTCTTTTTACCCCATTTTACAGCTGAGGAAACTGAGAAACAGAGAGGTTAAGTCACTTGCCCGAGGTCACACAGCAACATGTGATAGAGCGATGGCTCAGAAGTCTGTGCTCCTCATACTCCTCTCTGGTACCTCTCTGCTGCTTTCCCTGCTGATGTCCATTCCCTTCCTCCTAATCTTTGTGTCCCCAACACCTGGGAGAGAGGGTCAGACACCTAGGGAATGCTCAACAAATGTTTGTGAGCTAAACTAACTGAACGCCTGTGGCACATTCAGGGAAGTCACAGACAAGGGGAAGAAAATCAGAGGCCACCTGTGTGTTGGATGGTATGTGGAACGTGCTCAGAGGGCTCTGACAGCTACACGACAGTGGCGACCATTTGTTGAATTCTAATATGTACCAAGAACTGTACCAAATAGTTTGTCTATCTCGTTGAGTCTTCAAAATAATCCTCCCAGGTAAGTATTATTCTAAGTTCATTTTACAGATCATGAAACCAAAGTTCAAAGAGGTCCTTAGGGAAAGAAAGCCTCAGATAGAGTGCAGGGTGTTTAGGAAGGCTTCCCGGAGGAGGTGCCACCTGAGCAGAGTTTTAAAGCACGAGTAGGAATTAATCAACTAACGAGCACAGGATAGTCCAGGAGAAGGGCATAGTGTCTGCAAAGGCTCAGGGTCAAAAGGGCATGTACCCTTCAGGGGTACATGGGCCAACAGGAGGTCAGAGAATGAAGTGGGGAGTGGGAGAGGTGAAGCTTTCAAGGGAAGCATATTTTAAGGAAGAAATTTCAAGATCATGGGACTGTGGCTCTCAAACTGGTTTACATCAGAATGGCAAAACTGTGATCCTAGGCCTCCTCCCTACATAATCTGAATCAGTAGACCTAGGACAGAGCTCAGGAATTTTGTGTGTACATAAGCGTGCGTATACCTTATCAAGGCTCAGATATACTTAAACAGCTTTATAATTGACATACAATAAACTACACATATTTACAGGATACAATTTGATAAGGTTTGACATAGGAATACATACCTATGGAACCATCACCACGATCAGGAGAGTGAGCATGTAATCCCTCCCTCCTACCCCATCCTCACTGATCTGCTACCTGTCATTATAGATTAGCTTAGCTTGCATTTTCTATAATTTTACAAGTGGAATCGTACAATATATATACTTTATTGTCTGGCTTCTTTCACTAGGCATAATTATTTTAAGATTCATTTTGAGGTAAACATATGTTGTTCGTATCGAAAATTCATTCCTTTTTATTTTATAGTAGTAGTGCATTGTGTGGATGTACCATACTTTATTCATCCATTTACCTGTGGATGGACTAATGATGCTGCTGTGAACATTTATGTCCAACTCTTTTAATGGGCATATGCTTTCAATGGTCTTGGGTAAATACCAAGGAGTAAGAAGGCTAGATAATGTGGTAAATGTGAGCTGAACTTCTTAATAAAATGCCAAATTATTTTCTAAAATAGTAGTACCATTTTATACTCAAACTAGCAGGTATTATATTCAGTAGAAAGAGTGGTATCTCTTTGTGGTTTTTAATTTGCATTTCCATGATAATTAATGATGATGCTCATCTTTTATGTTCTTATTTGCCATTCCTGTACATTCTTTGATGAGGCATCTATTCAACTCTTTTGTCCATTTTTTAAATTGGGTTATTTTCATGTTATTGGGTTTTGAGAGTTCTTTATATATTCTGGATATAAGTCCTTTATTAGATATATATATATTGCAAATATTTTTTCCAGTCTATTGCTTAGCTTTCAGTTTTCATACAAACTCTTTTGAATAGCAGTCTTAAACTTAAGTCCAATTTATCAAATTTGCTTTTGCCAACTGTGCTTTTGGTGACATATCTAAGAAGTCTATGCCTGATCATGAAGGTC
The DNA here is from genome assembly GCA_028627145.1 of Eidolon dupreanum. Classification (NCBI taxonomy): domain Eukaryota; kingdom Metazoa; phylum Chordata; class Mammalia; order Chiroptera; family Pteropodidae; genus Eidolon; species Eidolon dupreanum. The sequence goes on along the minus strand of CM053509.1, from coordinate 137,090,137 downwards.
ATAAAGATTTTTTCTTGTGCTTGTAAAAAAAAAAAATACACACACACACACACACACACACACACACACACACACACACAGAGCTTTAGGTTTACATGTAGTTGTATGATCCATTTGAGTTCATCTCTGTATATAGTGTAAAGTATGGATCCAAGTTTTGGGGTTTTTTGGGTATTGTGCTGTGTTGTGCTTTGCTGTACTATACTGTACTGTACTGTACTGTTTTGTATTGTATTGTATTGTATTGTATTGTATTGTATTGTATTGTATTGTATTGTATTGTATTGTATTGTATTGTATTGTATTGTATTTTTGCATTTGGATATCTGGTTGTTCCAGCCTTTGCTAAAAAAGATATATATATAGATGTTTTCTCCATGGCATTACTTTTTCACCTTTGTTGTCCATATACATGTGGATCTATTCCTAGACTCTTTATTCGAGCTCTTTATTTTGTTTCATTTATTTGTCTTCATGCCAATATTATGTTTTTTCTTACTATATGTTTATGTCTTGCAATCAGGTAGTGTAAGCCCTCCAATTTTGTTCTTCTTCTCCAAAATCGTTTTAGCTATTCTGGATTCTGTGCATTTTAGTATGAATATTAAAATCAACATATCAATTTGATTGGCAATTTGATTGGGACTGTATTGTATCTATAGGTCATTTTGGGGAGCACTGACATCTTAACAATATTGATTCTTCCAACTTCATTTTTTAAAAGTTTAATTTCTCTCAGCAATATTTTATAGTTTCAGGATACAGATCTTCTACAACTTTCCTCAGATTTATCCGTAAGTATATATTTTATATCTTTTGATACTAATATAAGTGGTAAATTTTTAAAATTTCTATTTACAACTGTTTGTTCCTAGTATGTAAACTACATTGAATTTTTGTAGATTGATTTTGCATCCTGCAACTTTGCAAAACTTATTTATTATTTCTAGCAGCTTTTTTGTACATTCATTAGATTTTCTACACAGAAGATCACGTGTGTGAACAGTTTTACTTTTTACTTTCTAAACTGAGTGACTCGTTTCTTTTCCTTTCCTGATTTCACTGGCTTCAACTTCCAATACAATATTGAACAGAAGTGGCAAAAATGGATATTTCTGTTTTATTCCTGATCTTAGCAGGAAAACATTTGGTCTTTCATTATTAAGTATGACGTTACTATTGAGATTTTGTAGATGTCCTTAATCAGTGTGAGCAAGTCCCTTTTGTTACTAGGTTGCTGACTTTTTTTCTTTAAATCAGGAATGGATGTTGGATTTTGTCAACTACATTTTCTGTATTTATTGAGATGATCATATATGAGTAGGAAAGTTGTTTTGTTTTTTCTTTGTTTTGTTTTTGTTCTTGTTTTATTTGTTAATGTGGTGAATCATATTGATTGGTTTTTGAATGTCAAACCAAGCCTGCATTTCTGGGAAAAACCATGTTTGGTCATTATCCTTTTAATTTATTGTTGAACTCAATCTGTGTTGATAAGGGCTTATTCTATTTTTTTATAATGCCTTTGTCTGCTTTTGGTATCATGGTAATACTGGCCTACTGAATCGATTGGGAAATATTCTTTTTCCCCTTCTCCTGAAAACTTTATGAAAGAATTTGTATTGAATTGGTACTATGTCTTTCTTAAATGTTTATAGAATTCAGTGTAGGAAGATTTTTATAATTTACAAATTCAATTTCTTTAGTAAATAAAAGGTTATTCAGGTTAACTATTTCTTCTTGAATAAGTTTTAGTAATATGTGTCCTTTGAGGAATTTGCTCAATTCATCTAAGTTGTTAGATTTATTAGCATAAAGTTGTTCATAAAATTCCCTTATTATCCTTTATTATCTGGAGAATCTATAGTAATACCACCTCTTTTATTCCTGATATTGGAAATGTGTGTCTTCTCTATTTTTTTTTCCCTGATCAGTCTAAGCAGAGGTTTATCATTCTTACTGATCTCAGAGAAACAGCTTTTGGTTTCATTGATCCTCTCTACTGTTTTTTGATATTCTATTTCATTGATTTTCACTTTGATCTTTATTATTTCATTTCTTCAACTTATTTAGGTTTTATTTTTTCTCTCATTTCTAGTTTCTTGAGTTGGGAGCTGAGGTCATTGATTTGAGACTTCTTTCTTCTAATATAGTCATTTAATGCTATAAATTTCCCCATAAATACAACTTTAGCAGCATCCCATAAGTTCTAATGTTGTATTTTCATTTCATTCTATTCAAAATATCTTCTAATTTCATTTTTTTCAATCCATGGGTTATTTAGAAGTTGAAGTATGTTATTTAGTTCCTAAAATTTAAAGATTTTACAGAGATTGTTCTATTATTGATTTATAATTTAATTCCAGTGTGATTTGAGAAAATACTTTGTATGAAGTTAATGGTTTTAAATTTATTGAGACTTGTTTTATGACCGAGATCTTGGTAAATGTGCCAAATGTACTTGATAAGAATGTATATTTTGCTGTCATTAAGAAGAACATTCAATAATGATGCCAGTTGGATTAAGTTGCTCGATAGTGTTGTTCAAATATTCTATATTCTCACCGATTTTCTGTCTACTTATTCTATCAATTTTCAATTAAACAGCCAGGAGTTCTTGCCCTGATGGGATAGTAAATATTAAATAATCCCACAAATAAATCTATAACTATCAATGATGATACATGCTAGACATTTGCTCTGGCAGGAATTAGAGAAGAGAATTAAATATCCTCTAACTCTGAGACCAAACAGCATAGAATCACAGGAAGCCCTATGTAAGTGCTGGCTTCTATTATTATATTATTATCATTAACATTCTTATTATTATTTGTTCTATTATTTATTCATTTCACATTTCCTGAGCACCCACTTTGGGCTGTGCAAGAAGGAAAAGTAGCATAAGATGGGTCTTTGTCCTCCAAGCAGACAGACCATCCAATGCAGTGTGGGAAGTGCTGTAATTAGAAAACAGGAGCCTAGGGTGGCACTGTCTGTCCCAAAAGCAGTAGGGCAGATCCCGGGCTGGGAGTGGGGCGTGGATGCTTCCTGGAGGCAGTGGGTGGGCATGCACTGGAACTGGAAGAGACTTGAAGGACTGAAAGCAAGCAAAACTGCTGTGTTCATTCCCCTCGTTCTCTTCTGCAGACCTCTGGGAAACTTGACAAATGAGAAGCATCCACTCCTCTCTCTAACCCCTTTCCCCATCTTCCCACCCCCCCCCCTTGCCATTCCTCCTCACCTCCCCCCCAACACTTGGTGGTGGAGGGTTTTCCTCAGCTGGGCCCCTTAGCCAATTAACACTCTTTGCATCTGAAAAGCTCAAATCAGCTCCTCCGAGGTGTTAGAGATCAGAGTAATTAAGGCCTCTTTCTAATGCAAATCTAAACCAGAAATTGAATGTTTGTCTCCTTGGAAAATTAGGGTCCCGATTTCTACAAGGAGGCAGCAAAATTCATCACGGGGAGGTGATGGCTTTAAGAACTAGAAGGCAATTTGTTTGGATGCTCTCCAGAAATATTTGATTCAATTAAATAAAAATTTACTCCCCATGGCAGCGGAAGTGATATTCTTTAAATGCCAATCCAACCCCATCTCCCTTGGTCTCTGATGCACTTGGAATAAAACCCAAAACCCTTACCATAGTCTCAAGACCTGTCGTAATCTGGCCCCTGCCTCCTCCAACTTTATCTCAGGCCCCTTTATAAAGTGCTTGTCACACTTTGCAATTATTTTATTTATTGGCTAGCCTCCCCCACATCATTAAATAAATACATCCCTGATGCTGCTCACCCTAGAGCACAATATATAAAGTTGTCCAAGTGAAAAACAGCTTGATTACAAATCAGCGCTTGCAGTTTGGAATGTGTCCTAAAGCCATTCAGAATAGGGCTCATACTGAAAACTACCATTGTTTTCCATTCAACGCCATTGCCCCTTCTATGTCCACCATGTAGGAGGCTGGTGTGATAGCGTCTACGATCTCTGACCTCCGGTTGTATCTCAGAGTTCACCCCTCTGGAGAACAACTGCTCTCTCTATGAGATGCCCCTCAGCTTCCTGAGCACTCTACACAAAATGCTAATTTTTAAGTCAGACCCTCACAAACATTAACCTCTAAATGCAAAGAAAATGCCTCCAATCATGAGAACAGACAGATAACAACAAGATTTTATTTTACTAAGTTGTTATTCTTCTTTTTCCTGTCTCCCCAGTTGGAATGCATGCTCCAGAAAGACAGGAACCCACGATTATCTCAGTAACCACCTATTCAAAGGGCCCAGAACAGTGCCTACCACTTGAGGGACATTCCGGAAACATAAATATTCTGAATAAATGAATTTTCTGAAACTGTCCTGTATAGGCTTGAGTCAGCACCATGGGTGCAGAGGTGCACAAACCCAGATTTCACCTTGAAGGAGCTCATAGACCAGTGGCGGGGGCAGGGGGACACGTAGAACCAAGGACTCATTTGTCTACTGAGCACTTAAGCACCTCCTATAGTGAAGTCAGATTCTAAGTGCAAGGACAAGATATAAGCAAATTCCATCTATCCCGTGGGTTTGTGGGAGAAGAAAGGGAGTGAGAAATGACCATCTTCCCATTGTGGGCAATTCCCCCAGATAGGCAGGGATCCTAGCACCTCATTTAGTCACCAAGCACAGTTGGAACCAGACATTGCTCTGGGTACCTGAGACTACATTGATGATGAAGGCTGTCTTTTGTCCTTAAGTGAATCAGTCTGATAGATGGCAAAGATGGGCAAAAATAAAATAAATAAGCAGATAAAAATAAAATAAAAGGAACCCACACCATAATACCATACCACGTGGTAACAACAGACATAATCACAAGTCCAGTCCTCTCACAAAAGTGGAAATGATTTACCCCCATGAGACTTCTTGGGAGAGACAATGCCTGAGCTGGGTTTTGACAAACAAATGGGAGTTTTGCAGGCAAAGGAGAAGCAAATGGCATTCCAAGCCAAAGGCACACCAGGTGCAAGGCATAGAAATACAAACCAGCATGATGTGTTTAAAGAACTGCAAGTCATTTGGGGTCACTGCCAAAGTGTAAAGTGAAGAGAGATCTGGAAGATACAGAAGAAGCAGGGACCAGATGCTGAAAGGTTTTGCCTGGACTTTATGCCTCAAACTACTGGGGACCAGTGCTGGGGTTTAAGTACAAGAATGATGAATCATGTTTTGCCTCATAATAAACCACCCTAAATCTCAGTGGCTTAAAATAACAGTATTTTTGACTTACACAACTGGGGTCATCTGAGGGTTGGTCCGCACTGGCTGAGCTGGTTTGGCTCTTCTCCACGAGTCTCTTATCTTCCTCCTGGGGCGGGCAGGCCAGCCTGGGCATGTCTTGCTCATTGCAGTGGCAGAAGCACAAGAGTGCAAAAAGAGACATGCAGGGCCTGGGCTCAGAACTGTCACATCGTCACTTCCACCTCATTCCATTGACCATATGAAGTCATGTGGCCTAGTCCAGATTCAAGGACATGCACCTGCAAAGTCATATGACAAAGGCCATGGGTATGGGAAGAACGGCAGAACTGGGTCCAGCAACATACTCTAGCACAAGTGATGTGATCAGATCTCTGTGTTAGGTCTCGGCAGCAATGTGGAGGGTGGATTAGAGGGGCTAAGGTAGGCTTAGAGATTCAGGCATGAGCTAAATGAATGTCCTGGGATCCCACAATTCACTCTTTCCTCTATTCCAAAAACTGGGATTTTGCCAGATCAGGCAAGGGGTGGGGGATGCTTATCTTTATTCTTTTGTTCGATCCTAAGAGCTCAGCCTGAGCACTTTAGTGCTTGCAGCAGTGAATAAGGAGCCTTTGAAATAAGCAGATAAAGGCTAATATTCAATAAACTAGTGAACAAGGGTTTTCGTTAACTCTCTTGGAAAAGACATCTTTGAGACAAAAACAGAGCTGGGCTGCAATATTGGATAAGCTCCACTGATCACAAAAAAAAACCTAACATAGGTAATTGACTATTGGCAAACGCAACAGAACCAAATAAAGCAAGTAATTAACAATTATTGTGCTCGGAGGTAATGGAACCACAAATCCAGGCTGTCTAGGTGTCTGTCCCAGGCATCGATAAGAACAAAGTGTTTGTTAGTGGGTGAGTAACCCAGGTGTGAAATTCATTTTATTAGACTAGATCTAAATATAAGCTTGAACCAGACAATGGAAAAAAACAGAATTCATTGCCACTTGCTCACTGGGGCACACAGGGAATTAAGTCAAGGCTCTGGTTTTTGTTTAAGAGGGGAGACTTGTGGTAGATTGTTTACAAAAACAACCCCAACTATTTCTCTTTCTGTATCCATGCTGCTTTGCAGGTGAAACTTGGCAGTTCTTCTTATCAAGACATGCAGTCTATTTCCCTGCCCCTTGAGACTATAACTGGCTTTGACCAATAGACCGTGGCAGGGGTGACATTATGCTAGTTCTAAGCCTAACCTTCAGGAGGCATTGCACCCTGCCACTCACTCTCTTTGGAGCCTTTGCCCCTGCTGTGTGAACAAGCTGAGGCTCCTGGAGATGAGTTAATGAGTCACCCCAGTTGTCCCAGCAGCAGCCCCAAACATGTGAAGATCTCAGCCAAAATCAGCAAAGGCAACCTGCAGCTGACCCACAACTCATCTCAAAAGCAAGAGGAACCCCAGCAGAGTCCAAAAAACCTTCCAGCTGAGCCCAACCTAAAGAGCCAACTTACAGAATCTTGAGGTTAATAAAGGGTTGTTATTTTAAGCCACTAATTTTAAAGTGATTTGATACACAATAATAAATAACAGATATAGGAATATTCTGCATCAAAACAACTGGAAATAAACTAGCACATCAATAAAATAATGAAATCACTGTTACTAATTACTGGGCACCTACTATCTACCAGGAACTTTGTGTATCTGAAATTTTTCTGGGAATTTCATATACATCACCTTACCTCATCGTTGAAATTCTGCAAGGCACAATTATTCTCACCCTTATATGAATGGAGCACATGAGGAAACTGACGCTGGGGAGATGGTTTAAGCAACTTGCCCAAGTCGCACAGCTATTGTACAGGATGTCATACCCATGCCAAGGCAAGTGGGCTTCTCAGAGGTTAAGGGAGAAGCTTCAGCCACTTTTGATTTTTGAGGCGCTTGGTATACTACCAAATGAAGATATAAACAGTTATCCGAACTGTGATACATTTTAAATCTTTACATTTGTTAACTGACCACTTTTAATATTAAAGAAAAAGGCAATGCAATATAATTGTTCATCGCAAGATCACAGCGTTTGTTTTGAAAGCATATTAATTTATAGTGCACTAAAAGTGATGTGGTTCGGTAATGGGATGCAAATGTTACTTTGTCAGCAGAGTGTTTTCTGCTTCCATCTGGTCAGTGTACCCATATGATGGGACATAAAACCCAAAGAGCCTCCTTTGGAGATAACATCAAAAGATGAAATATGAGGCCTTTTGTGAGGTCAGGCCCAGCCACAGGGCCCTCCTGGCCATCCCCCACCCCAGCCTAGCCCCCAAGAGGCGCCTGGGCATGGGCCGAAGGAATCCATTCTGTATGTTCAAACAGCCCTCAGTTGAGAGATGAGGGAGGGCTCTTATGGAAATTGAATTTCCTGCTCTCATCAGAGAATGAAGCCATCTATATTTTCTATCACAAAATGCCTATATTCTGGGATGTTTCATCCCACTGTGTCCAGGCTTACTCAGAACCGTGCAAAGTAGGGATTTACCAAGAGGACAGACACCGTTGCCAGTCTAGACACAAACAAGGGACAGTGGAAGCAGGACTCTGCATGGTCCAGAGGGCTGCGAAGGCATCTCAGAGGTAACTCGGAGGTTGGATCTGGAAGCATGAACAGGAGTCTGCTACAGAGAGAAGGGCATGCCAGGCACTGGAACGATGCTGGCAAAGGCACGGAGTTAAGCAAACAGGTGGCCCCTGTAGGAATGGTGCAGAGGCCAGTGTAACTAGATCCCAGATGGGTGGGGAGGTTGGAGGCAGATGAGGGAGGGTGGAAAGGAGATTGGGGCAAAAATAGTAGATCTTGTTTTACCCAAGGAGGCCGGCCAGGTCTCCCTCCCTTGTGGGTGTGGCCTCTTGCTGCCAAAGAGGAATCTCAGTCCTGGGTGCAGCTGTGGGCCCAGAATAAACCCCTGCAGGACTAATTCCACCCACTTCTTGCAGTGGCCCATCCACTGTCCTCTTTTCTGAAGACTTCAACAGGCCCTCCTCTGCCTGTGGCTCTTCTGCAAGCTACTGTGGGCGGGTGTTTCTTGGGATCTTAATCCTGCATTTTTCTACTAATCTGTGCCATTTACAAACCAACCTGGACACTTCTTGCCTCTAGACAACTCAGGTCTTTTACACAGACTACTCAATTTAGGACAAAAAAATGTAATGAGGTTTTGAAGCAACAGTCTCACGACTTCCTAATAGTTTTACAAGCTTAGGAGTAGAGGGGGGCAAAGTAGTTTGGCTTGAAGGCAAAGGAACGACTGAGGAGACCCAGAATAACTGGGGTGATTTAGAAGCATTAAGTCTTGGCATCCACCGCCATCAGGGCCCTCCAAGCCCAGCTAGTCCAGGGATGACAAATACATGACACATGGGCCACCCTCCTCCCATCTGCTAATCTACTACCAGACAGTCTTCGACTGAGTGCAAAAACAACTTCCGAATCCTTCTGTACACAGCACTGTAGGCAGCCTCTACCCATCAGCTGATCACTCCTGATGGTTTTCATTACTCCCATTTCACAAAGGAGAAAGGGAGGCACAGAGAGGGTAAGAGGCTTATCCACAGAGAGCTATCCTGCCCCTTTGGGCAGAGCTTTCCCCTAAACCACACAGCCTCCCTGTCACTTTCACGTGGTTGTGGAGGACAAACACTTTTATGTCTCAACTATAATTCACAGAATGACTCCAGCTTACGGGATGAGATTTAATAAGTAATGTCATTTCGTCTGTTTCCAGTTCAAGTTGTTATTGGCCATGCTTTAAAAAGTAGATTTTTATTATCATAATAAAAGAACACATAAATGGTTAATAGATTGTGCCGGCACACTTACTAAACCTTAAGGAATTCATTCATTCACCCGTGCACCAGGCTGTGTGCTGAGCATTGAGTTTTGAGGACACAAAGGACATCCCAGGAGCCCAGGGAGTTAAAATGCCCAAACCTGACATTCTGCTTAGTCAGGGGAGGGGGTGGGGTAAGAGCTGGTCTCACAAACAGGCTCAGTTCAACTCCCCCCATCTCAGGACCAAAAGGGACCCAGAGATTCCATACATACCACCCCTCACCCCATCCTCTGTGCAGTCCTCTTTAGAAGTCTCTGACAGGACCCTGCTTACACGCCTCCAGAGACAGGGAGGTCACTACTTCCCAAAGCTGCCAATTACATCTTCAGATGGTCCTGCCTGCTACACATTCTTCCTTTTACTGTAAGGAAATTGAGCCTCCCATGACCCCCACACACTAGTCCTGCGTTTGTTCTCGGGGAACTAACTTTCTGGGGATCTAGGATGGAATGTGGAAGGGGAGAGGTGTCCAGAGAAAAAAAAAGGGGAAGTGAGAAGGTACTAAAACAGTCACCCCAGTTTATGGTGTGGCAAGACCATTCCGTATTCCTGCTCATAATCTTTATTCATCTCGGTCACACATCATCTTGCCATTCTGCCCTGGAAGATGCTGAGATCCCTGTAAACCCCAGCTCCCTCAGAAGGCCCAAAACAAATTTTCTATGGGATCCTGCACAAGAGAGCTGGTTACTATGGTAACAATTGGATGTAAATTTCCCAGAACTCCTAAGTAAACTATTAATCAGAAAGATAAGGAAAAGGCCAGGGATGTAAAGAAATCAGTTAAGAAATAGGCTCCCATGGAGAAGGGCAGGGAGCAGGGCCACCCCCACCCCACTTTGAAGTGAAAGGAGGGGCTGCTGGAGCCCCGCTATCTCACCCTCTTCTCCAACTATTTTGTCCCTCGTCTTGTGGAGTCAGAGACGCTTCACAGTGGGAACTTCACCTGGCATCTCATCAGTGGAGAGTGAGAAGGCTGGAAACATCAAAAGTGAAAATGCTGAACCCTGAAAAAAATGTTCTGGCAGGCTTGAGAGAAGTGTTCTACTGAAGTGTGGTGATAAGAGGGGGGTTACATTTAGCACCCAGCAAAAACAGGAGAACTAGAGCGACTGGGGCCGCATTTTAACGAGAAGGTATAGAATTTGTTTGGCTGGGTTTTTTTCTGATTACTTTATCTTGCTTTCTTTCATGTTTATATTTGGCTGTCTTAATAAGGGATGCTATGGGAAGGCTAGCTAAACCTCCTCCTTGAAGTGAAGCAGACCCACAGGGAACCTGGCCAACCTGCCACTCAACCTGTGCTGGGGGGAAATAGGGTGCTTTCTCTGATTATAGAAACTGCTCCTGGGTGGGAACAAAGGGCTGCTCTTCCAGTGCACACAGAATCTTGCAAAGGGAACGTCCATGAGACGGAGAGGGGATATCAGGCCTCAGGACTGGGAGAGGGGCACTGAAGGGGGGCTTGGTGGGCTCCACTGTGGACTAAACTGTGTCCCCGGCTGACCAGGCCTGGTGGCGGCCCCACCTCTGGCTTAAGCAGGAAGGGCCAGGGTGAGGAAGTGAGGGAGGAGTGCCCCAGATTGGACCAGCCCTGGGTCTGCTGCAAATTCGTCCTGGGATCTTGGGCAAAGCCCTTTCTGTGTCTGGGCCTCCGTTTCCCAAATCGTTCAAGGAAAGGTCTGGGCCAGTTAAGGTCAAAGTCACTGTGGCTAGCAGTAATGGGCCTTGATGCAAAATCTAACAGGGGACCTTCTCTCCCTACCCCTAGTTTCTCCTTCAAGGGGAGAAGTGGACTTAATCAAGGATGTCATCTTTGGGCAAGAGAAGTGGGGGCAAGGACAGGGATTCCCGCCTCAAAAGCCTCTCTGGGAGAAGAGTAAAGGATGCTGCCAGGACTTCAACACAGCCCCGCACCCCACCTCCAAGTGAGATAAGAGGAAGGGGAGGTGATAATAGGATAAAAGGGGGCTTTCCACCCCAGAGACAGGAGGCAGAGGTTGAATTAAAATCACAAAGAGAAAATCCTGATGGCTGTCTCTCCCACAAAGCAAATCCTCACCCCAGGAGGAGCACTGGCTGTACAAGCTATTTTGCCTGCTGCCTCCATATGCATCCTCAGAGCAGGAAAGCTTGAAGGGAGCGCTGAGACCTGCAAGGTGAAGGATAGCTATAAGGATTCACAGTGAGCAGGCGGGTGAGGAAGGACAGGCACCCTGGCCTGCCCCCAGACCTATGCAGTTTCCACTGCCCCATGACCAGGTATCCTGTCTTCCTTGGGCTCTGCTATAATTCATGCACATTCTGCAGTGAAAATGGCAGAAAGAGATCCTGCAGGGATTGGTAATTTTTCACCACGGGTGGCACTGAGGCTTCCCTGTACCCCAGAGGAGGGAAATGAAGGGTTGATTAAGTACTTAAAACATCCCTGGCTGTGGACCGTTTAATAAGTGCCTCGTCCATCTCTCAGGCATTAGAACAGACATTTGGTTTGCTAATCCAATTTGGCAAGCCTCTCCAAGGCTGCAGTCACTGACTTCTGGGCGCCATTTTGTATGATGCGCTAGGAATCAATGCAAGCTCCCAGTGCTTGCTCTCACTACTGCCTGATTAATTATAAACAAGCCCTCCTCCCTCACGTTAATGTTCCAATACAGACAGAGCAACTCCCAACGGCCCAAGAAGCTTTGAGGATCTGGTGACAACCCATGCATTCCCTCAATTCTCTAGCCTAATTCTCCTGGATCTGAATGAATAAGCAGAAAGCATGTGTGGGGTCTACAAAATCTTCACCCTCTGAACTGAGATCTATGCCATGCTGTCCACTTAGCAGGAGGAAATCTATAAGAAGAAGCTGCAGAAGAACATTCCAGCATCCTGCATAAACATCAACAACAAAGTATGTTGCCATTTTGGTAAGCAATGTCTCTTATTTGGGTGCAGAATTAGTGCTCGGTCTATTTTTCTCAGCCAACAAGATCTTTGTGAGTTAATGGAGTTTCTCTTTGCCTTTGCTACCAGGAAGCCATGGACATGTGTAAAAGAATAAGCATGGGTATGGTATGTGCCAATAAAACTTTACGAAAGCAGGCGGCGGGCCTGCAGGTCACAGTTTGCCAGCTCCTACATTAGATCATTGCTGTAAATGATACAAATTTGTGAAAATCTCGATAACAAAATTATTGGATTTTGTCGAGATGAAGACAAGAAAAATAAATTTTATTTAATAAATATATAACTTACGAATTATGTATACCTTGATTGTATTATTCAGACTTCACCAGCTTATCAACAAAATACTCAGATACATTTGATCATACAGTAGCTGGTTTCCCTTTGTATTCTAGTCCTAGGCCCTGCAAATATCACGAGCAGGCTGAGCTCTTTAGGAGGAGACGTGCGGGCCTGGCAGGCTTACCCTTTCGCCATTTTGACCTTCTTGCTTCCCTGAAACATAGACATGATAGTCATAGTTGGGCTACCATCTCTGTGACCACAAAAAAGAGGCCAAATGAATAGTAGAAACTTAGACCTGATGCCACTGGACCACCAAGCCCAGGTCAGAAACCATACTCCCCCGCAGACTCTCACAATGTGAAGAAAATGAAACACTATACTGTTAAGTCACTCTTATTTGAGTTTTTTGCTGCAAGCGGTCAAACACAAATTCCTAGACATAAATTCTAACTGGGAGATGTTTCTTCCTCCATAGCTCTTTTGATCCATCTATTCCCAGCTCCCACACATCATTCATTCCTTCATTCATTCATTAAATAAACATTCACAAACAGCTGTTCTGTGGCAAGGCCCAGGGTAGCTCTGTGGTAACTGTGAGGAACTGGAGAGAAATATGCAGAGAGATTATCATAGGAGATCACAGCCTGGTGACAGAGACAAGCATGGAAACAATTACTTTGGATCCCTGACTTATCTATAGTATTAGTTAAGACATAGGTATAGATTCCCAGACATTAGAAACTCAGACTAACTAACAGTGGCTTAATAAGAGAGAAGTTTATTTCTCTTGTGTATAAAAGTCTGGGCTGGTATGGCAGCTCCGGCTGTGAAGTTGTCAGGGGCTCGGGCTGATTCCTTCTGGTTGCTCTGGGGTTCTCTCATCCTCCTGGTTCAAAATGTCTCACCATGTGCCTACAATTCTGCCAGCTAGAAGCAGCGGAGAGACAGGAGTGGAGAGAACATGCTCCTTCCCTTTAAGGGCACAATCCACAGGTTGCTCTTACATCCCATTGGGCACATCCCATAGGGTTTTATGACACAGTTGTAACTAGAAGTGGGGGAACTTAGTCTTCCTTCTGAGCAGCCATGAGCTCAGAAAAAAACTCAGGTTTCTATTATATAAAAATACAGAAATTTCATCCATTTCTGTCACACTTTTCCCAAACATGAACTCTGATATGTAGGCTTGTGACTTCCTGAATCACATTGCCAACAAGACACCAATATTTCCTGTACTCACTCCCCACTACTAGGTAACTGCCTTTTAAAGATTTCATTAACATTTTATCTCCCTTTATTACACACATGTGCACAAACACACCATGCGCACGCACATACACACACACACACACACACAAATTTATCACTGAAGTATCATTTCCAAAGTGATGAATTGAGAATACCAACACTTCAGTGGGCATTGGATGCCAGGCAGTCTGCTAGATTCACTCACTAGGCCAATATCTTGGTTTAGTATGCAGGCCTCATGACTCAGGATTCCAATCCATGGCCTTTAGGGTCTTTGAAAAGAGCCCAAACTCTGTGTTATGCTTGTGAATGCCACAAATCCTTTGAACTGTGGCAAATGTGACAGGCTTATGAGTGAAGCAGTCCATTTTGATGTGGTTATTTTCGTTAAAGGGCATTTTAATTTGGTACTTTTTTCAAGTTATTTCAAGCTCTCCCAAAATGTAAAAGCTGTTTATTTTCCATGCAAGCCCACTCTTAATCCTACCCCATTTCTCAGGCTCCATCCACTTCTTGCTCTACTCCCTCCTCACTCACTGTCACTCAACCACTAAATTTATTACCACAGCAAATGGCCCATAATAAATGGGCCCTAGTAAAATATCTGTAAATCCACCATACTTTTCCCAAGGGAGACTTAATAAAAATGAACTCAGATAAAAATACTCATTAAGAATTGAAACGAAGACTGACAGACAGTGCTTAATTTATAATTAATACATGAGAAAATTACAGTCTCTTTCTTGAGGGTATTTGAAAACATTTTAGTCTCATAATTTTTGACCAGTATAAAAATTGTTCCATCAATTCTCATATTTTAATAATGCCCGTGGTGAGCTTTTTCTTTATACATGGAGATCGTATTCTAGGTCTAGGTCTCCTTTGGATTGGTCCCTGTACTGGCACATTTCCAAATGGCTTTGACTGAGGTGACATTATTAGTAATTACCTTTCATTTTCCTTTCATGACCTGACCTAACATGGAGAGAAATAATGAGGTTTAGTGGGGTTTATTTTTGACAACTTTGGTGGCTTTAAGTGTCTTTGACCCAATTTTAAAATAGTTGCAGATTTTTAAGGTGTATTATCTATTAAAGCATCAAATAGAACCTTTGAGTCATTAGTTGCCAGAAACAGAATCATTTGAGCTGCAAGGGAAAAATTCAAAGCACTTCTGTTTGGTGCTTTTAACTCTTCCTTGCCTAATATCTTTTATAGTTTTTTGCACTAAGTGGAAAAAATTTTTTCTACTCAAGGAGACTGAATAGGTGGCACCTAATGTGTCCTGCTTCAAAACCATTCACCACAGATACTCAGTTTCCTCATCTTTAAAAGAGAATAATAATGGCAGCTAAGGCATAGCATTTGAGGATTAAATTAAGATATGTAAAGTGCTTAGTATGGTGCCAGGGCACATTATAAATGGTCATTAGAAGATACCTCTTGTTATATTGTTGTTATCTTTTAGCACCAAGTTAAATCATAAAGATTTTGCACCCTCAAAAGGATGCCTTTGGATATTGGCATAGTCTTAGAAGATGTCCCCACAAGTTACAAAAGAGGAAATGGTGTCTTTACAGTGAAAAAAGTTGGCAGACAGCAATGCAACCAAGTGATTAAAATTAAGTCAGCAGTGGTACCAGGGACTGACATCATGTGCTCCCTGACACCGTGCACTGAAAAAGCATTGTTTTTATGTAATTCCTGCCAAGAAAGCGTAGCCTGAGTCTGGACACCAGGATAGATCCAGACTGCGGAACCGGCCTCAGAATGAAAGGCTTGTATCCTTTAAAACTGCCAGGGTCATGCGTGAACAGGAAAGATGACAGGGGACTGCTCCAGAATGAAGGAGACTAAAGAGATATGATTACTGTATACAATGAGTCAAGCTGAATTGGATCCTGGACCAGACAGGGAACAGAGACTTTGCTGGAACAGTTGACAACAATAGGAGTTCTTTCTACTACTAGTCCTGCAACTTTTCACTGAACTTAAAATTATTTCAAAATAAATTATTATTAAAAGGTATCTGTATATATCTCCATGCCTTGAGGAGGCAGTGGGTTCCAACCTGGAAGCACAATAGTTTTATTTTAGCTGAAACTATACACCTGCATCGAAGGAGTGGCCACCAGCCTAAATGTATCTACGCTTTTTTCTGGTGGCTCCAGGTAACATGAGATCATCAGGCAAATAGCAAAATTATGAGTCAGAGCACCCCCACTGCTACTTGGGAAGAACTACTTGCTACAGAAATTGCCCTCCTAGCATAAACAATTAAAAACCAAACAAAACAAGTAAAATCTATCTTACAGATATCAGACCCACAGTACAGGGCTGATTATGGGAAATACCGCATGTGAGGCCTACGGCTATCTCAAAAGACTACCTGGAGGGAGTTTCCAGGCCACAGCACAGGGAAGGGGACCCAAACCAAGCCCAGCAGACCTATTGAGCTAAGGGACGGAGCAGAGTTCAAGGCAGCAGAGGCAGCTAGAATCTGCAGTATAGAATGTCAAAGATGAGGGAGGGGCACAGAAGGGGCCCCAGAGACCTTCAGTGGGTGCGTCTAGAAGGCAGATCAGTGGTTGCCTGTGGGTGTTTAAAGGAAACTGGCTATAAAGAAACACAGGGAAACTTCTAGGGTGACGGGAAGGTTTTATATCTTGGTTGAGGTGGCGATTATACAACTTAAAACGTTTGTCAAAACCCACTGAATTATATGCTGAAAATTGGTGTGATATTGTATGTAACTTATATCTCAATAGAACCATTTAAAAATAATGACCAAGACCCCCCCTTAAGAATCAAACAGCAAAATCGTTTGTGGTCCTGAGGTGTTTAGAAGTCACATCCAATCTTTGCCTTGGTGCCCTGCAAACCTCTGGCCTCCCCTTCACTGGACTAGATTTTTGCTGCTCTAATGCTTAGCAATTTCCCTTTTCTGGTTTTCAAAGCACCTTGAGAAACCCCACTGAGAATTCCAGATGGAGCATGAAGAGTTTCTCAGATATAAGTCTTGTCACCTTGAACTTCGGGAGTCTCTTCCACACTCAAGAAATCATTCACCTGTGGCTGAACTTCCTCTGCTCTCACAGAATGATGAAACATGGCTTTTCAGTCACATAAAGTACATTTGTCACCACCCCAAAATCAAATGGCTTCTTTGAGGATAAGTCTATCAAAGCAGCCTAAATAGTCACCCTCATCAGACATTGCCTTTTTCCTACTGACTTCTGTTTGACACCTGTGCTAGGAGAATAAAAATACCTTGTGTGAACAGGTTCCCGAACTCCTGCCAATTTTTTTTTTTTTTTTTTTTTGCCCTGTTGCTGTGATAAATTGCATTAATGCATTTCCTAATCTGAGTCATCTTTACATACCTGAAATAAAACCAATTTGGTAAAATGTATTATTCTTTTAACATAGTACTGGCTTGACCATTATTTTATCTGGGATTTCTGCCTCTATGTTCTGAAGCGTGTTACCAGTTTACTGAGCAGTCTGAAGTCAGCAGGGCATAAACATAAAATAGTTTTTTTGTCCAACTGCTTACTTTCAAACAGATTCTGTTGAATCTTTCCTTCCTGCTCCATAATGACCTTTGAAGAGATCACATGGCTTTCTGATCACCTTCAGTTATTAAAAAATCCAAGCCAACCTATTACCAGTTTAAAACTTCAGATATAGTTATAGCATGAGCAGCACCATGCCCAAGTGTCAAGAACATTTCTTACGCAAGACTGTCAAGAAAAGTTTAGAACTCAGAACCCACAGAACTTCAGAAATGTGCAGACACCTACAAATGCTTTTTGATCCTCTCCATGACAAGCAGGCTGAGGACGTCCAGAATACCTGGAAATGGCAGATGTCCTTCAGCAAGAACGGGGTGATGGTGACCTTGGGCAGAAACCTGTCTGTAGAGTTTGTAAAGATTATAAAGACAATCTTTAACAGGGTGACAAGAAATTCTGGAAAAAGTTACAGGTCTCTAGTCCACCAAATACCTAAAGAGGAAGTGAATGAAATACTCCAAAATGAGCCATATCCCACTGGAAACAAGGCAACACACACCCTGAGTCTGGACATGGGGGTCTCTAGAGATGTCCCCCAACTCCATGGAACCACATTTGGCCTGCCCACCACCCTCAAGAGAAGTGTGGAAGAAATGAAGTACAGTGGGTACCCCTTTATCCCAGGGGAATATGTTCTAAGACCTTCAGTGGACTCCACGCAGTACCAAACCCTTCACGTACGATGTTTTTTCCCATACACGTCTATGATAAAGCTTAATTTGTAAATTAGGCACAGTAAGAGATTAACAAATAACTAATAATAAAATAGAACTATAATAATATACTGTAATAAGAGTTATGTGAATGTGGTCTCTCTCAAAATATCTTACTGTACTGTAGGTACAGCATAAATATGCTGGACAAGGGGATGATTCACGTCTGGGCAGGACAGCAAGAGATTTCATCACACGACTTAAAACCTATGAATTGTTTATTTCTGGAATATTCCATTTAATACTTTCAGATAGTGGTTGACCGTGCATTATGGAAACGGCAGAAAGCAAAACCATGGATAAGGCAGGACAAACTGTATCGGTCAAGAGTAAATCAGTACTTCCTGAATCCTCTTTACCTCTTTGAGAATATTTTTAACTTTTCATCAAGTTTTGTACCACTTTGACAACTTCTTAGATTTTTCTCTGTTTAACAGGCAATTCCCACATACTTTTGTACTACAGTTTCCCCATCTCAGATCTTAAATTTGCTTTATCTCTTGATGACAATCTTGAACACTTCTCCAAGTCCCTTATTCAAAAGGGAACGGGTGATATGTTTTTTAAACCCCTGCATAGTTGAGGATATCTTTCTTGAGACTTCAAACATTAAATGTACCTCAGCGAGGCATCAAATAATTGGATCCCAACCTTTTTCTTTATACTTCTGAAAACTGTAGACGTTCTCCATCGGAACTGAGGGCAGCAAGAGTTTGAAGCCAGTCTGATTTCTTTTTTTGCAGGTTTCCTCTTTATTCTGGGTATACGCTTGCAGGATTTTAAAAATCTTGATTCTTCAAACATTTTCATGAGATGTCTAGGTGTAAGTCCATTTTCAGTGATTTTTGCCTGGCACATATTGATCTCTTTCGAGCTGCACTCTCAGGATTTGCAGCCTGTTCTCTTATCTCTTGGATGATTGCTTTTCTCCAGTCTCACCCTCAGAAGCACTGAGAGTCTGCTTGGTGCTTCTTTATTCTCTGGTCTCCATACTTATAAACTCTCCTCTTGTCATTTTTATGTCTTTATCTTTTCCCCCATATTTTTGATGAGATTTATCAACCTTGACTTCTTACAGAACTGATTTAATATTTTACAGCATCGATTCTGTTCCTTAATCTCACCAAGGGATTAATTGTGAGTTTTAATTCTGTGATTACATTTTTAGCTTCTCTTACAGTGTTTCCTTTTCTCATTTATTCTCTTTTCATTTATTTTTTTTAAATCTCATTCTGTGGCTTTTAAAAGAATGTCTGTCCCTCTTCTCCTTATCGTTTTCTGCCTTTATTTCATAGAAGCCATATATTTTAACATACGTAACAGAATGTTAAGTAAGATTTTCCATATTAATCCAGAGTTGATGTAAAGACCCAAAATAGAGACAAAAGGGCTAGGTGCCCACATTCTAGTTCAAGGGGTGCATCCCTTGAAGACTCCATACTTGATCCTATTAATTCTACTCCTTCGGGGCTACAGGCCACTCTTGGGGCTCCTAAGCAGACAGCAGGGCCTGCATCTCTGAAACTGCTCCCACAGAGGGATAACAAAGCCCCAATTCCCAGTTTCCCCCAACCCCTTGAAGCTGGCAAAGGGCGGCCTTCCAGAGCCCAAGAGGCTTCTTTTGCAGGAAAAAGCTCTAGGGCTTCAGCTAGTCTACATTTTCCCTGCAGGGAACTCGGTCTTTTCACCAGCTTCAAACTCCTTCAGTTTCCTACCCAGCACTTCCTCCTTGCCTGGAAACAAAGACATTTGAACAAATCCACAGGCACATGCTAATTGGCAAACAACTCAGGCTCCTGTTACCCTGAGGGGGCCATAGGCCTGGTGGGCGCTGCCAGGGCAAGAGGAAAAATGAACACCTTAGCAATGACACCTGCTCCTATATTTTAATATATTCAAATATGTCCCCTCAAGGAGTTTACAGGCCCTCAGGGGTACAGGGAGTCTGAGTTGAAACTATTTCTCCTAATTGCTGAAGCAGACACCCAAATAGAGTCTTGGATTTGAGACTCCCATATGAAAGTTGGCTCACTCTAGTTACAGAGTCAGGGAAGACTCTATCTAAATCAGACTCTGCCAAAGTGGGTTTCTCAGAGATCTATTTCTAAGGAATGTTAATAGGTATTTCTAAAAATGGGGTTCCAGTGAAAATAAATTTGAGATGTGCATAGTAAACAGAGTGGCAGCTTTCTGTCTGCAGGACTTTTTTTCATCTTGCATACTAATTGCCTATTATTTAGTCAGTCATCCTACATACACTGAGCATCTATTGTGTGCCAAGCATTGTGTAAGCGGGCATGCCTGGAAGCAGCTCACAGCTAATCATTCCAACAGATTAGTCTCAAATCGGTGGCCTGGGCCAGTAGCTGCAACACCAACTGAAAACTTGTTAGAAATGCAGATTCTCCAGCCCTACCTCCAGACTTACTGGATCAGAATCTGCATTTTATTAAGCTCCCTATGGTTTGTGTGTATGCTAAAGTAAGAGGAGCCCTGGAATAATGCATTGCTAAGGAAGAAAAAAAGGACTGCACTGGGAAATTGGGGACCTTTTTACTTTGGAGGCTAAGTAAAACAGTGGGCAGCAAGTTTGGGAGGGACACATTGTCCTCGCTTCAGCCTGGACACACTGGGAAATCTCAACACAGGAGGACTCTGGCTAGGAGGACTGAGGAGAACACAGCTGTTTTGGCATCATTATTAGGTGAGGTAGCATTCAGCTTTGACAAAAATAGTAAAACCCGAAGTAACATAGTCTTAAATGTGATCAAAGTTCCTTTTCTTATTTTTGAGAAGTCCAGCAATAGGAAATACTGGGCTGTCATGGCATATCACAGCATCATGGACCCATGTTCCTTCCATCTTGTTACTCCACCATGCATTCCCAAAGCCAACTCATGGTCCAATATGGCTGCTGGACCTCCGGCCATTACAGCTACATTCCAGCAAACAAGTGAGAAAGAATGGCATCTCTTCCTACTTTTAAAGGTATGTCCTTAAGGTTTATACACCATTTACATATTATTGTTTGAACACATGTGGAACACTCTCAGGGAACAACCTGGAGAGAATATGAGAGGTGACCAAAAACCTAGCAGAATTTGTTATTGTTAATATACTCTCCTTTGTACCCCTGGTGAGTAAGAACCAGAGAATCCAGGTCAAACTTGTTTCCAAAAACAGAGAGAATGAGACAGTTGGACACAGTTCTCCAACCCTGGTGTTTTGAGAGTTGGATGGGGTCATCTCACTCAATAGTGCCAATCATTTCTCAATTTCCAAATAATGATAACAACATCAAGTTTATGGAGAGAATTTTCTGAATTAAAAATTTTAATACATTTTTCTTAAAACTCTAGTGTTTGCAGTTGCTTGTCTACTTTTGAGTAGAGATTTTTTAAAAAATAAGTGAACAAATGGCAAATGGCAAAATGAATATTAATAGAAAACAAAATAAAATTGCAAGTTCAACACTTTTTCCATGAGCATATGGTTTTTACCATATTTTGCATATATAGAACAGAGCCTTGTTTCCTACAGGTAAACTGTTTCTAGTTCTCATTTGCATGATGAACTTGTGTGTTGAGATTTCCCAGTGAACTACAAAGGGAACAATGATGTCCAGACACTCCATCCCTGAATGGAGTTGAGGACTACTGCTCTAGGAAAGGTCAAAGGCAGGCCCTAAAACCCATGAAGTTGAATCGAATGACCCCACCAGCTTCTGTTGCTCAAACCAGACACCTGGGGTCTTGTCAAAGTTGCCCTTGGGTCCAACCCAGACCTGCTGAATCTACATTGTAGCAAGATCCCATGTGGTATGGTTGCGCATTAAAGTTTGAAAAGGACTGTCTGAAGAAAGGGGTTTAGGAATAGATTTTTTTTTTAATGCCTACAGCACCTGGTCTTCCTAGGTGGTCTCCCATCAAAATACTAACCAGGCTTGACCCTGCTTAGCTTCCGAGATCAGATGAGGTCGGGCACGTTCAGGGTGCCATGGCCATAGATGGGGTTTAAGAATAGGGCTGATCACAGGAATGAGAGGGGTGCATTAGCTGGGGACGTTTCTTGAAACCAAATCCTTGAATCTGCATGTGTGTGCACAGTGTATTCCCAGGTATGCATGCACATAGCTAAGTGAAAACAAAGAAACACTAGGTCTTGGTTTGCCTGAAACAGCGAAGCTAAATAAAATGCTTTGTCTTCAGTACACACATACACATTTTAAGTCATTCATTCATTCATTTATATGCCACACACATTCTCATATGCATGCACTGGCATACGTTCACACACAGGCACACGTTCACAGGCATACTCGCTCACTCACCCACATGTCCATATTCACATGCACTCAAACGCATATCCAGGCCTGAGGGTGGCCACCTCTGGGATCTCGCATCTGAGCTCTCACCCTCCCTACCCGCCTTGAGAGACAGTGACAGTGTCATGTCAACGGCGTTCCGAGGTCCATTTCCTAAGCTTGGTGGCGTGCCACATGTTGCTACCCTGGCCAGTACATGGCTGTCTCCAGATCCTTCTGCCCAGATTGCTGGAATTGTACTGAGCCTCAGCCCCATCTGTGACAACCCATTCTCAGAACAAGCCTGGGGAGGTGTGAATCACTACAGTGTTTGTCATTTTGCCATGGAGTGGCTTCTGTCTCTGTGCTCTCTCTCAGGACATTAATTGAAAGACCTCCTTTTTTAGTTGAAAGGTATCTTAGAGATCATCCCTTTTGACCTCCTTAGTGTATAGAAGGGGAGACTGGCCCAGAGACATACGGGAATTTGCCCAAGATCATCCGGAAAGTCAAAGGCAGAACAGAACTTGAACCCCAACTTTAGGGACAGGGCTCCTTCTACCCATGGCCTCCAAAAAAGCCCTCTCCCCAACTGGAGTTCCAATCCCACTGCTGGGCCTTCCTGGCATAGCTAGGGTGAGGATCCCACAGGATAGTGGCTGAGTGGGCATTAATACCTAGTGACGTGCTGGCTGCATAGTCAAAAGGGGCTGGAAATGCTGCTGGCCAGCCTGTGAGATGCCCTCACCCCACTGCCCCACTCCCCCATGCAGGCCCTGGATCTTCTGGAGAAGGGATGGATCTGGGCAGAGGGGCAGGCAGGGGAGGCAGTCAGTGCTCCAGTACCTTTTTTTTAGAAAACAAAATATGAGTCACTCATTCCATAAATACTTTCTCCACTCCCCATGCCTGCTCTGCCTCCCACCGGGTCCTCCAAGTCTTTCTGTCTGCTGTCCACATCTATGATAGGTACAGGGTTACCATGAGGAAACAGAGCTGGGGCTACCACCTTCCCCTATAACCCTCCATTGTAACCCAGCATGAGAGGAGCAGAGGAAACTCAAGGCTGGAATGCTTTCTGGTGGAGGGTGGATGCCCAAGTAAGGCTTGCAGGGGTTAACTCCAGGAAGTAGGGAGGAGGGGAATTCCAGGAAGAGGGAAGGCAGCTATAAGCCATGCAGTAGGGAGCACTCTGATCCATCATTTAGCGTGAGTGGGGCAGAAATGCAAGGAGAGAGGGTTCAGATGAAAAGACCGTAGAAGCAGGAGGGGCGCAGAGCCCTGTGAGCAGCCTGGGTCCCAGGAGCACTCCTCTGGTCCTCAGGGATGAACTTGGTCCCAAGTTAGCTGGAAACAAATGCACTAGGGAATAGCACAATCAGTCCTCTCAGTACCAAAGAAACTGAGGCCTAGAGAGAGGTGGATACTCGCCCGAGGTCACATTGCTGGCAGAAGTAGTGTGAACGCCAGAACTTCGGACTCCTAAAAACTTGATTATCAGCTCAAATCATTCCTCATTGCTTGCAAGTGCTGCCTGTCCTGAGCTGGGGTATCAAGACATTCTTGGCAAGAGTAGTAAGAACACAAGGTTGGAACAGGGGTGGCTGTTCCTTTCAGGAAACAGCCTGCTAACAGCAAAGATGGGAGCCCCCAAGGGACCTGCAGCTGAGAAGGTGTTGGTTCTCATGAGCCTGACAACCCAGACAGTGCATGATCAGGTGAGAGTGGATGCCTCAGATGTCCAGGCATCTGTGAGGACCTTGTGACCTCAGGGTAACACATCAGCCAGAGGCAGCTCCAGCAGAATGTCCCCTCTGGCCTGCCTCCCTTTGCGTAGTGAAGGAGGGCTGGGTACACCCACGGCCCCTCCAGCTCTGAGGCTGGGTAAGGACGAATCTGCAGAAGCCTCTAGAGATAGAACAAGCAGCTTCAGGTCCTGTTTGTTGCTGAGTGTGTACTTACTTGGTCAGGAGAGTTATCTCAGGAGAAAAGAAGCAATTATATTTAGTATTTTCTGCCCCACACACAATTCAGTTGAAAAAAAGAATGTCACCTTCCCTGTGAAAATCAATTATAACAAGGGAAACGCTTCTACAGTCAACAAAATTCTCAGCCTCGGGATGCACAAGTATTAATTAATAATGCTGCTACTCCATCTTTTTCATCACCCCCAACTCCAATGCCACAAGAAGTTGTAGGGTCAAAGAATTTCCCTGATGAAAGGCACAGAAACTAACCCTTGGGGATGCAGCCCTGTGCACTAATATCAGACCACCCTGTAACCTTCTGGGGCAGCACGAGCCACAGCACGTAAGAGAGAAAGGGAGCAGTTTGTCCCAGAAGACAGGAGACTGGGCCAAGGTCCAGGCAAAGCCCCCAGATGCCTGGTTTAGCTCAGGTATCAGCAAGGGGACCCAACACATAGCTCTGCCCTCTAAGACTCAGTTTCCCCATTTGTAGAATTACGAGAGAATAGACCCTTCAGCTATCATGTTCTGTGACTCTGGAGTCCAGACCCAGGTTGGCGAACCACAGCCTACAGACCAAATGGGGCCAGTGGTTCTTTCTGCATGGGCTGTGAGCTAAGAATTGTTTTTACATTTTTAAAGGGTTGTAAAAAAGAAAAGAAGACAAAAGAAGAGAAAAGAAAAGAAAGAAGAGAAAAAAGAGAAGAGAAGAGAAGAGAAGAGAAGAGAAGAGAAGAG